>OX465281.1:167870154-168470154 GCA_949987705.1 Thereva unica | reverse complement strand
GACAAACATGAAAGATCATTTTGTGTCTAGATTTATTAACAAAAACTGGCCGTCAGCTGTGAACATAAAGGGGGAAAGATAAACAGCTAGGTATTTTTTTTTTGTAAAACAATGCTCACAATACAACAAAATGGATTTAATCCATCATATTGTAGCCAAGCTGTTTTCCAGCCGCAAGAAATCTTTTGAAATAATGTGTTTACAGATTATATTCACAAAAAATTGTCGATAGCTGCCGACATAACGTTGTGAAGATAGTTAGTTTCTTTTTTGAATACATTATAAAATGCTAACGTTAAAAACCCAATCAGCACTTATTATCTGTCAGCTGCGGGTGTTACCCCCATTGTGCATACAGGTGATAGTGCTTTTTATTCTTCTAATTATATAAGCCGGGGGGCCTCGGTAGCCTAGGGAGTAAGGCGCCTGGCTACTATCCCAGAGGTCCCGGGTTCGAATCCCGGCCAGCCCCACGGTCCTTCGCCTTTTCTACTTTCCCACTCACATAACTTTCCTTCTTTCTTCTTCCCTCTTTACATTCCTGATCCCTCCTGTCATAGCCTTCCTTAGCCCTTCCCCGCTTCACCAAAAAGCGTATGTCATCGGTTGGTTGATGAGATTCAACTCGTTTCAGGAGGCACAACACTCCAGCGAGTTGTTTCTCGATGCCCCGATGTCAAAGTCGTGACAGTAATGGTTGGAAGTAGGTGGACTAAAAATATCGCGGGTAGGTTGTGACAGTTCCTTTCTTCCCCGACTAGAGCTGCTGTTCGACATTGCACTCTATATGAAGAAAATAGGTTGTCGACACAGTATAAAGGGCGTTTCCTGTGACTCTAGTCTTTCACATAAAAAAAAAAAAAAAAAATTATGTATAAGATTCATTGAATTTGAAATGATTTTAGAAAATGTGTTTTTGACAGGTTTATACAAGCGACTGACGTATAATCCCCCACTAGGTACGCAGCTGACTTAAACAATAACTGTGCAAATGCTCAAGTGGCAAGAAATAACCCGACGAATTTTTTTTTACCACTTTCACATTTTCCCACGACCACCCCCACCACGATACTGGCATCTGACGGTTGTTTCTGTTATTAGTCTTATCTAAACTATCAATTGCAAAAAAATCAAGTGGTAAGAAATGAGCCCCCAAAATGCAACGCTGCCTCCCGGACTATTAGATCGGGTCTCATTCCACCGAGTTTATTAGATATTAGCAAAACTTGCTTACAAAAATTTAAGGTCTTTCTGACTATTAGCCGCAGTTTTTAATTTTAACAAAAAAGGCCCGACCGAATATTATGAAATTTTTTTCTGAGCATTTCTTTGTTAATATTCTTTTTTCGGCACCTCAATGAAGCCGATATAGTTTTTAGTTCGCGCGGTATCGTGCAGGTACAAAAGTCATAAACGTCGTTTGAACAAAAAAAAAAAAAACGGTTCGACCGAATGTTATGAAAATCATTTCCGATCATATTTTGGTAATACTCTTCGAACGGCACCTCAACTAAGTCGATATCTTTTATAGTTCGCGCGATATCGTGCAGGTACAAAAATCACTTATGTCATTTAAACCAAAAAACCGCTCTACCGAATATTATAAAAATCTTTTCAGATTATATTGTCGCTAATACGCTTCGAACGGCACCTCAAGTAAGTCAATATCTTTCGTGGTTCGGGCTATATCGTACAGGTACAAAAGTCACTTACGCTGCTTAAACAAAAAAACTGCTCGACCGAATTTTATGAAAATCTTTTCAGATCATATTTCGGTTAATACGCTTCGAACGACACCTCAACGAACTCGATATCTTTTTTGGTTCGCGCGATATCGTGCAGGAAAAAATGACCCCATCCGTACGCACACACACACACATACTTCCTCCCAATTTTTGCTTAAAATGATCCTGGGACCTTGAAACATGAAAATACGTCGAAACTTTAGATTTCGATTTTCGAACCGATTACAATAACTTCCTATACTGGGAAGTTAAAAACACAAAATCTATTAAAAAACTAATAAAAAACGCGGACGACCGGCACCAACGACATGAATGAATAAAGAAATATTATTATTAAGTTAAGGGCTATGCGAGCTTATACGTACGTACGTTGTTAAAGGCTTAAAGGCGCTTTCCATATCTATGACGGTTGCCATGGTATATTGCTGATAATTTAGAGTCTTTTCGATAGTTCCCATCACCTCGTGCAAAGCTGTCTCAGTGGATTCATCTCTGAGGTAGGCATGTTGAGCTTGGCAGCAAAGTCAGATAAATGTATATGCAATGTGGATATGTAAAATATAACCTCAAAGTAATTGTTTATTTTAACAGAGAGAATTAATGTATGCTTTTAGAGTTTGTTTTGAAATAATACATTTATATTTTATATAACAAAATATGGAAAGGAATTTATGTATTTTGTATATTTTCTTTAAAACATAAACTTAACCTTCAAAATGGAAAAGCCATCTATTTTTAAGCTTTTATGCGTTACCTGCCCAAAAAGAAAAGCAAGGGTAGTTGCGAGTAGGAGGCAAAAGTTTTGAGTTCTTTACGAGTCCCAATGGATCACAGCTATTAATTACCAGAAACCCCTTGCTTTTGTAATAACAACAGAAATCATATAAGAATGTCCCTGCCCTTTACATTTTTCTATAGACTCCGCCTGCGATTCCGTCGATGCTCCCTTTCCCTTTTCTATAAAAGAAGGACTGGAGTTTCTGGCAGAGCCTCCTAGAAGACTATTGACTATTGACAATACTTTTGCATTTCTCTTTTATGAGGCAATGAATTTCTCGAACAGTTTTAGGCAGTCTTTGCAAAGTAGCCTTTCCTGCCTTACTGGGCAGGATACATTACTTACCGTGGAATAACGTTTCCGAAAGTGACCCTCCGCTGAAAATATTCGTCTAGCATATCTACAGTACATAGAAACTCTAAATGAACTGAAGAATGCTGAGAACTGCTCCATCAATAATTTAGCTGGAATAAGGTCTAGCGAAGAAACAAAGATGCAAGAGTAACATGAGACCTGATAATTTCATGTCATGCCTTAATTGTACCTCGTTATGTATTAAGTTAATTTTTAAGTTTAGTCTTGGATGTTTTTAATCACGGCTCGGTCGCTCTTAAGAGAATTAAAAAATAAACTTTAAACCATTCCAAAGAATCAGGTTTTATTATTTTTTCTTAAAGATATTTTCTTCTTTTTCAGTTATTTTTAAAAAATTGTAAAAACCGTAAGTTGCATGCCGAATGAATAAAGATAATTTATCTTTATATGTGTTGAGCAGGGGTTTTAAATACATGCAAAACCCCTGCTCAACCAAGTCAGTTTATTCATCATAATAAGCAAAATTTTACTAGAACTATGCGAAATATTTCTCATCTCTAAAAAATTAATTTTAAAACATTGCTGAAAAAATTTCTTTGAGTATATGATCATTTTCATTTATAAAACAAGAGTTCCTCGTATTCGCAAACAACACAACCTCCTCAAGCAGAAGCGCGCATACGACTGGTGGAAAACGTCAACAATCTAGTAACCAAAGTGATGAAAACAAAATTTTCGTACTTTTTATTAGAAATTGCTACAAATTATAAGGGTATTCATTTCACTTTGTAAATTCTTCGTATTTGTCGTACTTGTCGTACTTCGTAGTTGTTCGTAGTTTTCGTAGTTCATTTCCATATATTTTTTAACTACGACATTTTGTGTGAAGTACGAAGCTACTGAGTTTCTAAAACGGCTTCGTAATTTTAAATTGTCGTAGTTGATATTGACGTTTGTCAGCTGTTTTGAATTATTTAATTTAATTTAATAGCTATGAACTCAAAAGATGGCTAGCGAAACATTGAGAAAAGCTTTATTATTTAATGCTTCCAATAATTTTTGTTTTTCACTTTTTCTGGTCATTTTCTCAAAAACCAACCTATTTTGACGGTAAAAATGACACCTTCAATATTACAAAAAATAACCTACGAAAAATATTCAATGTAGTCGCTCATGTCAATCGAACTACGAAACTACGAATCTACAAAACTACAAACATTTGAAAAGTGAAATGAATACCCTTTATGTGTAAAATATGTATGTAAAATACCAAAACCTTAAAATAAAAAAATATATATAAAATGACGTTTTTCATTCATAATTTGTAAATTTTTTAAATAATAGTTAAAGTGCAATACGGAGTCGTGACTGATTAAATGGCAGCAAGTGAGGAGTTAAATGAAGCTTTGCCGGAGCTTTTAAACATTGCATCTTTGCTGGGGTACATGCGCGGAATGTCACGACTTTTGAAAAGATCTACATATAATTACAGATCATGCCAAAAAGTAGGGCCTCAATTATAAAGCCTTGAAAACTGCGCGAGAGACCAAGGAGAGTCTGATTAAGATTTAAAGATCAAAATTAAAGTCATTACTGTTTCCAAAATGTTACAAAAGAATCAGAAACACGTCCCTTGTTAGTTGGCTGCAAATAGAAACATTATTTCGTAATTATTGATAGACTCTTACGAATAATGTCTGTTTTACTACTCTCGTTCATTGCGATTCGCCACACGATTTTATGAAATCATCCCCAATCCCACTAGACAAAGATTCAAGATTCAAAACAGCCTTTTTTGAAAACCAACCTTTTTCCAAACGGATCGATTGTTCGAAACCCACACGTTCAATTATTCACCAGCTCCAGAGTCATATTCTATTCGAAAGACAACCTATCGAGCGTAGAAAATCGGATTTGGTAACCGTGACAAAATAAATGGAGTCCCTTTGAAATGTCACACTTCATCTAAACCTATCCCCACTTCATGTTTTTGTAATCTTTAGGAAATAAAAAATTTCGGTTTAGAGTCGCTTCCATCGGGTATATACACCCTGGCGGCAAAGGTGCAAATCTAAATTCCAGCGCGTAATGCTCTCCAAAAAGTGTGAGGTGTGTAGGTAGCAAATCCACGTACCAAATGGACTTTATTGAGGATTTTTTTGTGCATTACTTTGTGGTATTAAAAATTGATATTTTTATTTTTGTTATTGTTGTTTGGTAGTGGTAAAACATTTATTCAAATTTCTTCCATTTTTGATGAATTGCATTTGTGGATGATAAATCAAATCTTGACAGGAAAACGAATTTATGATGACAGTGTTATTTTTGTGTAGTCGCATATAATCTTACATTAATTAATCAATAGCGTCCTCTGTGCGAAATATCGGATTGTAGGCACAGGAATTTTTAGGTTTCTCGTTATGTATTCGAACATGTGTATAATTTTTCATTTTTTTCATTTAAACGTTTATCTGTAATCTCATATTTAATAAAATGATTTAAATATCCATTACGAATTAAATCTAGGCCCGAACATGTAACCGAAACGAGTTCCAATATGATAAGATAGCAATCGGACCGAATCGGTTTTTGACACTTCTTGAATATTTTTGTGTTGGATGAGGAAACAGCGGAGCTGTTTTTTTTTTTAATTTAAATAAATTTATTATAATATAATTAAACAAATATTATTAAATAAATAATATGGCTGATATTGAAACGGATTTTCTAGTTTTGCTTTTAATTAAAATTCTCAAAAAATAGAGGAAGCAGAACCGTCGTTGGAGCGTACAACCTGTAATAGAAGCAGTGACAATTTGGGGGCTTTCAATGATATGTTCTTAAATATTAAAAACAATGATAATGAACAATTCTTCATGAAAGTTTAGAATATTTGTTATCATTAATAAAAAGCGATATAAAAAAGCTAAAAGAAAAGAATTTTCACCCGAAATGCGGTTACACTACGATGTGTAAAAAACATCGGAGCCATCGATGGAAAGAATTTAGTCATCGTTTGTCCATTAAATTCAGGCTCAACTTATTTTAATTATGAAAAATATCATAGTAAGCTATTAATAGGGGGGGTGGGGGGTCGAACGGCTTACAATGACCTCAGAAGGTGTTGGCACCCGATTTGTCACTTTTGTCAAAACCCAAGAAAAGTCACTGTAGACGAACACCTAGCAAACCTGTTAGCAAGTCCTAATCCCACCTCCCGTGGTGCCCCCTAGGGTCAACGAGAGAAAGGCGAATGGCGAGCTCTCTGCGCCACAAAACAGTGTTTTAAGTCGGTTGGGTTGAGGGTTAGCAACCCGCTCCCATAAAAATCCCCCTTGCTACGAATCGATAAACAATGCCTCGGAACCGGATGGACAACACAGCTACCACCTTTGCTTTTCGAACAAGGTCACGAATCAGATTATGGAATGTGACAACAATGATTGCTAAAGGACGGCTGGATGAAGCTCTCAACGAGATGAATCGATATAAAAGCAAAATCATGGGACTTAGCGAGACCAGAGACAAAAGCGGGGGAGCATATCTGCCCAAACGGTGAGTCCTTCATATATTTTGGGAGAAACGAAACTGAAAGCCGTAGGAGTGGCGTTGGCATGATACTCACCAAAGAAGCCAGGTCCAGCCTCATTAGCTAGTCACCAGTTTCTGAGAAGATTATTACCGTGCGCCTGCGTACAACACTAAGAAGTACTGCGGTAGTACAATGCTACGCTCCAACGGAAGACGCAGAAGATGACATCAACGACCAGTTATACATGCGACTGAATGAGGGTTTTCGTTCTATTCCAAGGGGAGACATCATTGTATTAATGGGTGACTTAAACGCACAGATCGGCCCTGACAACACCGGCCTTGAACAAACAATTGGAAATCAAGGCCTACGACAAGTTACCAATAACAATGGTGAGCTTTTCGTTGATTTTTGTAGTTCCTTTCTACTACTTTGGTCATAAGAAGATGCACAAAGAGACCTGGGTAACGCCCGATGGTAGAACGAGAAATCAGATAGATCACGTGGTCGTCAGCCGCGGATGGAGAACTATTCTGGAGAATGTCAGGAATTTCAGGGGAGCAGACACTGGGAGCGACCACCATTTGGTTGTAGCAACTATTCGCCTTAAAACCTTCGCAATCGTTCGTTCAACGCGATGCTAGAAACCGTAGACGGTTTAACGTAGATCTTCTGCGGGAGAGCGTTAAAAGGTGAGAATTTGCTGGAAACCTGCAACAAATATCAAACCAGGAAATCGTTTCTGACGACACAAATAATGAAGTGCTGTGGAGTACGATAAAGGGTGCTATAATGACAGCTGCGGAAACTAGCATCGGTTATGTCCAAAGTAACCAGCAACACTTGATCTCGGACACAACCTGGCAAAACATAGAACGCAGAAGGGCCCTTCAAAATAACGCAAACTCTACAAGCGACCAGGAAAGACTTTACCAACTTGAACGAGAAAAGTCCCAATTACGCTGGCAGGTAAGGATAAGTGTTCGGCGTGATAAAAGGCAGCAGATAAGTGAGCTCGCAGAAAACGCGGAAAACACAGACAACAGTAAGTTGCTGTACCAAATCACTACACAGCCCTCGGGAAAGGTTAGGTTAGATATGGCTGAGCTGTTGGTATTGAGCTCATACACTTAGGCCAAAAGGATAGGCCCATTGTGATGCCATAGTGATCCCACTTTAAACTTGTTTTTCAAGTGTCGTTTCTTCGCTAAACCATCTCGAGGAAGTAAGGAATCTTCTAAGTTGCGGGATGCCGATCCTTGAGATCTCCGTAAGCGTGTTTAAAAAGGGCTCGCCAAATGCGCTTGGTCTCTTTCTGCATAGGGCTGGTAGGGTTGCCAACTTTTTTTGAGAAAAATAACGTAACTTGTCTTGGAAAGAGGAAAATAAAAAGTATTTGAAAAATAATAAAGTATTTTCGAAATTTTTTTTTTTTTGTTTAACTAATTTCTTATTAACATTCATATTCAGTTATATATTAGTGTAAAGCGGGAGCCACATAGCACACGTCTTCCGTTATCCGTGTTCCGTGTTCCGCTTCCTGTCAAAATTGATTACAATGGCTTAGTACTGTTTGACCAGATAAACAATAAAAGAACGGAACGATATAAACACGGGAACGGATAAGATAAACAAATTTCAACTTTTGAACAGATTGACGCAAACGTTAACTCATTTTTTTGTAGATTGAGTAAATCAAAATCGCAAAAGTACTCATTTGTCAATAAAATCAAGGATGCCATGGAAACGAACGCTTGTAACTAACATAAAAATAAATATCGGAACATGAAAACACGGAGAGGCAAAAACGGATAATTGTGGCTGAAATAAAAATATATATCTGAACACGGAAAGATAGAGAGACGGAAAACGGGTAGACGGAACTCGGAACACGTGTGCTATGTGGGTGGCCTACGCTTAAGTATTTTCATACTCAATTTCTTTTAAAAACAATTTTTCGTTTTTTGGAAAGTTTGATAGCTGATACAACAATCTAAATCTAGATTTAAATAAATGAAGACGCATTTTTTATTAAATTCAAAGACGATCTGTTTCTCTCTTCCCGCCACTTTAAATTCATCCCAGAGAAAACTCTTTCAGTGAATGCTGAGGTGGCGGGAATCTATCACTATCAGAATCAGACAGTGTCCGGTGAGCACTCCCACTATAGCTGAGAGTTCTGGTCTACCGAGACTCAGTAATGACATGGTCCGCCGAAGATCATAATAGGGCCAGGTTAGTTTGGCCACCATGCATTTATTAAGATCTCTCCAATGCTTTTTCGCTTGTTGCATTGTGTGCTGTTTGCATTGGAGTTTAAAAGTGGCCCAAGGCATACCAACTCTTTCCTTTTCCGGAAGGAGAGTAGCGGTCGTGCCCTTCCTAGCCAGTTCGTCAGCTTTACAATTTCCCTCTATATTACGGTGCCCAGGCACCCATACGAGGAGGGTCCTGAACTGTTGAGCCATCTCGTCAAGAGATCTGCGACATTCAGAGGTAGTTCTAGAGCTGTTTGTGCAAGAGCGCAGGGCTTTCAGAGCCGCCTGACTATCTGAAAAGATGTAAACAGCCCGATTTCTGTCGCCTTGTTGGTTGATCAGTAGAACAGCCTCATGTATTACTAAAACCTCTGCTTGGTATACACTACAGTGATCGGGTAGTCGAAAGGAGACTTCAATCCCAAGCTCTGGGGAAAATACTCCTCCTCCTACTCGACCTTCGAGTTTAGAGCCATCAGTAAAGAAGTTTGTGGCACCTTGAGAACTGTGTGGTCTGTTTTTCCATTCACAACGTGAAGGGATGTGGACTCCGTAGTTTCTTGTGAAGTTGATTTCGGGTGTGCAGAAGTCCGTTTTTATGGGGATGGTAACCGAGTCCAGCACTTTCGTGTGTTCTCCTACGATTCCGGTCCAAAAGCCAGATTCTTTTATTCTAAGGGCTGCGATGGTTGCGCTTTCCTAAGCCACAAGATTTAAAGGAGGAAGGAATAGCATAACATTTAGGGCGTCTGTAGGAGTGGAGCGAAGGGCTCCTGTTATGCATAACTCCGCACATCTTTGTACTTTCTGTAGTTTGTTGAGCACAGTGGACTTATTTAGGGTTGGCCACCATACTAAGACCCCGTGTAGGAGTATTGGACGGACAATCGCCGTATAGATCCATCGTACTATGTTCGGGGAGAAACCCCATTTCTTCCCTATGGATTTTTTGCAAGCGAAAAGCGCTATGTTCGCTTTCTTAATGCGCTCTTCTGTGTTTTCATTCCAGAGGAGCTTCTTGTCCAGGGTTATTCCCAGATATTTAGCACTGTTGCTGAATTTGAGCCTGACATTGTTTAGCAGGGGTGGAGTTTTATATCTCCTCGTGAAGAGAACTAATTCTGTTTTATCAGGGTTAACGCTGAGTCAGCGGGTGGCAGCCCAGTTTGAAAGAGTTAGTAACGCCGCCTCCATGAGATCACAGAGGACTTGTGGGAATTTTCCTTTTATGATGATGACAGTGTCATCCGCGTACGCCAGTACATGATGTCCCACTGCCTCCAAGCGTCGCAGCAGCTGGTTCACAGTCGCGACCCATAAAAGTGGAGAAAGTACTCCTCCTTGCGGGGTACCTCTGTTGACGGCCCTTCGAACCGAGCAGTTGCCAAGGGTTGAGCTCACGATCCTGCCGGTAAGCATTTGATGTATAAGAGACACCAGCGGCGCCTCTATTCTCAGCTTCTCCAAGGCCAGGGTAATGGCGTCCGGGAGCACGTTGTTAAAAGCACCCTCTATGTCAAGGAAAGCAACTAGGGTGTATTCCTTAATTTGGAGTGACTTTTCTATGGTTGAAACCAATGAGTGAAGGGCAGTATCCGTGGATCTGCCCTTTGTATAGGCGTGCTGCGCGCCAGAAAGCTCCGAGGTTGGTATGGTCTGCCTCAGCTCTCGGGAAAGCACTCTACTAAAAAACATGCCATTAAGAGTGCGGATGGAAGGCTGCTATGCAGTGACGAGGAGCAACTCCAAAGATGGAGAGGAAGGACAGGACAGGAACCTCAGGAAAATAGCGGCAATGCACAGCCACTAAGAATCTCCACCCGGCCCCATCCAAGACAGAAATAATAACCGCAATTCATTCAATGGCCAATGGTAAAGCAGCTGAAAAGATGGCATCCCGCCAGGCCAGAATTGTTGAAGGCCCATTCAAGCCTCATAGCAGATGCGCTTCAGCCAATCCTGGAAATAGCATGGAACACCTGTACCTTTCCGAAGGATAGGACGGAAGGTATCATAGTCAAAGTACCAAAAAAAGGGGGACCTAACAATATGCGACAACTGGAGACGCATCTGTTTATTATATACTGTGGGCAACATTTTGTCCCATTTATTACTATCTAGGAAAAGAGAGGCAGTAGACCGAACGCTTAGGAGGCAGCAGGCCAGTTTCAGGAAGGACCGCTCATGTATTGTTCTTATTAAACCTTGAGAATTATAGTGAAGCAGTCTACTGAATTCCGAACCCCTCTTTACCTTGCTTTCGTAGACTATGAGAAAACGTTCGACTCGGTTAATAGGAGCTTTATATGGCAGGCCCTGCGGCAACGTGGATTGCCTGATAAAATAATAGAATTGATAAACGCCCTATACAACAGCTCCAAATGCAGTCTTCTCCGACAGCTTTGAGGTGAGTTCGGGAGTACAGCAAGGATGCCTACTTTCGCCTTTACTATTTCTTATAGTAATAAATGACATCCTTGTCGGCGCTCTAGATAATCGAACAGGCGGCATACAATGGGGTTTGGTAGACCGCCTTAAGGACCTCGACTACGCCGATGATATCTGTTTGCTGGCCCACAGACACCAGGACCTCAAAAACATGTTGAACAATTTGGCAACCGAAAGTAGCCCAGCAGGCTTAAGGCTAAATCCGACTAAAACTAAAGAAATGCGGATAAATGCAAACACCATTGAACGGACAGCGCTGAATAACCCTGACGTGGAACTGGTAAATAAATTCTGCTACCTCGGTAGTGTTATTACCGAAACTGGTGGGGCAGAAGAAGACGTAAGTTCCAGAATAAACAAAGCACGAGGCGCATATGCATGCCTGTCCCGCATATGGAGATCAACGGAGATCTCAACTAACACCAAATTGCGGCTGTTCAACTCCAACGTTAAGGCAGTTCTTTAGTACGGTTGCGAAACATGGAAAGTCACCCAATTCATCACAGGGCGCCTACAAGTCTTCATCAACAGAAGCCTTCGTCGTATCCTAAAAATCCGCTGGCAAGATAGAATTTCAAACGAAGAACTTTGGCGCCGTGCCGGCCAAGAAAGGATAGACGACCAAATCAGGCGAAGGAAATGGAATTGGGTTGGCCACACCTTACGACGCGAAAACGAAAACCTAGCCAAACAGGCCCTTGACTGGAATCCGCAAGGTTCCCGTCGAGTAGGAAGACCTAGAACAACGTGGAGGAGAACCCTACTAGAAGAAGCCACAACAACTGGGAGATCCTGGTCGGAGCTGAGAGCTGTCGCGCAAAACAGAGTCCGCTGGAGGGCAACTGTTTCCGCCCTATGTCCCATGAGGGATTAAAGGAGTTTAAAGAAAAAATTTCTTATAGTAATGAATGACATCCTTGTCGGCGCTGTATATAGTAGAACAGGCGGCATACAATGGGGTTTGCTAGATCGCTTTAAGGATCTCAACTACGCGGATGATATCTGTTTGCTGGCCCACTGACACCAGGACCTCTAAAACAGCGGCTATTCAGCGCAGTCCGTTCAAAAATTGGTTAACGGCAGCAGAAAGTAGTCCAGCAGGCTTAAGGCTAAAGACATGCGGCTAAATGCAAACTCTATTGAACGGACTGCGCTGAATAACCGTGACGTGGAACTGGAAGATAAATTCTGCTACCTCGTTAGTATTATTACCGTAAATGACGGTGCAGAAGAAGATGTCAGCTCCAGAATAAATAAAGCATGAGGCGCATATGCATGCCTGTATTCCGCATATGGAGATCTCAACTAACACCATATTGCGACTGTTCAACTCCAGCGTTAAAGCAGTTTTTGTATACGGTTGCGAAACATGGAAAGTCACCCAATTCATCACAGGGCGCCTACAAGTCTTCATCAACAGATGCCTGCCAGAATTTCAAACGAAGAACTATGGCGCCATGCCGGCCAAGAAAGGATAGATGACCAAATCAGGCGAAGGAAATGGAATTTTGTCGGCCACACCTTGCGACGCGAAAACAAAAATCTAGCCAAACAGGCCCTTGACAGGAATCCGCAAGGATCTCATCAAGTAGGAAGACCTAGGACAACGTGGAGGAGAACCCTACTCGCAGAAGCCGCAACAATTGGGAGATCCTGGTCGGAGCTGAGAGCTGTCGCGCAAAACAGAGTCCGCTGGAGGGCACCTATTTCCGCCCTATATCCCATGAGGGATTAATGGATCGTAAAGAAGAAGAAGCCAAAAAGTAAAAAATAATTTTTAATGTGAAGTTTTTATTGCTCCAGCCAGTATATAAACAACATATGTACCTTTCGAAATGTAAACTAGTTGGGATGTGGGTTCGACCCTTTCGGTCCACACGATCAACTTCCCAGTATGATGGATGTTGAATATTATGATTGGATATTTTAATAATAAATGAACAATAGGCAATATAGAATATATGCATAATACTGAGAATTTGTCACAATTGTTTATCAATATTTTCGCTAAAATGTCAAACTTAATGTGCGCACTTACAAGATTAGGATGACGAAAATGTATATAAAATTGTTGTATGAATGTTTTTCGGCACCTCAATGAAGTCGATATAGTTTTTAGTAAGCGCGGTCAGTTAAACCAAAAACCCGCTGGACCGAATATTATAAAAATATTTTCAGATTATATTGTCGCTAATACGCTTCGAACGGCACCTCAAGTAAGTCAACATCTTTTGTGGTTCGGGCCATATCGTGCAGGTACAAAAATCACTTACGCCGCTTAAACAAAAAAACGGCTCGACCGAATTTTATGAAAATCTTTTCAGATCATATTTTGGTCAATACTCTTCGAACGACACGTCAACTAAGCCGATATCTTTTATAGTTCGCGCGATATCGTGCAGGTACAAAAATCACTTAAGTCATTTAAACCAAAAAACCGCTGGACCGAATATTATAAAAATCTTTTCAGATAATATTGTCGCTAATACGCTTCGAACGGCACCTCAAGTAAGTCAATATCTTTCGTGGTTCGGGCGATATCGTGCAGGTACAAAAATCACTTACGTCGCTCAAACAAAAAAACGGCTCGACCGATTTTCATGAAAATCTTTTCAGATTATATTTCGGTTAATACGCTTCGAACAACACCTCAACGAAGCCGATATGAGTTTTGGTTCGCGAAATCGTGCAGGAAAAAATGACCACATCCGTACGCACATACACACACACACACATACTTCCTCCCAATTTTTTGCTTAAAATGCTCCTGGGACCTTGAAAGATGAAAATACGTTGAAATTTTCGATTTCGATTTTCGGACCGATTACAATAACTTCCTATACTGGGAAGTTAAAAAGGCTCTCATTCTCTCTTAATCGAAGTCTTGCCATCAACTCTTCTTTTAAGCTTGAAGAGTTTTATCCTTGCTCTTGTGCGTTTTGCGATATACTACCTATGGCTCTGGTTGTCTTTTTGAATTGCGGATCTGCAGTCCTGCGAAAATCAGTTAATTATAGTATATCTTCGAGCCCAGTCTAGTGTCGTCTCGTCTGTTGCTCCTTTTATATCGCTTTCAATTTTCTCCCATTTGTCGTTGATGTTGGGCTGTTCTTCTACTACTTTTCTTAAGTTTTGTACAACACCATTCTGGTAAGCAGCTCTTCTTTCTTCAAGCTTTAGATTATATATGCTGTTTTTATTGTTTGCCAACTTTACGTTTCGCACGTTATGCGGGTTCTAAAACTTCACCTTCACTAGATAGTTTTCCGCGCCACAAGTAAGCAAGTCCTCTAATTGTCCTTACATACAGCATAGCTCCTCGTGGTTCCTCTGCTCTCGATTAGGACATCTAGTGAGGCAGTCACCTTATGGATATTTTTGTGCGAAAACTCTGCTGAAGCTTCTACCATTAAGTTCGAGATCGGTCAATATACTACCATTTCCAGTAGCTTTGTGTAGGCTAAGCTTCCCTATGACTCCTCTTATTTTCCATTTTTGGCTTTCATGTCTCCAACCGCCAACTTTGACATCGTTTGATTGTAATAATCTGATGGCGTCTATTAACACTTGGTAGAATGACTTTTTCTCCTCATCCGTCCAACATACGACTTATATTGCTGTTAAGCCACCATTGCACTAGATTACCATAATAAAGCAGTTTTCGTTTTTGCCGTGTCTACTATTTGGAAGTTACATACATATGTATATTCATTGCTCCATCAGTGAAAAATAGCTGCAGTGCGTGCATATTTTCATTAGTGAATGAAATTCGCGTACAGTTTATAGAGCACTTTTCTCTCCATCAATCATTCTTCGAATCATAAACTGTTGCACAGCTGTCATTATTATTTTCTTTGAATAATATCAGATTTAAGAAAATCTTCTCACAAATCATAAATCAATTTTTAAGCAAATAACAAAAAACACGCACTTTCTGCAAAAAACACGCTCATTTTTATATATGAAAAGCCCTTACGGTTATATGGAAAAGAATGTCTGAAACAGAACCTGTTTAAAACTCAATTGGGTGTGTTTGGAAAAACTAGAGAAAAGTTTCCAATTTGCTGACTGATTTGTATTTGACTACTAGAAACTGATCGTTTTTCAAGGAAAAATCTTTTGGCTAAGACGAAATAAAACTTTTTCCTTTTTAAAATTAATCACAAATATTTGCAATGAAATCGGAAAAAGGTCTCTAATTTCTAGTTTTGTATTTGTAATTCTATTTTCTCTGTGTTTTACTTAGTGTGAAGGCAGCCTTAAAGTCCCACTTAATTCAGAACAAAAGAATTTCAGGATCAGCAACTTATCAGAATGTTGGACGTGGAAATGGAACCTTAATCGAAACTTCATCCAACTGAAGGGAAATTGGGGGTGAATCCTAGGCGATGTAGAGTGAATTTAAGGATTTTATCAAGATAATTGCAAATACTTATTGTCCACCTTGGGTTTTATTCAATTTTCCTTTTGTTTTTTAGACAATCAAGTTAGTTAGTGACATTGTGATTTAAATTAGAAGTTATTTTTTTTTAAATTCTTTTTAAGCTAGATTCTGGAAACAACGGGATTTAAAATGTTCGCTTTCTATTAAGTCATTTGTTTTGTATATTTTTTTCTTTAAATCACGTATAATTTAATGAAAAAGGTTTACTTAAAAAGGTATAGGCCAGTCATTAGAGCTAAAACAACGGCAGATAATGTTCGCTCTATGTACCACTTTCAAACGCATTTTTAGAATTGTTCTCCAAACTTATATTAAAATGTGAGGTAGACAAATTGTAGCCCCTAGCCTATACTTTCAGAATCTGTTTTGGAAATTTCAATCGGGCCACTCTGCTAATATTGGCGCAATGTGCAAGATTAGGGTCAATTTTGTTTATACTGCAATTATGCAGAAACTATACATGCGACAAATTTCATCTTTTGGCAGTTTAAAGTATATGTACCAGGGTATTATGTACCAAAAAATCATACCCTAATATTGCAAAGTAACAGAGGTATGAGTTTTTGAAAAAAATTGCCTTTCTAAGGGGTTTTCTAGCCTTTCTCGGCGAAAAATTATCCGATCGAGGTCTAGAAAACCCCATTTTGTAGGGTTTTCAATTCTCTACAAATATCCTGTTGAGAGTAACGTGATTCATCCAGTACTTTTTATTGTATACGCCAAAAACGGAAAAAGTACCCATTTTTGTTGCTAATTATTGTTTAAACAATTCCACATGAGTAAATTTTGGCTGTTTTTTTGGTTTTAGTAATCTATGAGGTACCCTGAAGTAGTAGTGCAAGCAGTTTGCTGTACAATTTTATAACATGAAAAAATCTCTAATGACTGGTCTAGTATCAAAATCTTCAAATTTACATAAATATCTATTACGAAATACCTTAAAATTTAATATATTTCTAAAAACGACTTAGATAAAAAATATTTAATCACATTATTTCTTTCAGGTAAGGCATAATTGGATGGGATCGGATATCTAGTACATATGTGGCCAGTAAGTTAGTTTTAAAACTTTATAAATTTGATTTTGTTTATGAAATGCTAATACAATTTAGTGATGAGCAAAAATGGTCTTGTTCTTGCAGTTTTGTCTTGTTCTTGCACATCTAGCAAGACTAAGAACAAGAACAAGACAGACTGAACAAGAACAAGACTAGATTCGTTTTGTCTTGTTCTTGCGTTTGCTCATCGCTACTACGATTCGGTTTATAATAATGGGTTACAATTGTTCTAGATAATTATTTGTTGTGTAAAACAATTGAGATATAATAGCAACTTCTGATAACAATTTTCGAAGTCCCGTTCGAGCATTTCGAGTGGTATTTGCGAATGACGCAAGTAATGTTGTCTACCAATTCCTCAATTGTAGCCGGGCTATCAACCCAATGAGAAATTAACAAATGGCCCAGATCTAGCCCAGCACAGGCTACGGACATTCGACGCTCGGTAACTAACCGTTGGGCCAAACCTGGAAATGATAACGCTACACAGCGCTCAGTCGGAGGTCAAAGCCCATCGCTGGGCGAGTGCTGGCCGCCGATCCCAAGCCAAGCGCTGGGTATCGTCGGGCGAAGAATGGCTACCGAGCGTTTGTTAATATTAAAGAATATTTTATTATTGACATATTTATTTTAAGTAATTATATAAAATAAAAAAATATGAAATATAAATAATATTAGTAATTATAAAAAATGTATTACTCGAAAATTTTTAAGATAAGTTTCACAAAAATATTATTCACCTTTTTAATTTACCACATTTTTTTTTAAATTGTCATTTATTACGTAAACGTTTTTATAAGTCCAGTACAAAAAAGTTCAACTGTCGGTGAGCGTTGACTGTGCCCTGGCCCTGCGTTGGCAATGAGCACTCTAACACGCTTCGTTACAAGCGCAGGTTCAGCTCAGTACTTTCGAAATTTGTTATTAATGTTATTACAATATAATTTTATTATAATGTAACATACTACATCACACAAATTAAAACTCCCAAAAGCAAATTTTTTCCACTAAATTGCCTAAAGAAGTTTTCACTTCAAAAATAAAGTTGAAAGTCTTCTTCTTCTTTAAAGGCTCTACAACCGCGATTCGCTCTTGCAACAAATGTGTCGCTCACTGTAAAAGCGTTGCAACCCCACACTTCAAAACACTAGAGGTTGGCACACAACCTCCGCTACAAAACCAAAGCAACTCCATACCTGCATTATAATTGCCTTTATAGTGCATTTCTGAAGCCGCTACACCAGCGAAAGATGACAAAATCCGACTTCAAAGCAAATCAACCTTCAATACTCCAAAATACGGAGCCACACAACTCTTCCATTGAAAGAATAAAAAGGTAATAATATGTTCTAAGTGAGCGTTAACGAAATGCTTCTCGCACTAGCAACTAATTTGAAGCAACTTTTCAATCACAAAATATAACACACTAAAGTAAACGTAAGTCCGAACACAGGCGATTTTTAGGTTGAGCAACTAAAACTAGTTGTTGACCCCTTTGGTCCACACGATTAACTTCCCAGTATGATGGACGAAAATGGAATAAACTGACTTCTAACTAAATAGTTATACCTTTAGCACTGGTGAAAAATTGGCTAGTATCAGAACTGATGACAAAGCAATCCCGAATATTTTTCTAGAGAATTTGTTTTTCCTGAACGTTAGCAAACAAACATTTCCTCCGTATTTCGGTCGCTGCATTAAAACGGGTGTTCATATTCGTATTGAGCGTGCAGAAGCGCCGTTGACAAACTGAGACGCGAATGACTTCATTTGGAAATTCCAAAGCTTTCCGGAGATATTAGCAAAACTGTAACTGTTAAGTACTTGTCAGACTAGACCAAAAAGAACAAATTTGGCGGTAACTACCGGAAATTCCGGGATGGATCGCAATTTCCTGAAACTGTATCACGCGTAGAAAACAATTCCCCGTCAAAAAGTGCTAATCCAAGGTTTGAAAAATTCGCGCTGTTTGAAAAGGGTAACGAAATTTTTGCATGATTTTGAAAGGTTGTCGGATTTTGACAAGTGATGTTTTGTTCCAAGGCTATCGCTGTGCAGAATCCAAAAAAGATCACTTCGTTTAGAAAGGGCCTCATTCCATCGATTTTATTAGATATAAGCAAAACTTCAATTTAAGGGCTTTCTGACAATTAGCCGAAGTTTTTCTATTTAAACAAAAAAGGCCCGACCGAATATTATGAAATTTTTTTCTGAGCATTTCTTCGTTAATATTCTTTTTTCGACACCTCAATGAAGTCGATATAGTTTTTAGTTCGCGCGATATCGTGCAGGTACAAAAATCATGAACGTCGTTTAACTAAAAAACGGTTCGACCGGATTTTATGATCTTTTCAGATCATATTTTGGTTAATACTCTTCGAACGGCACGTTAACTAAATCGATATCTTTTATAGTTCGCGCGATATCGTGCAGGTACAAAAATCACTTATGTCACTTAAACCAAAAAAAATATGAGTGTGCTTAAGACCACACTTTAGAAGTAAAACTTTTGTGCCCAACGGCTAGTAATATGCAATAGATATAGTGGAAAGTCTGTCGGATCTATAGTACGCTTGAGAAAATTCAGGCCAACGACAGATGCAGGAAGAATAGTGACGAATCTACTGACGGACTTGATACAAATTCTATTTGAAAATATCAATATTTATGAATTCCTATTTACATTAAAACATAAAAGTAACCGCGTAAAAATAATTTTTATTGGCTAATTTTCTTAAAAGCATACACGCGGTGCACCTAGTACGTATAGCATACAAGTGCGCATCCCACACGGGTATGCACGCTTCCGCCACAGGCATGGATACTACCGCCACAGGCACGAAAATCTAAACATTCGCCTCAAGCTGCTGACATATGCAAGCGTACATGCATTACATTCAGAGGTTCGTAAAATTGCACGGTTTTTTCCGTCCCGGCTTTCACACATAGCCCGAAAATCTAAGTAACGAGTGCATGCAAGGTGCATGTGTTTGTTGTGCATACTTGTGTGTGCTATTTCGAATGCGGCATTACAGAAAAAGTTAAAAGTAGTCCGACCTTTGCGTGGCATGCATTCCATTCATGGAACATTCCGTCAGGCCGCATTTGAATACACACACTTCTATATTATTTATCAACGAATTGAACGCATGTACGCTTGGATATGTCACCAGCTGTATGCATGCTCCGCTCCCGCTACATTCATGATCATTAATAATTGCATCCGCATCGGCATAGACTATTCCAAATCCAAGTATTGTTTTACCAAGCAGTCCGCCAACCACATACAGTGAAGCTTTACCTACGCGAGCAGCTTTACTTTCACGAACGGGAGCCAGTCTACTTGAGTATGGTATTGGCACCCTTTATGGCCACCTAGCCAATTACCTGATTACTTCGTCCCATACAATCTTTTAGGGACCCAATTAATTTTAAAGGGAGCAAAAAGATATGCAATCAACCTTTTTTCAAATTCTTCTTTCTATGCGTAGTTGAAAATAATTTATTTTGGCTGATTAAACCGAATTCGAAGCATAAAGTTGAAAAAACATTTTTTACAAACCTTTATATTTTCAGTCGATGTAGGGATAGTTTCAGCCCTTTACTATTATCCCTTATCGTAAAATTTGCTTTGTTATAAATCAACCGCTTTTGAATATAAATGTTGCAAAAAATGTATTTTATTAGATTGTTTTTGATTATAATTAAAATTATCGCGGAAACACTTAAAAAGGGGAATTTTTAAGCATATTTAAAGGTGACATCCATATTTTAAGACTGTGGGACCCTGATTTTCGTAATCAGCGACCCAAAAAACATATCAGGAACGGTTTTCACAACAGTGTAATGTTTTGACATAAACGATTCGTCGATTTGTGCAAGTTAAAAAAATTGTAATTTAATAAGGGGAAAGGTCCAGCACATCTCACCAAAGGGGAAGTGGGTGCCAATTTTAAACAACAGCACCTCACACATTTAATTCACCACTCCCTTTTGGTATTCTAAGCACCCAAACCACCGCCGAAAATTCTTCTCGTATATGCCGCTTCCAACATGTCAGTGCCCGCGGCAAAAGCTCCGGCCAGTGACCAAACCACAAGAAAAATCTGAAATAATTCACCTCTACAGAATGGTGAATTTGTATTCCTATAATGAGATAAAGCAAAGTCCGGGCGACAACGTAGCTAACATGCCAGAAAATTTATGCAGTAAGGCAGAGTGTATTTTAGCTGTTGCATACACAGCCCCGAGTTTCTTCGTCTCTTGTACCCTTTCCCATCGTTATACGAAAGTTCTGACGATTTTTCATGTGTGAGAGCGTTACACGAATGAAATTGATTCACTCTCATGTAAATTTTTTTAAGCAAACGTCCCTAAAGAAGTTTTACTTCAAAAACCGCTCGACCGAATATTATAAAAATCTTTTCAGATTATATTGTCGCTAATACGCTTAAACGGCATCTCAAGTAAGTCAATATCTTTTGCGATATCGTGCAGGTACAAAAATCACTTACGTCGCTTAAACAAACGGCTCGACCGAATTTTATGAAAATCTTTTCAGATCATATTTCGGTTAATACGCTTCGAACGACACCTCAACGAAGTCGATATCTTTTTTGGTACGCGCGATATCGTGCAGGAAAAAATGACCACATCCGTATGTACACACACACATACTTCCGCCCAATTTTTTGCTTAAAAAGCTCCTGCGACCTTGAAAGATGAAAATACATCGAAAATTTCGATTTCGATTTTCGGACCGATTACAATAACTTCCTATACTGGGAAGTTAAAATATTAAACGCATTCTATTTTAATGGTGAGCAAATTTTTAACGGATTAAATTATTGAATCTCCCATAACAAAACTTATACGGTGAGTCCTCTTTCAGGATTTCTTCTATCTCCCAAAATCTGCGTAGAGTGGCGTCAATATTTTCCACAATCGTGTGGAATTAAGTAACGGTATCAGTTTCAGTTACCTTGATGAGTGTTTCAGCTGCTGTGCTCAGCACTTACCAATATATCAATTTTGTTGATTTTCAATCCTGTATCTGCCAATAGCATGGAACACTACTGTGGGCAAAATTCGATTTCATATATTACTATCTAGGATAAGAGAGGCGGTAGACCGAATGCTTAGAAGGCAGCAGGCCAGATTCAGGAAGGACCGCTTATTCTTGGAAATATGTTGAAAATAGCACAACTAGTGGCACAACTAGATACTATTACGTGCGATGAAATCCTTGGCTTCAGTGTAAAAACTTTATAACAACAGTAACGCAGCCCAAGATTGCAGGACAAACAAAGAGTTTTATACTTACTGCTGCAATTTTTTTGAAAAGGATACTCGTTTAATATAAGGATGTGACTTTTATTTCCATTAAATGAAAAATCCTGTTGCTCGTAAATTGCTTAAATATTAAACAGTTCACTCCTGGCAGGACTATCCAATGTGTACCTCGTCGACGTCGTATTCTTCTTCTTCTCTTTGTTCTTTCAAAAGACTGTAATATTCTCAAGTAGGTGCCCCAAGACGTGAGATTATGCCACAGACGTGCTTGAAGTATGCTTGTGAAACTCCTTGGGGTTTTTTCAAGTATAATATTTGTATAATTTCAAGGTATCGCTTGTAAGTGTATCGTTTGTAAGCGTGTGTCAAACTAAGATGTTCCTATTCATTCATTGTAATGACACTCATTTTTATTTTATTTCATAGGAAGCGACAGCTATAATAGTTCAATAAATGAAGAGTCCCTTCAGCATGTAAATGACACTTTTCAAAGAGATTCTAAGACTGTGTTTGACAATTGAAACTTTTTTTTATTTGGTAATTTAGTAACAACCACAGAATATCTATTTTCAATAAGCTCCCAGCAAGAAATGGAATGCTCCAATAGCCATGTTTGCAGCGGTCCCTTTCTTATACTACTTCTATATACTTTTTGACATGTCATTAGCCGTTCATACACGAGGGACCATGGTTCAGGAGCAAAAGCTTTTTTGGGCAAGGGAGGCGTGCGGGGATGCAATAAGTGGACAGTTTCGTGCTTCGGTGGAGATTTTGTGCTCCTACTTTTGACCTGCAAACACGGAAAGCACGCAGTCACACAAATAAAAATTGCCATGGAATTAAAAATAATAACCTTTCAAACTTAAAAAAATATAAGTAATGAACTGATTTAAATAAACACCCGGCCAGAATAAAAATATTTGACATCTTACTAATCCAAACAATCATCGCGTAGCAACACAAAAGCTACTTGCTTTGCTATTGCTCCGTGTATTTTCAGGGAATTTGAACCAACTTCAACTTTTGTGCGGCGGATTTTTAAAAATGTCAAAAAATCATATAGTACAGCTCCTAGAGATTTCTTCTGCAAAAAAAATTGTAGGGTAATGAAATTTGGAATGGTGGGAGTTTAGAAATTTAGAAAAGGTAACCGTTGAGTTCCGGGCCGTACTTCGTGAAAATCACGAGAAAATCCGATTGAAAGAATTTTCCGACGCTTTCCTGACCGTAGCTCGGAAAAACGTCGAAACTGGAAAAATGTTAAGAAGACAAAATTAAAGCTATGAAAATTCTCAACAAAAAAAGTTATATAAGCTTTTCCCGGAAAACCTCACGTTTGGTCGGAAAATGGAGGGTAAAGAAAAAAAAATATGAAAAATTATTTTGTTTTTATATTGTTTTCTTTATGCAGGTTGTCTCAAGTTACAAAGTGGCGGGCTGTAGATAGGCTTTGGATAGACGAACAAAAAATCATATGGGAGGGGCGCAGAAATCGTAACGGTTTGGTCACTGGGGCGTTTTGAAATTTTTTTGATAGAGGTTTACATATCACCCTGTATTTTGGTAACCCGATGACCTACTTCCATGAACCTTCGTTTTTACAGTTTAGATAGGTGGGAGTATTCTGCGTATACTGCTACCTAATTCTTGGAAGTAGGTCATCGGGTTACCAAAATACAGGGTGATATGTAAACCTCTATCAAAAAAATTTCTAAACGCCCTAGTGACCAAACCGTTACGATTTCTGCCCCCCTCCCATATGATTTTTTGTTCTACGGTCGGGAAAGCGTCGGAAAATTCTTCCAATCGGATTTTCTCGTGATTTTCACGAAGTACGGCCCGGAACTCAACGGTTACCTTTTCTCCAATTTCTAAACTCCCACCATTCCAAATTTCATTAACCTATAATTTTTTTGCAGTTTTAGCGATTTTTTCCTCTGGAAACTGTACTAATATAAGTATTTTATGTCAATACTTCAGCCTGTAGTTTCAAAACAAGATTTTTTAAGATTCTACGATTATAGGATTTTACCAACAAACCTTTGACAAAGTGTCAAATCATAGAATGTCTGCGGCGTACTGTATCCACAACAATGAATCGTAGTTCTGCCGATTTTCTTTTTGGGGAATTTGTATGGCGCGACACATTCGCAACAATGAATCAATAATAATTGGGTCAAAAATCAAATTCGTAATATTCAACATATTTTTAAATTTGAACGTATTTCAAACACAATTTTGAGAGGAACTACATATGTTTTTTTTTATGTGGTAAATACAAGCTTAGGAATCACCCTTTGTTCTACATGTCTGTCATGCCGTTCAAATCATGGTCAGTGTCTAGTAGTAAGCTTGATTTGAAGGATAGAGGAGAAAGGATTGGTTAGGGGTCTGGAGGGTGCGTGAGTAGATGTCGATGGACCTTGCGTTTGAACTCTAAGATATTATATGTGTTCGGAAACACCGACTGCGGAAGAGAGTTCCACAATCGAACGTGAAATTAAAAAGATATTGGCAAAAAACTACTTTTGAATTCACGTTTTTCGGCACTTAAAGCACCATAACTCATGCAATATTAGCCCTACGTAAAAAATAGATAATTGTGTGTTCTAGAAGTCTTAGGAAGGATTTTTTCTTGGCGGGTTAACCGTTAACGAAATATAGTGCAAAGAAAGTGATATATAAAGTTTGAGGCACTAAAACTCCGAACATATTGACTTTATAAAAAAAATTTCTGAACGAAATGCATAGTTTCTGAGATATAGAATTAAACGCGTTTCCCTTCACTGTAAGTTAAGCTCAAGCGTGGGGATGACGCCATTTTGAATTTAAGCTCATAAAAATATATAAAATCAGTTGGTAAAATCGTGTGCGGTATTATTCGCAAAGAAAAAGTACCTATTTACTGGACTAATACTTGCGATTGCGTCTGCTGTTCTTTGAGACAAAATTCTCGGAATTTTTTGGGTTTTTGTTTATATGCTTTAAAAATAATTTGTTAGGTTCAAGAAAAAGTTACCCGTGGAAGAATTTGTTGTTTTGTTTCCTTTTTTATGAAATCATTTTATATTATTAGAGGTGGTTATTTGGCACAGCAAATTTTGATTACTGCTTTGTAAAACTATGTGAAAACTTCTCGGATTTCGGCTAAAACTTGAAAATTGATATTAAAAATCTAAGCCTGAGAAATTTTCAATAAAGAAATTTTGATATAATGGAAAAGGAACTGTTTTGCCTTATCACTTAATGGTATCAAATGATATGGAAAAATTACTGAGGGATCTCCATCGGGGCAATTTATAACTAAAAATTGTTTGACCTTTAGATAAAAGAAAACATTCCATGCTGTCGTTCCAAAAATTTCTTCATAAGAGTCGCACTTTTGAGATATAACTCATCATGGAAATGCGGTGCTTTATAAATACAAATACAATAAGTCTGGGCTTTCGCATTAACACAACGGTATCCCCACTAGGCCTAGTCCGCGGATTTCAAGCTATACAAAAATATTATTTCGCCTCCAGGCATTGCTTTAGGTTTAGGACTGAGAATAATGATAGATCCACATAAATCTTCGTCGAACTGTGAAACAATTGAATCCTTTTCGTCATAAATATATAAAATGACAATTTCAATTTCCAATATTTGAATTTGGCTGCGTTGAAGTATAGTATAACTGGCTTTACGTAGTATTAACTAGCTTTGTTAACATCTATCCTGACATCTTCATAAATTTTTAAGTTACTACATGTACAGGGTTTGTTACGTATGCTTGGACTCGTAACTGTTTGACGCTAGACTACTTACTTTCTTAATTGACACTACAGCCCTCTTAAAGAGTCTTGTTTCAGTCGTCTTTACGTCTTACTATCTCTCTCCAATTTGTTCTGCGAAGTTTACAATTTCCACTTGATCGTTAAGGCTGATGCTTCACCCTAAACGTTGTCCTCGCTTTCATACAATCATATACCTACTTTATTTTCGTGTCATTTACTTTAGGATTGAACTTTTCTGAACTTTCTACAATTTTGAAGATGGTTTCCTTTACGTCTTTCGCTTTGTGTCGAATTATTACTATGCTCAAAGTGTTTCTTGTGAAAACGCTATTTGCCCCATTCAGTATTCTGTATCAAACGAATCACAAATCCTATTTGTAAAAACTCAAAATATTTTCGCATTTTTTAAAACTTAACAATTTTAACCCGTCAACCTCCTATGTTATCAACTATAGAAAGCGAATTTTGGTGTTTTTTAACAATCATTTTATCTTCTTCCAACATACATGTTAGGATTTTGTCATATACTTGAGGTCTCGCGAGGTGTAGTGTATAGTTGAGAAGTGGATGGTGTCAAATATAAACCCCGTCCGATCTCTGTGGGGCTCCCAGCAGTCAATTTTATTACCTGCCCTATTTATCTTTAAAAATGACGTATTTGCAATCCCCTTTAACAGCTTAGCATTCCAGTGCTTGAGATTTCTTAAGAGGTGCAAGTTCCTCGTTCAGCCATAGGTCCGTGCTATAATTTGTAACTCTACATTCTGCCTCTTCTCGAATGCAATTCTCTCTTCTGGAGCGGCGCTTCGATAACTACCTTGGCGTGGTTAGATAAAGTACAAAAAGGGCCCCTAAATTAATCGACGAGAACACCGTTTGCCCTACTATCGACCAATTGAGCCACCGTAGGAATGTAGAAGCACTGAAAAAATTTTATCGTTACTATCCTAGCGACTGTTCCATCGAACTAAACGCTCTCCTACTTCCGAGGCAATCATATTCCCACAGCACCAGATTTGAAAACTCTACTCACTCCTTCCACCTGCAGCCCTCTTTTCGGGCACTCTACAAAATAGTAATTCGTTTCTAAATAGAAAAACTCGATTCTGGAATAATTTTTGGCAGTTAGTATGAGCTCCTACAACATCCAAGAGTTCAAACGCATAGTTCCTCGCTAACTTCTTCAACACCCCCGAACTCTCATAACCCTTAACCTGTTCCACTCCCGTAGTGGGCTTACTCAATGCCAAGCAGTACATAAGAAACAAAAAAATGGACTGGGGTAGTAAAAGGCGCGTGGTTGTTTTGCGCCAGGTGCAGTAGGCAAAATTTGCGCCCTATCAGCTAAACATTTAATAAAAAGATTCTTTCATCTGAATCGCAAGAACGGAAAATACACATGGCACTTCTAATTTGGTAACAATATACTTTTTTCTTTTTCAATAAATTCTTGAAAAGGAACAACATTTCTTAAATCTATCAAAAATCCTTTTGTGCTAGCCTTAAAATCTCTGACCACTGCTGAGCTTCCTCAGACATTTATTTTTGCAACGTAGAATCTACTGTTTTATTCACCCTGAATGTTAATTGTATATCTCTCCGACATTTAAAATTTTCCATATTGGTAAAACTTTGGCACCTTTTTTTACTACTCTTCCCAATCAGTATATCCCGAACAGCAAAGTGAACTTTAGTGTCATTTAGTTTTGAAAAAGATTACAAAAAACAAGAACAAAAGATGGAGTTTTTTTTAAATTTAATAAACCAACCAAAATCTATTAACTAATTTACCACTGTTATTTACCATTAAATCCAGTAGGCAGGGAAATATTTTGAGTATTTACCTAACTTTCTTCTCTTCAACTTCATCAGACTACTTTTTATTAAAATTATCTAAAAACTTACGTAACTCACACCTTAAAGATAAGCACAGAAAAATATTTTAAGTTTCTTAAAAATACAAAAAAAAAAATAAGCAAATTAATTCTAATAACATATAAATATTAATAACACATTTTAAAAACGCATTACTTATTTAATAATTATCATTAATTTTAATTAATTAATCACTTGTATCACTCAAAGTTTGAAATCAAATAAAAATATTTCACTCATATATTCTTCATTATATTCCTACAGGGGCACAAAATTTAAAATTGCACCTTAATAACTCGCATAAAATAAAAAAATCGTTAGGATTCTCGCCACAAAATATTTTACTCTCATTTCGTTCATTTACCTCTTTTACGAAACTTGGAACAAAATTTTAAAATGCTCCAACAGCGCCCTGCAGTTAATATCAATCACAGTAAACAACAGTACGCAATACAGAGACACCGGAACAATGTTTTTCTTTGTGTGAGTTGACATGGTGCATTTTACAAAATTTTCAAAAAGTGCTCCAGCGTCGTGAAAATGAAATTATTTTGTGTTTCGTCTCGCTCATTCTACTGCTCAATTCTGTATTTACTTCTCATGTTAAAATTTGAGAGCCACAGCTGAATGAGAGACTTTTTACTTTTGCCTCTCTTGTTTCACTTTTTGAGCGGAAATTATATGAAAGTCTCGAAGCAAAAATCTCGTGTAACTTCCTGAACGAGGGGAGTAAATTTTCGCCACTTTTTATCGCGTGAGATAGCACTGAGACAGAATTTGTGTAACTTCTTGAAAATTTGTGTAAGTTCAGGTAATTTCATTTTTTCCAAATATTTAATTTTTTTTAAATCTTCTGAACTAGCGCCCTCATTCAATGGCGCCCGGTGCGAGTGCTCCATTCGCACCTATGAAAGCGCCGCCCCTAAGTACAAAGGGCTATTTTGGGAAATTTAAACAAAAATCGACGACTATTTTTCAAGGTTTTTTGTTTATTTTGGCTTGATTCAGTACTGGCTCCACCACATTGAAAAAATTACAAATTTTTTAATATTATTTTCTCAAAAATAAAATTTAAATGCAAAAAAATATTTGATCTTTTTTCAAATCCAACCTGAATCTAAAATGAAAATAATTAATTTCTTCTGGCCAATACCAAGCAGCCAACCAGCAATGCAGTAGCAGTAAGCAACCAGAGAGCAGAACAAAGTTTTTGCAATTTTTTCATTTAAAGTTTATTTTTATAAAACTTCTTCAATTAAAGATAGTTTTATCTTATCCCCTTAACGCTTCATAAAATTTGACTGGATTTAGTATAAATCAACCACCACCAATATTGAAAAATATATTACATTTGATTACTTTTGATTATTAAAATATTCGTGAAAACCCCTTAAAACGGGTGTTTTTTTACATTTTTAAGAGTGACGAACATATTTTAAGACAGCGTTACTCTAATTTCCATAACCAGCGACAAAAAAAAAAACAAAGAGTAATAAGTTTCAAAATGGTGTTTTGTTTCGACACCACCCCACCCCCTATCCTTTGCGTTGTGTAAATGGACTAATTGCTCTAATGAACTAATGCAAATAATTCTCATAAAAATCCGAAAACTGAAACATTATGAGATTCGGTATGTCAAATTTGTATGCGGCACCGCGCTCCAACTAAATTCAATTCCATTTTAATGTTCCAAGAAAATAAAACAATGAGAGTCCTCAGCTTGTAACAGCATAATGGCGCGATAAAATATTGGGCGCCACTTATGCGAGGTATTACCCCCTTAGCCATAAGCCCGGAAAAGCATGACCAAGGAGCCAATACCATACATAAGAAAGGAAACAAAATTCCGGAACTCCTACGCCGGCCACACGGAGTTATCTAGCTCGCCGGAGGGGTCGTGGGGTGTGTGGCCGGGGCTTACCGCGGTTGGTTCACCACTTACCTGTGCCTGTGCAACTTTGAATTCCGCCTCCATCATTCTCCGGACATCGTCTGAGCCTCGTCAAACCCTGAAAAGGAATGACCCCCGCCTCAACCATTCCACAAAAAAATTTACCACCTGGACATTCTAGTATTTATAATCATTTAATAATCCTGTAATCATCAACACAAACAATACAATGAATACTTATCAACCACGACAATAGTTAGCTGTCCTTGTCAAATATTAGCATTAAATGATCACATTCAATTCAATCAATGTTACATTATTTTATTTTTAGGTACATATGTATGAAGCTCAAGATAACAATAAAGCGCGCAGTAATGGCCAATACTCCTCGCTTTGTACAAACGATGTTATAAACGACCGTGTAACCTAACGGAACAACAAATTACCGGAACCAACTCACGGAATATCCAACGCAAGAATGAAAAAAAAATTGATCTAACAAGGAGCAAAATACTGTCATAAATACTTTTAAATACGATAAACCTTAATACTAACTACATGTAAAATTATGAGTTATTGATATGTAAAATCATGAACAAAATGTTTTCTGTTTTTTTTTTTTTTTTTTTTTTTTTTTTTAACAATATGGCACAGATCCCCGACTTGAATCTATTTATCTCTTTTCTTTTTTTCAAAAAACAATCTCTTCCAATAATAACTTTTGAATGACAAAAGGAAGTGGGCTTAACACGCCGCGAAAATAAAAACGGATACAAATTTCATCTATCTACCCATTCAACAATAAAACTCATGTCTAATTCCCTATCTTAATACATTCTGTCTTAGGATAGTAACTAATACCAGGATACCGAAAATCACAACAATATAAACGGATAGTAAACAAAGGTGGCACCATTACCTTTCCACCGCCTCGCTTCTCCTTGTGGCTTCACTTTCCCAGCAATCCGTTACCAGTCCAAAGCGTAACTGTCAGCGCGAAGAAAAGTTTGCATTATCTGAAGGTCCCTGTCCATAATTATAGATGACTTGTGCAGTTTTCAAAGTCAGATCACGCACTAGAAGGGACAATCCTTTCTATAGACACAACAGTACTCTAAAAGAAAGTATTCGTATATCAACTAGAACATTTTATGCGACTGAATTATATCATCCGATTTCGCAGGTTGCTTGCACTCGGTAAGGCCTGTCGATACCTCCTGAGTCCTATGGATCAATTTTGTAAGCTCAGGGTCGATTTCACTTTGCCACATTGAACTTCTTGAACAAGTAACGTCACCGCAGCTATTACCTGCCCGGCATTTATCTTTTTCTATTTTCCTACTGTAACTTGACAATCTTGGTCTTCGTCAAATCAATTTTCCATTCCATCAGAGTTTTCCTTATCGTCTTTATCGGCTTGTAAAGGTACGTAGTTATTCTCCTTTTTACGGTACTCATCCAATTTCGTATGGTTAATAATCTGACCATACGTACATAATTAGTTTAAGAAAAATTTCCTAAATTTTATATTTTTTCCCGAAGAAAAAAATTTTTCTCCGTTCCTTTATCCAGCCGTCAAAAAAAATTCTCCCAGACTGACTACCAAATTTTTCTTTCCTATTTTTGTTTTATTTTCTCCCGCCTACTTTTTGGTTTCGAACAACTTCTGAATTTCATTCTCGACAGTGATTTTTAGTCAAGTACTTATTTAGAGATATTTGAGCAAAACTGACCGTTACAAGCTTTTTTATTATTTATTATCGAAAGTCCAAACCAAAACTTCCAAAACCTGCAAGTTTTATCAAAAGACCAAACCGCAACAAGAAAAAGACTGCCAGCGCCGCCAAACCCCAAACCCCGCCATCTTCGCAGGTCTCATGATTACGCATCTACTTATACACAATCAATGTGCGAGGTATTTTAGGTTTGTGTCTTGAATGAAAATTTGTGGGACTGTAAAAAAGTATAAAAATAAATAAAATAAAACAGTACAAAAATAAATCTGTTGAGGATATCATGAAGATATTTGATGTATGCCCCTTCACCTAAGGGGAGCTATAAGTACAATAAAACAAGGCTGGGAAATTACAATCCCAGTTTTTCCTTAGAACCATGAATTAAATAACGGACAAAGGATTCTTTGAAATGCTTTAAAAAATCTTCAGGCTAGATTTATTATTCCCGAGAGTATAGTTAGGTAGAATAAATACTTATGATTGACTTTTGAGCTTCTCCCGTGTAGATTATCAAACAGTATAGATCGTACATATGTACTTTCTCCATATTCAAATTCATAAGTTTTAATACAGAGTACATTTGGCTTTTCAACTATTTCTGTTTCTTTTAAAATACCTTTGAAAAGGTTCGTGTCTTCACTAGAGGGAACACTTTTGTGGGGAAAGTTTTATAAGGTTCGTGTCTTTACTGTGATGGATATTTATTTGTAAGGGAAATTTTTGATATTCCCGTGGAGGCAGGAGGTTATACATATATTGCGATGGAACGTTATGGTAGATGCGATCGTATTTCACCAGAACCGCTACACTCTTTGTCCATCCACGCTAATTCGTATTCGGGGCCCCTGTCCAGAGATACGAGTTGAGTTCGAGGCGGGGCCGAATGTAGGATTTGTAGAATATAGCCCTGGCCGACGCACACTGGCGAAATATGCAAAAAAGCTGGCCAAAAAGGCTATAAAAAAATTTGTTTGCAAAACGGTTTAAATAAGGTAAACTAATAAATTGATAGATGGCGCTGCTTGGTAAGTACTTTTCGCGCTGAACCACCATGACACTTCCAAGAAATTCGAAAACTTCTCTGAGCTGAATTTAGTTTAGATTTATGTTGATATATTATTTGCTCATATTTTTATTTGTTTACAATAAATATTAGTTTTTGACATGGAACCTGTTTCAGGAGGTAAGGAATTTTCATTTTGTAGCTTGTTGCGTGATTCCGTTCGGGGTTTCATTCATATTGTCGACATTGTATAGGAATGTATATTTCGTACATTTATAATGTAATAATTTAACGTAAATATATATGATTCTCTTGAATTCCGCTGTCTTTGTTATTTTTTTGTAAAGTTTAATTTGTTAGCTTTCAGATCAATGCAAGTCCAAATGCTAAAATGTGCTAATTTCGATAAACTGAGTCCATGAATAAAAGTATAGGTTTTTTTTAGGGAACGCTACAGTTGCAGCACAGTCGATTAATCGACGAGATCTAATTATATTATATAAAAGCAGTCCCCCTTTTCCCCCCGTTTCCCCCTTTTTCCGACTGTCTTTATATATATTTTATATATAAACACGCAATTTATATATACATCCGTCTATTTACTGCGTTATTTATGTAATTTCAGCAAAAAAACCTCTTTTTCGCTTAAATTAAACCACATTTTTACCTCCCAGAGCCCCAAAAACCATCGTAGGACGCTGCAAGATACCTTATAATTTTCGTAAAACTATTACTATTATTATAAAATATAACAAAAATCCGGATTTTCCGGCATTGTGGTCCTAGGAGAAGATGAAAGTTGCATCATTTTGCTGGCAACAGGTAAAATGCACTTATGCATTTTATATTTTTACCTCCCACGACCCCAAAAAAAATTGTAGGAGGCTCGGAGACCCCGCAAAATCTTCGTAATTTAACGTACAAAAAAAAAAATTGAACTGAGTTTTATTTAAAAATTTTAACTATTATAAAACAATTACGCTATGATTTTCAAGAGAAATAGTTTTGGCCATCTTTTTTGTATATTTCGCCAGTGTGCGACGGCTGAAGGAGTAAGCTACATCTTTTAAGGAATCCCAAGCATTGTGATGCTTGTTTAGCGATTTAGAATATGTGATTACTCCAACGCATATCTTCTATTAATGTTAGGCCTAGGATATTGAAAGATGGTTCTGCGCTCAGTTCTAAATTGCCCATTGAAATGGGAGCAATCGAGGTGCGCGTTTTCTTAGAGAAGAGACAGTATTCTGTTTTCTGTGCGTTGAATTCAACTTGATTCTTGTGGCCCCAATCTAGAATCAGATTTATATCCCTGTTGATTGAAGTTGACATAAGTTCACGATCTAGCAGACAAGGTCTGTCACATTCTTGTCTTGCTTTATTGAAGCTATACGAGGAACGCAAAGCTGTGAAGTGAGTTGGGTGGGACTGAGAGCAGGTCATTTATTAAAACAAGGAAGACAGCTGGTGATAGAATTGAGCCCTGGTAAATGCCTGCAGAGATGGTGTGGGGATCAGATTTGACGCTGTCCAATACTACCTTGTTTGAACTAGTGATGAGCAAACGCAAGAACAAGACAAGACTTATCTAGTCTTGTTCTTGTTTAGTCTGTCTTGTGTAGTCTGTCTGTAGCTAGTTCAGAATTGACCTGAATACTGTGTTTGGCTGACTCAGTAATAGTACAGTCAATCTGTCGTGAAAATCATCGAAATTGCATTTATGAAACCTAAAGGCTGAAAGTTGTTTTATTCGCTTGAGAATGATGAGAATGAAGTTACCTTAGGATGCCCCAGTTCTACTTGGGTGCGTTCTTTGGAAAACTCAAAAAAGTGCCAAAAAAATTTTGAAATGCGTTTATCTCGAAAAGTACGAATGTTAGAGAAAAAATTTTCAAATAAAAATGTAGAGGACAATGTCATCTACAATTAATGTCATTGACGCAATGCTGTACAACAAGAAATGCACAAAGTAGGTGGCGCTAAAGTTCCAAAAAAGGTGTTTTTTCACTTTTTTTCCTGCAAATGTTATTTTTTGATCAAAATGTAAATGGAAAAGTTGTTCCTTTCAATTTTATTAACAATTTTTATTTAAACTAAAGGTTCTAAAAGTAAAGTTTTTGATGAGAGTGCTTCAGATGCGGAAAATAACAAAATGTGAAATGTAAGGTAAAACTTTCTGACGAGACTGTCTTTGGAATCCGGGAAACATTACGTGTGCAAAGAGACTTAAGTGAAGGTCAAGTGAAAGCTGTTTAAGAAAAGGTGGTGCAATCATTTTTAAGAGGAGCAGTGCAAGAAAAGACAAAGAAAGTGGGAAATTACTAAGAAGTGTCTCGACCGTCAACATGAAGATGAAGGTATTCTCCCACAAAAAAAGTACCCACAGTATTATTTAATGAAAGATTTATCGAAATAAAAAATATATGATATATTGAAAGGGAGTGCTTTAGTTTTCGCGAAAATGATGATTCTTAGCTACTATTTCCCATTATTATAATTTTCCAAAGTAGTTAAATAACCCAAAATATAGATAATTCTGGGGGTTACAGAAAATTCTAATTCATCCGACACGCGAAACTGGCTGGAAGCGAGTTATTCGTCGAGAAGTGTCACAACCTTCGCTGTTGACTTTTCACCCGCTATTTCGCGAACATGAAATGACATAGAGGTTCGGTCAATAGCCCATTTGAAAGATATTTTAATACCCGTATTTCTGCTGTTTACTACGTTATCATATCGAGGGTTTCCTGCCAAAAGGGCGTATCAACCAAAACATGGATTTAGAGGATTCAATAAAAACATTTAAAAAATCGGTGTATTTTTTTTCATATTGCTTATCATCGAAAATAAATGTTTTTAGGCGTATGTTTTTGATACTTTTATTCACTTGATGGATACGACCAGTCTGATGGATATGACCTGACTCTAAGAAAAAGTTATAAGCCCAAAATCGCGATTTTGTGGATACGCCCTTCTGGCAGGAAACCCTCGATATCGAGGGTTTCCTGCCAAAAGGGCGTATCAACCAAAACATGGATTTAGAGGATTCAATAAAAACATTTAAAAAATCGGTGCATTTTTTTCATATTGCTTATCATCGAAAATAAATGTTTTTAGGCGTATGTTTTGGATACTTTTATTCATTTTACGACCTTCTGGCACGAAAAATATACGACTCTAAGAAAGAAAAAAAGTTATAAGCCCAAAATCGCGATTTTGTGGATACGCCCTTCTGGCAGGAAACCCTCGATATGAGCAACCGTTAAGGAGATATTCAAAAAAAATTGCGTTCTTAGTTATTTCAGGCAGGTGAAGTGTGAACTTTAGCGTTGTATTACTCGCAAACTATACAAGCGAGAACGATGACTAAGGGCTTATTCTAAAGGTAATCACTAGCACTATAAGTTTGGTTATCGGCATTAACCCACCCAAATTAATATCTTACGAGATAATCGCAAAAAACTGCATTCAACCTCAACCACCCGAACAAGTTCGAACTTTGAGCGGCCATAACTTTGAGCCAAATTAACTTACAGACCTCGTTGAGGGCCCATTTTGTAGATAATTTTATTCTCTAATGACTTTGTATTGATCATTTTCAGCTATCATTGCACACAACCGAGTTATTTGGTATAAACGACCTCTACCTCTTTTTCAAGATGGCGGCTTTTCCCATCACACTGCGACCCCACAAACTTGGTTTTAACATTGTCAGATGTACCCCAACAAATTCCAAAAAAAATTTTGACCATCATGAAATGCAATTTCATGCCCTTTTTCCGACTAATTGCACTGAGCTAATCATAAACACAAAAAAATAATGTTACTACTACCTATAATAAGCTTTTAATAAATGCTTCTTGTTATTAAAAAACATAGACGTATAAACGTTATAGGATCATGACAATAAAATTAGTTCAGTGTGCATCAACTATTTATGAAGTTTGCTAATTCACAATTATAAATTTAGTACAAGAGTAAACTTCGAACTTTGACTTCTCATACTCAAACGCAACAGGGGAACAAGGATTCTCTACCATACAGCCAGAAACTAACTAGTCACCGACCTAGCATGTAGAAGGGCTTTTTTTGTTTACAATTGTATAGCGGCAGCACCCGTTAAAAGTTTACCTGTATCCCATTAGGACAGGTGAATTGTGGAAAAGTTTTGTGAATTTACTCCTATAGGAAAACTCGCTTTGCTTTTGTACAGTTGGGGAAAGGGCGAGCAAACAACTTGATAACAAGCGTAAAATGCGATAAAATTCGCTTTGAAGCAACAAAACCAAAAAAAAAGAATCACCCTTAGTCCTTCCGGTAGTGCTAGTCTCGTTTTCAAAGGTACCGAAGCTCTTGTTTCTGACAACGACATGTTGTTTTCAGTTTTTTTTTGTTTTTGTTTAATAATGAAAACTCTTGGAACAACCAGGGTTCCTCCTTTGCTTTGGTAATTGTGGTGCACTTCGGCGATTTACAATTTATTCGTAACGTGTTCGGCTTCTACCTACTCACCCACCCACGTTGTAATCAATACCAACCGCTTTGTTGCAAAAAAAAAATCAGAAAATTACAAGGAAAGTTTTGCTGCCAGCGCACACAATCGACGGTTTGTTGGGCACGAGATTAAATTTTCACTATATTACGCCAATTTATTTCAACTCTTCAGAGGAAGACCGGAAATATCTTTTAAGGATGAAATTTAATTTTGGAGAGATGATTAATAAAAAGAAAAATTCGTGTTTGTCCGGCATCACAGCCAAGTCATCGACTCATAATCGAAAAGGCACGGAAAGAAAATTTATATCAACTGTCACCATTAATCAATGTTAGCATTCAGTGTGCCACTGTCCCTTTGTCGTCATCAGAATCATCACTTGAAATGGTATCAAATGCTTCCTGAACACGAATACTGATCGCATACCACTCATGCCAAGCCAACTTCTCTAGCACGTGAACTTTCCGACTGTGTCTCACCGCTGTAGCTCGTTTATCACTTCAAACAATGAAGACATTTTTTAAACCCTTAAACCGTCAAAGCACCACAAAAAATGAGTTTTTCGTTTTGGTTTAGTCTCCACCGATTTTATCTTTTATCAAAAATAAAAGTTTTCTGATGTCAAAAGTTTGGAATTCCGGGCATAACGTAGGAATTTCCTTTCTGGTATTACATTAGCAGGAGGCAGGAAAAACCGAGTTACTCCCTGGGGCTCCATCGGTTTGATGCACAGAACGTATTAAAGCGTCAAGGCCAAATGACTAGGACTTAATAAACTTTTCTTTCTTGCGAAAAAAAAATCGTTTATGATTACTTTCTCAATTATCTTAGCATGAAAATTTCAGGCTTGTTTTGCTATGAGAATACTCCGGCTGCAGAAATAAGGAGTTAAGGTCAAGGTTACGCTTTATAATGATTAAGAGGAAGTTTTTTCAGTCACGGATTCCTGCTTCAACATTTAGTAGAATTGTCTGTCGGAGTGCTACGGACTACGGATATATTACTACACTGAGAAAAATATCGTTGTAAATCTATAAAAAACAAATATAAATTTAAGTGATTCAAACATGATTTTGCTTCGTTACTGTTTCTGTTAAAATTAAAGTGATAGTCTTTTAAATCTTGTCAAAAGATCTTTTAAGTGAAATCTTTATAAACTTACAATGATATCCCATATTAAAATAATACTCATCGTGTGTTTTTATAAGATGTCGTATTAAATAAAAGTAGCATCGTCACATAAAAATAAAATATTTCCGTATAGTTTTGAGAACGAATCTAGTTTTTTTAAATGATTACTCGACGAACCGAAAACCCCCCTCTTCTCCTTTAGATTTATAAATCAGAAAGAAATTATGCGATTCTATCAGGTCAAATGAATTCAATGTAAATTCGATTTTTCTAACAGCAAACTTGGACTATATTCAAAATCAACCGTGCTATTATTGAAATTCATCTGACCTATTTGAAGCTTACTTTGGCTCAAACCCTGCAAGATAAAATACTAAATAAAGATAGTTATTAAAAAACATTTTTTACAAAATTAGATATTTATTTCACTTATCTATGTATATAACTTTAAGGCGAACATAAACTTTTCCATTATTGAGAGTATATATGTGTAATGGAGGACTTGTAAAATCCTTAATCTCTTTCAATAATATATTACCAGTTGCAGTCCCTACTTCATATGCTTAAAAATGTTTGTCAAAATATCTTAAAATAATTTCTTCACAAAAAACATATATACTACAGTTTATGTTTACAAAATTTATTAGTTTGTACAGTTTTACTTCAGTATTTGTAGCTACTACTAAATAATATCCTTTTTTATACATCTTACCTTTGTATATAACATATTTTGATACAGCTATCTTACTCATATCTATTTGAGTTTGAAAATTACTTTGAGATAAATTTCTATTGGAAAAATTGCATACTTCCGTTGGACCGAGTTTAAACTCCTCAATAACATTTTTAAAATCTCTCAAAAATTTTGCATATTTTAACCTAGCTTTAGTTGCTAAAGAAAAAGGGACATTAACTCTAGAAGATACGTTTCCACAATAGCTTTTAGAGCACCTATGTTTACTCTCAAAGCGAAAGCTCCACAAATATTTCGGTGGTCCACATTTTTTAATCATAGTTGGGTAATGTACTAAAAAATGATGTTTTGGCTTAAGAGAATTCCCATATAAGTCAATATATAAAGCATGATGACTTTTTATGGAATTTTTAAGGAAATCAACGTCTTGTGTTGTAAATTCTGACTTTTGTAATAAGTCCAAAATCTCAATAAGCATGCAAAGTAGATGCTAATGTTTATTTTCCCTTGGTATTAAATCTCCAATAAATAACGGTAGAAAATGTGTTAATGTCCACATTTCTCTGGCTGATGCTTTTAAATTTTGTGATTTCAGACGACTAAGCGTAATAGGAGGGGAAAGATTTCCAATCTCCGTTTCCCCGTATTGAAAAAGTCTTTTTCGGCTGTTGATCGTATCTAAAGATATGATACCTTCTTTCACAAGAGCCAAAAGTATGTTACAAGTATCATAATTACAAATGCCCTCAAAAACATCATGCATCATTATCAAAAATGAAATTATTGGTAACATTATATGAAGGTAATGATTTAAACACGCAATCTTCTTTTATACCTGTTTCGTAAACGTTATTTTGTATCAACAAACTTTCGTAATTTAAGTTTTGTCTAAACATATTTTCATATTCGGAGGTATCTGACTTCATTTCATATTTATCTCTAAAACATACTCTGCAGTAACGTTTCGAATTAAACGATTGTGTGAAACCTAAAACACTATTTAATGCCAAATTATCTCCAAGTATTGCACCAAGGGGGAAATAAACACGTGTAGAATAGTTTGAAACTTCTATTTTAAGACCTTTTTCTTCAAGAAAAAGTAGTTCATTAATTATATTATGAAAAGCAATTTGGTTAAAATCACTGCTTTTTATAAAAGCCAGATTAAAAATGAAATTTATTTTTGACAATAAAAATTGGGGGACAGTCGGAAAAGTGTAATAAACAAATGAAATTGAAGATTAATGACTTCCTAAAGGATTGTTAATTCCGCAATCGTCAACATATATAAAAATCGGTATTACCACTTTTTCGGCAAATTTAATAAGCTTTCGTTTAAATATGCTTCCATTAATAAAATGGCAAATGTTAGGTTCTACCAGAAGTTGTTTCGTATTATCTAACGTAGATTGAAGAACACCTGGTAGCTCAGAAAAAGCTTTTATTTGAAATTTTATTGGCATAATATATGCTTTCAGCTCACGTACACCAAGAGTTGGATTACCCTGAGAGGTAACTTCAGATATAGAAGAATTTAACTTTTAACAAATAACTTCTTCAGAAAGATGCGTTTCTTTCAAGGCTTTAAAAAGTTTATATTCACTTGGAATATCGGCGAAGGGATTTTTACAAAATTTCAAAACTGGTTCAATGTCCCTTAAAACCACATCCCTTGTTAATGAAGCGTGTATCGTTTCTTCTATATTCCTGCACAAATTTGCAACAAGTTTTTGGATCTCAATGACTTCTTTTCGTGGCATCCAATCCCTCGAGTGTAAATACAAAACAAAGTCTAAGCTCTTATTTTTTAATTCAGTTATATTAATATTAATTAGATTTGGCAAATTGAGATTCATCTCGTGTTTATCATTTTCACAAACATTTTGAGTATTTAGCTGCGTTATAGAAGGGTTTAAATTTGTTTCATTTTTATTATTATTAGCAGTAGAAGAATATAATGTACATTTAGAATGAATGTTATGCAAATGTGCCTTAAGGGCTTTAAAAGAAGAAAATCTTTGATTACATTCTGACTGTTTGCATTGTATAATACTAGCGGAGGTTAGCATATGGAAGTATTTGTAATGATTTATGAGGCCGATATCTGTATCAAAAATTTTAGTGCATTTAAAACATAAAAACATTTTTTATAAATAATTCAGTTTGTGTTATTTAAAAAGAATATAAGTGAAGAAATTTTTGGACTATGTTGGTCAAAAGTTGTTTTTATGTCAAAAAAATATTTCTGTATGAATAACCAAGGACCATTACATACTTTAGGGTATTCTAGAGATAGGACATGAAAGGTTTTGAAACACTTGTCTACACATGCGAGGTAAGAAGTATGTTTTTGTAAATTGATGTCAAAATATGTAAAAAAGTCGGTAATATTGTGTGGTGATTCACCTACCACAATTATAAGCGGCTGCAAAGTCAAACCTTTACTAAAATTTTTTTGCGTTAATTCCGAAACTTTTCTTTCGAGGTCGTTGAGTGTTGTAATCTGCAAAGCAAAACTCTCTATGGCGTCCACTATTGTTGCTCTTCGCTTCGAATTATCATTCCCATTTGAAAATCTGGTGGTAGGTATTATTACACCGTTTAACAAAACAGTGAAGACGAAATCTTCTGAATCTTAAAAACTGAAAGTTAGACAATACCTTACAAACCCATTATTTTTACCTGTCGGTAATTTATCGTTGAATCTCAATAGAAGCCCGCGGCAAGCTGGATCTTTTATTTTATTTTCATAGTACGATTTTACTTTTGACTTAAAGGATTCCCATTTTGCGTACAAGCAAAATTTCCTTCCCGGGGAAAAGCAGTTTAAAGTCTATTTCAATTTGAAATTATAAAAAATTTAGTGGTTATTTTGATTTTCGTGTAATTACTTCTATAAAAAGCTTTTGCCAACTACATCGCACTCATAGTATTATGGAATGTTAATACGTTACAAAGTAAAGAAAGTCGTAAAGAAGTAAAGTAAGGTCTATTTTTAATTATTGCTTTCAATTTAACTTACCAAATCTTTTGCATTTGAATGTGAAAGCAAGGGCCATGCTTTGAGAAAATCTAAATTGGAGTCTGTCGTTTTTAATCCTTTTTGCCTGAGTGGGAATGTTTTTTCCCATTTGTCTTTAACGTCCTCCCAGTTGGAAAATTCACGAGATAGTACTGCTTTTATGTTCTTCGCAGTTTCTTCATCAAACTCCTGAAAATCACTTGTACTCGTGCAAGTAGCACTTGGAAGTTGGAATGTTCTTTATTTCAAATTTTCTCCTTTTGTTTTTGCTATTGATGTACTTGTTGTACAGCTTGCCCCCGGATTTTGTCGCTTTCCGCGTGGGAAAAAATAAAAATCCTTTAAATATATTTTTACATTATTTCAAAATATAATATTTTTTAAATGACTTACTGAAAACTCTTTCTCTTTAGGGAATAATTTGATAATCTCATTTACAATTTGCGGGAAATCTCTGGGTGACAAATAAAATTCATTAAATTGAATGTCTTCTAAAATTATAGATATAATGTCATTTCTATAGTTATCGGGAAGTTTGTTGTAATTATGATAATACTGTGTAATACTTCTTCCCTTTTGTGTCTCCGCAAGTAATTCACTTAGGTTCTGTAATTAAACGATTATCATAATAAACTAGTTGGGATGTGGGTTCGACCCTTTCGGTCCACACGATCAACTTCCCAGTATGATGGATGTTGAATATATGATTTGATATTTTAATAATAAATGAACAATAGGCAATATAGAATTTGTCACAATTGTTTTATCAATATTTTCGTTAAAATGTCAAACTAAATGTGCGCACTTACAAGATTAGGATGACGAAAATGTATATAAAATTGATGTATTAATGTTTTTCCTCACCTCAATGATGTCGATATAGGTTTTAGTTCGCGCGGTATCGTGCAGGTACAAAAATCACTTAAGTCATTTAAACCAAAAACCGCTGGACCGGATATTATAAAAATCTTTTCAGATTATATTGTCGCTAATACGCTTCGAACGGCACCTCAAGTAAGTCAATATCTTTCGTGGTTCGGCGATATCGTGCAGGTACAAAAATCACTTACGCCGCTTAAACAAAAAAACGGCTGGACCGAATTTTATGAAAATCTTTTCAGATCATATTTTGGTTAATACTCTTCGAACGGCACGTCAACTAAGTCGATATCTTTTATAGTTCGCGCGATATCGTGCAGGTACAAAAATCACTTAAGTCATTTAAACCAAAAAACCGCTGGACCGAATATTATAAAAATCTTTTCAGATTATATTTTCGCTAATACGCTTCGAACGGCACCTCAAGTAAGTCAATATCTTTCGTGGTTCGGGCGATATCATGCGGGTACAAAAATCACTTACGTCGCTTAAACAAAAAAACGGCTGGAGCGAATTTCATGAAAATCTTTTTAGATCATATTTCGGTTAATACGCTTCGAATGACACCTCAACGAAGTCGATATCAGTTTTGGTTGGCGCGATATCGTGCAGGAAAAAATGACCCCATCCGTACGCACATACACACACACACACACATACTTCCTCCCAATTTTTTGCTTAAAATGCTCCTGGGACCTTGAAAGATGAAAATACGTTGAAATTTTCGATTTCGATTTTCGGACCGATTACAATAACTTCCTATACTGGGAAGTTAAAAACAAAAAAGAGCACATTTTAAATTTTGATATTTCGAGCAAATAAAGAGAAGTTCAGGTTTGGCAATACACTATATATGTATTTTACAATTATTTGAAAATTTACCTTAGACAATTTAAACGGGCGAGTAGGTGAAGAACTGGTTGAAGCAGACGTTTCAGTTGTTTGCAACCACTGGACTACTTTTGATTGAGTGGAGGGATTTGACACCGTATCATCATCAATGTTATGCTATACAAAAAACATACAACTTTATGCATTTCATTAAATCACGCATCACATACTTCCTTTTTCCTCCAAAAAAACAATTTCTGTCGAAATTCTGCTCTCAATCCTATATTGCTTATTGCTTCTTTGATATCTTCTTTTGACAAATATTTTAAGGATTGATAAGTTATTCCGCAATCTAAAATATAACAATGTATATTTAAATGTTGGCACAATTTTAAGAATAACTCGACAACTCAGAAAATAAAACAAATGTGCAAGAATCTGCTCATTTATATGATACCCCACATGATATATTACTGTTTCTGATATAAATAAAGACGGACACACGGGCCGACATGAGAATGATTTTGTAAGGATTCCGCTTTTCTCGTGGGGGTACGGGACCCTAATAACAGAAAAAAAAACATAACTGCACTATACTTACTTTTTAGGTTAGAAAAAAGTATTTCCAATTGAAATTCTTTCAGTAAAGTAAGTAATTGTTGATCGTCTGAATTTATATTTATTACTTCACTCCCGACTACTGTTTCACTCCCGGTTACTGTTTCACTTCCTGAAAACACGAAGTTTAAAAGGCTACCGCTTTCGTCCAAAACAAGAGCCTGCGTTTCCATTTTTGTAGTTATTAAAAGGCAACGGTACACTTCCCATTGACATTAAGGGGACTCTTCACTGAAATGGCTAAAATCTGAACCGCTAGACCGATATAGATGAAATTTTGAGTCCGAATAGTTGTTATCGAGTAAAAAACAGAAGCATAATCAATTATTGGAAAAAAAAAATTTTAAGCAACATTTTTGTTAATAAACATCCGAGAAAAGGGGTATTTTCCGCGACCTTTTTGCACGCGAATTTTGAATCGATTTAATTTTTTTTTGTGCCAAAATGTTCAGTAATTAATAATAAACATTACTGTCAGACAGAATTTTGATATCTTTTTTTGTTTATTAACAATCCACAAATATGTCGGGCGATGTCGAAAAACAGCCGAAAATCTCGATTTTTTCGGTTTTTTATTACATTTTTGTTTATAACTTTATGAATTTTCAAAATTTCAAAATTCTGTCTGACAGATTTATTCAGTTATAAATTTCGAACATTTTCCACTTTATAAAATTAAAATCGGTTGAAAATTGTGGAACGAGGAGGTCGGAGAAGATAAAAAAAATGAAAAAAAACTTTGTTGAGATAAACACGTTCAAAGTTTGACGCAACCATTTTCTCCGCCGCAGTGGCTAAAACCTCAATCGCTCCACTATGTTATAAACATTGTTATATGTTGTTTTTTTTAAATGTGAAAACGCTACATAATTCAGAAAAGTCTACTCTATCAGAATATGCAATAAAAAAAATTTCGTCAAAAAATCGATTTCCAACCAAATATCGGTGAAGAGTCCCCTTAAGGGTTTTCTTTTATATTTAACATAAACCGTATAACTTTAGGAGACTTCGTATTAAATTGAAAGGCGCACTATAAAACAAACATTCGTTCGCGTAGAGTTATGTTGCTTAGAGATAATAATTGTGAATATCTTTTAATATTAAAAGAAATCCCTTAAAAGTGCATGCGTGCTATACATAAAATGATCACCTTAAATTTATATGAAATCTATTCAATTTACCAAGACCGTTTTTCTCTCAGTGTATGTTAGCTGAATCTCAGTGGAAGAGTTATAGATTGGTTAAGCCAGCTAAGAATTCTTAAAGGAGCATGGGTAAGAGTCACTGTGTATGAAACTTTAAAGAAAAGTGTTTTAGAAAAGTCTTTTTGCGTGAAAGCACAATTTATAGTGGAATCTGCAAGAAGTGACTTTAATATAGCTTATAGTCCTCAATGCTTTAATTTAAAAATTTATAAAGAAAAAAAAATCTACTAGCGACCTCCTAGTATACGACGAAGGTCGAAGGATAGCGGCGAATCTAACGCCATAAATATCTGTAGGTGCTGCTCAGGTCGCAATTCTATCACCAGTTCTCTTCCTAGTTTTTATAAGCGACCTGCACTCATCCCGTACAACTCACAAAAACTTAACGTTACTCCTGTGCTTTCGATAATATTAGATAACCACGCACCAGACCTTGCTAGAACCCCCTTATCTTGGCTGGACAAAGTGAAAAACCGTACTCTCAACCTCTTGCAATATTTCACTAAGCCACGGTAGAAAAGCAGCAGCTCTGGCAAATTTTCACCGCTTACAATCATGTACTTTGGTTTGGTGTCAAATACTCTTAGATTGAAGTTTGCTTTATTTTTATTTCATGCGATGGCCAATGGTAAAGCAGCTGGGAAAGATGGCATCCCGCCAGAATTGTTGAAAGCCGACTCAAGCCCCATAGCAGATACGCTTCAGCCAATCCTACAAATAGCATGGAACACCTGTACCTTTCCGGAGGATTGGACGAAAGGTATCATAGTCAAAATACCAAAAAAGGGGGACCTAACAATATGCGACAACTGGAGAGGCATCTGTTTACTATCTACTGTGGGCAAAATTTTGTCCCATATATTACTATCTAGGATAAGTGAGGCAGTAGACCGAACGCTTAGGAGGCAGCAGGCCGGATTCAGGAAGGGCCGCTCAAGTATTGATCATATCAACACCTTACGAATAATAGTGAAGCAGTCTACTGAATTCCAATCCCCCCTTTACCTTGCTTTCGTAGATTATGAGAAAGCGTTCGACTCGGTCAATAGGAGCTTTATATGGCAGGCACTACGGCGACGTGGACTGCCTGATAAAATAATAGAATTGATAAAAGCCCTATATAACAATTCCAAATGCAGAGTTCTCCATAATGGAAAATTATCCGACAGCTTCGAGGTGAGCTCAGGAGTACGACAAGGATGCCTTCTCTCGCCTTTACTATTTCTTATAGTAATAAATGACATCCTTGTCGGCGCTCTAGATAGTAGAACAGGCGGCATACAATGGGGTTTGTTAGACCGCCTTAAGGATCTTGACTACTCAGATGATATCTGTTTGCTGGCCCACAGACACCAGGACCTCAAAAACCTGATTAACAATTTGGCAACAGAAAGTAGTCCAGCAGGCTTAAGGCTAAACCCAACTAAAACTAAAGAAATGAGGATAAATGCAAACACCATTGAACAGACTGCGCTGAATAAGCGTGACGTGGAACTGGTCGATAAATTCTGCTACCTCGTTAGTTTTATTACCGAAAATGGCGGTGCAGAAGAAGATGTCAGTTCCAGAATAAATAAAGCACGAGGCGCATATGCATGCCTGTTCCGCATATGGAGATCAACGGAGATCTCAACTAACACCAAATTGCGGCTGTTCAACTCCAACGTTAAGGCAGTACTTTTGTATGGTTGCGAAACATGGAAAGTCACCCAATTCATCACAGGGCGCCTACAAGTCTTCATCAACAGATGCCTGCGTCGTATCCTAAAAATCCGATGGCAAGATAGAATTTCAAACGAAGAACTATGGCGCCGTGCCGGCCAAGAAAGGATAGACGACCAAATCAGGCGAAGGAAATGGAATTGGGTTGGCCACACCTTGCGACGAGAAAACGAAAATCTAGCCAAACAGGCCCTTGACTGGAATCCGCAAGGATCCCGTCGAGTAGGACGACCTAGAACAACATGGAGGAGAACCCTACTAGCAGAAGCCACAACAACTGGAAGATCCTGGTCGGAGCTGAGAGCTGTCGCGCAAAACAGAGTTCGCTGGAGGGCAACTGTTTCCGCCCTATGTCCCATGAGGGATTAAAGGAGCGCAATGATAATGACTTGAAAATACTTTCTTTACATCTTGTGCTTTGCGCCCATGTCAGCTGCGTAGGCTAGTATTCAGCTAGCTTACTATGATTCTTCTAAAAATGCTATTTGCTCAATTTAGTTCTGCTTCTCTCATTAATGCTTCCCGAGCAATGTTTAAACGTGTGGGTGAGATCGCGTCTTCTTATTGGAGACCTGATTTTCGCGAGAAGTTTATTGAAATGCAATCTCGTATTTTCACTGGTGTTCTCCATTTGTTGGTTTTCATTTTACATAGCTCTATTCATTTTTTCGGGAACCCCATTTCACACATGCCACTATGCGGTTCTCTTTTTTATAGTTTCACCTGTAGATATGTATGTTCTATGTAAACAAATCTTGCAATCTGTTTTTGACCCACTTCCAAATAACCGTGACAATGCAATATGACCAAATCCATATGGCGGTTCCAAGATGGTGGCCGCATTTTGGAATTGTGCTCTCCGACCCCTCGGCGATGGGTATCAAATGAAACGGTTTGACAAATTGAAAAACATTAGCGGTGTGGCGTCATTCCAACTTCAAAATTGCGGCGAACACAAAATGGCAGATTACCTTTTTCATTATAACGCGCTCGATATGGGGTACAAATGAAAGTTTCACAACAAAATGGCGGGAAGCTGTGTACCAATTTTCAACCATTATGGAGTTTTGTCTCCTTTCGTGCGTTTTTTTGCTAATTTCCCCGGACTAATCTGGCATTTTCTCATTATTTTTTAAAAAGCAACTCGTCATTCCCGAATTACAAGTGTCTAATTTCCAGTGATTTTTTTGGATGCTCCGAAGTCGATACATCACGGCCGCCAATTTTTCATATTGTTTGCAGTGTTCCAGCAATTTGTATGAGAGGCGGAAATGATGCAACAAAAAAAAAATAATAAAAAAAATTTATTGTACAATTTATTAATCTTATAAACACCTAGCTGGATCCCGGTGCGCCTCGTTGCACCTATCAATGTGGTGGATGGTTGTCGTTCAGCATTAGGGCCAGGACACACATATCCGCACCGCTTCCACACCGCATCCTCACCGTGTCCGCGCAAAAGCTAAACTCAAGTAATTTGACGCTGTGCGGACACGGACAGGTCTGGACTGACTGGTAAAATTGTATGTGTTTACTTTCTCTCCGTGTGTCGTCCGAGCGCCGATATGTGTGTGCCGGCCTTTATCCATTGTATCGTATATATTTACGTTGGGCATTTTCGAAATGAATTACCCAATGAACCACAGTCGAATATCTTTTATGAATGGCAAATGAAAAAAAAAATCATTTAATATTGTGCTACTTTGTCGATCGTATTTTCTTCAAAGTTATCTATTTGCCATTGACCTCAATAGACAACGATAAAACGCGTAGCCATTGTGTCCGGTTACAGTTTCAGAAATCAATGCTCTTGGATGCCGCTTTAAATATTCCCCATCTATCATTCCTCATGATTCAATCTCCTCCCATTGTGGATAGCCGTAAAATTTATGAACAAATCTGGGCGACCATATTGACGGATATATGCTCTGAAACACACAGAACGCATTGTACGTTTATAGCGATTTACCACCGTTCGTTTCGACTCTTATCGATTTTTTTTTGCACCTATCTAAAATTATTCGGCTGCCCAACTTCCGTAGTATTTTGTTCTTTTTCAGTTAAGCTTCTGCCGAAAACTACTAAATAAAGTCTATTTTAACATAAAAATTGGGTCAAAAAGAGGAGAGGGAAGTGTTGTAACTTGTTCAATAAAGATTTTTTTGCGTGAAAACTGAACACATGCACAAATGCTTTCTAGATAAAGAAACATTACGGCATATACATACATTGATATACCATCTAAGAATAATAAGTTACTCTTGGTGAAGCAATATCCATGTACCTCGGGGGTATGATAACAAATCGGATTACCAAGTGTGAAGTAGTGAACCGTTTACGCCAGCCCAATGAGAGAAACATGTAAACGCAGTCCAACGTTATTACTGCTACGTTGACACCACTATGGCTACTGCAATCCTTTTTCAGAAAGATTTAACTTTTTGAAGTGTTAACTTCTTTAGGCGCGTTTGGCACTTTTTCGCTGGGGGTAAAACAAAGAATTCGCGACACGCGCATTTTGTTGCTACACCCGTTTCTGGACACTTGCTGCAATGATGGCGACACGTGCACTTTGTTGCTCACTCGTTTCTGGGCACTTGTGCCTATGCAGCTGGCTAGAGCATGGAAACTTTTGGTTGAGCTCCACTTACAAACAGCAGAGTATAATTATATGTGTGCGAGGCAAAATAGCCCGCGCTTGGTGGGAGGGATTGGGTTTGAATGTTGTAATGCAGAAGCTGCTCTCAGCATTCGTTTTATATTCTCGCAATGCAGACGCCGCTCTCAAAATCCATGGCATATTCTCGCACCCATTCATTTCATATTTTCGCAATGCAGACGCCGCTCTTGTTCCGGTTATGCTGAAAAAAGAAAAAAAGAAAAGAAACAAAAACCAAGCAAAAAAGGAGTAATAAATAAAAACACCATTTTTTCAATATCTTTAATTTTATTGTAAATAAACAAACTAACTACACAAAATTACAAAAACACACACGTAAAAGGACGTCACTACACAACAAAAAACAACAAGAAATTCGTACCTGCAAGTAAAAAGGAATTAATTAAATATAAAAGTTAAATATATATAAGTTCTTACCTTCTTTCAAACCAACGAGAATGAAAAATCCACGTCCAAGTCGATGAAAAAACCCACCAGAAATTCCATTCAATAAAGATGCCAAAATGCCGTCGGCAAATCAACATTCTGTAAACAAAAAAAAAGATTACTAAAAATATACAACAGATTCCACAAAAACACTCACCTGTCAACCCCAATGGAATGATCGCCCGCTCCTCCTCATCTCATCCCCCACTAGAAACCTAAAAATATAAACTAAAATTAGTAAATAAACTAAAAATCCGAATAAAATACTTACCAAAACAAACAACTCCATTTGACGTCTACGAGTCAGAGGAGAACAGCTGATCGGACATCGCACGCAGATCTAGTACATAAACTCGAAATTATGTACTTCGAGAACGAAGCCCCCTGCCAAAGGATAGCCGCAGCTATTGTTCGAGTAGAAATAAATACCGACTCACAGACGGGGTTAAATCAGATTGCTTTTAATCTTTCTAGAGTCTTGAACTAGAAGATAAAATCTGTATTGAGGTTTTAGCAATAAAGCAATTTCAAAGCCTAAGTATCGAACTTAGCATTCTGAAAAGACAGAATTGAGGTCTTTTCCCAGTAAAGCCCGAATTAAAGACAGCTTTGAAGTCATTAATACAGCAGTAACTTAATCACCAGGATTGATTTCAGCAGTTACTCTAACCAACCACAGAGGGACGAATTTGCGAAGAAACAAGGCAAAGCAGTCCAACAAGCAGCAACCAGGGCAGCAAGCAGCAACCAGGCAGCAAGCAGCAAGCAAATCCCAAGCGATTCACAAGAAACGAAACCAGAGTGCAGCAACACAAAGGTTATTTCAGGCTGTTGCAGAACACATCAGGCGAAACATCAATCGTCATCTGACAGTTAGGTGGCGTTATCAATATAAGCTATCAGAGCAAGCAATATTTTGGTAATTCTTATTTACAAAACAAATAAAGAACAATTTACGAATTTCAAGTAATAAGTCACGAATTAATAACAAATTGAAGATTGAATTAAAATATTTTTGGCAATTTGTAAATCTAAGGTTGAATTTTATTGAATTTATATTGGGGAAAATCTAATAACTGATTGCAAATAAATAGTAATTTGATTATTGGAAAAAGTTATCTTTTTATTGAATCACACCCTTCCGGCACCTTTTTATTGAGTCAGAAATTGCTAATTCTGAACAGCTCTTAGCATTCATTTCATCCTCTCGCACACATTCGCTGTTGTCTGTTGCTCTAGCTCGACCAAATTTTACTTACATATCTGGGGCACTTTTAGTCGAGGTCCAGTAACAGACAGCAGCGATGGCGTGCGAGAATATGACATGAATTTTGAGAGCGGCGCGAAAATATAAAACGAATGCTGAGAGCAGCTTCTGCATTACAACATTCAAACCCAATCCCTCCCACCAAGCGCGGGCTATTTTGCCTCGCACACATATGATTATACGCTGCTGTTTGTAAGTGGAGCTCAACCAAAAGTTTCCATGCTCTAGATGCGCGTGACCATCGCTGCTGTCTGTTGCTGGACCTCGACTAAAAGTTGCCATGCTCTAGCCAGCTAAATGGCTGCAATATTTAACCCTGCGTGTGTACACTATATTTTCCGAGATACGGTGTGTACACTGGGTCTTTTAGGGAACGGCCGGGTTTTCAAAGTTTTCTCGGCTATCAAAAATTCTGAAAAAAATCTGGGCTACTTATTGAAGTGTCTACTATATAGCCAACAAGTTGCCAAAGTCATATGTTTGAAAGCATTGGGGAGGTAGTTGAAGTTCGCCTTCTATTCATAAGAGGAAACTTTGAGTTTCGGATTTTAACTGTTCCTTCAAAGACCCAGTGTACACACGCAGGGTTAAATATTTTGCTGCAATATTTAAATAGCCGCTCGTTTTCTTTGTTAATTATCTCAGTTATCTCAGCCATTAAGTTTCTGATCTTTAATGTATAGACATATATTTGAATTTATGTTTATGATATAAATATAAATCGCTTAATTTTACTTATTTTTCTGGTTCTGAAAAAATTCAAATTGAATCCAGTAGATTCCCATAAAAATTTAGATCCGTGACTTTGGCTGAATATAATATGACTTTTTTGCATATTTGCAAAATGTTTAAAATAGCAAAAATTTCTGTTTCGTGACTTTTGCATCAACCCGACGATATGTACTGTGTACTATGTACTTATTTCATAATCAATATTTCTCAGACAAATTTGGGAGGTCATTTACAGGTTATAAATCGACAAAACTCTCCTTTAGCCCTTATTACTTGTACTAGCCTCCTCCTAATGCTTTTGACCAACTTTTTCAATTGTTTGGAAGAAAGCCTTTGCCATACTACGTTGAGCTCGCGGAGAAACACTTCATTGTCCTTTCTTAGTCTTTTTGCGATTTTTTCCTCCATTAAACCCCATAGATTTTCTATGGGGTTAAGGTCAGGACTTTGGGGAGGCCAATCCAGCAAGTTTATTCCACAGTCTTGAAAAAACTTCATCGTTTTCTTAGCTGTGTGCTTGGGATCGTTGGGATCTTGTTTCATCCTCTCGCACACATTCGCTGCTGTGCGCGATGGCGTGCGAGAATATGACATGAATTTTGAGAGCGGCGCGAGAATATAAAACGAATGCTGAGAGCAGCTTCTGCACATTCTGCATTGCAACATTCAAACCCAATCCCTCTCACCAAGCGCGGGATATTTTGCCTCTCACACATATAATTATACGCTGCTGTTTGTAAGTGGAGCTCAACCAAAAGTTTCCATGCTCTAGCCAGCTGCATAGGCACAAGTGCCCAGAAACGGGTGCGAAGCAAAAATGCGCGTGACCATCGCTGCTGTCTGTTGCAGGACCTCGACTAAAAGTTGCCATGCTCTAGCCAGCTAAATGGCTGTAATATTTAAATATTTTGCTTGGATTAATCGCTCTCGGCGACATGGAATACGTTTCGGCGTTTTCCCTATTCGACTGCGCGTCTGTATTTTACGTACATATCTGGGGCAGTATCCCAGTAGGGAAAATCGCAAGTATTTACTGCGGGAAGTCGATTTGGAAGTACTTCTTTAATTAGTGTTTTCTGTACTGACTTATAAGTAATGCAGAGGAGAATGGGTTTGGTGACCAAGCGTTTGATTTCGCGCAAAAAGCGTGTTGAAAAACTTCGTAACTGCTCGTTTTCTTTGTTAATTATCTCAGTTATCTCAGCCATTAATTTTCTGATCTTCCTTCAAAGACCCAGTGTACACACGCAGGGTTAAATATTTTGCTGCAATATTTAAATAGCTGCTCGTTTTCTTTGTTAATTATCTCAGTTATCTCAGCCATTAAGTTTCTGATCTTTAATGTATAAAAATATATTTGAATTTATGTTTATGATATAAATATAAATCGCTTAATTTTACTTATTTTGCTGGTTCTGAAAAAATTCAAATTGAATCCAGTAGATTCCCATAAAAATTTAGATCCGTGACTTTGGCTGAATATAATATGACTTTTGCATATTTGCAAAATGTTTAAAATAGCAAAAATTTCTGTTTCGTTACTATTGTATCAACCCGACGATATGTACTGTGTACTATGTACTACATATTTCCTATGAACTATGTACTATGTATTTATTACTATATATTAGCTACTATTTTTAATAAAAACTACATTATCCCAGTCATCCATCGTCCGATCTTTGTGTGATAAGTTTAAGACAAATATTTTAATTTCCAAAACATTGCAACACATTTTGGAGTGAGTGGATATAAGTAACAATTAAATAAACTTTAACAGAATATTCATAAATAAAATATATTAATCCTTATCGTCTTGTATTAAGATTGATTTGGACATTTAGACTAGCCATAGAAGTTAACACTTCTAAAGTGTGGTCCTACGCACACTCGTTTTTTTGTTGCCATAAAGTTCAAATTTGCTTGTCACTCCATACTACTTTTTTCCAGAAGGATATCGGCGTATTCACATGGCGTTTTGCAAATCGGAGTCTCCTTTTCTTGTTGATCTTACTTAACAGCGGTTTTTTTCTTTGTGCTCGACTGCATAAGTTGCTTTCTTTCAATCTCCGACTTATTGTTTTTGTTCATATGTTTAGCTTAAGATTTTGTTTAATTTCCTCGCGAGAAATAGTCGGGTTTTTCAAAGCACTTCTGACTATTAAAGAGTCCTCTTTTCTCGATGTGCACCTTTTCCTACCACGACCGCGCAAGTTTTCAACAGCTTTAAACTCATAATACTTTTAGCTCATTTTCTCAACACGAGTTTTTTAAATATTATATTTTTTGGCCATCGAGCGCAAACTTTCACCATTTTTTCGGTCTCTAATTATTAACTCGAGGACTTGTACACTAATTTCCCTTCTCCTTGGCATTTCACTCTCTTCGGTGTTCTGAAAATATTGCTGCTCAAACTAAATTATTTTTGCAAACCTTACCAGTGTATACTGAATAACTACTAGACACGAGTAATGCATTAAAAATGATATTCTTAGTAACGGAGATGGTAAATACCCGTTATTTTGATGAATACCAGCGTATATATATATATATATATATACATATATATATATATATATATATATATATATATATATATATATATATATATATATATATATATATATATATAAATTAAAAAAAGTTTTATCTCAATATCTGTAACCAGTTACTTATAATCCTTCTTTAATAATCACCTAAAATACAAGTTCCGAATCTTTACGAAGGCCTTAAGGTGTTTTTTGTTCAAAGAAAAAACTGCTGTAAGAACAAATAAAAATTATTTAACACCATTTGGCCTCCAATTACAGCACACACTGATAAAAAGAAACAAAAGAGCAAAGTTCACTTTATAATTATAATTCACTTTTATTTAAATAATTCAATTTTATATCGTAGGTACACAATTCAAAAGTGAAAATAGAAAAATAATCAATATAATTCACTTGATCAATTAAATTAAATTTGAAGAAATTTTAAACAGTCAGTAACTCTGCAATTATTAAATAAAGTATTAGATACGAATTATAGAAAAAGTTAAATTGTAAGCTAGAGTTAAATTTTACTTTATTCACCCGATGTGAACATCCACTCAAAAAAAAAGTATAATTAATCACCCTCATCAACGGTGTTAGCTAAAAAATACATAATCCACTTGATCACCTCAACAACGATGGAAACTAAATATCAAATTAATTAAAATCCTCATCCACGTTGTTAACTAAATCACTTCAAGTTTAAAGCAGAGAAACAAAATTATAATATATTTGTAACGAATCAAGGAATGACTAGAGAAAATCGTTCACCATATCAAATAATATTATTTAAAGAAGAAAAAGAAAAAATTATGGAAATATGAATATTGTATTGTTGTACTCACCTGACCTTGAAAGTTGGCCTTGAACTTTAATTTGTTTGTGGACAAAGGGGATTGTCTGGTCAAGGTTAAAGGAGAGAGGAATTAAGAATTACTGTTCATAGTCTCTTCCCGTGAACAGGGAAAGGGAAAGTTGTTAATATTAGTTCTCGGTCTATTCCCGAGAACTAAGGGAAAATTAATAATAATAGTTCTCAGTCTATTCCCGAGAACTAAGGAAAATTAGTAATAATAGTTCTCGGTCTGTTCCCGAAAACTAAGGGAAATTAGTAATGATAGTTCTCGGTCTATTCCCGAGAACTAAGGAAAAATTAGGAATAGTTCTTGGTTTATTCCCAAGAACTTTAAAATAGAGGAAAAAAAAATATAAAATTCAGGCCAACTTACCCTCGAGGCCTTCGGTATCCAAAGGGAGGAAGATTCATGGGTGCAACGATATTTGTTATCTCACTTGAATTCGATTCAAGTGGGGATAGAAATATATAACGGGATGACTGAAGTGATTTTTGTTTGAATAATGCAAGTGGGAATGAAAATTTTAATTGTGCATGTGTTGAGGTGAGAAGTGTTACCAGAGTAAATATTTATTCGAGTGAATGTATGAAGTTTTGAGTGAAAGTTAAAGTTAAATTAGTATCATTGATCATGATGTCAAATGATGCTACTCAATGTCCATGTTATCCAAAGATGATGTTAATTGTTGATAAGTTCTTGAAGTTCCTTTGTTAGAGCTGAATGACCGTGATAGCTTCCACATAATTGCCCAGGAGTATATGTAACTGCACCTGGTTTCCTAATGCGGCTTTATTTTTCTGAAATAAAAAGTATTAACGTGCCCTAAGGTGATATGGTGAACGAAGAAGGAAAGGAAAACATGAAAGATAAACCAGGGAGATTTATCTTATGTTGTGAAGAATTGAACATAAGGAATTAGGGAAGTTTCCATTAACTGTCAAAAAATGAAAAAAAAAAAATCAAAGTCAATAACTACAGATCTTATATAATTTATTTTAATTAAATTATGAATAATATTTAATTTTTTGAGGCTATAATTAATATTAATTTAATTCCAATCCCGCATCAAAATCTCAATCACGTAAGCTTGCGGGATCGAGGTGGACAATGATGACTACACTCGAATAATATATTTAAATTTGTATAATATGTCTAATTAGAACTCTCCCTCAATCCTAAATGTCCTTCATAAAACTTTTTTAACTCTCATATATTTCAAAATGTCTTCTTCCAATTAGAATTGCTTAGAGGGAAGTTCTCTCTCTCACATCTTGAATATATCAATACAACCAAAACAAGTTCTCTGAGATATCTCACCCCTAATCATGCATTGTGATTCATTCGTTGGATCTTTTTCAGATCATTCATCTTCAGGTCATTTAATTAGAGACCCGTGCATTTGGTTCTTTTGGTTCACAGTGCAGTATCACTGAACCAGTGCAGTACTATGGAACGAAAGAACGGAACATGTACTACTTAGTGAACCAGTTCATTTGGCTCAGTTCACTGTTCCGTTCAGAACGACCGGATCGTTCGCGAAAGACACAGCACTACTATGTGGGCACAAGTTTTCAGTCACGAAGTTTGTACAGAATGTCAAGTAGCTCAGATTAAATGGAACTATGCAACTAAAATCGCTTGCGAACGGCAAGAACAGTCGCACGCGAGCAGTTCAAACTAGTTTTCAATCTCGTCTCGTCTCTGTCGACCTGTTTCTAGATTTCCACTTCCATACACGGGCAAGGTCACGAAACAGCTGCGTGTGCAACTGAAATTGCCAATCGTCGACTCATGTTTGGAGGGCATAAATCATTTTTTTTTAAATATTTTGCGATATTGTTGGCATTTCTTTATTAAGTCCCGGTTGTTATAAGAGGTGATTCTACCTACTGCCCAAATCCCGCGGATCTCACATATCTAATCCCGCATTACTGATCCGCAGCATCTCATTGTCAAATTGTAAATGTTCAAATATTTCTCACTGCAAGTAATATTATAAATTTCCATCGATTTATAAATAGTAGTGTCCATGGACCGTCATTATCCTGTTTTGTTCTTTCTAATTAATCCTAATGGTAGATTAAAATAAATTTATTCAATTTCTGACAAATGCTTAGAATTTTGCTTGTGTCTAGTGACAATGGAAGCAAATATCCAAAATTGCAAAAAAAAGTTATAATATCGTTATCTTCTAATACGATAACGATATTATAACTTTTCGGTTTGATTTTATCTTCCATTGTATAACATAACATAAATACATCAAATTTATTCAAGAAAATGCAATTTGCTTATTCAAACTTGAGAACGGGATTTTTAAACAAGAAAAGATAAATGTACCTCAAAACAAAAACTCAAATTATAAATTGTGATCACATTAAAGATTTATGAGAAGCACAATTCCACAATTACGAGTTCTGGAAACTGTTTATCCTCCTTTGATTATGCTAAACAGATTGTGAAAGTTGTTTTTTTCTCCTAAGGGCGGGTGGGGGGGCTTCTCTTAGCAAAAGGATTTAATCAGTACTCAAGGCAAAGCAAAATTGATGCCGTTATTTGTGTTTATTGTTGTGATTACTTCCTCAATTGTAAACATCCAGAAGTCAATAGTGACGGAAGATATTGGTATATTTCCTGCAGTAGTGAAGTCTTATTGTATTTTTTTAGCAGTAAGCGAAGCGAATTTTATTGATATTTAGTGACCTCATAAAACAACTTGGAAAGGACTTAAGACAATGGTTTTTACATATCAGTAGAATTTATTATTGAAATTCAGTGAAGGGATTTTAATGAATAATAACTTATTAAATACCAAACCAATGTTCTCATTTAACCTAACCACCATATATGTATATATTTATTAAAATGCTATCGTATTTTTCCCCCTTTTTCCTAAATTGAAACTTCAGTTCGGTGCTTGTTTTCATTGGAATGAATTCCATTTCTAGTTCACAATGCCAGCTTCAAATAGACGATGTTTCCGCAACAAGCATAAAATTAGTAGGGATGTGGGTTCGACCCGTTCGGTCCACACGATCAACTTCCCAGTATGATGGATGTTGAATATTATGATTGGATATTTTAATAATAAATGAGCAATAGGCAATATAGAATATATCGTAGCTGAGTAATTATTTTTTATTTTTATATTATTGGTTAGTCCTTCTTTTCTGCAAATGGAGGATTATTTAAATAGCTTAGAAATATATAGAAAAGTTAATACAGTACATCTAAGAAACATTAAGGAATGTAAAGAATTCTTAGATAGAAACGTAAAGATTTTTCACTTAAATATAAGAAGTATAAATAAGAATTTCGATGATTGCCTTATTCTCTTGAAGAATCTTAAAATTGATTTCGACATTATCGTTCTTACAGAAACTTGGATGGATGTTTCTTTCTGTTTTGATTTAGAAGGATATCAGTCCTTTAATAAACCTAGTAAACATAATAAATGTGATGGAGTAGTCGTGTATGTTAAACGTGTATATTCAGTAGATATTTTGGAACTTGAACTCTCTGAGGCGAATGCCTTAAATCTTTGTATAACCCTATGTAAAGATTTAAAGGTTAACGTTACAGCAGTATACAGATCTCCAAGCTTTAATAACCCCATACATTGTATAAATTCCTTGGAAACTTTTTTAGAATTAAACAAAGGGTTAGAATATCATTTGTTCCTTGGTGATATAAATATAAATCTGAAAGAAGAAAGACCATTAAATGATTGCAACGAGTATTTATATGTACTCATGAAACATGGTTTTTCTGAATACTTAATGGGAGCTACAAGGGTTGGAAAGGGGTCATCTTCCTGCATTGATCACATGTTTTATAAACAAAATAATCACTCCACTTTTAATTCAGGCATCTTCGAAACCTATATAACAGATCATTTCAGCATTGTAGCAAACATAAATTTCACGGAACTAAGCAAGGAATTCAACAATGAAAGACTGGGAAAAAGAAGTGCCCACGAAATCAAAAGCATTAACATGAAAAGATTTGTCTCGGATATATCAAACGAAAATTGGATCTCAGTGTTTAATAATCGCGACCCAAATCTTTCCTCGGACGAATTTTTCAAATTTTTAGAGAGCTATGTTACAGCCTCGACTACTTGTCGTGTCGTACAAGCTAGCTCGAAGATGAGAGCAACAAAACCTTGGGTTACAAAAGGGATATTAACATCTATAAGAACTAGGGATAAACTAACTAGACGCCTAAGGAAGCAACCTTTCAACCAGCAACTTCACACCAAGTATAAAAACTACAGAAATAAATTGTGTAACCTCATTAAAATAACTAAATCTGCTTATTACCGAAATGAACTTTTTAAATTAAAAGGTAACCCAAAAAAGCTTTGGGAGAAAATCAATGAAATTACATCCACCCATAAAGCAGATGGTGTGATATCTGAACTTAAAACTAAGAACGGGGCTATCACGAAAGATGAGTATGCCATTGCATGCGAGTTAAATGATCATTTCTCAAGTATAGGCGAGAAAATCGCAAATAATGTTCCTACCTCTGCCGTAAATGATATGATCCATATCCCTCAAACACCAATTCGCTATCCTCTAGAGTTACCACCGATAAGTTGTAAAGAAATATGTTTTCACATAAACAATTTAAAAATAAATAAAGCTCCTGGATGCGATGGACTTACTGCGGGAATTTTGAAAAGTATTTCACACCTTGTCAAGCATCCCCTCTCACATATTTTCAACTTGTCTATGGAAAAGGGAATTTTCCCCAACAAGTTAAAATGCGCTGTTGTTGTCCCTTTGCATAAGTCTGGCAGTAAAAGTGACCCGAACAATTATAGGCCAATAAGCCTGCTCTCTAACATTGCCAAAATTTTCCAAAAGTGCATAAAGAGTAGACTCTTGAAGTTTCTGGATGATAATTACATCCTTGCAAAAAATCAATACGGCTTTAGATCGAATACGAGTACAGATCATGCTTTGTTTGACGTCACATCCTTCATTAGCGCCAGTGTGGACAGAAATGAGAAAGTCTTAGCAATTTTCCTTGATCTGAAAAAGGCTTTTGATACAGTAAACCATCAGCTTCTGATCAATAAACTTGAAAAGCTGGGTTTAAACGGGGAAATTTTATCGCTTTTCAATTCCTATCTTCACGAACGACTGCAGCTCGTTAAAGTGGGGAATAGAGTAAGTGAGCCTAGTTTAGTACGTTGTGGGATACCCCAAGGAACTGTGCTTGTTCCTCGTTTATGTCAATGATATTTTCCATCTGCAGCATAATATCTCAAATGGACACGTCGTAGCGTTTGCTGACAATACTGTCTTAATGTTTAAAAGCGATAATTGGAACACGACGATCAGCTTAGCAAATAGTGGAATGAAAACTTTTTACGAGTGGCTATGTCTGCATAAGCTCGCGCTAAACCTAGAAAAAACACATTTTATTATGTTCGGCCATAACGCAAATCCACTCAATGAACACTTGATTAAGGTATGCGATACCCCACTAAAACGTGTTCCAGATATCAAATACCTAGGTGTGACAATAGATGGTCGTCTTAAATGGGATAAACACATTCTTGGTATATGTAAAAGGATAAGGAAAACTAAATACAAAATTGTGCTGCTTCGAAATATTCTTGATAGACCAACGATGAGATCAGTATACTTTGCGTTAATACAATCACTCTTTCAATATGGTATTATAGCTTGGGGCTCTGCATACACAAATGTCATGAAGCCGTTAATTAATTTACAGTCGAAAATCATTAAAATGTGCATAAAAAAATCTAAATTCTTTTCCACTACTGAAGCGTTATCCACTTTTAATGTACTGACTGTCCGACAAATCTATTGCTATAATTTACTTAAATTTACATATAAAAATTTAAGGCTATTTCCTGTGCACTGCTCAGGCTACCAAACCAGGAGACAATTAACACGCCCACTTGCAATACGAAAATGCAGAAAAGTGGTATCTCAAAGACACCACAGTTACTTAGGTGTAGCGCCGTCCTTTGTTGCTTGACCGCTACAGGGGATTGGGCGTACTAGCCACTATTGGCGTAGGTCACCAACCCCTATTATCATATCTTTTGATAGTACAAATTAAAACCACTTTTCACTTTGTTAACTTTAGCAAACTAAACCACTTTACTTTTATTATATTTTATTTATAATATGTATTATATCTTATTATATCTTTTAGTTCTTTTATCTTCTTTAGCTACTAGTCTTTGCAGCCTTCGCCGTTGGGTCCCAACTGACTTTTCTATGGTCCTCCCTAAAACAGCAGACCTCCGGTTCTTCATATTTTATTACCCCACCAATTTCAATATTTTGGTTTGGGGGTTGACCGGAAGATTTTCTGGTCGATCCAAATTATAAGTAGAGCTTTCCCCTGTTATGGGAAAAAGCTCATGCCACACGCGTAAATGCGACAGTTCCCATGAAAAGAGGGGAAGCGTCGATCACCTATGCGATCGAGAAATTGGGGGGAATAGAAAATGTGCACGAAGCATTCATGGCACATTGGAGGAATTGGCCGGGTCATCATTTATTGATCACGGCCAAAGGTTGCACTTTGGAATGTTTGTGCATTGCTCGTGGATAGGTTTTTGGCGGAAACTCGTATTGAGTTTCCCGACTGTCTTTCCTGTGGAACTGCTGGCGAACTTGGAAATTGTGCGCATTCTGGGAATGGCACTTGCAGTTGTACGATGCTTTTCTTTCAGCACAGAAAAAGGGTAACGAAAGGGAATGAGCTAAAGAAATAGGCCAGCTCATTACATAGGTCCGATGATGTATAATGAACTCTCTATTGATATAAGGCAATCATTGAACGAATCCAGTTATAAAAGTATCCTTAAGTATGTTATCCGAAGAAACAATCATGAACTTTCAAAATACTTATGTTAGGCGAATCAATTTCATATCAATTGTTATAATATCAATAATATACCACATAATTTTAAAATTAGAAAATAGTTAGAACTTACTGCACCTAGATAAAAGAAATTCCAGGAAGTTAAGACTGCTAGGGCTCTCACACACAAGTTTTCTTATGTGAGGGCTAACTTATACCATAGTTTGTAAATTAAATCAATAACTATGTACATATTTTTATAAGTTGCAATAAAAAAAAATGTATAATACCGAGAATTTGTCACAATTGTTTATCAATATTTTCGCTAAAATGTCAAACTAAATGTGCGCACTTACAAGATTAGGATGACGAAAATGTATATAAAATTGATGTGTTAATGTTTTTCGGCACCTCAATGAAGTCGATATAGTTTTTAGTTCGCGCGATATCGTGCAGGTACAAAAATCACTTAAGTCATTTAAACCAAAAAACCGCTGGACGGAATATTATAAAAATCTTATCAGATTATATTGTCGCTAATACGCTTCGAACGGCACCTCAAGTAAATCAATATCTTTTGTGGTTCGGACCATATCGTGCAGGTACAAAAATCACTTGAACAAAAAATCGCTTAAACAAGAAAACGGCTCGACCGAATTTTATGCAAATCTTTTCAGATCATATTTTGGTTAATACTCTTCGAACGGCACGTCAATTAAGTCGATATCTTTTATAGTTCGCGGGATATCGTGCAGGTACAAAAATCACTTAAGTCATTTAAACCAAAAAACCACTGGAATATTATAAAAATCTTTTCAGATTATATTGTCGCTAATACGCTTCGAACGGCACCTCAAGTAAGTCAATATCTTTCGTGGTTCGGGCGATATCGTGCAGGTACAAAAATCACTTACGTCGCTTAAACAAAAAACGGCTGGACCGAATTTCATGAAACTCTTTTCAGATCATATTTCGGTTGATACGCTTCGAACGACACCTCAACGAAGTCGATATCAGTTTTGGTTGGCGCGATATCGTGCAGGAAAAAATGACCACATGCGTACGCACATACACACACACACACATACTTCCTCCCAATTTTTTGCTTAAAATGCTCCTGGGACCTTGAAAGATGAAAATACGTTGAAATTTTCGATTTCGATTTTCGAACCGATTACAATAACTTCCTATACTGGGAAGTTAATAATTATGGTGGTTCTTTATTCTTGCCTGGGCGGCTATCAGAAAAGGTGGGTTAATAACGAATTTTATCAAAATAACATTTTAGCGTTGCTAATGGCGATGCTTGTGATGCATACAAATATATTGAATTTGGTGAAACGCTGCGTCGGTGATGTTGACGGTCTGTTGTAATGATATTATTTGCTATTTCGGGTATTTGTTTGATAAACAAGGTAGAGTGGCATTTAAAAGCGGGCTGTGTCCCTTTTGAGGGATATTAGTATTCTGGTATTTTATGCTGTTGGACGCATTGGTTAGAAATGCTGATGGACCAATTTCCGCAATTTTTGCTCAATGTACAATTATTATTTGAGGACATATAAATGTATTATCGGTCTTGTATGACACGTTCACTATTTTGCTGCTATTATTATTAATATTATCTGAGTGCATCATATGTATATTAATTACATGGCCCACTAACGGAATATACCGTCAGCCCTCCGGAAGACGCAAGAAGGTCTTAAGATGAAGGCAACAAAACCAACTTGGTGGTTTTCCCCTAAATATGGAGTGAAAATATTCTAAATGGATAATGTTTAGGGGCTTCAAATTTTTAGGAGTAATTTATTTAATTGTTTGAAACAGTTCTATGGCAATTTAAATATGTCATTTCTCTTAGCTTACTATTCGAGTTCTGATGGGTTGTTGAATTCGTTGCCGGTAATTTTAATAGTCTAAACCAAAGAGAAACAACGTGGTACGAATATGACCTCGACTCTCCACAGGCAGCTTTTTGTGCCATAGACATGGCAATTCTTGTCCGTTATTTAATGACTGCAATTGTGGAGGGGGAGGGGGTCGTAACAGTTTTGGCATCTATACCGTTTTTATGTTTTTTGTTAGAGCTATACATATCACATTGTAATTTTTTTCGCCCTATAACCAATTTCCGTGAATAAGCTACCAGGGCACGCAGAGTACTCAAATCCATCTACTGTTATGAAAGTGACAGCTGCATCTTACCAACTTCTCGAGTTGTGAGTCGTGAATATTTGGCTTTTTTTAACCAAAACTTCAACTAGAACCAAAAAATACCTAGTTAACCTATAATTTTTTTTTTTTTCAAAATTAGAAAGCTTGAAATATTTCCCATAAATAATGTCCGGACAATTTTAATGCTATGGCCTTTAGTTTTGAAGTTGTAAGCAACGAAAAATAGTAATCTAAAACTGCCCTAGAAAAAAATGAGCAATCTCGGGTCAGGGATACCACTCTTCTTCTTCTTTGTGCCCCTTTAATCCCTCATGGGACATAGGGCGGAAACAGTTGCCCTCCAGCGGACTCTGTTTTGCGCGACAGCTCTCAGCTCTGACCAGGATCTCCCAGTTGTTGCGGCCTCTGCTAGTAGGGTCCTCCTCCACGTTGTTCTAGGTCTTCCAACTCGACGGGATCCTTGCGGGTTCCAGTCAAGGGCCTGTTTGGCTAGGTTTTCGTTATCGCGTCGCAAGGTGTGGCCAACCCAATTCCATTTCCTTCGCCTGATTTGGTCGTCTATCCTTTCTTGGCCGGCACGGCGCCATAGCTCTTCATTTGAAATTCTATCTGGGCAGCGGATTTTTAGGATACGACGCAGGCATCTGTTGATGAAGACTTGTAGGCGCCCTGTGATGAATTGGGTGACTTTCCATGTTTCGCAACCGTACAAAAGAACTGCCTTAACGTTGGAGTTGAACAGCCGCAATTTGGTGTTAGTTGAGATCTCCGTTGATCTCCATATGCGGAACAGGCATGCATATGCGCCTCGTGCTTTATTTATTCTGGAACTGACGTCTTCTTCTGTACCGCCATTTTCGGTAATAATGCTACCGAGGTAGCAGAATTTATCTACCAGTTCCACGTCACGGTTATTCAGCGCAGTTCGTTCAAGTGTGTTTGCATTTATCCGCATTTCTTTGGTTTTGTTCGGATTCAGCCTTAAGCCTGCTAGACTACTTTCTGTTGCCAAATTGTTTAACATGTTTTTTAGCTCCTGATGTCTGTGGGCCAGCAAACAGATATCATCCGCGTAGTCGAGGTCCTTAAGGCGGTCTAGCAAACCCCATTGTATGCCGCCTGTTCTATTATCTATTATCTACCACTCTGACTACAACTAACTATAAGAAAATAATATATATTTTTTTAGTTTTGGCCGTGTTTTTGGCGCTTTGAACCCCTGAACTCATACAATTTGTTGTTTGTCTCACCTTTCAACAGCCGTAAGAGTTGTCCCAGAGCTAGTCTCCGATCATGTTGGGTGGTTTACACATGAGAGCTCTTGTAAATATTCCCATGAAAGCTACACTCATGAGAACAAATACTGTGGCTCGAGTAAAAATTTACTTAGAGAATATTCTTATCATTTGTCAGCATAAGCCGGTCAAGCAGGGAGAATGACTGTTAAGAAGGTAGTTGTACCTTTCTTAAGCTGGGCTAGAGACTCACACAACTGAGAAGCAGGAGGTGTAGAATGCTGTACACCTTCCGATAAACCTACGGTCACTTCGCCGAAATCACCTTTACCGCAAAGAAAGCTTAGACGATGGGTAACTTATCTGACCTATGGGGTGCGACAGCGAGGGAAGCCCAACCTTCGCTGGAAGGATGGCGTGGACCAGGACGCTCAGAGCTTAGGGATGCCAAACTGGATGACATTGGCTCAGAATCCGGACCGGTGGAGAGAACAGTTGCGCGGGCCAGGACCGGATCCCGGTTGTAGAGCCGTTAAAGGAGAAGAAGAAGAACTTATCTGCAACCTCCATTCTGGGTCCTGACTTCAATGAACCTCTTTTAAGGATCGCATTGATAACTCTAGGCCGAAGTAAAACCTTTATGGCTTGTTCGATATCGAGTCGAATCTGACACTACCGTCTGTCAGGACGCAGACCACAACGGTGTCTCCTGTCTCAGGCATGTACGAAAAAAACCACCAATTACTCTGGGCTTTCAGTGACGCTCAGGGCAATTAATTAAATTTCCTTTCAGATTACCAAACGTTGTGATTTTAGATTCCAATCACTTCTTTTTAATTAAAGTTCTTTCTGTGTTCTTGATCTCAAACTTTTCTATTTCAAAGCAAATTTTCCTATTTAATTTCAAAATCGATTCCATTATTATGTAACTTTTGTATGTAATTCTTATTATTAGATGGGTGATAGTGATTATAAAACTTGTAAGAAACACACCTGGCATTAGCTTCCCCTCTATAAACAGTTAATAACATATCATTTTCAAAATAATTGAAATGACTTATTGCTTAGTTTTGACGAAGTGCGCCTGAAAACTTTTAATAATTTCCTCAAACATCATTTGTAACTTTGCATATGCTTTGAGTTTCCATTTAACTTCGCATTAAAATATTTCTTTGCTGTCAGCTAATAATAATTTGGTGTGCTTCATTTCATGAAGTATCACCCCCGCCCACGAATATGACTCACAAACAAAGCAGTAACAGAATTGGAAACAACAGCTTAAGGCTCTCGTCAGTATGATGGCAAAAACAAACCCAAAACACAAAAACGAGACGTGGCAGAAAGTTAACGCCATTGTAGATTGGTTTGCAAACGAAACATTTATCTGCAGCTGCTTTTGTCTGTCGACCTGTACGTCATGCCCGGGAGAAGGAAACAATTAATTCCTGATGAAATTAAATGAAAGTAGCTCTTTGAAAACTTATCCTGATGTTATTTTATGAATGCCAGGATTCAGCCACAAGAAGAAACACCCCAATTCTGTCAACTACTTGACTTTGTTTGTTTACCTGTTGTTAGCCAAGTTTCGGATATCCTCATATAACCGTACAACAGAATAAACACACCGAAATGAATCCACATCAAAACTCATTGAGAACAAGACCCAAAGCGTCTTAGGTTGAGCAATTAAACAACTGCTGCCAGGAATGAAGTAATTACCCCTTTTGGCTTATTGCATACGTCTTCCCTGCTGCACAGAAATCATTGTTTTTATAGTAGTAGGAGTCTTTTGTTATCACAAGTGAAATAAATAGTAAAATAAAAACCCGTCCTTAATTACGTTCTGATTCCGTCGGGACGAATACCGAATGGAATGTAAAGGAGAAACGGTAATCTTTAATTTTTAACATCCTCCGGGCCCGCGGATGTGCTAACTTCAAGAGGATAGAGTAGCTGAATCGGTCGTTTCAATCTCTTGCCATCAGAAAAGCGCAACTCGCAAGCTCGCACCTTATTATCTCTTCCAGTATAACAGGCCTCAACTAACGCCAATTTCCAGTGTAAGCGGGGTTTAGCGGGATCATACATCAAAACAACCTCGCCGGGTTTTAGTTCGGTCGACAAGGCCCTGGGTGTATGATGAGCCGATCTTAAAAGGCGAAGATACTCGATCCTCCAACGTTTCCATAGATGACTGGTGTAGCGAACGCGTGATACCCAGTGGGCACGCAAGTCCACATCCGTAGATCCATCTTTATTATTTCCATTAAGATCTGTAGCTATATGGAAGGTACCCAGCAAGAAGCACTCCGGTGTAAGTGGTCTCAAATCTAAAGGGTTATCTGAAATATAAGTTAGAGGTCGTAAATTTATAACACGTTCAGCTTCCGTTAGAAAAGTATGAAGCTCCCCAAAACATAGTTTAGCTTTCCAAATGGTAATCTTCAAAATGTTCTTGACACTGCGTACTAATCGCTCCCAGAAACCGCCCCACCAAGGAGCGCGCTCCACAATAAAACGCCATGTAATCTTGTGATTGCTCAAAAATCCATTAAAATGTTCGCTATTAATTATATTAGGTATTTCCTTAATTTCTGTTGCAGCGCGTTTAAATGACCTGGCATTATCCGAATATATAATCTGCGGAACTCCTCGTCGTGCTATAAATCGTCTAAGAGCCAGTAGGCTGCTTTCGGTATTTATTTTAGAAACTAGCTCTAAGTGAATAGCTCCTACCACGGCACAGGTAAAGATCATGATATAAACTTTTCGTGGTTCGCTTTCATCATGCGTAAAAAGTGGGCCGGCAAAATCTACGCCAACGGTTTGAAATGGCTTCGACGCAACCAGGCGTTCTACAGGCAAGGGCGCAAAAGGTTGCGCGAGCGGTTTCCCTTTTAGCTTGCGGCAAACTCTGCAATCACGAATCGTCGTCTTAATTAATTGCCGCCCTTCAACAACCAAAACCAATCTCTTAATCTTGCGAGCACCGCATTGACTCCTACGTGAAGGACTCTTTCGTGTAGATCCACTACCAATAATTTACTTAAGTGGCAGGACTTTGGCAGAATGATCGGGTTGATGATGTCTGTAGATTCGTCGAGTAACTGCAACCTGCTCCTTATCCGCAACAATCCATCATCGTCCAGAAAAGGATTAAGAGTTAAGATTGACGAGCAACGAGGAAGTTGTTTTCCATGCTGTAAAGCCGATATTTCTGAATTAAAGCTAAGTTTTTGAGAATATTTAATCCAAAATTTTTCTGCAAGATCCAATTCAGTCGCCACTAGGAATTTCGCTGGTAAATCTCCCTTTCTAAATCTTTGCCGTGCTCTGAAGATATACGCAGTGATCCTCAACAATCGTCTCCAATTACTGAAACTTTCGTAGGGTAGCAAAGGCTTCGGTTCCTCAATTGGCGCATTTAAAACCCCCGAAGAGAGTGTTGCTAGCGACAATATAGCTGCTTTCGCCATTGGGTTTTCAGTAGGCCATTCTCCTTTGCTTCCCTGTAACCAGTTCGGACCGCGTTTCCACAAAGTAGAATTCGAAAATTGCTTTATAGAGATGCCTCGCGTAACCAAATCCGCAGGATTATCCTTTCCAGAGCAGTATTTCCAATCGTTAATATTTGTAAGTTTTTGTATTTCCATTACGCGATTAGACACATAGGGCTTCCATTTCTTAGCTTCTCCGCGTATCCAGTGTAAGACAATTTGCGAATCGGTCCAAAAATAAAATGCGTGGGAAGGAAACTTCGAATTCTTGATATATGCAGCTAACCGCGCGGCTATCAGGGCAGCCGTTAATTCCAACTTGGGCAAACTAAGTTCATCAGCATTCGATTTCTTTAGAGGAGCCACCCGTGCCTTTGCGCACAAAAATCCAACTTTGATATCATTCGCGGGTGTTGAAGATCTCACAAAAGCAACAGCACCAAAAGCTTTAGAACTAGCGTCTGCAAAAAGATGAACTTCATTTCTGGAATTCTCTGTTATACCTGTCCATCTTGGAAACCAAAGATGCTCCATTTCTTCTAAATCGTTAGTACTAGCTCGCCACTCTTTAGTTAAATCCATGGTCAATTGTTCATCCCATTCTAAGTTAAAACGCCATATAGTTTGGAAGAGGATCTTCAGTTTAATAATTATCGGGCCCAGGAAACCAAGGGGATCATAAATCTGAGCGATGAGCTTCAAAACGTTACGTTTGGTAGGATAGCATGAATTCTTCAAATCTTGTGCTTTTATTTTAATAGCCAACTCATCGGTGTGTATATTCCACTTCAAACCTAAAATTGTTTGTATTGCTTCAATATTGTCAATTCGGGAGATCATTCCAATGTGTTCGTCGTTAGAGATCCATTTTCTCAAATTCATATGAGCTCGTCCCATTATCTCAGTAGCTTGTTGATAAAATGTTGGTAGCTCTTCCGCATTATGAAGACTAAGGACGAGGTCATCCATATAAAAGGAAGAAAGTAGGCTAGCACAGGTTTCTGGATAATCCTTGGCTTGTGCAAGAAGATGTTTCTGTATAGTAGCACAAAGCAGGAAGGGGCTATTTATTTATTTTATATAATTTATTGATAGTTTTAGCTTAAGTGTATAAAAAACCTTACGCTAACAGCTATTAATAATTTTTGGCCCGCGGCTGGTGAGCCTTTTGGGCCAGAACCGGGGGTGTTAATTGTTGGAGGGCAAGAGGACTGTTGGGTTAATTGTCTAGGGTTAATAGGACAGTGCTTAGATGTAGTTACTTCTAAGTTAGTGGTAAAGATATCTGATTAGTATCTTATTATCTAAAGTTGGTGGGCTAGGTACTTTTAGAGATCAACTTCTGTGGTTGTTGCTGGGTGTAGCATCTGTTCGTCTAGTCCTTGTGTTTGGTCTGAGGTCTATTAGTAAGCCATGGGCGTTTAACAGTGGGAAAAGAGTCAGCGTCGGGTCTCTGTCTGGCTGTAGCAGTTCGTGGGCTGGCTTGTGATAGTTGAGACGTCGCAGTGAGTTTGTTACTTCTTGGCATGTAAAGAAGAAATGCTCCGCTGTAAGAGGGACGTCACAGTACGGGCATGTTGGCGCTGGTGTTTTGTCATAAATGTACTTTTTGAAAGCCATCGAGTGTCCTAGTCGTAGTCTGGTGAAAATTATTGTCGTTGGCCGGGTCCAGGGGGGAATTTTTGGGGCGCATGCTCTAGGCCAAATTTTTTTAAGGAGACAGTTGGAAGAGTCCCATCTGTTTTGTTTGCTGTTTTTGATCTTTTGTTTCAACATGTCTACGATTCTGTCCAGGTTAGGAGGCTCCTTTGCGGTTGTACAGGGTGCGTTGTTTTTTGCTAGATGGTCGGCTGCTTCATTTCCTTGAATTCCTACGTGACGTGACGTCGTTCCCGCGTCTGATTTTGATGCGTCAGTGTACAAGAAATTTGTGTTTAGGTTTCTCTTTGTGTATTGATCCCTTTGTTCAAAATGCAGTTTCTTGTAGATCGATGCGCTGGTGTTGTCTTTTAGGTATTTGCTCAGAGTGAGATTTGTGTGCTTTGGGTCCACTAACCAGGCGGGGAAGGGTGTGTTTGCTATTGGGGGGTGGTTTTTCGGTTTGTTCTTTGCCTCCTCGGGCATGCCTATTAGGCCGCGTAGCAATGATGGAGTGTAGCTGTTGACTGTCTCATGTCGCCTGTCCCAGCAGTGCATTAGGGCGTGGTATAGTGGTTTGTATGAAGACAGTAAGTTTTTTGCTATTTTCTTCTGCAGTAGTAGGTCTCTTCTGTTGTCTATGTCGATGAAGCCCGCCTCAATGCTCAGCGCTGCTAGGTTGGTGCTAGGTAATGCCCCCAGCGCTATCCTAGCCGTGGTGTTTAGTGCAACCTGAAGAGGTTTGCGGGCAGTTACGGAGGCGAAGCCGAAGTTGGGTAGACCGAAATCCAGATACCCGAGTGTCAGCTGTTTGGCAATGCTCACAGCAAGCGTAACAGGTGGGCCTGCTCTGTATGTGCATATGGATTTCAACATGTTATTCCGATTTTTTATAGCTCTGGTTGTAGCTTTGATTTGTGCTCTCCATAGTAGGTTTTTATCATATGTTAGTCCTAGAATTAGTGCTTGGTTTTTGAGTGGTAAGATTTGGCTATTTAAGCGAATTTCTGCATGGTGGCATGAGCGCTTACGGCAGATGTGAAGCGCCTCGGTTTTGTTGGGAGAAAATTGAGCATCCCTAATTTTTGCCCATTTATAGGCAATGGTATGCGCTTTATTTAATGTCGCCTGGACTTTGTTGTGTTCTCCTGTCGCCAGGAGGATTAGGTTGTCCGCATACAGCCAAAAGCCCAAGCCTTCAATGTTTGCAAGTGAAGCTGCCAAGGAGTGTGTGTAAATGTTGAAGAGATGAACTGAGAGCGGAGAGCCTTGTGGTAGGCCGTTTTTCAGTGGGTGGGGTTTACTGTAATACCCACGAATTCTTGCGAATATTTGGCGATTTCCAAGAAAATTTGTCATCAGATTTATTATTTGCGGAGGGAAATGCCATTCGTGCAGCTGTTTGGAAATCCAGCAGGCTCGTACTCTGTCGAAAGCTTTTGTTAGGTCCATTGATAGGATCACTGCATGTTTTCTGTGTCGAAAAGCTTCGCGTAAGTTGGCTTCCAGCTCGAGGTGAAAGGTTTGCACACACCTGCCGGGTCTGTAAGCGATCAGCGACGGGTGAAGGAGCTGTTCCAGCGCCCAAGATATTCTTGAGCTTAAGACCTTTTCAAAAGTTTTAGAGATTGTTTTAAGGAGGTGAATTGGCCTCAGGTTGGTGAAGGTGAGCACACCAGAGTGGGGTTTGGGGATCGGAACCACGACGGCTACCTTCCAGTCCTGTGGGAAGTGTGCGGTGGCCACGATCCTGTTTAGCAAGTTCGTGTATCTACTATGCCAACTAGGTGGGGAGTTGGACAGCATTCTGTATGTGATACCGTCTATGCCTGGTGTGGAGCCCCTAAAAGAGCTCAGTGTGTGTGTGACCTCTCTAGGAGTAATGTTTGCTGTGAGGATCTTAAGCGATTCTTGGGTGCCTGTGCTAATCTCTGAGCGTGGTTGTGTGTTTCCGGCGGATAGGTATGAGTATCTGCTGGTCTCTTCTGCAAAAGCATTGGCTATATCCTCCGGGCTCGTTAAGAGCCTGTCGCCTTGTTGAATGGAGGCTAAGGGTGAGGTTGGCTTACCCTTAAATATTTTTAGGCGATGCCATAGTTCCTGTGTGGTTAAGCTTGGGGTTATACTCGATAAGAAAGAACCCCATTGTTCCTTTTTGGCCTGCTTTATGATTCTCTTCATTGAGGCGTTTTTTTGCCGGTAATCAAGCGCATTTTCTGGTGTCGGGTTTCTCTTATATTTTCTCCAGGTTCTGTTTTTCTCCTTTATTTTGTAGGCCACTGAGTCATTTAGCCACCTGGGTTTTGTTGTACAGCGCGGGGTGGTGGTGCCCATGACCGCGTTTGCTGCCTGCCTTATTGCTTTTTTAAGAGTGCTGGCTTCTTGTTCTATGTTTGTGGTTTCTTGATGGCGGTCCAAGTAGTGTGTGACCAAACGTCTGTATCCTGTCCAGTCCGCTCTGTTCTCTTTGAAACGTGGCACGTGTCGTGTTGTATGTACTTGATGTTTTAGCGTGATTAGGATTGGAAGGTGATCGCTGCCCTTGGGCAGTGGGGTGACCGACCATTGTGTATGGGCGGCTAGGGTGGGTGATGTGAAAGTAAGGTCTATTGCTGTGAGTGTGTTGGAGGTGCTAAAATGAGTAGGTGTACCGTCATTTAGTAGGCAAAGGTCTGTGTCGTCGAGCCATTGCTCTAGGATGCGACCTGCTTGATTTTTATACTTGCTGCCCCATATTTGATTATGTGCGTTGAAGTCGCCTATTATTATTAAAGGGTGAGGTACTTGTGCTAGGAGGTTATTAAGTGGCTGGTGTGGTGTGGGGGTGAATGTATATGTTGACTACGTGGAGGGGCTGAGGAAGTAGTATCGTGACTGCATGTACGTTTAGGGCCGTTACTAGTGGGAGAGCTTTCGATGTGATGGTGTTTCGTACGAGGATCGCCAGGGCTCCTCGTCCTGTGTCTGGTTGATGTGTGTTGTGAGTGTAGATTTTGTAATTTTTGTATACGAGTTTTTGGTTACTGTCTTTGAGGTAGGTGTCCTGGAGTGCCAGGACGTCTGGTTTACTGGCATGATGTATTAAGTCGAGGCCGCTTTTGTTTGCAAAGAAGCTGTTGATATTCCACTGTAATAGTGTGAGGTTCTTCAGCGACGGTTTGTTGATTTCACTGCCTCTATTCATGTTTTGCGTTGGTTCTATGTTCGTGGAAGTTGTGTATCTCGGGGTTGGCTGTCCTATGCAGGTGTAGTTATATTTAAGGTAGTTAATTTGGTTTATTGTATAGCTTGCTGGTATTTGAAACGCATTTTTTGAACTCATTGTGTTGGTGGTAAGGATTCATCCTCAGAGACTGCCATGATGTTGTCTTCTGGGGTTTTAGGTGTTTGCCTCTGCAAAAGCGAATTTTTCTTTTGGTGGTGTTAGGGATAGTTTTTTGTTTGCGTCTTCGGTTGTGTATAGCGTTGGAATTGTGTTTTCAACGATTGCGTAATTTAGGGTCTCAGTTTCTTGTTGTTCTATTTTTGTAGGGTAGTTGTTATCCGTATTGTTATGTTTAGTAGTGATTGTGGTTTTGATGTGTTCTTTTTTGGGGGTACTATTTGTTTTAATCAGTATTTTGTTGTTTGTATTGATTGTGTTTTTTGTAGTGTTGGTAGTGTTTGTTGTTGTTTTTTTGTTTGGTTGGTTTGTTTCTGGTTGGGGACTGAGAGGGTTTGAGGTTTCGGTTGTTGTGGGATTGTTAGTAAAAAAGGAATCTGATTTCACATTTGGTTGTTGTCTAACTAACTGAAAGTAGGTAATTTTGCTTGTTCCTGGTGTCGGATTTTTTTGGTTGGGTTTTGTTTGACTGGTCTCCCGGGTGTATTGTGGCGTCGTTGAGTTTTCAAAATATACATAAAATATAAAAAAATTACAATATATTAAAAATTTTATACAAAATTGTACATAAATGAATTTTAAACTTATAAATACTTAAATCTATACATAACTGAATTAATAAATACATTTATAATAAATATTACAAATTTTCTTAAAACTAACAAAAGCAGCTAAGAACCTGAAAATAAATAATGGTTAATACTGTACAAAATAAATTTTACGATACCTTATACTCACCTGCTTCCAGGAATGACACCTAAAACGAAAACAGAATTAGTATATGTATACAAATATAAACAACGATACTATACTTACCTGTTTTCCAGTAGGACTTCAAATCTGAAATTAACAAAAAAAAACATGAATTAATGAATTAAATACATAACAAATAGTTTTATGTTCAAAACCCAACAAGTATGCTACAAAGTAAACAACATAAGAATTTACAAGAAAACAACAACAACAACATGTCAAATTAAGTTGCAAAAAATCATGAAATAATATAATTTGACTACATATCATGCAACAAAATATTAAAGTACATTCTAATTAACATATATCATGCTTCGAAATAAATACAAATGGACAATTAATGCTATAATTATTACATGCAAAACGTAAACAACATAACCTACCTTAATGAAAATTTTATCCAGCGCCCTCAGAAAACCACCAAACAACACATTATTCACATGTGAAACCTTGAATACACACACGTACCTGAACTACGCGAGCCAGGTATGAATACGCGAAATAAACCGCGACGTCGCGAACAACTTATGACAGCGCGGAAACGTCAAACTTTATGCACTGACACACTATGATACATCAAATTGATGTAAAATTTTATGCGCGTTCGATTGGTGGTGCCAGAATGGCAAATTTATGTACTAATAAAAAGATATTTAAATAAATATGTTTTTACATAAGAGTACATAAGAGGGAAAGAGAAGTGCAAGTAGCAGGAAGTGAAAGGGATGGAAATAGTTATAAAATGGAGGAAATAAATTGTTCGTCGCCATTTTTTTTGTGAAAAATTAAAATGCGAAAAACATAAATATTACTCACAATTTGATATAAATTTACATCTGGAAAATCATGCATGAATTTTTACAGCATGATTTTGCTATTAAGGGACGCATATCATCTAAATTATTAATAATTGAAAAATATTCACATGTCGATAGTGCAGTTCGGCTAGTCCGTCGAGCCTATATAAACAGAACATTTTCATAGGCTCGCTCTCTCGTCTTTTATCTTTTCACAAGGAACTTTCCACGGAGATCATGGTATGCTTTGAGCTAGTGTGATCTCAGGTGTTAGTTCAGCGAAAAATTACTTTGGGTAAGTACACATACATACAACAAACAGTAGAGAACCATAATATGCCTAAGGGTTAAATTTGGTTCTGTATGCGTTTGATTCGAATTTATTTAAACAAAATTATAACAAACAGTAGAGAACCATAATATGCCTAAGGGTTAAATTTGGTTCTGTATGCGTTTGATTCGAATTTATTTAAACAAAATTACAACAAACAGTAGAGAACCAAAAATATGCCAGAAGGTTAAATTTGGTTCTATATACGTTTGCTTCAAAATACAATACAATAAAACATTCAACGTGGGAATCCGCAACTAACACCAGGACATCACACGACGGCTCGTTTTTTATATTATTATTTTTTTTTTAAATAAATTTTATAATTTTTCTGAATAAAAACAAAACAAGTTTGAAATATTAACCGAGTGTTATTATTTTACTTTGCAACCCAATTCCTCAAATTTTTATTTCAGAGGTACATCAATTTGGGCCTGGGTATTAATCGTACAGCTAATATCCATATCACGTATGCGATCAACCATTGACATTAATTGTACAGCTGATATCCTATATCACGTATGCAATTAAAACATTGGTATCAAATCGTACAGCTGATATCATATATTCACGTATGCGATTAAACACCGTATTCGTTTTTGTTAGGATTTTTACATCCACAATATTACTGTCCGCTAATTGTAGAGTTTTTAATATGTCTTCCTTTTGAAAGTATTTTAAGGACGGTTCATAAATTATCGCTTTTGTTTGGTTTAGTCTCGAGTGTAGGGAGGCTTTTATTTTATAGTCGCCAACCTTCTTCAGTTTTTCTATGAGCCTTTCTGCAGGCCCTTTGTCAGCGACTAGAAGTAGAATATTACCATCCCTTAGTGTTTTTCTGGTTTTTATTCTTTTAGTGATGTCTTCTATTGCTTTTTGCAGTAGATACGGAGGGATTTGGGCTGGCTTTAGGTTTTCCTGCTCGCTTTCTATTAGGATGTATTTGGAATCTGCACCTAGTTTATTTTGGTAAAGCGTTTCTTCTATAGTTGGGTAATCGGATGTCATCAGGGTTTGTTTGCTTTGTTTTGGTCTCTTTCTGCTGGTAGCTATCCCATCCGGATCGAGCAGAGCGAATCTATTTCCGCCCGTAGGCGGCATTTTTTGTACGCGTCTTTATCCCTTGGACAGCGTTTTCCTTTCGCCTAAAGGTATGCAATCCGTTGTTGTTTCTGGGTTTTAAATATCTTTAGGTGCTAAAAAAAATTAGCCCTACAGTGTTGTTTGAGGTTAGCTAAAGAAATAAGAGGAAAATAGAAAGAAAAAATTTCTAGAGTATAAATGAATTTTTATGTTGCTATTAATTGTTTGGTGTGATCTTATCCTTTGATTTTTGTTTATCCTTTTTATTACTTGTTTTTTTTTTGTTTTTTTAATTCGAACATTCACTTTGACAGTTCTGGTGTCCTGATCACCTATTCTTTTGTTTTGGGCGCATACGCACCTACAGTGCACTAAATGCAAATTTGAGTCTATTTGATTTGTTTACACTTTTCAAAAAAACACAAAGAAAAGAAAAAAGAAAGTAATACACTGAGTTCCGGAAAGAAAACACCTTTGCTCGTGTTTGTTGTATTTCACTGTTTTTCTATTAACTTTAATGATCACTACCGATTCGCACAGCTGCTGAGAGCGCACTGCAGGAAGGGGCTACTCGTCACCCCGAAAGTAACTCTAGTCATGCGAAAATCTTGCATAGGCGGTAAAGCGGAAATCGAACGTATCTTATCTGAATACCAAATAAAGCGATGATAATCACGGTCTTCTGGGGCTAAAGCTCTTTGAAGGAACGCTTTCTCTATGTCAGCAGCTACTCCGATACTGCCAATTCGAAAATGCAGTAAAATCTTGATGATTTCAGGCTATAAATTTGAACCAGGCCACAAACATTCGTTCAAGAAGGGGGCTCCTTCCACGTGAGATGAAGCATCAAATACAATTCGAATTTTTGTTATGGATTTCTCAGGACTATATACAGGCTTATGAGGCATATAATATTTTTTCGTACCGACATTCAAAACTGGCTCAGCAAAACCGGAAGAAATAAAATCACGCATTACCTTATCATAATCGAACAGGCGTTGAGGCTCTCTAGTCAGTCTTCTTACAAGCGATCGTAACCTAGCGACTGCGTTCTCGTGGTTATCTTCAATGCTGGGGTTTGATGTCCTCCAGGGCAAAGCAGCCTGGTATCTGGTATCCGTTTTCACTATATATTTTTCCTGCAGGTCCCTAGTAAGTAATTGAGCTTCTACAGTATCGGCCCGAATGCCCAATAACTCTAAATTCCACATGTTTTCAAGGACTGCAAGACTACAAAGAGAAGAAACATTAGTAAGATTTGAAGAAAATTCCTCAATTACCGGATATGGTCCTAAAATAGTCCATCCAAAAATAGTTTTCACTGCCGTTAAACGATCCGTGACCCTTCGATGTTCACCTCTCACTACTGCCCAATAATAATCAGCACCGAGCAGCAAACCTAAGCCTTCCTCTTGTTGGACACCTTTAACATTAGAGTCTGCCAAATGCAAACCATTTATCGGAAGAGTGTTAGTATCAGGTACAGCCAAAACGTCGACACAAATTTCCGGAACTACCACCACTTCAATTTCCACTGTTTGGTCACGTAAAAAGTGCGCAAACGTAAACAATGCAATTTGCCTAAAAATAAAAACGATTAAAAATCAGACCTAAATTCCTACTCACCTGTCAACACTGGTTCCAGCATCTCCAGTCCATCCCATCTCCGATTCGCACTATTTCGAATTCACGCACTAAAAATATAGATCAAAAATTAAAAATAAAATCAATAAAAATAAAAACTCTGCTTACCTCAATCAAACAGCTGCCAGAATGACAGCAATACACCAACACATATTAATATTGCACGATGGTGGGAAGGTTCCCAAGTTCCCCACCAACACCTATTATGTACACCGAAATAAATATCGCAACACGGTCACCCGAAAATTCAGATCATACTTGATCTTCTCAGCGTGTCGAGCGAGAAGAAATTCAGCAAACAGCTAATGATCTCAAATTTGAATAAATGAAACGCGTTGAAGTTCATGTAAATCTATATTACACTTAACGTGCCGAGTTAAGTGCAAATTCTTTATCACATACTTAACGTGCCGAGTTAAGTGCAAATTCTTTATCACATACTTAACGTGCCGAGTTAAGTGTAAATTCGGGATCACATTACATGAGATGAATTAATGTGAATTTCCGATTCCTGGATCCAATTTTATTTATCTAACAAAACTTTGAATTCTAGCGGAACCTCGAACCAAGTGATAGCCAACACGAGATTCAACCATATAATAATCAGATTTGCGGATAGACAACATTGCCAGTTAAGGATAATTGGAGTGGATTTGACCTGGTGAAATAATAATATATTAAGATTAGAATTATTAAAGAATTAAATTGAATTTATGTTTTACTAATTTGAAATATTGTAGAAATCTTATTAAAAATTAATTGGAAGTTGTATTTGCTAAATAATGAACCAAATCTAAGATTATAGGAAAATTAAGTTTAAGATTGAATTATAATTATTAAATAAAAAGGTAAAAAATCGAATTATTGCAACAGTCTTTTACTAAGCTATCCTTGCAATCACACATTGAGTTCGCACTTAGGCTTTACAAGCCAAAACATTTTGGTCCTTCGAGCCGGATAATATATTTATAGAATTCCGGTATAATCAAGGCGCACTCAGTGATGCAGCTTAGTTTGAAGATCTGTTGCATTAATATTCTCAAGTGACCTCCGCTAACTCCGACCATGGATAAATTACTGAAAAAACAGGAGTTACTATTTGAGGAACTACAAACCTCCCTCAGGAACTACGCAAAGGATTCAAAAACTAGAAAGACGAATCCGTATCTTAAACGACGTCTTGGGCGTGTGAACACATTGTGGGAGCAGATAACGAACAACCATGCTGCCCTCTTAGATGAAACTGCGGGAGAGAATCCAATTGAAGCCGTAACCGCATACATCGCGAACCCAACATACATGGAACTAGAGGAATTATGTTTTCTTCACGTAGGTGAACTAGAGGAGCTTATAACACCATCAGAAGCTGCCAAACACAGCGCCTCCGTAAAAGGTTGTGTGCCAGCGTGTTCCCCTGAATCAAACCAAAGCAGCACTTCCGAAGACAGCACCTCATTAAAACTCCCTCGTATAACGCTGCCAAGCTTCTCTGGAAACTACACCGAATGGACCTCATTCCACGATCTGTTTGTGGCCCTCGTACACAGCAAGAAGAATTTGTCCAACGCCGAGAAATTACATTACTTAAAGGCAAGTTCTCATGGAGAGGCCGCCCGACTTATACAGGGATTTGCGATAACAGACAGCAATTATGAGACGGCTTGGAAAGTGTTGAAAGACCGGTTTGATAACAAACGAATGTTGGTACACGCTCAGCTCGACAAATTGTTTAATCAAAGCCAAGCTGTGGAAACACTACCACGGAAAGTGTCCAAAATTTACAGAATCTAAACACGCAAAACGTATACGATTTAATGTTAATCTATATAGTGACTAGGAAATTACCTAAAGATACCTTACAGCTCTGGGAACAACGGGTCGCCAATGATGAGGAACTACCCTCATTCAACAATCTAAAGCAATTCCTAGAGACTCGCTTTCGCACGTTGGAGGCTATTGACTCGTCCAAATCAACTTCGACTAAAGTCATCCAACAACCCAAACCCATCTCCAGATTCCAATCATTTGTCGTTAATAGAACGCCCACATGTGCACTTTGCGGAAAAGACCATTCGTTGAGAAATTGCCCCCAGTTTACCACACTACCCTTCACGGAAAAGAATAATATCGTGCGACGCAATGGTTTATGTATCAATTGTCTAGGTCGCGGACATCGCTCATCAACCTGCCCTAGCAAACACACCTGCATCCACTGCAAGAAGCGACATCATTCACTGCTACATCATGCTGCTTCCACTACGCCGACATCCTCCAATTCCACTGTAGCAAGTACACAACACACAGCTCTCCAAGCATTTGATTCTGTTACTACGCCTCAAACTCCCAGACTACAAAGCCAGGTAAACGCATTGCATTCCTCATCACACAAGGAAATTCTTCTCTACACAGCCCTCATAACATTACAAGGAACCCACGGAATACAGGGAACCTTCAGAGCACTCCTTGACCCCGGATCCCAATCATCATTTATATCAGAACACGCCGTTCAAACCCTAGCGTTGCCCAAGAGGCGTATCACTGCACCAATATTCGGGGTAGGACAAGTTGAAGTTGGGACAGCCGAGACCTTGGTGGAAACAGTTTTAGTAGTTCCATCACACAACTACGCGATGGATGTAACAGCGTTAGTGCTCAAAAAGTTAACCAGTCCATTACCATCCCAACTCATCACATCAACCCAGTGGAATCACATACAAGGGCTCCAGCTGGCTAATCCTACCTTTGATCGTCCAGGCCGCATCGACGTAATTCTTGGTGCAGAGATTTATGGATCACTTCTTCTACCCAACCTTCGCAAAGGCCTGAAGGGTCAACCTGTTGCACAAAACACGATTCTTGGCTGGATATTGAGTGGAGAAACGTGCAAGGAGGATTGTAACTCGAACAAGGTCAACTCATTTTCATCAATACTATCGTTAACCACGCTCAGTCAACAAATCCAAAAATTTTGGCTTGTTGAAGAAGTTCCCGCAACTACAGAACTCAATCCAGAAGAACAGGCTTGTGAGAACATCTATAAAACAACGCATAAACGCTTCGAGGATGGGAGATACTGCGTACGGCTACCATTCATCGATGAAACCCATAAGCAGTCGTTAGGATGCTCTCGCGCGACAGCAATAGGAAGTTTCCGAAGCCTGGAACAGAGATTCTTGTCAAACCCCACATTAAAGGATGAATACACCGCGTGCATCAAGGAATATTTAGAGTTGGGACATATGATTCCTACAAAAGCGTCTACCGATGAGAAAGTACAACAAAACAACACATGGTTCTGTGCCAGCTATTATCTACCTCACCATGCGGTATTTAAGGATAGCACCTCAACCCATCTTCGAGTAGTGTTCGACGCATCGAGAAAAAGCAGCTCCGGGTACTCCCTTAATGATGTTTTACTCACCGGACCCACGCTCCAAAACGAATTAATAGCCGTCCTGAGTAGATGGAGGAAATTCAAGGTCGTGCTGATCGCAGACATCGTGAAAATGTATCGTCAAGTCATGATACACCCCGATGACACGAGCTATCAAAAAATTATATGGCGAAATTCTCCAACAGAACCATTAAAGGATTACTGTTTAACCACGGTAACGTTCGGCGTAACCTGTGCTCCTTATCTTGAAACCCGGCAATTCGACAATTGGCACAAGATGAACATGAGACCTATCCAGTAGCAGCAACAATCGCGTTAAATGATCTTTACGTTGATGATTTATTGACCGGCGCTGACTCTGAGCCAGAGGCACTTACTATATATCAGCAGATCGAGGCTCTTATGAAGCGCGGGGGCTTTAAGCTCAAAAAATGGCTTTCAAACAATCGGAATGTTCTAAGTCAAGTCCCAGATGACGATAAAGCACTACCTAATTCCGTGGATCTCAGCTTGGACCAAGGTGTCAAATCGCTGGGCGTTATTTGGCATCCATTATCAGATACCTTCAGCTACCGAATCACCATATCATCGGAGCGGATGATAACTAATAAACGAGAATTGCTCTCCGAAATTGCGAAGCTTTACGACCCCTTAGGCTGGATCGCCCCAATTATAGTAACAGCCAAAATCTTAATGCAGTCTCTCTGGATACTTGGTTGTGAGTGGGATGAACCAGTGTCTCCAAGGATTCAACAAACATGGTCAAACCTCAAAGACCAGTTACCTCTGCTAGAGAAACTAAGAATCCCACGCTGCTTTGGCACCACGAAAGAAAGCACTGAAATCCAGCTTCACGCCTTTAGCGACGCTTCGCAGAACGCCTATGCTGCTGCAGTATATTTACGAGTGCAATCCCCAGATAGCAGTATTAAAGTTCACTTAATCACATCCAAATCTAGGGTTGCACCCATCAAACAAGTGTCCATACCCAGATTGGAGCTTTGTGGAGCGGTGCTATCTGCAAAATTGGTACGACACACATGTACAACTCTTCAACTTGATCGCAATACAGCAACCTATATGTGGACGGACTCATCAATTGTTCTTTCATGGCTGAAGGGACAACCCAGAAGGTGGGCCACATTTGTCGCAAATCGAACCAGTGAAATCTTCGACTTACTCGGAAACACACCCTGGCATCATGTTTCGTCAGAAGATAATCCCGCCGACCTCGCCTCAAGAGGAATGTCACCAGCAGAACTCCTTAATTCTTCTCTCTGGTGGAATGGACCCCAATGGTTATCTAATGATGAAGAGCTCTGGCCTAAGTCTGTCAACCTTATCGATACTGAAATAGAAGCAAGAAGGCCTGTGCATGCATATTATTCGCAACAAGTAACCAACCCTTTCTTATCCGAACTACTCACTAAGTTTTCGTCATTCCCCAAGCTCATAAGAGTCACAGCCTATTGTTTTCGAGTTAGCTCACGCCCAAAGTCTGATCAATTATGGCCAACATCAGCAGAACTAACACGAGCCACACACTTATGGCTCACATATCATCAGCGGGTACATTTCAGCAAGGACATAACTTACCTTCAAAAACACGCCATCCTACCTACCGATAGCAAACTCAAGAATTTGAGCCCATTTCTCGGCAAAGATGGGCTATTGAGAGTCGGAGGACGTCTTCAAAACGCCAATCTTAGTTACGACGAACAGCACCCAATTATTCTAGGGAAATCTAGCCACTTGAGCACCCTCTTGATCAATCAGTATCATCTCTTATGCTTGCATGGTGGCACTCAATTGACCTTGGCAGTGATAAGGAAAAAGTATTGGGTGTTAGGTGGTCGAAACACAATTCGAAAGCTGCTCCTGCAGTGCATCACCTGTTTCCGCCTCCGCGCAAAAACCAACACACAATTGATGGGAAGTCTACCCCAACCTAGGGTCAACATTTCAAGACCGTTCGCTAACACAGGAGTAGACTATTGTGGACCTATCAGCATCAAAACCGGCAAAAGAAGAGGAGCTCCCGCTACCAAGGGCTATATCGCAGTATTTGTGTGCTTGGCTGTGAAGGCAATCCATCTTGAACTCGTGAGCGAACTATCCACTCAAGCATTCCTAGCAGCCTTCCAGCGATTCATCGGACGTCGAGGAAGACCACAACATGTATATAGTGACTGCGGCACTAACTTTATTGGTGCGAATACATATCTCAAGGAGATAGCAAGACAACAAAGGCGATTCGCAGAACAAGCATCTCATGATGGGATAACTTGGCACTTCAACCCACCTCATGCCCCTCATTTTGGCGGCCTTTGGGAGGCCGGAGTGAAATCAACTAAGTATCATCTACGGCGGATTGTCGGAAATGTGCTCCTGACTTTTGAAGAGATGGCAACCACGTTATGCAGCATAGAGGCGTGTCTAAACTCACGCCCCTTGTGTCCAATAACCGACGACGCAACAGACTTAAGCGCTTTAACACCAGGGCACTTCCTGATTGGCGATGCTCTGTTGGCACCCCCACAACCTGACTTAATAGAAACGCCTGTTAATCATCTGAATCGATATCAACTTACGCAACAGCTGGCTCAACAATTCTGGAAGCGGTGGACCACGGAGTATCTATCTAGACTTCAACAACGCCCAAAATGGTTACAAGGGCAACCGAACATAAAAGAGGAAGATCTGGTTTTAGTAAAAGATGATCGATTACCTCCTCTTCAATGGCCTCTCGGTCGTATCGTCAAATCATATCCAGGACCTGACAATCTAGTACGAGCCGCAGACGTAAGGACAAAGGATTCAGTAGTCCGACGACCCATCGTAAAATTAGCACCTCTCCCTACAAATGACGTCAAGCCACCATATAACCATTCCTAAATCACAGGATTCACCCACCTTAACGCACCGAGGATCCAAACCAACCAAACGAAACATTCAAATACTGCCATAACAAACGACGAGAAAAACCGTTACCAAATTCTCAGAGAAATCCCACAAGAATCCTCACAGTTAGTTATCAGCAGAGGTCAAAGTGACATTCCTTTTGCACCATTAAACTTTAAAAAAAATTTTTTGTTTTTAAGAAAGCATGGATTATCTGTGGATTGATGACGTGCCCAGGCTCACGACTCCTCCAAGGCAGGAATCCACTCTAAAAAAAAAGAGCTTCGAGCACCAGCAACACCGCAAAAGCCGGTCCCCAAAAAACACTTCGAAGCAACGCCTTGGGATCCCGCAACTCGAAAAAGGACACAGCCACGGAAAATCCCCACAACTACCCGCAGAGCGGCGACAGCATGCAATTCTGAGACCATCACAGAAACGGCGCCCTCTTCAAAGAAAAAAATCACGCTGGAGGAATATAGAGCACGCCGAGTCCGTCAGCCACCTCCCAACGTAATTGTGGACCCAGCACTATGGCAGCAAATTAAGGCTCTTCCTTTACCATGGGATAAAATCATGATCGCCAAGCGATCATATCGTTATCGCTTGAAGGAAGGGACCCTGCGGTTCACCCTAAACAAGGAGAGACAGTGTCACATAACCCGGCAGGCCCAATCGACACCAGCCTTACAACAAAAACGTCCATCTTCCACAAAGAACCATAATAAGAAAAATAATAAATCTACTCAGTGAAACAGTAATTAATCCCATTTTATTTAAAATGTCAGCCTTAGTCCACCAGAACATTATTAAATTTTTATAAATTAAACTTTGGATTTTGTTTTAAAAGTTAAAAAAAAAAATATATATAAAGGGTTGACTGCACTAGCACCAAAAGATGATCCCGTAGCAGAGTAAAATTATTTACAGGGAGGAACCAGCCATTCCAACGGCGGCCCCGGAGGATGTTTGGTCACGTAAAAAGTGCGCAAACGTAAACAATGCAATTTGCCTAAAAATAAAAACGATTAAAAATCAGACCTAAATTCCTACTCACCTGTCAACACTGGTTCCAGCATCTCCAGTCCATCCCATCTCCGATTCGCACTATTTCGAATTCACGCACTAAAAATATAGATCAAAAATTAAAAATAAAATCAATAAAAATAAAAACTCTGCTTACCTCAATCAAACAGCTGCCAGAATGACAGCAATACACCAACACATATAAATATTGCACGATGGTGGGAAGGTTCCCAAGTTCCCCACCAACACCTATTGTGTACACCCAAATAAATATCGCAACACGGTCACCCGAAAATTCAGATCATACTTGATCTTCTCAGCGTGTCGAGCGAGAAGAAATTCAGCAAACAGCTAATGATCTCAAATTTGAATACATGAAACGCGTTGAAGTTCATGTAAATCTATATTACACTTAACGTGCCGAGTTAAGTGCAAATTCTTTATCACATACTTAACGTGCCGAGTTAAGTGCAAATTCTTTATCACATACCTAACGTGCGGAGTTAAGTGTAAATTCGGGATCACATTACATGAGATGAATTAATGTGAATTTCCGATTCCTGGATCCAATTTTATTTATCTAACAAAACTTTGAATTCTAGCGAAACCTCGAACCAAGTGATAGCCAACACGAGATTCAACCATATATTAATCAGATTTGCGGATAGACAACATTGCCAGTTAAGGATAATTGGAGTGGATTTGACCTGGTGAAATAATAATATATTAAGATTAGAATTATTAAAGATTTAAATTGAATTTATGTTTTACTAATTTGAAATATTGTAGAAATCTTATTAAAAATTAATTGGAAGTTGTATTTGCTAAATAATGAACCAAATCTAAGATTATAGGAAAATTAAGTTTAAGATTGAATTATAATTATTAAATAAAAAGGTAAAAAATCGAATTATTGCAACAGTCTTTTACTAAGCTATCCTTGCAATCACACATTGAGTTCGCACTTAGGCTTTACAAGCCAAAACATCCACCTTTCGGTTCGCATGTTGACTCATTAACACCAGCTTCACCACTGAAAACTCTTTACTGCCTGATAACTCCGATTTCCCAAAAGGTATCACATTCAAATGCACTACACCTATTATAGGTAATTTCAATTTTTCGACCACAGCTTTATGAATAAAAGTACGTTGACTACCATTGTCGATAATAATTCTAATAAACAGCTGTTCAGTTTTGACAGGGGCCGATACAAACACTCGCGCCGTTTGCAGAAAAACATTAAAAAATCTTTCTTGACAATTATTCGGCAAACACAAACTTAAAACTTTATCACGAGCACTCTCACAATTTGTCTCGTCATTCTTCTGTGTTTTGTAGCTGTATTTCTTCCCAGTTTGTTGTTTCAACCTAGTAAATACGCTAGGATCGCATACGGTAGTTGCATGTCTTCTTTGACATTGTTGACAAAGTAATTGTTTGACTCGACAAAATTTGGCGGTATGGCCATGTTGCGTACACCGAAAGCATCGTCCTTCTTTTTTGAGCATCATTTTCTTCTCTGGCAATGAAAGTTCACTGTTGCATTCCACAGTTGGATGCTCATTTGTTTTGCAGAAAAAACATTGTGATGCGATGGTCGGGGTAAAAAGTCCCGCTGCTGTCGATGGCATGCTCTTTACATTTGATTTCTGCATTTTTCCCACAGATGCACGCTCAATAGATTCGACTTCTCTTTTCAGGAAACGTAAAATACCCGCCGCTTGCTTATCACCTTCTCCCAAAGTGGATTTTTCATCATTTATAAGGGAACTTACATCTTCCTTTTTACTTCATCTGGAGTTTTTATAATACGGTGATAATCGATTCTAATTTCTGCCGGCATACTTACTTTTCAACAAAATAGTTTTTAGCATTATGGAATAATTTGAGGACGGTACTCCCAAGGCAGTTAGTGATCGGCTGCATGAAATTACTGTGTTATATAACTGTCGAAGGCCAGCAACGTCATTTCTTTGTTGTACTGCGGGAAGGGACATAAGTTGCTGCATGATTCGATCTATCAGTCTCTCCTTATCTCCATATTCTTCCAACAATAGAGAAATTGCTCCATCATAACATGCGTCGGTGGGAGTAAAGCCCGATATAGTCTTTGCGGCATTTCCCGTTAAAACTGATTGTAAATAATCGAATTTTTCAGCACCGGTTAGCGATTTATTCTCATGAACGGCGGTTCTGAAATTTTCCCAAAAAGAAATCCAATCCTGGAAATACCCCGAGAACTTTTTAAGTTCTAATTTAGGCAATTTGAGACTTGATGACTTCGGGGGCGTTGACGCACTATAATCATTATGGTCGACACTCGGACCTGTAGGGTTAAGGAGATTTCTCACCTTCGATAAACGCACCTGTAGACGAGCCAATGCAGTGTTGGCTACATCATCGTACTCGGCCACTTTCTCGGGATTTTTATCCTCTAGCTCACTATTTTGCACCTCTCGATTAGCTGTTTTTAAATTCTCGTTAGCCGCGTTCAATCTGTGTAAAAATACCGAAAGGTCTTCTTCGATTGAATCCAAATCTTCCGTATTAGCCGTGATATTAAACTTAGGAGATTGAAAATATTCGGTCACCTCTTTCACTATTTTTGTCAATTGGCTGCGGTAGCCAAAGTCTAGAAACAAGTCTTTCATCTTCATATGGTTAATGAGTGAAAGGCGAACAGCTGCATGCACAAGTTTGTCAAATGACGATGTCAGGCTATCAGAGAGAGAATGCAACATTTTTATACGCGCTGGAATACAACCATAAGTCGAAAAATTTTATGAGTTTATATGGGGATGTATTGGCGCATATTTGCTCGTTTGTTTTGATTTTTGAAAGAAAACAGCTGATTCATATTTCTTTCCTTTTCTGTTCGGCATACTTTATCGTAAAGAGAGAATCTGGCTTTGTCTCGCTGAATTCACGAAGTATTCGTTGAGTTTTGCTCAGCAGTGATGTTCATATATGCACGCACACAATCAACGGTCGGAAATTTTTGTATGAAGATGAAAGACTTGTTATTACTAGACTTTGGCGGTAGCCAGCACGCATCTGCAACTCCATTTTAAACGCGGAACAGTCTGTTTTTTTCCGTTAAAAACTTTATTAATCTGTTAAATTGACGCGTTTCCCGTTTAAATTCCCGGGTTTCGGCACCATGAAATAAATAGTAAAATAAAAACCCGTCCTTAATTACGTTATAATTCTTTATTTTTAACTACTTCTGATTATTCCGTACAGTATTTCCAATAATTTCGATTTCGGTCGGTTACGGTCTTTACACTCGACGTTTCTGGTGAAGACTGATCTGATTCCGTCGGGACGAATACCGAATGGAATGTAAAGGAGAAACGGTAATCTTTAATTTTTAACAACAAGTTTTTAGAAATGTTCATTGAAAATTTTCGATTTAAAATTATTATTTTTTATTTTCTAGCCCAAAAATTGTATACATTGTAACGAACCACGTTTCGTTACTAAGAATTTCACTCCACGAACATAAGGAAAAATATTCACTCAGCAGGCGGGGAAATTCTCTTAAGTAAGCTTTAGGAAAATAAAATATTCATCCAGCAAGCTGGGCGATTATCCTTTGACAGTTTCACGGCTATAAAATAAACAGCTTCACCAGGCTAAAATTCAGTCTCTAACCAGGCTCGTTCCGGAGAGGTCACCCTCTCCGGTCCTAGACCGTGTCGTGGTGTACGATCCGGCACGGTCATACTTTGCCCCTCAGGAATGTTGCCGAGGCCTTGTCGTGGTGTACGATCCGACTATGTGCCGAAGTAGCTATTCCTATACCGTCATTTCCAGAGGAATGTTGCCGAGGCCTTGTCGTGGTGTACGATCCGACTATGTGCCGAAGTAGCTATTCCTATACCGACATTTCCAGAGGAATGTTGCCGAGGCCTTGTCGTGGTGTACGATCCGACTATGTGCCGAAGTAGCAATTCCTATACCGTCATTTCCAGAGGAATGTTGCCGAGGCCTTGTCGTGGTGTACGATCCGACTATGTGCCAAAGGAGCTATTCCTATACCGTGTTGTGGTGTACGATCCGGCACGGTTAGACTACCGACATAACACTTACCGACCGCATACCGACCCACTACCGAATACCGGAGGAATGTTTCCTGGACCAATGTCGTGGTGTATGATCCGACATTGTTCCCGGCAGCATTGCCTATACCAGTGTCGCGGTATGACCAAATACAAGACCGACCACATACCGACACACACACTTACACTCACACACACTCACACACACACACGCACATCCTGCTAGACCATTGACCCCCGCTTACGCCCATGTAAAACTATCGTAGTGAGTAGATAGCTGCTTAGCAATATACTAGTACTACCCCTAGTTAGCTATGTAGATATACTTATCCACCATATGTAAACATGTATCTAGAGATTGTAAGCATTTACTTAGATTTAAGAGACCTAAATTGTTAGTACATAAGGAATATTTTGAATAAATAAAGAAATTTTATTTTGTAAGAAGGTGTTTGTTCTCACACGACCCTGGACAACTCGAGAGCCCCCGGCAACCCTCCCTTAAAAAAGGAGGTTAGAGAACACTTCCGACGAAACACCATTACAACATATTACCTCAGACTCCTTTCGGACAACACCGATTTTATTGAAATTTGGTAATTAAGCTTGTCTTACCTTCCTCTTCAAAAGTTATATGTTATTGATGTGCACTTTTGTTCTTAGGGGTGAAAACTACTACTAAAAGTAAAACTACTAAATTGAAAAACAATAAGTTTAAGCAATATTTTGATTAAATCAAGTTTAGATATGTAAAATAAACTTTCTTTCATATATTGGAATATAATTTATGATTAAATTCAATATGACGAAATTCACAACAAAATGTGTTTTAACAGTTTAACAATTTTTAATTGTAAATTTATGATAAATTACAATCCCCTCTTTCTTTATATTTATTGCAACGTCTGAACTTGTAAAAACTACCCCATATTACAAAATTTGTAACATACTTTAAATTTGAATTAAATTTCCAGTAAATGTTTAGAATTGGGGCTCCAGAGTAAAATAGCTTCAAACATTTTTTCAGGTATTTACGGTGATTTTTGAGTGCCCCAAAAGTCGTTTCATGGCGGGAGAGGCATATTTTGTCATAGGCGGGCGGGGGTTAAAGGGCTCCGGGGTAAAATTACTTTACATTTTTTTGAGGTATTCAGAGAGATTTTTGAGTACTCTATTAGTATGCGGGGGGAATTGGGGCTCCAAACCAAAAGTAAGAACCATCCAATTTACATATGTACGTCATTTATACGTGGGTGCTATCTATGAGGATACGCTAAGACATATGTCATTTGTACATATATGGGTGCTTCCACAAAAATCCGGCAACTCTGTGTCCGCAGCACTCCCCACTTGATATATTTAATATTATTTTATTTTAAGATTGCTAAGTAACAAATCAAAATATGTTGTATTTATTCCTCAAATTTTGTTTAAAATAATTTTACACTATACTCTTGAAATCATATTTATTTATTTACCCCAAATGTCAGTCCCTAGCCATGTCCGTGTACCGAAATTTCGAGTTTGGGCATCCATATTTCGTAAAAAAATTAATTTATACTTTAATTTTCTTTACAATTTTACAAAATTAAAGTATTTACAACTAATTTCATCAATTTTTGTAATTTAAAAAAACAATATATGGGCGATTCTCCAGAACCTTTAAGTTGAGCTAATTGGAAAAATGAAATTTCAAATTGATAGCACAACCGTGACATGATATTTTTTGTGTTTCTTACTTCATAAATAAACGTTTTCTGATGTAGAACATTAAAAAATTCAATGGGCATATTTTTTTTATGAAAACATGACATGACATGGTTACAATTTTGACATTTCAAATTCGGATGGTTACAATTTTGACATTCGCTTAAATTACTTTTTTTTAGGATTCATGAAACAATTTAAGCAAAGGAAACGTTACATATGATTTAACTAGTTACAATAGGTCATAAGAAATTTTACGGGGATGAATTTAATGTAATATGAGCAAATTAATTGCAGTTACAACTTTGACATTTAAATGAAACCTACGTTCACGTTAGCCAGTTTTGCTCACCAATTTCAACTTATTTTTGTCACAAAATGTATGCACATGTTCGTTAGTGTCTGAACAATAAGCGCGTTTAAAAAATTTTATGATAAAATGAGACAATTTGGAGTACTTCGACTTACCATGCGGGTTACAACTTAGACGTCAAAACCTAGGGACAAACTTCAGAGTTGTTTTTTGGAAAATATAGCGATTTGACACTGCACCGAACACAACTGCATTTTTCCTTAAGAGTTAAACTACAACTTTTCACTTTTCGCCGAAATTACGTGATTTTGGCTATTTTGGTGATTTCGCCCAAAATCACGTTCAAAATCATGTGATTTCCCATGTACATATTCTTGTGATTTCGAAATCATCTCAAACCTCGTAATTTTGGCAAAATTACGAACGAAATCATGTCCAATACTCAAACCTAAAAATCGAATTCAGCTCAATTCAGCACTTCTCTCAGCAGCTGGCAGCACGTCAGTTTAACACATTTTAATAACAAAGTTTTGATTTTGCACTTTTTAACATTCTTCAAAATACAAAATCCCAAGATATATAAAATAAATAAGCTACGGGCAGGAAAAAAACGAAGACATGAGTAGTGCTAAAAAAACTGTCAAACGAAATCATTTCATTCCAGTGCGAACGGTTCTACATACATAATTTCAAAATCACTTTCCGAAATCACCTAATTTCGGCTCAGTGCGAACATAGTATAAGGTCGAAATTAGTGTCCTCAATTTTAATCATCAGTCCCTAGCTATTAACGGATTTTAAAATTTCGCGGCATAACATGACTGTAGAGTGAATGCAATCCAGTTGATTTCAAAGAATAAGATGAAATTATCTGCCGACTGCACTCCCTTTGCAATGGCCATTTTGTATGTCAGACCAAAGCGGCAATTGCTGTGCAATCTTGTGTTGATCCAGTCACTTTGTCAGCCCCTAGCCAAGTAATTTTATAGTTTAATAATAGGAAATTGATATTAATTAATTAATATTTACAATTGATTTATCGGCCTTGTTCGGTAGATAGAGTTAGATGTCGTAATCTGGTGGTCGATCAGTATTTTTTTTAATGTTTTACTTAGAATTGTCAGTCCCTAGACCGTCAGGCCCTAGTTGTGAATGGTGCTAAGGACGGACGGGAGTGGTGAGGGGCCGACATTCACTTATAATTATATAATATTTATTGGACAACTACTCATATTGACTTGTCCTTAAATATATTTATTAGCTTTATTTAAATGTACTATGAATATATAGTGTAGTCCTTATTGGTCATATTTTCTACATAAGAATTGTCGACACTTATTAAAGAAAATTCTGCACTTATTGGTCATATTTTCTAAATAGGTGTTATTTATCTGATTTAAAGCAACATGCCAACGCTAGAGGCGAAAGCCATAAAAAATGTAACAATAAATGTCAGTCCCTAGATGATATGACTAAAATCGCAAAACTCTAAATTTATCATAAAATACTACATAAAGTGACTGGCCGCTTTAGGTATGATAAAATGAATTAATCACGCTTTGTATACACTATTATTAAATGCAATAGCATCTTAAATATAATGAAGACATATTACTTTCAAAAGTGGCCCTAATTTTATGGAAGTACCCATATACATGCGGTCATATCTGTTTAGATGTTTTTCTAAATTCTGTAAAATTTTCAAGATTAATGTAATTTACCTGATTCGATAATTTCATGAAAAAGTGCGATTGGTTTTTTAACGAATATCTAATCGCTACGAAACCCAATTCAAACGGGATTTTAAGGACTACAGCGCCTCCAAAGTTGAACTGTCTTGAACCCTTGAGATTTTAAAGTGTAAATTTTTTGGGAGAGGGTCTTCGCAACCACAACCTTACAACGAAGATTATCTCAATTGCTCTTCGTCGCACAGAATGGAAACACAAATATTAACGTAAATCTAACTTTTTTTTTAAATATAGACATTCTAAACCGTTGAAACTTTTAGAATATATTGTTACTACCAAAACAAAGTTTATTGTACATGGACTTCGTTTGCTTTCAATTCTTGCCGTGAAGCCATTCGTTCATTGTTGCTTTTTTGCGGAAAAATGGAGAAAACCATATTATTTTTATCATAACTCCTTAACTTTTGATGCTAATGAATTTTACCAAAGCTCATTTTAAATGTGTTTTCAAGTATACTTTAATTAAGGTTTAATACGTTTTTCTCCAAAAATTCGTGGTTTTGTCTTTATTTAACGTCGAATGGTGCGAGCTCAGTTTTCAGCGAGCAAACGGTCATCTTTAACGACCAACTCGAGTTGTGTTTCAACTACAGAAACTTAATATAATTAAACGGCTTTTTGCTTTGTTAATTTTTTGAAATGTTTGATTTGATGTTAATTTTATTAAAAAATAATTTAAATGGATATAAATCTAATTTCGGAACTGCTGTTTCAATTTAATAATTTTTAGATGCAAAATGTTGCAAAATATGTGACAGCACACTAAGGAAGTCCCGCGCTAACTCTGTAATCGATCTAGGGGTTAGGTTAGAAAGTAAGTTGGATCTCTCCACCCACATGAATTATATCTCCTCTAAGGCCAATTCAGTCCTGGGATTTATAAAAAGATGAACCAAGGAATTCAACAACCCCCTCATCACTAAACACGTCCACGTATCATTAGTTAAGCCTTTGCTTGAATACGCCTCCCAGGTGTGCTCCCCATTCTACTCTTCCCATGTTGGTAGAATCGAAACGGTTCAAAGGAAGCTCGTCCGATTTGAACTCAGCCACCTCAAGTGAGATGTATGTATGTGCTTTGTATTGTATTATGTGCTTTGTATTATGCATTATGCACAATATACTGTGTACTATGTAATACATATATATTATGTACTATGCCACATGTACTATGTAATATGTACTAGGTATTGTGTACTAGTACTATGTACTATGTATTATGTACTTTGTACTATGTACTATTAACCCTTATGCTCCTGCAATATTAAGATTGATGTGAAAATATAGATTGGCTATGGAAGTTTTCACTTCCAACAAATGGTCACCATTTTTGTTTTCCTTTTTGAAATTAATAAAATCTAGCTAGATGATAGTTAAGTCTAAAGCTCTTTTGGTATTTGTTGGAGGTCATTTCTTAAAATTTTTATGTAAACATTTAACTGCGAACGAAAATACGGTTTAATTAAAGTTTACTTTCCACCTTCATATCACACCATAAACTAAATTTTTTAATGATATCGCAAATTACTTTTGCTGTTTTGACCAAAAATTTTCTTACCATAAACGAAAAAGTTTTAATGATTTCGCACACAGTTGTACCCCAGTGTAAGGAAAAAGGGGAGATTCTAAAAGTTTCCCGATACAGCGCCTCAAATCTCGTTAAGAGCAATCTAGCGTTAAAACATTTTCATGTACATAGAAATGGAAATTTCGGATCCAATTAGTCAAGTTTTGCCAAAGATCTTATAGTTCCTATGAAATAATTTGGACGAAGGACACGTTATAAATATCGCGTAACGCAGTGAGAATCCCTAAAGAAATAATTCTTGCCCCGTCATCAATTTTACCTCGAGAATGAAATAGAATGACATCAATGACGTACCATTAGCAATAATTGCGTTATAGTTGAGATAAGTTAATTACTTGTTCAGATACGTTCAGTAAATAACGGATTGCTTTTCATGGAAGTTGCCAAACATTGCCAATCTGCTAAGTGTATGTCAGAACGAATTAATCGCAAGGATTGTGGGTACAGGGTGTGGCCAAAAATACATATTATAGTTTCTCATAAAATATATTAAAGCTGTCGTTTAAAGATGATTTATGACAGGGATTTTGATTGTTATAAGTTTGGGTTTTTGGTCAGGATTGGTCAGATTTAATATTGTTTTATATTATGTTATAGCTGACATATCATCTCTGAGCATGTAGTTGACGTTAAAGAGAGCTAATTTGTTTGATTGAATTGATTTTGGATTTGGCAATGAAAGTTTTTTGTATTTTTCACAAATTTAATTTGTGTATATTTTGTCTCAGCCCACCTGGGTTTCAAATTACATGAGGAATTCGGCTTTACGGCGATTTTCTTTTGGCGTCCTGATCTCCGTTTTCCTGTCGGTACTTTCCGCAGCTATATCTTTACTGGGTTCCTTTTGGTGCCTCGTTAGACCAGACCAATCCATCGTAGTCTGTTTATTTTAATCACTACTCACTCACTTGTTGTGCTTTTTTCCCCCAAATGCCATCCTCCTTTATTGTCTTGTAAATCAAACGAGGGATTTTACTCTCCACTTTTACACTAATCTCCCTACCACTGCTTCGTCAGCGTAACGAATAGGACTAAGCTCTCTAAAAACCAACAATCGGTGGTGCCATTTTACCTTCCACAGTTTTTTTAGATCTTCTCAATTCTTTGTTATATTCAGTGAATACACTTATTAGTCCAATCAATCTACGGATTCACAATGTTAATTTCCAGACAATTGAAGGAAGGAAAAAAAATATGGGCGTGTAGAACACTTAATTTGAAGAAAGATAGCGTGTTTTTTTAAGGAATTGCATTGGCGAATTTAACCTAAAAAATTCGCAAAATTCAAAAAACGGGTTTTCGCCAATAAAACAAAAAGTTGAGCTCGGATCCGAAAAAGTTAAATAAGAAAGTTATAGATATTAAAATTATCTTTCAATTGATGTGGTACAAAATATTGGTTAGTGTCTTATACAGGGAGCAAACTGCTAAAAACCGTTAAAAATCGCGTCTTTTTTTCATTTATTTTTTGCTTTTTATTGATGCGACCTAGAAACTTTTTACTTGGTAAAAATGTTGCTTTTGGCAATATGAAAACTCATATTTTTTTGGCTCGAAATTTTGCAAAATATGGGTGAAATTTAGATTTTTGTAAAAACAGCGTTTTCGTAAAATCCTTCGTCTACAGCTCCTCGACCTCGTAGGACATTTTTTCGAAGCTCTTTTTCTTGGTTAAGAGTTGTACTAAATATGGGCGTGTCAAATTCGTAATCAGTCGAAAACCCCCGAGTATACAATTTCTCGAAGATTACTTAACTTTTTGATGTTTTGGCCGGCTTTTTGGCAATTTGCCCTACTGTGCATCGTATGACGCTTGGAGAAGTTGGATGATTTTCAATGCACCTGTTGGGTTTCCTAGGCTCTCCAATTAATGCAATCGAAAGCGGATTAGAAATCGATGAAAACGACGACAGTTCGTTTGCCGCAACGAATTATTTCTTCCATTGGCTGACGAAGTGCGAATATTTGATCAATGCATCCTCGATGTGGTCTAAATCCCGTTTGTTCTTTCCTTTATACTACGAGTCCTTTATGTGGTTTGTCGTTTCTCACGTCATGGTGCAATGTCTAGTAGTAAGCTTAGTACTGGAGAGGAAGCTCAAGGGTTATGAAGCTTCTGGAGGGTGTTGGAGAAGGTGTCAATCCTTTCATTTGGACTCACGCAAACGGCCACCCTGCGTTTGGACTCTTTATGTTTTAGGAATTCGGAAATACTGACTACGAGAAGTTGCTCTACAGTCGAGTTTTTCTATTTAGGAACGAATTACTGGTTGTAGAATGCGTGAAAGGAGGAGTTGTAGGTGGAGCGAATTAGATGAGTGAGCTAATTTGGTGTTGCGGGCTGACACTACGCCAGGGGCAATTAAAGATTATTTAAAGGGAAAAGAAATAAACCCTGAAACAATCTCCTGCAGAAAGATTAGCAATTCTTCCAAACCGATCGCGTCCTTTGTTCTGTCGGCATCGCCCAGTACCACTGAAAAGCTTTTGGACCCGACATTCTGGCCTCCCCGTGCCTTCTCTAAATACTTTGTTCCCCGCACACGTGTACATCGCACTCCTGACTCTCGCCAGGTTTCAAAAAACTTAAGACCCTCACCCTCTATTATCAAAACGTAAGAGGAGTGAGGTCCAAAACCCACGATGTGTTTCTATCAACTTCGGCCAGCGATTTTGATATAATCGCTTTTACGGAAATATGGTTATATAGTGGGATCCTCAATGCCGAACTATTCGACTCCTCCTTCCAAATTTTTCGGAGGGATAGATATAATGACTCGGAGGCTCGTGGAGGTGGTTTACCACTTGCCTGTAGTAACCGTGTAATTGTCTACTGTCCTGTCTAATTATACTGGATTTTTAAATGTGCCTGAGCACGAAGAGACGGAAACTCACACATGACAGAAGTACAAAAAACATTTATTTTATGATAAGGGGTTCGAAGGAATGGAGGTGCTAGTGCTGCATACCACCGATGGCTATCGCAAGAAAAGGCATATCTACACCGACATGGCACGCCTAGCGTTGCACTGAACTAGCTCTTCGTGGGGGGGGGGGGGTTCGTGGTGTAGAGGACAGCGAAAGTCGACAGTTACTTCTATATTTTATTGCGTGCCAAAGGTACAAAAAACAAGGTGATATAGGGGTGGCAGCGTGGGACGTAAGTTAGGCCAGGCGAGAGGGGGCAAGGACCTGACCACTGACCACCAAGCCGAGGCTCAAGGCTACATCTTGTCCATTAGAACTAACGACGGGATAATCCACTTACCTCCTTGAAGGACATCCTTGCTATCGGGGATACTATACTTACTGGGAGCTTAAGCTCTCCTCATCTTCTTCTGCGACCTGTTCCAATTAAATTTCATACTAAGTAATTACAAATAAACGTAAGCCCGAATTCTTCAAAATCTAACAATTTTTATTGATAATAAACAATTTCAATGATTATAAAAATCCAGTTCTAAGTTTTTCACAGAATATATATGGCTTTGTCCTAACAAAACAATACAATTTTTACATACTTTGTGATCCGAAAGGAGATACCTATAATAACTTAACCATAATTAATCAAGTTCGTTAATATTCCTAGTTCCTACGTGGCTTTTACTTGAGCTTGTAAAGAGGAATGGTTGAGAAATGCCTACACCACATGAACATACTAATCAAGTTCTATCTGAAAATAACGCAAAGTTCGCTGAAGGGATCCCTTTAGTCGAATACTAAATCGTTCAAATCATACTAGCTACTAAATAAAGAAATTCGTCAATCATTCCCTTTATGGCCATCGCCATTACATTTACTATCTTATCGTGACTCTAGTCACAATAACCTTACTAATTTATAATCTAAGAGAACCTTTAATAATTAAAACAATTTAATGTAGCTATCTTGTAGCTTCGAATTAACAATAAAAATATAACTTCACGCTCAGGGCTAGGTAAACCCCTTTTGGGTTTAGCAATTTCAACATAAAAAAATTAAAGAAAAATATCAAAGTAGCACCTTGTCGATATAACTATTATGGGTTTAACAACATAACCCTAAAGTCAATCTAAATTCATATACTTTAATCTGTACCAAAAACCAGAAATAAAAGATAACGGAAAGAAAAAAAACCTAGGTGCCAACTCGGCAGCTTACATGGATAACAGGCAGGTATTTCCTGCTTGTCTATACTTACAACATTAACGTTATTAAATATATATGAAAATTGCATGCTTTATAAGTTGAAAGTCAAAAATAAAGAAATTAAACTTATTGTAAAAAACTGTTGAATCACGGCGGCATCTTTATCCTCTTCCCACTGGATGGTTGATTAAACACTCGGCCGTCTGAAGGATATGGCCTTTTCCAGGAAAACTATTTTCGCAGAGTCACTGCTGCGCGGCATTAAGGTTGCCGAGAACTCCAACAACAAACTCAATAAAATGACTGTAACTTACTGCGTACTCCAAGGACTTATTTGAGCCCCTAATCAACATAAACTCCGCTGGGACATCCTTGAAATCCTCTGCAATTTAACTTTTCTCCCTGACTGCTGCCTCCGCAAACATTGTAGGGGCGTTTTCCGCCAACGCTTTCCAATAAAGTTAAAAAATCCAAATGCGCAGATTATAGGTGACTCCACGGATGCGCCTCGAACTTCGGGATTTTGTTCTTCATCAATTGACTTTCCTCGCGGTTTTAACTAAAAATATAAGTAAAATTTATATATTCCTCATTAAAAGGAAAAGAAAATGGCGTCGTCCTCCACCGAATTCACGTGTCTCCACAAGAAAAGAAAGTGTTTCGATCCTCACAAAAATGCTGGGCCCACTCCTCCACTTATTTTCGCTATCTCCTATTTTATTACAGCATCACAATTTTCCGCGAGCGTTAAACACCGAACAATTAATTGCCATCATAGGCTTGAAAAAAAAAACTTCTCGATACTTGCAAATCAAAACCTCACCATTCAATCGAAAAATCGACCAAAAGCTGAAGAACTCTTCGATCATCTCTGCCACCAGTTTCTCTTCAGCCCACGCCTTTTTTTTCAGCGCTTATCTCTCCCGCCTGTTTTCCCCCCGCTCATATCTTTTACCAGCGAGCAATAATAACAAGAGTGATTAGGTGGAGCTATAGGACAAGTGAAAGAGTTAAACATATGAAAAAAGAGATTAGAACTACCATTATTCAAAAAGTCCAAAAAAATATTAACAAATGCGCGATAGATATACAGTTTATACAAAAAACACAAGAGTATGAATGAAACAGAACATGTTGCTTGCTTCCCCTATTGGAATGTTTACATTCAAATGGAAGTCGAATTGGAACAGAGCACATGGTAGCCGACTCTAATATGTTTATGTGTATGCGTGGGCCGGCTCTGTGTAGTGCATTGTTATGTTATGATATACAGTGAAACCTGGTTAAGTGGGACCTGGATATATTAATTCTTAAGGCCCTAATACACTCAGCGACGAAGTCCAACATGAAATTCAGTTCCAACAACAAAATATTAAGGGAAGCTTAAAAAAAAATACAGTCACAAAATTAAACTAACCCAATCTCAAAAACATCCTAACACAGTCAAAATTACCTGTTGTGCACTGCTTGCAGTGCACAACACGGCCGCCGGAGGGGAAATCTTTGCACAATAAAGGGGTTCGGCTGCATTCGTATGTCTTGTTGGGCTTTACTTTATGAGTGCGTGCCCGAGGTAAATTTTTTGGCGACTTTCAAGAAATCTCTTCTGCGGTGTCGCCGGCTAGAAATTGAAGCCAGTGTTACATAATTATGAATGGAAATTGAATTAATGTCGCAGTAATGCACTCTACGAACTTGTTCCTGTCATGGGATATGGAATAGATCTTTTTTGTTTGATATTTAAATTTTTCATTCATGTGAAATTTTGATATCGCTGCTTTTGCTGATTTGAAATTTAGCAAGTGCTAGATACTAGTTTTTTTGTTTGGCTTCCACCCCCTTTACTAAAAAATCTGAAAAACACCCCCGACTTTCCGAATTTCCGGACCTCTTACCAAATTAACCCAGAGGTCCAGCAAAGCCCATATTTACATACAAAAATAATAAAAACCATAAAAAATGAATTTACGCAAAATTTATCTACACTCATGTTGTAAAATACCTGTGCAAGGGATACAGCTTTTTTGCGAATCTAGTTCCGGGAAGTTGTTACGGCTAAAAAGACAATAACGAAAAACAAGGATGTCATAAAACTTAATTATTACATAAAGGTAGTATTTGCCATTAAAATATTTTCTTGGGTTTTTCATAAAGCCAAGATAATAAACACCGATTCATCACTACCTGACCACCGGCAAGAATCCCTAAATTCTCAAATCAAGGAAATCACCATCAAGCAAGTCATTAAAATTCTTGCCAAACAAACCGATTTTTCTTCAGATTTTATTTTTTCCCGAAAATACGATCACCATCCATGCCTGCAACAAAAAAGGTTTGAAATTTCCCCTGCAAAAGCCGAAGCAGAAGCTCTCACTTATACAAACGCATCTCGTGTATGATTACGCAAATGCTTTATACAGAATACAACTAGCGCAGAGATTTGCTTGGAGCGGAAATTTGATGTATTAAAACTGAAGAATTTTAGGGAATTTTCGTTCTTAAATTTTGTGGACAATTTTTAAAACATAATTTACTCATGAAAGAAGGCTAAAATTCAAAAATTTTCCACCATGAATAGCTAGATAATCGATTTAAGTTTATCGTACATTAAAAAAATTTTAAAATTTTTCCACCTAAATAGGAGTATTTTCCGGGCGCAGGTACGGAACTTTGAACCATTATAACTAATATACTAATAAAAAATATTAAAATTTTCCACCATGAATAGCTAGATTTATGTTTTCTTAAAAATACCTAATTTAAATTATTTCATTTGGTTGGATAGTTTTCTTAATATTCGCGGGCGCGCGATACCCTATAATTGCTCGATTGAGTGTATTAGGCCCTTAAGGGCCTAATACACTCAATCGAGCAATTATAGGGTATCGCGCGCCCGCGAATATTAAGAAAACTATCCAACCAAATGAAATAATTTAAATTAGGTATTTTTAAGAAAACATAAATCTAGCTATTCATGGTGGAAAATTTTAATATTTTTTATTAGTATATTAGTTATAATGGTTCAAAGTTCCGTACCTGCGCCCGGAAAATACTCCTATTTAGGTGGAAAAATTTTAAAATTTTTTTAATGTACGATAAACTTAAATCGATTATCTAGCTATTCATGGTGGAAAATTTTTGAATTTTAGCCTTCTTTCATGAGTAAATTATGTTTTAAAAATTGTCCACAAAATTTAAGAACGAAAATTCCCTAAAATTCTTCAGTTTTAATACATCAAATTTCCGCTCCAAGCAAATCTCTGCGCTAGTTGTATTCTGTATAAAGCATTTGCGTAATCATACACGAGATGCGTTTGTATAAGTGAGAGCTTCTGCTTCGGCTTTTGCAGGGGAAATTTCAAACCTTTTTTGTTGCAGGCATGGATGGTGATCGTATTTTCGGGAAAAAATAAAATCTGAAGAAAAATCGGTTTGTTTGGCAAGAATTTTAATGACTTGCTTGATGGTGATTTCCTTGATTTGAGAATTTAGGGATTCTTGCCGGTGGTCAGGTAGTGATGAATCGGTGTTTATTATCTTGGCTTTATGAAAAACCCAAGAAAATATTTTAATGGCAAATACTACCTTTATGTAATAATTAAGTTTTATGACATCCTTGTTTTTCGTTATTGTCTTTTTAGCCGTAACAACTTCCCGGAACTAGATTCGCAAAAAAGCTGTATCCCTTGCACAGGTATTTTACAACATGAGTGTAGATAAATTTTGCGTAAATTCATTTTTTATGGTTTTTATTATTTTTGTATGTAAATATGGGCTTTGCTGGACCTCTGGGTTAATTTGGTAAGAGGTCCGGAAATTCGGAAAGTCGGGGGTGTTTTTCAGATTTTTTAGTAAAGGGGGTGGAAGCCAAACAAAAAAACTAGTATCTAGCACTTGCTAAATTTCAAATCAGCAAAAGCAGCGATATCAAAATTTCACATGAATGAAAAATTTAAATATCAAACAAAAAAGATCTATTCCATATCCCATGACAGGAACAAGTTCGTAGAGTGCATTACTGCGACATTAATTCAATTTCCATTCATAATTATGTAACACTGGCTTCAATTTCTAGCCGGCGACACCGCAGAAGAGATTTCTTGAAAGTCGCCAAAAAATTTACCTCGGGCACGCACTCATAAAGTAAAGCCCAACAAGACATACGAATGCAGCCGAACCCCTTTATTGTGCAAAGATTTCCCCTCCGGCGGCCGTGTTGTGCACTGCAAGCAGTGCACAACAGGTAATTTTGACTGTGTTAGGATGTTTTTGAGATTGGGTTAGTTTAATTTTGTGACTGTATTTTTTTTTAAGCTTCCCTTAATATTTTGTTGTTGGAACTGAATTTCATGTTGGACTTCGTCGCTGAGTGTATTAGGGCCTTAATTATTCAGGCTAATGAGTTACAAAACCCCAATTTTTTAAATAAAAACCGCAATGGCTTTCAAAGTCCGACTTTGATACCATTAAATTGAGAACTGTCAAAATTTTTCCAATGCACATTCCAGCCACTTCCCCTTCATTTTTTATCTTTCTTTCACATACGCTGCGTTTAGTGGCTAAGTAATTCTGCCTTCTTTTATCATAGATATTACTTCTTTGTTCATTTTGACTTTTTCACTCCTATTGAAATTTTTATCAGCTGATTTCAAGGGCAATGAAACATTTTTAAAAATTTGTTCTAGCTCATCACTCTTGTTATTAGTGCTCGCTGCTTTTACCAAGAAGCCATTCACGCCTGGCTGGAATCCAACGGGATTCAGCACCAAACGCCGGTATATCTTGGCTGTCGGGTTTTGTCTTGTTTTGTCTTTCGTTTCATTCTTGATTTTATTTATGGTGGCGAAAGGGATGGTTAGATTTTGACGTGAGCAGCAACTGGATTCCTTTGATTTCGATGGAATGAGGTGTGGAAAGCAATGTGAAAATGCGTACTTCTGGCGTGGCGATTCAAGTTACGGCATAGACGGTCGCGAAATGGTTTTCATGATGCTGGATATAATAGTTGGGAACGGGACGCATATGGACTTTGCCAGTTCGTACAGTTTTTTTTGCAATTGTGCGTATTTGTTATACGTACACGTACTGGCATTTCTACAGTTAAATTGAGCGGTATCCTGGGAAGATATAAAGGGAGTAGACAATACTCTGGCGTGGCGATTTATGCCGATGTATATTGTTTCGGCATTTCTGGTTTCTGTAACACAGATAACATAGGGCGACCGTTACAACCGTCTCAATTGCTCTTCAATAACGCTTCCTAGTTTTTCCAACTCTTTGGACATTGAGCTCCTCGCTCTTAAAGTCTCTCCTGCCCACAATAACCTGTTCTTGATCTGCTGTTACATGCCACCCGATATGCTCAGCACTCTTGACGATAAAGGTCATAACCTTTATGATATCCTAATTTCCTGCATAAATCATATCCAGGATATGATGGATTCTAAAGACGAAATCCTACTTTTAGGCCATTCATACCCTTGGGAGCATTGTTCCGGAACAAAAGCTTTTTTTGGCAAGGGAGGCGTGCGGAGATGAAATATGTGGAGAGTTTCGTGCTTCGATGGAGACTTTTGTGCACCTGCTTTCGACCTGCGAACACGGAAAGCACGCACTCACACAAATAAGAATAAATACGTTGCCATGAAGTTAAAAATAATAAACTTTCAAACAGTCACAAATTAAAAGTGAAAAAACATGCTACCGCTGCAACTGAAATCACTAACGCACTATTTTTATCCATTATGATATCTAATTATTAATAGTAATGGACTGATTTACATAAACAGAGTCAAAATATTTGACCAGAGTCAAAATATTTGACATCTCATTAATTCAAACAATCATTGCGTAGCAACACAAAAGCTGCTTCCTTTGCTATTGCTTCGTGTATTTGCAGGAAACTTGGAGCAAAGCTTTTGGTTGCAGTACCATGTTCCCTCGTGTATGAATGGACTTAGGTGATATTAATTTACCCAATGTTCAATGGGTATCTTGTGATGACGACGATAATTACCTCCCTGAAAACAACCTTAATTTTACGGAATCCAGCTTTCTGAATTCCCTATTCTCATGCGGCCTGAACCAAATGAGTGGTGTGAATAATATTTTAGGAAGGCGGTTGGATCTTGTATTCTTCTCCGACTCTGACAACATGATTGTTGACCCTAGTTCAATAGTCTTGTCGTCTATCGATAATTATCACCCTCCTCTTCTTCTAAATTATTGCTCTGCCTTTAACAATAAACTAATCCGTGAAGAGGCCACATTTACTTCTAATTTTAAAAAGGCCAATCTTGAAGAACTGTCATCCAAGCTCACTTCGATCGATTTCAACAGCTTGCTTTCCTCAAATGAGTTGGATGACGAAGTTGCAAGGTTTTATTCCATTCTGTACAAAACCTTTGCATCTTGTGTACCTATTGAGCCTCTAAAGCTGTCCAGATCATCCCCACCTTGGTACAACTATGAGGTGAGACGTGTCAAAAACCAGAAGAATAAACTCTGGAAAACTTACCTGAAGAGGAAAGACACTGCGAGTCTCTGTGCATTTATTAACTGCCATGAGCAATTTCACGCACTCTCCGAAACTCTCTACAAGGAGTACCTGAGTAACATGAAAGACAGACTATATGGTGATGCCAGAACCTTCTTTAAATTTATCAATACTAAGAAAAAAATTGATAATTACCCTAACACCATGCAACACCAGAACACCTGCAGTACGAATCCATCCGAGATTTGCGAAAAGTTCGCATCGTTCTTCCGCAAATCCTTCTCGTCCCCTGTCTTTCAACCAGACGTAAACAATTTTCGGCATATCAATGCATCTCAAGTGGCTCAAAACTTATCTCTCTCTATTACCAGAGAGGCTATCTTAAAACATATTAACGAACTCCCACAGGATTTTTCGTCCGGCCCGGACGGTATTCTCCCTGCTGTTCTAAAATCCTGTGCTGGGGCCCTTCTATCTCCCTTATGCAATTATTTCAAAAATCTATTAATACCCAATTCCCAACTTTATGGAAGAACTCTTTTATAATCCCCGTCCATAAAAAGGGATCCAAGAACGAGATATCGAATTATCGACCGATTGCAAAATTATCGTGTATACCAAAACTCCTTGAATCTATTATTTACTCTGAGATTGCTCCTATCTGTAAGAGACTTATCTCAGCAAATCAACACGGGTTTCTTGCAGCTCGTTCCACTACTACTAATCTACTTGAGTTCTCTTCTCACACTGTTCGGGGCTTCGTCACTGGTTGCCAAACCGATTGCGTTTATACTGACTTCAGTAATGCCTTTGACAAGCTCTCTCACTCGATTATAGCTCTCAAACTAAAAAAACTAGGCTTTCCGCATGCCCTTGTGGCATGGTTCCAATCATACTTAGCGAGAGAACCTACCAAGTACTATTTCGTGGAGCCAAATCCAGAAACATTGAAGCGTGCTCTGGCGTCCCGCAAGGTAGTCATCTAGGTCCGCTTCTTTTTATATTATCTATCGATGACATTGCCACCTTACTAAAGTACTGTAATATCCTTATTTACGCCCCGATGACATCGATGACATCGTACCGTTTCATAAAGAGTACCGAGGATTGCAAACTTCTGCAAGCAGACCTTAACACCTTCTATTCTTGGTGTTCCAATAACAACCTGGTTCTTAATATTAGCAAGTGCGAGATCATGACGTTTTGTAGAAAACGTGGTCCGATAACTTATGACTATACTTTTGATCACAACATAATCTCTCGCGTAAATTCTGTAACTGATCTTGGTGTTGGATTTGATTGTAAGTTGGATTTTTCCACTCACATCAATTATATCTCTTATTATAGGGCAGTTTAGCCCTGGGATTTATAAAAAGATGGTCTAAGGAATTCAACAATCCCCTCATCAATAAGCACTTGTTAATATCTTTAGTCAGGCCCTTACTCGAGTATGCCTCCCAGGTGTGGTCTTCTCACTACTCCTCCCAAATTGGAAGAGTCAAATCAGTTCAAAGGAAGTTTGTCCGATTTGCACTCAGCCGCCTCCCTTGGCAAAACCCTCTTATTCTTCCGTCTTATGAGCACAGGCTTAAATTAATTAACTGAGGAGGAGGCTGACGTTATTTTCGTTCATCGACTACTGAATAGTAAGGTTGACTCGGGTTTCTTGCGTAGCCGTGCGTCTTTTAGAGCGAATGATTATAACCTGATGGGAGAACCTCTGTTGCGCTACTGACACTGACACCGGAAACATAATTGGTACTTTTCCACCAAGAGTGCATCGATCCCCTCATTTCATATTGCAAATCAATTGCAATAAGCAATTGCGCGTGCACAATTGCTGATTGCCTAAATTCACCTTTAATTAAGACAAAAAGGGCGATTAAACAACTTTGCGCGATCGCGGATTGAGGTGCGCGTGCGATGCACTCACAATCAATCTGTAATCTTGTGGTCGAAAGCACGAAAGTATCAACTAACGTCGAAATTGTCACCGCCGCACACTGGGGCAGAAAGCACTTTTTTGGTTCAAAAGTTTCTAGAGACCACAATTTAGATAATTTTTTTTTTTTATTTTGAAGGTAAGATGATTTGTAAGATATCTGTGGAAGCCGAATTTTGATTTTCCCTTCCAAATATGCCTCAAATTTTTTTTGTTTTTAGTCATTTTTTTGCCTCCCACGGCCCCAAAACAAGTAATAAAATAATATAAAAATCCGCATTTGCCTCTAAGGGAGTCAAAAAGGGTCCTGAAAGTTTACCCCCCCCTCATATGCACCCTATGCACGCCACCCATGTCTAAATTATAAAACTAGTTAATTTGATTGTAATAATTAATAATAATCAATCAAAAAAAAGTCATTGTACCTCACCTGGGGCTCTAATTACATCAAATTGTCTCATTTTATCGCATAGATCAAAGCTTATTATTGATAGTAAAGTGTTATCTAGCACAAATTAATTACATTTGAGGTTAGGTGCAACATATTTGGAAGGGAAAATCAAAATTCCGCTTCCACAGATATCTTACAAATCATCTTACCTTCAAAATAAAAAAAAAATTATCTAAATTGGTTAAAAATTGTGGTCTCTAGAAACTTTTGAACCAAAAAAGTGCTTTCTGCCCCAGTGTGCGCCGGGTCTATCGGGTCTATCATCGCCGCGCGGTCTATCATTTTATACCTATCAATTGTCATACTTGTTAATTTTTTTGTAAAGTAAAGTAAAGTTTGTAAAGTTATAGTATAAGTTTTTATTGTTTAAATAAAGTTGAAATTATTGTTGGTGTTAATTCAGTTGTTTAAATAGAAAATCCCACTAACTATTTCATGGTCCTTCGAGCCGGATTTTCTATTTAATTACCAGTGTAAAGTGGTTAAAGAGAGTACAACACTACAATCATCAAGTAAAACTTTATCCAGCAGCCCGTACCATCATATTTAGGCAGCTATCACACCAGTACATACCTAGGAGAAGAGCTTCGGTGAAAAAATCAATTGTAAGTACCTATCCCTTTTCCTTATGTATTATAATCGTATATATCTAAGTGTATTGTGTGTCCCTGAAGTGAAGTGTTGATCTTAATGTATATTTCTTGTGGTCGCGTAAGTTTATCAAAATGGAAGGAACAAATTCGAACGTAAGACCCGGGCTCTCGGAGAATGAATCTTCATTTAATGCGCTCGTAAAGCTCCAATTATCGCTAATGGAGCAAATGACCAAATTTGTCAGTAATACGAGGAAAACCGCTATAGGAAAGAGAGCTCACGGTTATTATCTCGGACGTGTCAATGGCTGGCATGAACTGTGGGAAAAGTTCTCCACTACCGATCGATCCTTGACATCACTGAGAACGGATCAAAACCGCGATAAATCCTATTTCAAAGAAAATCTTTACGATAAGTACGAAGAACTTTTTTTGATTTCAAAAAGGTATGTACAAACCAAGTGAAATCAGGCGAACGAACGAGCGAATGTGCGTAGTGTGTACGGGTTAAAAATTGCAAACAAACAAATTTGAATCATTCGCTCCGATTCGGAACCAGTAGCAAAACTTAGCACATTTGACCGTTCGTTCGCTGCCTTCTAGCGAACGAATGTGTTATGTGTGGACGGTTCTAAAAATTCTACAAAATAGAAGTGAAGAAAGAAACAAATTTGCTCGGTATGTACGTTGTCTAAGCTTACAAAAAACGTTTGCATTCATTCGATGATATTTGCAGAAGTTTTAGTTGCAATCACAAATTTAGTAGTCGTGACTCTACTGTTGATAAAACTTATAGCAGTGAATTTCTAATACGATGAAGAGTAAAGTAGTAGCGGCAAGTGCTTGTTTTATTGTTCTGAGTGAAATTTTAAAAAAGAAAAAAAAAGACGCTGGTGGATGACTGAAATTTTCAGAAACAGGGAGATGCATAGTGGATCTTTTCTGATGAAAGATTAAGTAATGAACAACTCAGGACAATTTTCGAACTTTTGTAGAATGTCCAGCAACGATTTTGAGATATTATTAAATTTAATTGGACCCAAAATAGCGACACAGAATACCCATTATAGAGAAAGTATACCTGCAAAAAAAAGATTGGCTATTACTTTAGCTAGCGGGGATTTGCCGAATTTTTTGCCTCTTCTGGAGGAGTACCACGGCAAGATAATTACATATAATCTATTTATAATTCTAATAATATAATACAAACTTTAAAACGAATACAGCTTTTTTAAAATGTACAATTTTTCTTACCTCTCCGCAAGCAGTATCTCTAGTTTCCCTAGGCAAAAATTTATCTAACAAAAACGACATACTTTTGAAGGCGAACCAGGTTGATTTATATTTTTCATTTAATCCGCTCCCAGATTTTACATCTCTTTCCTTTTGCCTTTCCCTTCTAAAAGAAGTAAGTAAGGAATTCGTTTTTTTCTTCACTTCACTTCACTTCGCATTTTACGCTTTCCGCAATGTCTAGCCAAGCATCATATTTTTTTGCTAATTTTATAATTTCCATCAGTAGGATCCCATAAACACGGTTTGGCTTTATATTCAATTTAAAAATGATTTCGTTGTTCGAATTCATCATTTCAATCTAAAGGACTAAATTCAAACGAAATTGAACTTACCCAAGGGAAAAAATACTAAACTTACCTACATTTATTTTTCACAACTATCGCACTCTGAACTAAATTTCAACACATGTGTTTGAGCTATCCATTTATGGCGGAAGATAGAGAAACTCAAACGGTAATAATTAAAAAATACCTGGAATGTAGGATAGGTGCTCTAAGTAAAAGATTCTAAGGTACGTTTGATACGAATATATTTCTCCTATTAAACTATAAATTCTAATTAATTGTATGCTTAAATTTTCTTCTACGTTACTCGAATGCTTTGTATTAAAATAAAAATTAAAAATATACATAGCTCGTTTTAATCCAAATACTCCTTCTGATGTACTGCCTCTGTCAGGTAAATCTGCCTTGTATCCAACCTCGGGGTTGCTGTCTGGAGAAAACTTTCCCCTAATCTTAGAATAAAATTGTAAGTTTTATTATTATTTAACTATGGTTGGATACCCCAAACCATAAAATTTTTACCTTGCTTCTGAGTCTTGTATGGCTCTTGTCCCTATACAAGCTCACGGGAATCTACTTACAACAGGTGCGAACCGGATGAAGATCCTAGTTCAAACCTGTCTGGTATAAACTTGTTGTTAAACCTTGAATATTATGCTGCACTCTTCGCAACTTGTATAAAGTTGCTAGAAAATGTAGTATATTTGCTATGCTGAATTGTATATAACAATTTATATCCAGATTAATATTCTGGTGCTTTCTATGCAACTGTATACCACAAAGTTGGTAGATAATGGAGTAAATTTACTGCGCTGTATTGTTTATAACAATTTATATCCAGATGAATATTCTGGTGCTTTCTGTGCAACTTGTATACCACAAAGTTGCTAGATAATGGAGTAAATTTACTGCGCTGTATTGTTTTTAACAATTTATATCCAGATGAATATTCTGGTGCTGTCTATGCAACTTGTATACCACAAAGTTGCTAGAATGGAGTAAATTTACTGCGCTGAATTGTATATAACAATTTATATCCAGATGAATATTCTGGTGCTGCCTATGCAACTTGTATACCACAAAGTTGCTAGATAACGGAGTAAATTTAGTGCGCTGATTGTTTATAACAATTTATATCCAGATGAATATTCTGGTGCTTTCTATGCAACTGTATACCACAAAGTTGCTAGATAATGGAGTAAATTTACTGCGCTGTATTGTTTATAACAATTTATATCTAGATGAATATTCTGGTGCTTTCTGTGCAACTTGTATACCAAGAAGTTGCTAGAATGGAGTAAATTTACTGCGCTCAATTGTTTATAACAATTTATATCCAGATGAATATTCTGGTGCTGTCTATGCAACTTGTATACCACAAAGTTGCTAGAATGGAGTAAATTTACTGCGCTGAATTGTATATAACAATTTATATCCAGATGAATATTCTGGTGCTTTCTATGCAACTGTATACCACAAAGTTGGTAGATAATGGAGTAAATTTACTGCGCTGCATTGTTTATAACAATTTATATCCAGATGAATATTCTGGTGCTTTCTGTGCAACTTGTATACCAAGAAGTTGCTAGAATGGAGTAAATTTACTGCGCTCAATTGTTTATAACAATTTATATCCAGATGAATATTCTGGTGCTGTCTATGCAACTTGTATACCACAAAGTTGCTAGAATGGAGTAAATTTACTGCGCTGAATTGTATATAACAATTTATATCCAGATGAATATTCTGGTGCTGCCTATGCAACTTTTATAGGCTGATTTACAATGTTGCGAGAATGCGATGCGACAACGAGAGGAGTCTCGCACGCACTGTCAAAACGTTTTCCATATCGTGTGTTCAAATTTCGCAATGTACAATGCAGCGATTTGCGATAATACGAGACGAGAGAATTTGGAAAAAGTGAAATTTTAACGCTCCGAGAGGCGATGACAAGTCTCATATGACAGATTTTTGAATTTTAAATAATTATTTCTGTCATCTGTCTTTCCTAGTTTAGTTGATTTTTGATACAAATAAAAATGCAAAGAATAAGCGAAGCAGATGTTGAAAAAATGATTGATTTAATAAAATCAAAACCAGCTCTTTTTGTTAAAAGAGACAACAACTATAAGGGTTTTTGTTGTTCTTGAAGAACGCATTTTCTTTATCTAAAGTTATTATTTGCATTAATATAAAAAATTAAATATAGAAAATTAATGTTGTTAATGTTGTTGTTCACTGTGTTGTTTCTCTCTATCTTCTTCTTCCGCTTCCTCTTACGGCTCTTCCCCTTCTATTTTCCTCTGCTTTCTTGATATTTTCTTTGTCGTTGCTTCTGTATTCTTGGTTGTGCGTTATGATAAAATTTAATTATGAATCGTTCTTCTAGTCGGGTGTGCAATGTGGGAATGCTACTTAATATTCTCTGTTCCTCCACTTCAGGACTGAATATATGCACTATGAATGCAAGGAGCTTAAAGAACAAAATGGACGAGCTGAGGTATATGTGCGACCGTACTAAAATACATGTTCTGCTAGTAAGTGAGACTTGGCTTAAACCTGAAATCCCTTCCTCTTTTGTTTCCCTACCTGGCTTTTCGCTGCATCGCAATGATCGTGTTGGTCGTACTGGTGGTGGTGTTGCCATATATGTATCCTCTATGCTTTTATCTAGTGTTGTTGGTAAGTCGAGTGGCTCTCAATTTGAGTTCATTGCTGTTGAGATAAGATCGAAATATGATAAATGTGTTGTCGTTAATGTATACTGTCCCCCTAATATATTTAACCCCGATATTGCTGTTGAGTTGCACAACTTTGTTTCACGCTTCTCTCTTCATTATGAAAATGTAATGGTTGCTGGAGACTTTAATGTAAATTTGCTTAGGGACAATTCACGTGCAAACTCGCTCAGATTCTTTCTCGCATCTTTGGACTTACATATTCTTAATCATCTTCCTACTTTCCTGAACTGCTGTAATCCTTCCCTACTTGATGTTCTATCTACAACCTCCATTGATTCAGTGTTAAAACACAATCAAATTTCCCCCCCTAGCTTCCTCGATCATGATATTCTGTTTCTCTCCATTCGTTTTTCCTTTCGCCACTCCCCCATACATTCGTCTTTTTCTTATCGCGATTATAAGAACATCAATTGCGATCGGCTCTCGGAACTAGCCACGTCTGTGCCTTGGGACGATATATATAACACTACTTGTGTTGACACTAAAGTCAATCTCCTGACCTCTTTTATTCGATCTCTCTATGATCGGTGTGTTCCCTTGGTTACTAGAAGATGCAATCTGTCTTCACCTTGTCCTTGGTTTTCGCGTGAAATCCGTGATTTGATAATGCAGCGTGAGTCCATGTATAAACGTTATCGCAGGACCAAGATCCCTAGCTACCTAAGCGAATACAAAAAGCTTCGAAATCTCATCACTAGTAAGGTTATCTCCGCTAAACGCGAGTATTACTCCCGCAAACTTGATCCTGCTTTAAAATCTAAAAAACTGTGGCATAATCTTCGTTCTTTGGGTATTCATGCTTCGGTGCCTATACCCTTTGATACTGATGTTAACCATCTTAATGCATCTTTCATCCAACGTCCTCCTGATCCTGTTCCCTCCACTTCTTCTAATTCTGTCTCCTTTGGTTCTCTTAGTTCTGATGGCTTTAGCTTCCGCTGTGTGGACTCATCTGAAGTTCTTAAAATATTGTTGTCTATCTCCTCCAACAGTGTTGGATTTGATGGAATTTCTCCTCGATTTATCAAGCTTCTTTCCCCCCTAATTGTGGAAACTTTAACCCACATTTTTAATTACTGCCTAACAACTTCCCAAGTTCCCTTGCTATGGAAAAAAGCCATAGTAATTCCATTACCTAAAAAATCCTCCCCCTCTGATATATCCGATTTTCGCCCTATCAGTATTCTACCCTTCCTAGCCAAAGTTTTTGAGAAAGTCATCTATATTCAAGTTCTTGGTTACCTTGATTCTAAAAATTTCCTCTCTAAATTCCAATCTGGCTTCCGTAAACTTCACAGTTGTGAAACAGCTGTACTAAAAGTAACTACTGATCTGCGCTCTATGCTTGACCGAGGTGACATTGCGATATTAGTTCTTCTTGATTTTTCTAAGGCGTTTGATTCTGTGGTTCACTCGCTTCTAATTTCCAAGCTTAGCCAGCTCTATAACTTTTCCTCTTCTGCAATTCGTCTTTTTTCTTCTCTTCTTTCTAATAGACTCCAATGCGTGCGGCATAATTCCATTGTATCATCCTTCCTACCTGTATCCTTGGGTGTTCCACAAGGCTCAATCCTTGGTCCTCTCCTTTTTTCTTTGTACGTTAACGATCTCCCTGCTATTATCCATGGATGCTCCTTTCATTTATATGCTGATGATCTACAGCTATATACTTCATGCACTCCTAGTCGGATTGAATCCTGTATTTCTCATCTCAATAATGTCTTATGCCTGATAAATGAATGGAGCTCTTCCAATTTCCTTAAACTTAATCCTAACAAATCCCAAGTACTCATTCTTAGTCGTCGCTCTCTTTCTCTGGACAATATTCCAACCATATCACTTAATAATGTTTCTCTTCCCGTTGTTGACTGTGTTAATAATCTTGGCATTGCCATTAATTCCAAACTATCCTGCTGCGATCATATCTCACTCATGATTTCCAAAATTTATGGCGCGTTACGGAGACTTAGGCTTTATGGTAGTCTTTTATCATCGTCTATTCGGCTCAAGCTAGTTAAAGCTCTTATTGTTCCACACTTCCTCTATGGCTCCCTTGTATATATATCCCTTGATGCATCTTGTCGTCAACGTCTATCAGTCGCATTCAATGATTGTTTAAGGTTCATTTTTCACTTGCGCAGATCAGATCATGTGTCTGGTGTACGAAACTCCCTACTTGGTTGCGACCTCTTCTGTTTTGTTGATGTCGCTGCATTGGTCCTAGTGCATAAAGTTCTCCACACGAAAAGTCCTTCTTATCTCTCAGAATTCCTCCTTCCTCTGCAATCCATGCGTTCGATTAAATTTCGTATTCCTACACATTATTCCCTAATGGGTAGCCGTTCCTTCTTTGTGCATTCGATTAGACTTTGGAATAACCTTCCTAGCAATATTCAAAGAATAGGCGCAGCCAAGACTTTCAGAAAGCAAGCATCTCTTTTTCTATCTCCCTCTACTTCTCTTTAGTACTTTCTTTCTTTTTCTATTTCCTGCTCTTTTCCTTTCTGTCTGTCTCTCTCATAGTTTTTTAAGTTTAGGTTAGTCTATCTATTATGTAGTTATTCTTTTTCTTTTTTATTCTTAATGTACTCTAAAAGATGTAAATCTTGTGTACTTCCTGGTTTATATAATAAATAATAATAATAACATCAGCTAGAACCTCTGGCGAGCATCTCAGAACATCCATCATCACGACCGAAACGCCGACGGGTTTCAAGGATTGCTTTAACCTTATCAATGTTAGCTTGCTTGATCTTTCCTGCAATGGGCTCCACAAGTCCTGTGGCCATAACTCCATTTGAGAACCAGCCTGGAATTTACTTTGAGGGTACGGGGCCAACACACTTAATATCACATGAGTGGAACTTAGTCATCTATTATAATATGACGAGTTATTGGCAAGAGTATCATAATATCGGTTACGGCATCGAGAGACTAAAGCACATATGCAGTAGAATGACAGACCAATCGCAATGCAATTCTACAAACTTTCAATTCAGAAATGTTTTACAAGGCTTAAAGGATACAAATGAACTGCTTCAATCTCCAACAAATTCAAGGCAGAAAAGAGCCCCACTCGATATTGTCGGGAATATTGCACACTCCTTATTTGGGGTGCTCGACTCCAGCTACGCAGGGGAAATGTCCGAGGTTATAAACAAGGTAGAAAGAAACCAGAAATATCTTCTAGATCTCATTAAAAACCAAACCACGCTGATTGATTCAACGACGAACATAGTTCGAAGATCATACGACGACATCAACCAACAGTTCGAGGAATTCAATCGCTATGTTAACCGCTCCCTCAATACCATTGAGGAAGAATTGAAAGAGCAGCAATTAAAGGAATGGTTGAGCTCAGCCTCTCTTAGTCTGATCCTGATGATATCCAACTACCAAAGAATGCAGAATAGCTTATTGGATCTAATTATCGACACTCACCACGGTAAGATCAACCCTCAATTATTGACACCAAGGCAGCTACAAGAGCAGATAACCATTATCAAGGAGCACTTGCCTTCAACAGTTCGTCTACCAGGAAGTCAGAACAACTTATTGCAAGTATACAACCTGATGACAGTACAGGGTCGTTTGGTTAAGGATCACATCATATTCCGAGCGCGACTACCACTATTCACATATGAACAGTATGAATTGCTGCGCATTATTCCATTACCAATTGTAGCTAATGGAAGCTACATAACTATAGAACCCTCAACAAACTACCTCATTATCAACTTACATCGAGATCAATATTACCCGCTATCCGATCAAGAGCTTGCAAGGTGCACAAAAATTGATTATTCCAGCTACATGTGTCAACAGCATCATCCTATCTACAGGAAAGCGTCCAACGTTAGTATATGCGAAGTGGAATTCTTAATGCATTCTTCAACGCCTCCAAGTTGTAAATTGGTCCGATCACAGAATCCTCCCAGGTGGATACAACTATTAAATCCAAATAATTGGATTAACAATATGAATGAATCTACCACAATAAATCTCGTATGTGGAAGCGCGGTCTCACAGCAATTACTGAAGGAGCAAGGAATGCTCACGCTACAACCTGGATGCACCATCAAGGGCACGGGCACAACAATACAGTCTCACAAGCTCTACCCAAGTACCATCAGAACAGCATTCTTGCCGTCACAGAACCTCACGGACATCATCCCATTTTCACAATTAGAAGAACTACTTCAACCGCCCAGAAACCAGCAAACCCTAGAAGAAGACTTCACTAAATTAAAAGAAGACATCAAACAACTCCAAACCGAAGAAGCTAATGGCCTTCAGACGACACCGCAACATGTCCATTATTTTAGTTTAGGGTACTTGACAGTCTTTAGCACCTTAGCTGCATTAGGCTATATAACCTATAAATATATCAAAAAAAGGCGTCAGAAAAAATCGCGCATCCCAATACCTCTTCCTAGAAGAAGGCATTCCTAAGACATCAACACATCCGACTTTAACATCAACCCAGCGCTAGCAGACTATACACCAGTCTAGTTGAATCACAGATGATTCAACGCGAGGGAGGATGTTCAAATCACGCATTTATTTGTTCAGATCACGCATTTATTTTTAAGTCCATCAAAACCTAAATTTTCCAAAAATATTCAAATTCATTTTTTCTCACAAAACAATTCAGTTTCATTACAGTGAAAATTTATTTTCTTGTTAACGTAGCATTTTTACCACAATACTCTTATCAGAGTAGGAATTTAATTGTTGAATATGCATTTAAGTTTTCTTTAAAGAAAAATATTTTTTGTTGTAAATATTAAAATAAGACAAAAAATATGTTAGCCAGATAGTATATAAGTTGAATTTTTAAATTAATAAAGACCAGTTGACTTTCAACTAGAATCAAGCGTTTTTGGTGTATCACCTAAGACATTTTTTCCCTTCTCGTGCATTAGTAGTGAACTAGGGCACTATTCTACAGCGCATAGGTTTTGTACCTAGGCGAACTTCCCAAACAAAAGCGCACAGGTTTGTACCTAGGCGCATTTCCACCACCACCAATCAAGCGGGGAGAAAAAGGCTTCCCTCGCTATACAAAAACACCGCCTGTGCCTTGACTTTCGCAAGGTCAATAGTGTCACTGTAAAAGACGCCTTCCACATATTGATGGTCTTCTTGGTCGTCTTCAAGACACCAAGTTCATCACGAGTTTAGATCTTAAAGACGCCTTCTGACAAATTCCGTTAGAGAAGAAGTCGCGAGAGCGGACAGCTTTCACTGTCCCAGATCGTCCCCTATACCAGTTTACAGTTATGCCTTTCGACTCATGCAATGCCCCAGAGCGCATGTGTCGCTTGATGGATAAAGCCATCCCGGGTCATTTACATGAAAACGTTTTTGTTTATCTGGACGACCTGCTCATAGTTTCACCTGACTTTGATTCCCACCTTAAGCTTTTAGATGAAGTTGCCAACTGTCTCCGTCGTGCTAGGTTAACCCTCAATCTGGCTAAAAGCAAATTCTGCGTGACTGAAGTCAAGTATCTCGGCTTCATAATTGGTGATGGGACACTGAAAACGGATCCTAACAAGGTGACAGCCATCTCGGAATTCCCGACTCCGAAGTCTCATAAGCAGACCCGGAGGTTCTTGGGTATGACCGGATGCTATCAGCGTTTCATCCCCAATTATGCTAGCGTGGCTTCTCCAATCACGGATTGTTTGAAGACTAAACCTTTTAGTTGGAATGATGAGGCCCAGCAGTCGTTCGAGACTTTGAAAAAGCTGATGACAGAAGCTCCCCTTTTAGTCACTCCAGATTTTTCTAAACATTTTTATATTCAGTGCGATGCCAGCCGAACGGGTGTAGGTAGTGTGCACTTTCAAAAGGACATGGATGGAGGAGAACATCCAATTGTTTATATGTCCAAGAAATTGAACGGAGCACAACGGAACTACACCATTACTGAACTCGAATGCAACGCGGCCGTGCTGAGTATAAAGAAGTTTAGAGCGTATGTGGAGGGACAGGCTTTTACGGTCATGACTGACCATGCAAGTCTGAAATGGCTTATGGGCCAGAAGGAGCTCAACGGTCGTCTAGCTCGGTGGAGTCATAAGCTTCAGGGGTTCGATTTTACGATCGAGCACAGATAAGGCACCCACAATGTGGTTCCCGATGCCTTGTCACGCATGGATTGCGTTGACGAATTGTCCCTGTGTTTCGACGTGGACTTAAATGCCACGTTCTTCAAGTCACCTGATTATCTTCGTCTGGTTGAAGGAATCAGGCAAGCCTCACCGCAGTTGCCACACCTGCGTGTTGAAGATGGGTACGTTTTCAAGCGTACATCCCCACGTACTGGAGACTCGGTGGCGGACGATCTGACATGGAAGTTGTGGGTCCCAACGGAACTGACAGCGCCACTCTTCGAGTCGGCTCACTTGCCTCCCCAAACATTACATGGCGGAGTAGGGAAGACTCTAACCCGTCTGAGATATAAGTACTTCTGGCCAGGTATGTCCAAACAAGTGCGGGAATATATCACCAACTGTGAGGTCTGCAAGACCACCAAAGCCCCCAGTTCAGTACTACGACCACCTATGGGCAATCCCATGGATGCGTCGAAGCCGTTCCAATTTTTGTACGTAGAAGGCCATACGGCAGTGTTTGTCGTCTTGGACGCCTTCACTAAGTTTGCCTTCCTTCACCCCGTGTCCGCTGAGACCACGGCGGGGGCCGTCAAGTTTCTCGAGGAAACTATTTTTCACACCTTTGGAGTCCCTGAAACCATTTTCTCCGACAATGGTCGGCAATTCACCTCCAAAGAGTTTGCTAAACTGCTAAACGAGTATGGCGTGCGACATGTGCGCACGGCCGTATATTCGCCGCACCCTAACGCTTCCGAGCGGGTGAATCGATCCGTCCTAGCCGCTATCAGGGCGTACTTAAAGGAGGATCATCGTGAGTGGGATGGACATCTGTCGTCCATTGAATGTGCTCTTCGTAGTGCCCACCACGAGGCGATAGGCATGTCACCGTATCAGGCCCTGTTTGGTAGCCATATGATCCTGCACGGATCCGCTTATCCAGTCCTGAAGAAACTGAACGTTTTCCAAGAGGGTGACATCGCTTTCTTGCCCTTGACGGACAAATTGCAGAGACTTCGTGAGCGGGTTGCGCTACATATAGCCGCCGCGCACAGCAGGCACACCACTCGGTACAACTTGCGTTGCCGCGTGGGCGGGTTTCGCCCTGGGGATGAGGTTTTCCGTAGAACATTCTGGGTGAGTAACCGAGTAGGTCGCATCAGTGCCAAGTTGGCACCGAGGTTTGTGAAAGCCCGGATACGTGGAAAAATTGGAACCAGCTTGTACGAACTAGAGGATTTGGCGGGTAAGAACATAGGCGTATACCACGCAAAAGACTTACGTCCCTGAAAGTCGTCGAAGCAAGCGCTCCTCTGAGTAGCCCTAAGAAGGCATCTCGCCGGCTTCACCGGTTAATAATAGGGTACCCGTCGTGGTCCGCTTAGGTAGCTTCCCTAGCGGATGGTACATCTCCTTGTTTCTCTTGGCAGTCTGGGGCCAAGTTTTAATGAATTATTCATCAGGGTCTGCCAGACAAGACCCCCACTGAGGCATGGTCTCCTCGGGAATGGTTTTTATTCTTTCGGTCCGTCTGGAGAATTATCTCGGCAAGGAAACCCGGTTTATGCGTAGATCTCTGGATGTTTGTACGGACCCGGGGGGGGGGGCAATATGGTATTGCCTTCAATCGGATCCTTGTAACTCCAGATATTCCTCTGGGAGATTCTACAGACTGTCCACCACCAAAATGTCACTTAAGACCATGCATCTAGATTATTCTCTAGCTTCACACCCACTCTTTATAGAGCCCAACCTCAGCTAGACCGTTGAGACCCGGCTAGCTCAGTCAGTAGAGCATGAGACCTCTAATCTCAGGGTATGAGTCGAGTCCCACGTTGCACCAACAGGGAGCTCACAGCCTAAAAAACCGCTCGTTTGTTTTCGGCTCCTCACTGCCTCGCGAGTCGGCCTTGTGGACCCGAGGGTATGTAACGGTCGGTTTTTTTTTAGCACGGAATACCTAATTAAATACCTGACTCAAAAGCACTGTCAAAAAGGAAAAATAAAAATACCTGAAAAGAGAGAAGTAGGCTGGAGGATTTGGAGAAATGAAAATAAATCGAACAAGCAGTGATTTGTAATAGAAGTTGGTCTGAATTCGTTGAGAAGTTTCAGTAATCTCAGTGTGAAATAGTTCTCAACTTATCATTTTAATACGCGTTGCATATCGCGTTATCTTCAGTTGAACCAACTATAAACTCCACTACAAGACTTTGGACCATTGCAACATCGCTAATCAAATCTATTTTGGAGGTGGGGCCCTGTGAGGAAAGGTTGCTGTTGAACCCCCAACGAAATAAATGTCGCATGGAGGAAAGTTCCTTTAGGAAGTAAGTCATTAGCCGCACAAGAAGAGGAGAGAGACTCAGGTATCTTTATATTACATTGTATGTACTCGACAATTGTGGCAAAGGAGTATGGTCGTCTTGGCAGCGAAGCTTTCTCCTGTACCTGGAACTTTATTGTGCTTCGATTAACAAAGTATTGCAGAAATCGTCGAAAGTGTTCCTTTTAAGTTGAGCAAAAATATACAGTATTGAGAAGTCCCTGGCAAACACCAGTATTGAGAAGTCCCTGGCAAACGCCAAAAGTTAGTCATCGTGAAACCACCGAAAATTTCTTCAATTACCGGCAAATCAACTTGGAAAAAACCAAAGAATCGACATTTTCAATTTCTTTTTTTCAATTTTTTTTTCAGTTTTTATTATATTACTTATATTAATTATATTCAAACTATGTACACTTTGTTTTTGGTATATAGACCAGTGCAGATAATTTTTGAGAAAAAAAAATTCTTAGCAGTATATGGAAGGTGGAAAAATTTAGGATAAATGCTACGTAAACAAGGAAAAATCGAGAGCACCGCAGCAGATGACCGGAAAGGGGGCGGGGGAGCCAAAATGTGAGTTTTAGGGGGTTAAACGTGTTTTTTTGCGATTTCTGAGAAAAGTAGACCTCCTATCGAAAAACGTTAAATGTAAACGTTGTAGATAATTAAAAGATCTAGAGCTTTTGTTCAAACCATTTTTCGACATAACCTCAAAAAATGGAGAAAAATGTCAAAAACCGAGTTTTTCGTTTATCATTTTTATCTTTCACAAAAATGATCCAATTTTAATGAAATTTGAGGAAAATGTAGATTTTAGTGTTTCGAAAAGGCCCTATTTTTTTCAAAGCGATTGGTTGTGTAGTTTTGTTTTTATGACCTTAATTTAAAAAAAAGGCCCCATTTTCAATCAAAAAAGTTGGCGAACGAATTTTTGATTTTGAAAATTTTGAAGACGGGTTTTTTTTTGTTGAATCCTCTACTTTAAGATGGTGTAAAAAAATGACAGTGTCACAATAGAAAAACATCGAGAAAAATTCGAAAAACCAAAAACATCCTTTTTCAAATATCGATTTTTCCGTAAACTTCGCTAATTCTTTATCTCTCTTTGACATAAAGCTTTAAGAGTGGCGCAAAACTGTAAATTTAATGTAATATATTATAAGGGAACTTCAGGTAACAGTTTCAGATGTGAAAAAATTTGTTTAAACAATTATTTCACCCAAGGAAAAAATTACAGTTTTAGGCCAAAAAAAATATTTCTACGTATTGTGATGGCTTATACATTAAAACTTACTGGTAGAACCCAGCACGCGATATTCGAGCACCATTTTCTAAGTCTATAAGTTTTCAATAACAACATTTTTCGAGAAGAATAAAACAAAATTGAAAAATGAAACAAATTTTTTATGGTTGGAAAAAGCAATGCCAAAAAAACAACTTTTATTATTTCCTAATGTCACATATTACATTTTATTGTATTACACTCTACGGGCTGCTTAATACAATTGCCCATGAGTAAAGACTATGCCGTGTTTAAATAATAAGTGTGTTCGCGTACTCGAATGCTGTTATGTCGTAAAAGAATTATTCATACCTCATTTTTTTGGAGAGATGCTGTTGATTATGAAACTCAACACATTTTTCAATCTCTTGAGAATCTTCAATAAAGTCATCGACTTCGTGAAGGTCTTCAAGCTCATCACAATCTTCATTATTAATAATCTCCTCCGAATCGCTGAGATCTTCCATTGGTTGATTTTCAGAATTTGAACAGTTGTTGGCTCCGGTACAATTGGAACATAAAAGGGAGCATTTTACTCCATGCTTTCCGCAGCCACATCTTTTACTATCACAACCAGTTTCACAGCTGCAGCAGATAGATTTAAGCAAACTTTCAGGAATTAATTTCTTTTCGGTAAATTTAGATATTATTCCGTTTAAATGGTTTTTCCATCCCCAATCTGTAGCTTTCAGTTAGTTACTCGCAATGGTACTTCATTTTTCCATCATCGAATATGCAGTATCAGATCAATCTTCTAACTATACCTTCATAAACTCAAAAAATCATTTTATTAGGCAATAAATTAAATAAAAAGAAGTGCGCGGGTCGGCCTAAAACTGTAATTTTTTCCTTGCTTTCTTGGGTGAAATAATTGTTTAAACAAATTTTTTCACATCTGAAACTGTTACCTGAAGTTCCCTTATAATATATTACATTAAATTTACAGTTTTGCGCCACTCTTAAAGCTTTATGTCAAAGAGAGATAAAGAATTAGCGAAGTTTACGGAAAAATCGATATTTGAAAAAGGATGTTTTTGGTTTTTCGAATTTTTCTCGATGTTTTTCTATTGTGACACTGTCATTTTTTTACACCATCTTAAAGTAGAGGATTCAACGAAAAAAAACCCGTCTTCAAAATTTTCAAAATCAAAAATTCGTTCGCCAACTTTTTTGATTGAAAATGGGGCCTTTTTTTTAAATTAAGGTCATAAAAACAAAACTACACAACCAATCGCTTTGAAAAAAATAGGGCCTTTTCGAAACATGAAAATCTACATTTTCCTCAAATTTCATTAAAATTGGATCATTTTTGTGAAAGATAAAAATGATAAACGAAAAACTCGGTTTTTGACGTTTTTCTCCATTTTTTGAGGTTATGTCGAAAAATGGTTTGAACAAAAGCTCTAGATCTTTTAATTATCTACAACGTTTACATTTAACGTTTTTCGATAGGAGGTCTACTTTTCTCAGAAATCGCAAAAAAACACGTTTAACCCCCTAAAACTCACATTTTGGCTCCCCCGCCCCCTTTCCGGTCATCTGCTGCGGTGCTCTCGATTTTTCCTTGTTTAAGTAGCATTTATCCTAAATTTTCCCACCTTCCATATACTGCTAAGAATTTTTCTAGTTTTTGGCTTTTCAAAAGCGTATCTGCACTGGTCTAATATGACACTTTTAATTACTTTTTTGTAGCTAACACTTTTACAGTTTTTTTGTCTGAATATAGTCCATTTGTTAGGGCTTTTGACCTCTAACAAAATGTTAACTCTCTAATTTTTTTTGTAAATAATAGTTTTTAGTGAGTAGAATATGTTAAAAAAAAGTTTCGGAAAATTGGTTGTACGCTACCCCCAAAAACAACCCCCTAAAAACAGGAAAATCAGTTTTTTACTAATATCTCTTAAACAGTAAGTCTTATCATAAAACAGTGTTTACGAAGTTTGTAGATTAAGCGATTATCTACAAAAAATGATATTATAGATACATTTTTTCGTACGAAGTGCCGTTCATGAGATATCGCCATTTTAAAGATTTAAAATATTCACATCCCCTAATTCGCAACTTGTATAGGTCATCAGACGTTCCATAAATTCTCTGTTGGACTACTTGGCTAATATTTTCAGGGGTGATTCCTGGATGTATTCGGAATAAAAATTTGTTCTAGAGAGGGAACTATCCCCACTATCCCCTAAGATACAGGGTATTTACGAAAGAAGAAAATGTTTTTTTTTTAAATTTACTCAAATTTGAATAGCTTCTATACTAATTATCGTATAGCAACCTAATTAGGCTCATCTTTTAGCTAAATGGTCCCGCGTCGCCTGGTCCCAAGCCCAGGGTGTGAAAGGAGGCGGGTACTCAATCTGCCGTGTCGTGTATAAATAAAACAATAGTTATTAAATACACTATTTCCTTCAATGTTTATTCAAGTCTTTTATACAAAAAAATTGTGATTAATGTTATAATTGTACAGTTATAATTGTATATATATTTTTCCAATGTACATATTATATTTGTTCGATTTTTATTTTTCTTTGTTCTTTTCGGAGACACACGAACTACGTTAGGTTTCGGAGACACACGAACTCTGAATAATTTCTCTTTTGCAGTTTCGTTATGAGGACGACGATCGTACATGAGACAAAAGAGTTCATTTTGATTCCCTTTGGAGGGGAGATTCTTAGAATTATATTTTTGATTTTGAAACTCTTGCCACATGTTACAGCTCTATTGAAATTTTATTGCCTTTCATTCAAAGCACTTCTCAAAGTGTTTTTTAGAGTTTTTAGACTCTGTTGTAAGTATAGCAGGAATCATAAATAATTCCAAGTTTCATTTAGGCCCGTATCCGGGCATTATTTATTTGTTTTCGGAATAGGAGTATTTTCTCCTATTCAGTATAATATTTTATTGCCTTAATAGGCGCCAGAGACTTATTTTTGAATGTCGAATGTTATTTCAACCAATTTTATTATATTACTTACTATGACCATGTTTACGCGAAGATATTTAAGCTTATAACATCGTTATCAGTAGTAATTTTAAAAGCGTTTACGCGCAAATATTTTGGTTCGTGTTTTTAACGTACCTACTTAGATCTAATATAAACTGTCTAGCTGACAGCCAAATAAATAAATAAATAGATTGGAAGAAGTTTAACTAAATTTTATCATTAATACTCCAATCAAAATACGTGTTTGGTTGTACTTAAAGTTGCGAATACCTGATTTGCTCTAGTATAGGTTTTTTGGGTCGCTGAACACGAAAATCGGGGTCATTTGGTTCGGAAATGGGCGGAACACCACTAAATTTGCAAAAACTGCCCCCAAAAGGGGGTATTTCTGATGTATTCGCGTTCTGAGTATATAGATTTGGCCAAGAATTGGTTTCCAAGGGTTTTTTGGGTCGCTAATTAAGAATCTTGATGATTTTTTTAGGTTACATTAATATTTAACCCTTAAATTACGTAAAACTACCCCCGAAAAGGGGTGTTTTCGCTATTTTCGCACTTTTTGCGACCAGATTAGGTCCATAGGGGTTTTTTGGGTCGCTGATAACGAATTTTAGGGATTTTTTAATGAAAAATTAATATTTCACCCTTAAATTAGCTAAAACTACCCCCCAAAAGGGTGTCTTTGCTATATTCAAACTTTCTGCGTTCAGATTAGGTGCAAAGGGTTTTTTGGGTCGCTAATCAAAATGAGCATTCCATGTCTTGATTCACTATATCGGCATCTTCAGTGCTGTCGATAGTGACAATTGGCTCTAGAATTGAACTTTCCAATTCTGCAACGTTTTCAAAAAGACCATTTTCCTCTAAGTCTAAAGTATCAACACAATTTTCGCAGCTCTGTGAACGAAAACGAAAAAATTAGTAATGTAACATTCGATGAGGAAAAATAAAAGAAATCTTACTTTCAGAAACAAAACTAACTAACAGAATAATTTTCGGATTATATTTATAGGAAACATTAGATACAAAAAATAAAAATTAAGGGGGGTTAAGAATTGTTATGTACAACCAAGTCAACTGGTTGATGGTTGAAGTCAGTGGTGCTCAACTTTTTCCAGTGACGTCGAAAAGCCAGTGGTGGTGTTACAGTAAGTAAATACTAAATAAATTGGGGGAAATATTAATTTTTTATTAAAAAATCACAAAAATTATTGATTAGCGACCCAAAAAACCCTTTGCACCTAATCTGAACGCAGAAAGTTTGAATATAGCAAAGACACCCTTTTTGGGGGTAGTTTTAGCTAATTTAAGGGTGAAATATTAATTTTTCATTAAAAAATCCCTAAAATTCGCTATCTGCGACCCAAAAAACCCCTATGGACCTAATCTGGTCGCAAAAAGTGCGAAAATAGCGAAAACACCCCTTTTCGGGGGTAGTTTTACGTAATTTATGGGTTAAATATTAATGTAACCTAAAAAAATCATCAAGATTCTTAATTAGCGACCCAAAAAACCCTTGGAAACCAATTCTTGGCCAAATCTATAGACTCAGAACGCGAATACATCAAAAACTACCCCCTTTTGGGGGTAGTTTTTGCAAATTTAGGGGTGTTCCGCCCATTTCCGAACCAAATGACCCCGATTTTCGTGTTCAGCGACCCACAAAACCTATACTAGACCAAATATGGTATTCGCAACTTTAAGTACAACCCCCCCCCCCCGTATTTTGACAGGAGTATAAATGAACATAAATCGAGAAGTATTAATCCTCATAAACCATCATAAGCAAGTTCTGCAGCTGTGCAGCGGAAATCACAGTTTCCTTAATGTTTTTACTAAAACTGTCAAATAACTGTTTACGCCTACTACTTAACTCAGTTTTCCTTAATATAGTTGTTACCTTAACACATTTATTTAAGCTTAGCACCACTAACGAAAGCAGTATTAAGGGGCTTTTACGCGTATGAAAATCAGTGTTAAGGTTGTTGTAAACAGATTTAGAGGCTTCGCGTAAACATGGTCTATATCTACGAAACATACTCCCCGGCCTTGAACGACTGACGCTCAAGCGGAATTTTTTTTTTTACATTTAAATGATTAAATAATATGATTCTAATGCTAACATACTTAAACTATTCTTAAGTAAATGCATTGAACTTAAGTAAATCATTCTTATACAATAAAATCCTTCAGATTAACTTTATAAATTACTCAATATTTGTTAACAATGTAAATTTTGAAAAGTATGACATGAATTAATCAAACAAATTATTTAAACCTTAAATATTCTAATCATCTATGCTAGCAATCTGAGCGTTTTTCTCAAACGGCGGTGGACATAATAACTTAGCAACGCGTTTGCAAGTCCCGCTAGAGGTTCTTTCAGTGGCAACGCGTGCGACACCATCGTCACTCTACTACACGCCCCAGTGCCCATTGCAAGCACGGGGCGTTTTTATCTTTAACTAGCATAAAAACCGCGTGCCTTGCAACGCCTTTAAATAAAAACTGTTTATTATGTGCACTGTTTTCCTTGAAAAAAAAAACAAACAAAAAAGTCAGTTGTTATTATCCCTAAAAAAGGTTTATTATAAAGCATTTTTTTAATAAACGTGGTAAACAAATTGCTGCGTATATCACCTCTGCTCAACAAATCTGCAAGTTTTGAAGCAGAGATTGGTGTGTATATGTCATCAAGAGAAGTGACAAAGGAATCCTAAATAAAGTGAATTTTGAGTCATTCATTTCCACGTGATTCTAGGGATGCACTATCAAAATTTCAGCCCTTCAGCCCCAGCGGTTTGGGTTATCTCCATTTCACCCCTTTAGGGGATGAATTTCGAAAAATCGATTTATAGTGGATGTCCACGTCATTATAGGGATGCACTGTCAAAATTTCAGCCCTGTAGCTCCAGCGGTTTTGGGTTGACCCCATTTCACCCCCTTATGGGATGAATTTCGAAAAATCGCTTCTTAGTGGATGTCGACGCCATTATAGGGATGCACTGTCCAAATTTCAGCCCTATAGCTCCAGCGGTTTGGTAAACCCCATTTCACCCCCTTAGGGGATGAATTTCGAAAAACCGCTTCTTAGTGGATGTCCACGTCATTATAGGGATGCACTATCAACATTTCAGCCCTTCAGCCCCAGCGGTTTGGGTTAACTCCATTTCACCCCTTTAGGGGATGAATTTCGAAAAATCGATTTACAGTGGATGTCCACGTCATTATAGGGATGCACTGTCAAAATTTCAGCCCTATAGCTCCAGCGGTTTTGGGTTGACCCCATTTCACCCCCTTATGGGATGAATTTCGAAAAATCGCTTCTTAGTGGATGTCCACGCCATTATAGGGATGCACTGTCAAAATTTCAGCCCTATAGCTCCAGCGGTTTGGTAAACCCCATTTCACCCCCTTATGGGATGAATTTCGCAAAATCGCTTGCTAGTGGATGTCCACATCATTATAGGGATGCACTGTCAAAATTTCAGCCCTATAGCTCCAGCGGTTTTGGGTTGACCCCATTTCACCCCCTTATGGGATGAATTTCGAAAAATCGCTTGTTAGTGGATGTCCACATCATTATAGGGATGCACTGTCAAAATTTCAGCCCTATAGCTCCAGCGGTTTGGGTAAACCCCATTTCACCCCCTTATGGGATGAATTTCGCAAAATCGCTTGTTAGTGGATGTCCACGTCATTATAGGGATGCACTGTCAAAATTTCAGCCCTAGCGGTTTTGGGTTGACCCCATTTCACCCCCTTAGGGGATGAATTTCGAAAAATCGCTTGTTAGTGGATGTTCACGTCATTATAGGGATGCACTGTCAAAATTTCAGCCCTATAGCTCCAGCGGTTTTGGGTTGACCCCATTTCACCCCCTTAGGGGATGAATTTCGAAAAATCGCTTGTTAGTGGATGTTCACGTCATTATTGGGATTCACTGTCAAAATTTCAGCCCTATAGCTCCAGCGGTTTTGGGTTGACCCCATTTCACCCCCTTATGGGATGAATTTCGCAAAATCGCTTGTTAGTGGATGTCCACATCATTATAGGGATGCATTGTCAAAATTTCAGCCCTATAGCTCCAGCAGTTTTGGGTTGACCCCATTTCACCCCCTTATGGGATGAATTTCGAAAAATCGCTTGTTAGTGGATGTTCACGTCATTATTGGGATTCACTGTCAAAATTTCAGCCCTATAGCTCCAGTGGTTTGGATAAACCCCATTTCACCCCCTTAGGAGATGAATTTCGAAAAATCGCCTTTCTGAGATTTGAAACAAATAATTTTAAACCAGAATTGTCTAATCTTTCAATTGGTGGCATTAATAATGTTCTACGATATACATTAGCCGAGATACCAGGCGTAGAGCGTAAAAAATGGTGACAAATCGTACTAATTAATTAATTAAAAAAAACTAATCAAAATAGCGAAAAACGGAAACTTACTTCCACCTTCTGGGGTATCCATGCATCTACAAAAAAAATTTCAGATTTCTATCTCTTCTAGTTTGGCTACAATGCGTGACGGTACGCACAAGCAGACACACAGATACACAGACTTACAGACACACACTTTCTTTTATTAATATAGAAGATTAAAACCATCATGCCTACTTTTAGTTGGACTCCTTCTTTTAACCATTTTGAACGAGTTTGCATTTCGCTTAGATATTCCAGTTGGTAGCGCTTCCAGAAATCCTGACGCATTTTTATTAAATGCTCAGGTCTGTTCAATTTTTTAACTGGAACATCAGACAAGTCATTTTCCGGTAAGCCTCTCATAGATTCACCGATCAGCCAGTGAGCTGGAGATTCTACAAGCAAATCGTTAGGGTCCGAAGACGTCGGTCCCAATGGCCTTGAGTTCAGAATCGCTTCTATTTCGGTCATAAACGTCTCAAATTCCTCACTAGTAAATAGTTCATTGCCAACAACACGTCTCAAGTGATGCTTAAATATTCTCACGGTGGATTCCCATATACCGCCAAAATGAGGTGAGAGAGGAGGATTAAAATGCCAAATGATGCGATTTTGTAAAGCAAATTCATTTATTTCTTTTCTATTTTCTTGTTTATTTAGCACTGCATAAATCTCGCGTAATTTATTGTTACTTCCGGTAAAATTAGTACCGTTATCAGAGTATATGTGTGATACTGCTCCACGACGGGCTACAAATCGTCGAAGCGCGAGCAGAAAACCTGGAGTCGTTAGATCGGTAACGATTTCAAGATGCACTGCTTTAAAGCTCATACATATGAATACACATACATAAATCTTTACCTTTCCGCGGTTGCGAAATTTTTTCTCTTTTATGAATAACTAGCTGGAACCCGGTGCGCCTCGCTGCACAAATAAGCCAATAGTATGGCGTGCGCCAAAACAATTGGGAATCTCAAAATCGATGGGCACTGAGAGTCTCAAATCCCGGGATGCAAGTACATTCGTAAAGAAAAGTGTAACTCCGTTCGTTTAAAAACCCAAATCACTTGCTCATTTATATCCCTAATCACAATTCAGCGGTCTCACTGCCACTCTTGTCGTGGTCAGATGCTATGAAGGAGTGTTTTTGCCCGTAAATGAATTTCGAAGAAGAAATTACAATGCGCGTCCGCTTGAACTTTATCCATACACGAAATTTTAATGGGTGTGAAATTGTCAGTTCGCCGCCTGTGTTTATATTTCCAATTCTTTTGGTACGCGCTATAGCTTCCGTTTATTTTGCAGTTGAGGTGATAAGAATTTTAATATACAGTAGGAGCCATTTTCGTATTTTTGATTCCGAATAATATCGATGCTATCGATTGAAATTTCGCTATTTGAAACGACCAAAAGTTGGTTTTTTCAATACTGTTCCATAGATGTGATGTTTTCAAGCATGCATCCGTTCAGCTCATTTGCAGGCTTTGATCGAAGTATACCAGGCAAAGTTGAGCAAGTAGTGTCAAAGCGCCTACCATGGATTAGGTTTTCCTCGGAAATCTTGAAAAGCCCTGTCATGCGCTTCGACCTATTTTTTATAGGCCATGGTGCATTCGCTCCAAAATAATAATTTTGCACGGATGTGGCAATACAGGAGTTTTTACTGATGTTACATGTAGGTGTTTCTCTCTGGTTCAAACTCAATAGGAACTTGGGTGCTCAATACACTAAACATCCACCATCAAGTAGCGTTGATGCAATTCCCGATGATGTCACACTTCACACTATGAATGGAGACAGTTAATACGTTCAATAAGCAACGTTTGGCAACATTGGGCGAACTTTTCAAACATTTAACGGCATGATAAAGAGTAATTTTTCCGTAAGAAATATGAAAAACAATATGTCCCATGCAAAATTATTGTATGTTGAAAAATCAAGCACCTTGAAATCTATGCAAATTTCCAGGTACCATAGCTCAAAAAGAAAAAGCGACGAACATCTGATTATTGAATTTGTCGTCTTTTTGGATTCGAGACCTTTCATTTAAGCCATACATTGCTAAAATCAGGCACATGCAGCCGAAGTTACTTCAATCCAAGTTCAGAGAACCGCGTCCTTCGCGATAAATCTGATTTTTTCAACAAAATTGTACGGCAACTATCCGTAAATAAACTCCGATCGATCTGAAACTTTGGAAATCGTATTTTTTTCGGAAAAAAACCAAAACAAAATGGATCTGACTTCTTTAGCAGAAATTTTAAGAGTACCTCCCATACAAAAGTTTCGGATTTTTCTATATCAGTACACTACAGCTACCCGAAGGTTTCGAGATAGCCTATATGTTATTCTGAAGTATGAGCTATATTATTGTAAAGTTTCATTAAAATCTATTCAGTAGTTTTTGCGTGAAAGAGTAACAAACATCCATACAAACATTCACGTTTATAATATTAGTAAGATAGCCTATAGCAAAATACCTGTGTGCGTTGCAAGGCTTTTAAATAAAAAAAAAATTATGTGTGCGTTGTACGCGGTAGGAAAAAAAACAATAAATCTGGAAAAAAATTCCCTCTTCCCAATCTTATCGGTGATTCAATTAGAACAGCGTTATGTATTCAAGTAGATGCATCTAAACATGTAACTTCTCGGTGAATTGGAATTTTAACTTTCTCTTTTCGGTTAGCCGTTACACTGCTCCCTTCTTACTCAGTATTCGTCCCGAACACAGCTTCCTCCAGGTCCCGTTTTTTCCGACCGAACTTTTTGGAAGCGATAGATGACATCGTTTAACCTCGTGATGACAATGTAGGGGCGCACAAATTTGCAAACTTCGACTGTTTCTATACTGGTTAGAGGGAATTTTAGAAATTTACTACATTTTAGAATGTGGCTTGGGAAAATTCGTGCGTCATATTGGACCCGCAATTTTGAATTTATAAGCTTTGATCATAAATTCGTTGTTTGCCCTAAAAGCCCCCAGATACCGATTTTCATTGCAATCGGAATACAATTGGAAAAATTCGTCGGCCATATTGGCGCGGCCATTTCGAATTTATAAGTTTTGATCATAAATTCGTTATTTGCAACCTTAAAATCCGCCAGATTTCGATTTTCATTTGAATCGGAACACAATTGCCAAATTCGTCGGCCATATTGGCACGGCCATTTTGAATTTATAAGTTTTGACCACAAATTCGTTATTAGCGACCTTAAAAACCTCTATATACCAACTTTCATTGAAATCGGAACACAATTTGCGTGGCCATTTTGAGTTTTCGGCGCCCATGTTGAATTTTTTTATAAATTATAGCCTATATGTTATTCTGATATATGAGCTATATTATTGTAAAGTTTCATTAAAATCCATTCAGCAGTTTTTGCGTGAAAGAGTAACAAACATACATACAAACATTCACGTTTATAATATTAGTAAGATGGACCGCAAAAATCTATTCCGACATATAAAAAAGGTCTATTTGGTTCTACTCGAACTTTCGGCAAATCGGCTGGTTTATATTCGATCGGATTTGCATTAAATCGGAAACATTTTATACATTTTTTACTACTTTTCTTACTTGATTGCGTCCATCATAAATCCAAAATCTTTGTCGTAATAAGTAAAGTGTTGTTTGTATACCTGTATGGTAATTATTTTCGTGTATTTCTCTTATTATATTGTCAGTTAAAGCGTTGCGATTTGGTAGAAGAATCGGATGTTTTTGATCGTAAGGAATATTGGCACGTCTAATTCTTCCGCCGACTCGCAAAATTCCGTTCTCGTCTACAAATGGATTAAGATGGGGTAGTTTTCCTTTTAAGGTAGTTTTGTTTTCCGAAATTTGTTCAATTTCTTCGTGAAAGTGATTATTTTGAATAATTTTAATTAAGCGTTTTTCTGTTTCCTGTATTTCTGCAACAGTTAGCATTCCGGTTTGTAAAGGCTTTTCAAAGGGAGTTTTATCACCGTTTTTTTCTTTTATACGAATTTGCATTTTTCTCTTTTGAATTTCGCAAAATCGAAAACAATACGATAAAATACGTAAAAGTTTTGAATATCGATATCGCGAAAAAATACTTTCATCAACGGTCTCAACTGCGAGACAACATGCCTTTTTAATTTCGGGTAAGTCTTCATTGTTATGAATCACGCTTAGCGGCCACGAGTTTTCGTCTTTTAGCAGCCATTCAGACCCATGCGCCCATAACCGATTTTTTATAAAGTCGCTCGGTAACTGACCTCGAGACAATTTGTCTGCCGGATTATCTTCCGATCTAACGTGTTGCCAATTTTTAATGTTTGTTTTTTCTTGAATTTTATTAACTCGATTTGAAACAAAAGTTTTTAGTGAATGAGGTGATTTTTGAATCCATTGTAGTACGATTGTTGAATCGGACCAAAAGTATGATTTACCGTGAAATTCTATCGTATCTTTTAATTTTGAATAGAGTCGAGCTAAAGTAACCGCGGCGAGTAATTCGACTCGCGGTATAGTCATAGGTTTGACCGGACATACTTTAGATTTAGCCGTTAGAAGCCTAACGGTATAACGTCCCTGTTCGTCGGGGGCTCGCGCGTAGATGCACGCACCATAGCCGGTTTCACTGGCATCACAAAATCCGTGAATCTCAAGTTTGTCATAATTATTTACAAGAACCCTTCTTTCAAAATTTAACCCGTTGATTAAATTTAATTGTTTTACGTATTCGAGCCATTGAGTGTGAATGTCAATCGGTAATGATTCATCCCAACCTAGTTTTCTTTTTCAGAGCAATTGCATTATTGTTTTCGCATATAAAATTATCGGACCAAGCAAACCCAGTGGATCAAAAATCTTAGCTATTTCAGATAACACCTTTCGCTTTGTTACCTTTTCATTTAATTCTATCGGATTTACGGAGTAGCAAATGGTGTCGGTTTGCGGGTTCCACGAAACGCCCAAAGTTTTTAATGCGCAATCTTTAGTTAAGACTAGTTTTTGATTTAAAGATTCTTCGGGCACATCGCGTAAAATTTCCCTTTCATTTGATGCCCATTGGCGAATATTAAATCCGCCTCGTTTTAATAATTCGCTAATTTCAGATCTCAAAGTTCGCGCATCGTTAATATTTTCGGCGGAGGTCAATAAGTCGTCGACGTATAAGTCGCGTTTCAATACGTATGTATAAGTCATCGCGTTCATCGTCGGCGAGCTGATGAATTGTACGTATTGCAAGGAATGCGGAAGAGGACACGCCAAATGTAACAGCGTTAATTTGCAATGTTTTTATTTCATTTCCGAAGCCCCACAGAACCTTATGGTATTTTCTATCATCCTCATGTAATAATACTTGGAGGTACATTTTCTCAATGTCTTCGCTAATAATATATTTTGGAAAACGAAATTTGATTAAATGTTCGAATAATTGTGTTTGAATAGCAGGCCCGACCAGCAAAGTATCGTTCAGAGACAGACCGTTAGATGTTTTGTTAGACGCATCATATACAACTCTCACTTTTGTTGTATCGCTCGATTCTTTCAAAACATGGTGATGCGGAAAGTAATAGCCGTCTCTGTCACGATCCTCTATATCTTTCATAAAACCTAGGTCAAGATATTCTTTAAATACTTTTGTGTATGCTGTTTTTAATTCGGGATTATTGTTTAATTTCTCCTGTAAATGATGGAGTCTTTTTAATGCGGAATGATAGGAGTCACCAAGAGGCTGTGCGTTCGGTTTAAATGGCAAGCGAACAATATAACGACCGGATGCGTCACGTTTAACATGTTTTACGTAGTGTTGCTCGCATGCTATTTCATCGTCCGATTTGACTAGACCGTCCTTGACTTCCTCGATTTCCCAAAATTTAGTCAGAGCGTTTTCTAAATCAACAAAATTACATAACGCTTTTTTCGTTTTTTCGGTAGTAGCAACGAATGCCCGATGTTCATTTTTATGTTCGTTTTTATGTTCATTTTTGTGTTTTTTATGTTTTTGAGGTTCAGGCTCATTGTTCTTAAGTTTATCGTTAGATTGCAATTCGCGCATTGCAATTACATCCGCGTGTTTGTCAAGGAATTCATACATTTTTTGCAAAGAGGGATAGACATCTCGGCTCAGACCTTCTTCCCATTTTTCACGCGTTGCTTTATACAATTTTGTTTCAAGAATTCGAACTACGATCTCTTCGGTCACGTCAACATTCAAAGTCGCGAGAGTAGCGATTATTTGTTTTGTATCGCGTGAAAGTCTTGCAACACCTTCGCGAGTTTCTTTGTGTTGAACCGGTAAATCTAATAACAACGTTAAGTGTCGCGCGATTAATACGCGTTTTGCATTATATGTCTTGTGGAGTGTGTCCCAAGCTTTTTCGTAATTTGCAATGTTTGTTGTAAGTAATTTTATTTCTTCGGCGGCTTCATCCGTCAAAGCATTTTTTAAATCTTGAAATTTGGCAATTTTATGAATAGAGTTGCATTGTATTTCTAGTAAAGTGAAGAAAATGTGGTCTAAAAATAGATTTCGAAGTAATAATGTAAGCGACAGAGGTATAAATAAAAACTGAGGGCAAAAGCGGTTTAATTTTTCGTTGAGGGCAAAAACAGTTTAGAGAGTTAATCCGTTTGCTGTTCCGTTCTTGCTCTGAATAATAGTTAAACCATTTTTGCGCTGAAATATTTTTATTCCTCTTTTGCTGCAACATCGAATATAAACCGCTTTTGCTCTCAGGGTGACATATATAGTTCTTATCAGCGTTGTAAGGCGTTCTTTAAACACCATACTAATAAAAATGGCACTTCCATCAGTCCGCAACTGCTGAACCGCGTGCTTATTTTGTTTACTACATGTTATTACCACGGTTCCGGTGATGATTGTTTTGCTTTGGTTAATTGTATTTGGTAAAGGATATATTTTTTAAATACAAAGTAGCCTAAAACAGCTATAATTTCTAAAAATTCAATGGAATCTTTAACGCGATGCAGTTACTAATTTTGAGTTGGGTTTTGATCTTTACCGTTCCAGTATTTTTTTTGTTAGTTAGAATATATCTATCAGCACGAACAGCGTTAAGTAAGGCTATTAATAAATAAATTTAGCTGATTTAAGGTCGATTCGCACTATACGGAACGTCAACGTCACGTCACGGAACGGCAACGGCACGTCAAAATATTTTTCCATGAGTTTTGCACTACACGTTCACATATATAGGCAACGTCACGGACCGTCAACGTAACGGCACGTCAAGATTAGTTTCAAACTATATTTTGACGTGACGTGCCTTGACGTGACTGATCTATTCTGTTCAATGTGAACGTAGTAACGGAAGCATTTGGAATTTTTCAAGCATTTATCTTTTTTGTATTGAACTAATTTATCATGAAGGATGAAAATTTAGTTGAAAAGGTTCGGCGATATGAGGAGCTGTATGATTTGTCGAAAATTTTCTTCTTCCTCATCCAAAACTAATGCGATCATTGCTAACTTTTTATTATTAAATTTTGGAATACCAAATAACAATTTAAATTATCAATACAAAATAAAGACAATACCCTATCTAATTTTTTTAGACTGAACGCAAAATTTACGTAACGTTGACGTGACGTTTAAGTGCGAATTGAAAGCTAAATTGACGTGCCGTTCCGTGACGTGACGTTGACGTTCCGTATAGTGCGAATTGACCTTTAGGCTGCATGATAATGCTTAAAGCAATCGTTGCTTCTTCTATTGTAACAAATTCTGAGCCCAAATATTTCACAAAACGTGAGTATAACATGTACATACCTCACTCGCTTCTGTGTTTAAGCAGACCAGCATCATTTAATTTGTTCGAATATTTTTTGGCTCTTGTTTTGATTTTCGCTGGGTAAAAGATTCAGGTTAAACGCACACAGGTACTTAAACGCCACTGCACTAAAAGCTTACACGCTACATAACCTCTGAAAAGTATGTCTCTATTTGTTTATTACAATCATTTGCGATAAGAGTGCTAAATGATGTGCAAAAAAATGAGAAACATAGAAAAAAGTGAAATAATGAGTTTTATCTTCACGAAACATTTTATCAACTACCTTAAGTCTAAGTATAGATTTTTTTCCGCAAAAAGACCTGAATAAAATCTGTTCCTTATCCTTGGATCAACTTTACCGTGTCAAATATATATTAGCCATGAGAATCCGTAGTAAGGAAAAAAAATAAACCAGCAGTGCACATTTGTCGTCTATTCTCTTTTACCACGTTTCATACAAGGACACAGGAAATCTACCCTACAAGGACTTATGTATGACGGATCGTAATGGTGTGTAAAATCTCCCTGTTATACCTCGGGGTGTCTAAATTAGAAGCTTTGCATTTGTGTTGATTCAATAATGTGGAAAATCTTTGTAGAAAATTTCGGTTCGCCTAAAGTGTATATAAAGTGTTGACGACAAAGGAAACCTGTAGAAAATATATTATTAGCCTTCATGTTCAATGATTCAGAATATGATAGCACTTATGTTAATGCTGTATAGTGTATCTCAAATAATGTGTGCCGGATGGGAACTTCACGCCATTTGAATGTTATGCGGCAGCGGCAGTAGTATAAGGGATGAACGTGTTTTAAAATACTTTGAACATAGGGATAAAGTGCTGGAAAGTAATCTAATATTGCAAAAAGGAATTCTCCCAGGGGCCATCTATCATTTTCCAGAAGGAATTCATTCAAAAACCTACTGAACATAACTGAGAAATTCTTCTTCGCGCAGAACAAAATTTTCTTTTTCCGGAAATTTTCCTTCAATACCATCTGTTCTCTTCGTAGCCAGTAACTTTTGAAAAGCTTGTCGGATTAAAATATGTTATCTTGGCAAAAGTACCTAAAGAAAAAAAGAGATGACGAATGATTTATTTTCAAAGAGTTCATTTATAAAGTCTTTTGTCAGGCTTTCATATAAATCCCAGAGTCATGGTTATATGCGGTTATATACAATTACAACATCCAAATATTTTTTTGTCAGAGAATGTCTCCAAACAATCTCATAACTTTAACAACAGCAACTGCAAAAAAAATCCTTAAAGGAGCAAAACTTAGGTCGTTTTGAAAGAAAAACACATTAACAAGTTTGAAAAGAGTAACAAAAAAAAGGATTTCTCTGGTATATATATTTCTGCAGCATGTCAAAGATAAGACAACTGGAAAGCATTAGGAAGCTTAATTGATTCGAAAAGAGAAGTCTATGGGTCAGGCATTATGGCTTAACACCGCCGGAAATGGTCACTAAGATTGAATTCAATTTCTGTCCTTGCAATATTTTACCTTTGTAATCTGGTATTAGAGGAACTGTATTATTTAGGAATTCAATAATGTCTCATGGAATGACTTTGCTGGTGGTATTAACGTTTTATATAAGAGAAGAAGAAAAAAACACGTTCCACAAGCAAATTCCAGATAAGGGATATATTTTTAGTTCGAAGGATTTGCAGATTTTTACTTAAGTTTTAATTTAAAAATTTCGCTCAATATTGTAAGGATTTAATAGAAGAGAAGCCATGTTATAAGTGCTTTTTGCGCCTGCCCAACTATTTTCACGAATTAAAGCAATTATTATTAGTTTAAACTACTTTAAGCAATAAACTAGGTAAAATTATTATACTTAACCATTGATTAAACAAACCACGATATCGGTGGCTCTCTACTGCCATCCCACAGACTCATGGCTCTAGTCCACTTTCCGGCATGGTCCCTCGCCTTTCCACTTATCTCACGTAAATAAAATCCCACCAAAAAAACATTAAAAATGTGAATTAGAAGTTCGTGGCGCGAAATTATTTATTGGGGCAGTTTAAAACACACTTATAACAAAAAAAAATTATATGGATTAGTCAAGATGAATCGTTAATAGCATGAAATAATTAAACAGGTGCATTCCACGTGAACGGAAAAAAGTCTCCGTGGGATCTAAGTCCGCGTAGTGTGGATGGCCCATTAGCTACGTTGTCGCCCGGACTTTGCTTTATCTCATTATAGGAATACAAATTCACCATTCTGTAGAGGTGAATTAGTTCAGATTTTTCTTGTGGTTTGGTCACCGGCCGGGCTTATGCCGCAGACACTTTGTACTTGACTGACATGTTGGAAGCGGCATATACGAGAAGAATTTTCGGCGGTGGTTTGGGTGCTTAGAATACCAAAAGGGAATTGTGAATTAAATGTGTGAGGTGCTGTTGTTTAAAATTGGCACCCACTTCCCCTTTGGTGAGATGTGCTGGACCTTTCCCCTTTTTAAATTACAATTTTTTTAACTTGCACAAATCGACGAATCGTTTATGTCAAAACATTACACTGTGAAAATCGTTCCTGATATGTTTTTTGGGTCGCTGATTACGAAAATCAGGGTCCCACAGTCTTAAAATATGGATGTCACCTTTAAATATGCTTAAAAATTCCCCTCTTTAAGTGTTTTCGCGATAATTTTAATTATAATCAAAATCAATCTAATAAAATACATTTTTTGCAACATTTATATTCAAAAGTGGTTGATTTATAACAAAGCAAATTTTATGATAAGGGATAATAGTAAAGGGCTGAAACTATCCCTACATCGACTGAAAATATAAAGGTTTGTAAAAAATGTTTTTTCAACTTTATGCTTCGAATTCGGTTTAATCAGCCAAAATAAATTATTTTCAACTACGCCTAGAAAGAAGAATTTGAAAAAAAGGTTGATTGCATATCTTTTTGCTCCCTTTAAAATTAATTGGCTCCCTAAAAGATTGTATGGGACGAAGTAATCAGGTAATTGGCTAGGTGGCCATAAAGGGTGCCAATACCATATTCAAGTAGACTGGCTCCCGTTCGCGAAGGTAAAGCGGCTCGCGTAGGTAAAGCTTCATTGTATGTGGTTGGCGGACTGCTTGGTAAAACAATACCTGGGTTTGGAATAGTCTATGCTGATGCGGATGCAATTATTAATGATCATGAATGTAGCGGGAGCGGATCATGCATACAGCTGGTGACATATCCAAGCGTACAGGCGTTCAATTCGTTGATAAATAATATAGAAGTGTGTTTATTCAAATGCGACCTGACGGAATGTTCCATGAATGGAATGCATGCCACTCAAAGGTCGGACTACTTTTAAATTTTTCTGTAATACCGCATTCGAAATAGCACACACAAGTATGCACAATAAACACATGCACCTTGCATGCACTCGTTACTTAGATTTTCGGGCTATGTGTGAAAGCCGGGACGAAAAATACCATGCAATTTTATGAACCTCTGAATGCAATGCATGTACGCTTGCATATGTCACCAACTTACTTCCATGAGGCGAATGTTTAGATTTTCGTGCCTGTGGCGGTAGTTTCCATGCCTGTAGCGGAAGCGTGCATACTCGTGGAGGATGCGCACTTATATGCTATACGTACTAGGTGCACCGCGTGTATGCTTTTAAGAAAATTAGCCAATAAAAATTATTTTTACTCGGTTACTTTTAGGTTTTAATGTAAATAGGAATTCATAAATATTTTCAAATAGTATTTGTATCAAGTCCGTCAGTAGATTCGTCACTATTCTTCCTGCATCTGTCGTTGGCCTGAATTTTCTCAAGCGTACTATAGATCCGAAAGACTTTCCACTATATCTATTGCATATTACTAGCCGTTGGGCACAAAAGTTTTACTTCTAAAGTGTGGTCTTAAGCACACTCATATTTTTTTTAGGAAGCATAACGCTCCCGCTTATGCATCCTCCAAACTGCCCTACCCGTCCTTCCAACTAAGCTTACTAGAAGACATTACACCATGGCGGGAACGATATGACGCGCTGGTACGCCTAGTATAAAAAGGTGACACCTGAATCACCAATTGACCAAAAAATCACTCAACAACTGATTTTTTTGAAAACTGTATTTTGTAGGCTATAATGGTATAAGTAAATGAAAAAATGTTTTGCATACAAAATGCAATTTTCGAAAAAATCAGTTTTTGTGCTCCGCTGCGCTGCGTAAACCGCTGAAATTTTATGTGCCATAAATCGCATTCAATCGAATGCTACACGAAGTGACACGATATCGCAGAGATTTCTTAAATTATTGTCTATTACCTATTATAACTTATTTGATTAATTCATGCCTTACTACTTCCAAAATTCCCAATTCTCGGAAACATGGCCTTTTTTATGTGGCATGGTCAAGCTCAGGAATCACCCTTTGTACCACTTATCCGTCATGTTGTTCAACTAATGGTGCAATGTCTAGTAGTAAGCTTGACCTGAAAATAGGAAAAGAATAGGAAAGGTTAAAGGTAATCTGGTGGATGCTTAAGGATGAAGCAGTTAGCTTCACGTTTGCACGCCTGGACGTTAAATGAGTTCATTCATTTTTAGCAGCCGGAGAGTTACAACCGTTAAGGCTAACTATTAGTCTTGTTGGAGTATTATGCCTCCTGAAACCCTGGAATTCACCACTAGCAAGCCGATAAAGGCTATGATACCAACAGTACCAGAATGCCAAGTGAAGAAGGAGATGCACCGACCGCTAGCTGAAAACCCGACCTAAGTGGAAATTTGGTACCCTATTATTAACCGGTTAAGCTGGCACGGTGCCTTTTTAGCGCTACCAGTTACCTTGTACTGCCTGTTGCCAAATCTTCTTCCCCTGTGCGCCCTGCTGGCTTCCGTCCTATTAGTATCTTACCTTTTTTAGCAAAAGTTCTTGAGAAACTGATTGCATTTCAAATTGTCGAACTCTGTCAACATGAACAGCTTATAAATCCCTACCAATCTGGTTTTTGAAAATCCTACAGCTGTGATACTACACAACCGACATTAGGAATTACTTAGTTGGGAACCAAGTCTGCTATCTTGCACTACTAGACTTCCAAGGCTCTTGATAATGTTGGCCACTTCCTACTTCTCGAAAAACTCGCACACCTCGGGGCCTCGGTAGCCTACGGAGTAGGGCGTCTGGCTACTATCCCAGAGGTCCCGGGTTCGAATCCCGGCCAGCCCCACGGTCCTTCGCCTTTTCCACTTTCTCACCTACATAACTTTCCTTCTTTCTTCTTCCCTCTTTACATTCCTGACTCCTTCTGTCATAGCCTTCCTTAGCCCTTCCCCGCTTCACCAAAGCGCATGTCATCGGTTGGTTGATGAAATTCAACTCGTTTCAGGAGGCATAACACTCCAGCGAGTTGTTTCTTGATGCCCCGATGACAAAGTCGCCAGTAATGGTTGGGAGTAGGTGGACTGCAAAATATCGCTGGTAGGTTGTGAACTAGAGCTGCTGTTCGACATTGCACTCTATATGAAGAAAATAGATTATCGACACAGTATAAAGGGCGTTTCCTGTGACTCTAGTCTTTCACATAAAAAAAAACACAGTTTAGTTTCAGCTCGTCTGCTCTCAAGCTTATACATAGTTTCTTAAATAACAGTTCGCAACAGGTAATGTTGCATAATCGTGCTTCAACCTCAACCATCCTCTGCTGTGGTGTTCCGCAAGGTTCAATTTTGCCCTCTGTTATTTAGTATATGGGTCATTCCATACGTTACGGACGCGAAATTAGGACAATGTTTTTACGTTTACATAGTTAAAGCGTTGCACTGCCCTATTTACATAAACCAATATCTAAATATGTATCCGAAAATAACTACATGGTTGTCATTCAGAGTATGAATGCGCTTCGCAGAGCATCGGAAATATATTAATAATTCTCAAAACCAACTTTCATGTTGTGTCCCATCCGTAACGTATTTTCAAAGTTATTATCTTAGGTTTTATTATAGTTGCAAATGTTATCTTAATTTTTATTCATAGTTTGTTGCTTATATTATAAAATGTTGTTTAAATGCACAATCAATTATAGTCCAAAGTTCCTGGGCCATTTTTTTAGTGATTAGTAACAAGCTGAAATTTCGTGAGTAGCTTCCTTTTAAAAAGACGCCCAACTTTTCTCTCTGCGAAGATTCTCAATGTGGTGTCTAATGAAACGGGGGGCGTAAAACATGTCGGTTTGGTGATTGCAAAAATTTTATTAGTAACAATTTGTTTGTTAGTTAAATCAAGAGATAATGTAATGAAGAAATCAAAAAACCGTTTCTCCTACAAAAATGATGGTGCAACCAAAGGGTCGTCCACCCGCAACATGTGCAAATAACGAGGTCATAAATAATTATTAGTAACAAGCTGATTTTTTCAGTGTTGGTTAATATTTGTGCCTATAATAAGACGGCCACATTGTCCTCCAAATTAGGTAGTGCGATTTCTCAGTCCTACGCTCTGCAATTGTTAGTTTCATGGAAGAATTTTTATCATTAGTAACTGTAGGATAAGGACGTCACTTAAAAGATTAGTGTGCGTTTAACCTAACTATAACAGTGTCCTACAAAAATGTTGGTGCGTATCGCTTGTCCTACAAGAAAAGATAATTTCAAAATGTGGGAAAGTTATCAGAAAACATTTTTATGGAAAACATTTATACATATATTCTTTCGAAAAGTCAAAAGAAATATGCCTATTGACTTTTTGGTAACATGACAAAAAAATAATATTTATTCAGATATAAAGAATTTAATACAATTAATCTTCATCAGATTCCAACTCGTCCTCTTCGCTATCTACAATACTATCACGACCTTCGTCTTCTTGACAACTATCATATGTTATTTCTGTGTCTGTAATAAATTATTTAAAGCAATTAATTATTTTGGAAAAAATCTACAATAATAGGGCACCTTGGCAGTTAGAAGATAATTCTTCCATTGATGGACTTTGAGGACCGTCGAACCAATAATATAGGAACTTGCCATCAATTTTCATCCATCCATTATTTTCTGGCAATTTATCGGTGGGACTACGCATGTGGGCATTACACCATTACTACTAATGTACTGCGTTCTTTTAATTTGCTGTAACAACTCTTGTTTCGTTGGCGGTAAGCTCGATGGATTGTATCCCACAATTTTTTTTTTAAAAACTTCTTCGTTACCATTTTTGCATTTGTAACCTTTTTCAAATAGCTCAAACCGCCCTTTATTAATATCATTTTATTTATGTTGAGCCTAGGTGATAATTTATTATAACAATATAATTACATCTTTGTGGACGTTTCGACATTAAATATTGATGTCATCATCAGCTGTATATAGATTTGGTGGATTGAATGCCAAACTGTATTTTCATTTGGTTCAAAAAACCTTGTTGTGCCATAATGAAATACTCTCTGGTAAGCAGAAAAATGATGGAGATGCTCGCTCTACTCCAAGGAAGTGTTTAACGACACACAAAAACGCGACACTCGAAACGCGAAAAACTCGAAAAACGCGACACGCGACACTCGAAAGTGAAACTGGAAGTGCGACGTTGCCACTTTTTCATAAACACGCGAAAAACGCGATTCTTAAAGTATAATCAAAAAGGTAAGTATTCAAAAGATGTACATCCGCATTGCCGCACTGCGGCAATGCGGCAGTGCGGCAATGCGGCAGTGCGGCAGTGCGGCAGTGCGGCAATGCGGCAATGCGGCAATGCGGCAGTGCGGCAGTGCGACAATGCGGCAATGCGGCAGTGCAATTCCCGCATTGCCGCATTACCGCATTCCCGCATTGCCGCATTCCCGCATTGCCGCATTCCCGCATTCCCGCATTGCCGCATTCCCGCATTGCCGCATTCCCGCATTGCCGCATTCCCGCATGGCCGCATTCCCGCATTGCCGCATTCCCGCATTGCGCATTCCCGCATTGCCGCATTGCCGCATTGCCGCACTGCCGCATTGCCGCATTGTCGCACTGCCGCACTGCCGCATTGCCGCATTGCCGCACTGCCGCACTGCCGCACTGCCGCATTGCCGCACTGCCGCATTCTTTTGAATACTTACCTTTTTGATTACTTTAAGAATCGCGTTTTTCGCGTGTTTATGAAAAAGTGGCAACGTCGCACTTCCAGTTTCACTTTCGAGTGTCGCGTGTCGCGTTTTTCGAGTTTTTCGCGTTTCGAGTGTCGCGTTTTTGTGTGTCGTTAAACACTTCCCTACTCCAATATGATATTAGGGTTGTGTGGGATCCATATAATTGAATAAAATTTTATTTATGTTGAGCCTAGGTGATCCTTTATTATAACAATATAATTACATCTTTGTGGACGTTTCGACATTAAATATTGATGTCATCATCAGCTGTATATAGATTTGGTGGATTGAATGCCAAACTGTATTTTCATTTGGTTGAAAAAACCTTGTTGTGCCATAATGAAATACTCTCTGGTAAGCAGAAAAATGATGGAGGTGCTCGCTCTACTCCAATATGATATTAGGGTTGTGTGGGATCCATATGATTGAATAAAATTTTATTTATGTTGAGCCTAGGTGATCCTTTATTATAACAATATAATTACATCTTTGTGGACGTTTCGACATTAAATATTGATGTCATCATCAGCTGTATCTAGATTTGGTGGATTGAATGCCAAACTGTATTTTCATTTGGTTGAAAAAACCTTGTTGTGCCATAATGAAATACTCTCTGGTAAGCAGAAAAATGATGGAGGTGCTCGCTCTACTCCAATATGATATTAGGGTTGTGTGGGATCCATATGATTGAATAAAATTTTATTTATGTTGAGCCTAGGTGATCCTTTATTATAACAATATAGTTACATCTTTGTGGACGTTTCGACATTAAATATTGATGTCATCATCAGCTGTATATAGATTTGGTGGATTGAATGCCAAACTGTATTTTCATTTGGTTGAAAATACCTTGTTGTGCCATAATGAAATACTCTCTGGTAAGCAGAAAAATGATGGAGGTGCTCGCTCTACTCCAATATGATATTAGGGTTGTGTGGGATCCATATGATTGAATAAAATTTTATTTATGTTGAGCCTAGGTGATCCTTTATTATAACAATATAATTACATCTTTGTGGACGTTTCGACATTAAATATTGATGTCATCATCAGCTGTATATAGATTTGGTGGATTGAATGCCAAACTGAATTTTCATTTGGTTGAAAAAACCTTGTTGTGCCATAATGAAATACTCTCTGGTAAGCAGAAAAATGATGGAGGTGCTCGCTCTACTCCAATATGATATTAGGGTTGTGTGGGATCCATATGATTGAATAAAATTTTATTTATGTTGAGCCTAGGGGATCCTTTATTATAACAATATAATTACATCTTTGTGGACGTTATGACATTAAATAATGATGTCATCATCAGCTGTATATAGATTTGGTGGATTGAATGCCAAACTGTATTTTCATTTGGTTGAAAAAACCTTGTTGTGCCATAATGAAATACTCTCTGGTAAGCAGAAAAATGATGGAGGTGCTCGCTCTACTCCAATATGATATTAGGGTTGTGTGGGATCCATATGATTGAATAAAATTTTATTTATGTTGAGCCTAGGTGATCCTTTATTATAACAATATAATTACATCTTTGTGGACGTTTCGACATTAAATATTGATGTCATCATGAGCTGTATCTAGATTTGGTGGATTGAATGCCAAACTGTATTTTCATTTGGTTGAAAAAACCTTGTTGTGCCATAATGAAATACTCTCTGGTAAGCAGAAAAATGATGGAGGTGCTCGCTCTACTCCAATATGATATTAGGGTTGTGTGGGATCCATATGATTGAATAAAATTTTATTTATGTTGAGCCTAGGTGATCCTTTATTATAACAATATAATTACATCTTTGTGGACGTTTCGACATTAAATATTGATGTCATCATCAGCTGTATATAGATTTGGTGGATTGAATGCCAAACTGTATTTTCATTTGGTTGAAAAAACCTTGTTGTGCCATAATGAAATACTCTCTGGTAAGCAGAAAAATGATGGCCCGTCTACTAAATGAATATCAGCTTTCGGAGGATCGGAGAATTCAGTTTGATGTTCAAGCAACTCACTAATAAAATAATCACAGATTTAGGAGTCTTGCAAATTGTTCCATTTTTGTGACAAAATGAAAATGAAATTGGAGCCAGAGGATAGCTATCAGAACCATTCAACGCCACAGTAGGACTAAGACAAGGAGATGCCCTATCGTGCTTACTATTTAACGTAGCTATGGAAAAAGTGATAAGAGACGCAGGAATTAACACAGCGGGCAGTATCTTCAACAAGTCGGTACAATTATTGGCGTACGCTGACGACATCGTAATACTAGCCAGATCCCCCGTAGCAATGAAAGAAGCCTTCATATCGCTAGAAAGAGCAGCAAAGAAACTCGGACTAGCAATTAATGAAGAGAAAACGAAATATATGTGCATCTCCAAAAGACGTAATGATCGCCAGAATATGACAATCGATACATACAACATCGAAGCAGTAAAAGAATTTATATATCTAGGGACGCTAATTTCAAAAGACAACGACACGACATTAGAAGTTAAAAGGAGATTAGCGCTGGGAAACAGATGCTACTTTGGGCTACGTAAACATTTCTTATCAAGGAACATATCAAGAAGCACTAAAGTAAAACTGTACAGAACTCTTATAAGGCCAATACTACTGTATGGATCCGAAACCTGGACATTAAGAAGTAACGAAGAACACCTCCTAGGGTGCTTCGAAAGAAAAATCCTGCGCACTATATATGGAGGAATCAACGAAAACGGTGTTTGGAGGAGAAGATACAATCACGAATTGTATCAGTTGTATAAAGATCCAAACATCATTAAAACTATAAAAATTAACAGAATCCGATGGGCAGGACATGTTGAACGTAGCAGTGACGACAGCATAACAAAAATTATTATGAACAAGAGACCAGACGGACACAGAGGTACGGGACGTCCAAAAAAGAGATATTTAGACAGCGTAGAAGAAGATCTACGAACCCTAGGTATAAGAAATTGGAGACTTCAAGCCAGGGACCGACAGTTCTGGAGGAGGATGTTGCAGGAAGCCAAGGCCAATAACAGGCTGTGGAGCTATTTATGATGATGATAGCTCAATGCTTTTTCTACGTCAATTTTATTGGCTAGTGACGCATACAATAGACGGCCGAAAACATCTCTCTGAATTTGTACTTCCTTTATTTTCCCATTAATTTTGAGTTTGTGTGTGTTTTTGTACTCAAAATTAATTATTTTATTTTTGCTGATGGGTTTATCAAATTTGTCTGGTGTCTCTCGAGTCTCTGCATTTAGGGAAATTTTTTTACATATCTTACATACTAACAACTTAAGCTAAAGTAGGTTTAAGTTATATTTTATCAATATGCACCACCTTTTTTGTAGGACAGCAGTAATAACGTGTTCTATACTTAATTCCCTAAAGAAAAATACAAGAATGATGTTGTTACTAATGATAAAAATTCTTCCATGAAACTAACAATTGCAGAGCGTAGGACTGAGAAATCGCACTACCTAATTTGGAGGACAATGTGGCCGTCTTATTATAGGCACAAATACTAACCAACACTAAAAAAATCAGCTTGTTACTAATAATTATTTATGACCTCGTTATTTGCACATGTTCGGGTGGGCGACCCTTTGGTTGCACCATCATTTTTGTAGGAGAAACGGTTTTTTGATTTCTTCATTACATTATCTCTTGATTTAACTAACAAACAAATTGTTACTAATAAATTTTTTGCAATCACCAAACCGACATGTTTTACGCCCCCCGTTTCATTAGACACCACATTGAGAATCTTCGCAGAGAGAAAAGTTGGACGTCTTCTTAAAAGGAAGCTACTCACGAAATTTCAGCTTGTTACTAATCACTAAAAAAAATGGCCCAGAGACTTTGGACTATTAGTACTTCATAAAAATATTAGAAAAAAAAATCGTACGAATGTCCCGTCCGTAACGCATGGAATGACCGATATTTATTAATAACAACTGCAAAATCCATATGTACACCGATGACGTATAGCTGTACCTCTCTATGCCTAAGGATCAATTGGTGTCAGGAGTGCGGAAATTATCCGAGGACTTATAAAATGTTCTACTATGGACATCGCTTAATCGCCTATCACTCAATTCAGGCAAGTCGCAATATCTGGTATTAGCTCACTCTGTAAACCCCAGTCTGGTATTCCCAAAGCCATATTAAATGGCAATCCTATTCAGCGTGTCGATCGTGTTAAAAATCTCGGAGCAAGATCCGCAGGAATTCTTTAAATAACAACCGTGTTGATTTTATGTAATACGCAATCATATGAATTACAATAGACGATTAAGAGACGTCACTGAGCATTTAATTTGATTTCTTTTATATTTCGATCAGTTTTGAAAATATTTCTTGCAAATTAAAATTCTTTTGAAAAGAAGTTAAAAATATTTGAGTCGATACAATCTCGATAGATTCTATTTCGCACAGGGTTCGATAAATCGAAATTTACTATTACTGCAATTACTAAAAGCATTTTATTAATAGATTTATATGAATGAATTTTTTTTAAATGAAAATAATTAATTGAAGCCAATATTTTATTTATAACATTTTTATTTATTTCTGAACTTAAATTATTAGAAATATTATAAATTAATTCAAATAAATGAGATTTATAACGTACGAAAAACATACTTATTGATATCTACGTTACATCCAATAATTAACTAACTATTTAAATTTTTAAGAATTTATGATAAACTATCTTTGAAAAAAATATTTACGGAAATATGATATGTATTTCTGTTGTTTAAAATTTATTAATATCTAAATGCTTTGATCTCCAAGCTTTCCTGATAATGAATTGTGTTCTTCATTATTGGCACTAGTAGGTTTTCTTTGACGGAGATCAACTTTGAAGATCCATTTTAATCTAAATCTTCATCACTTCTAGTTTTATTGTCCTTTAAAAAAAATCCATGTTTAACTAGCATTTTCGTAAAAAAAAATATTTACCTTTAAACGAATATTGTAATAACTGCTTCTAAATTCCTCTTAATTAAATATGACTTGGGTACCTTTTCAGCCATGGTAGATATAAACAAATTTGTATACAAGGTTTAAAGATTCTACACACAGGCAGACACACATCGTCCTATTCACAACAACAATCCACTGATTCCCTGTTTATTTTTTCACTGCCTACATGATCTATGCACGGGATCAACTAACATTTTGAAAAAGAAACTTACACAGATAATGCTAATAGTATTAGGGTACTTACAAATAGCCAACAAGGTAGTCAGACGGCGACAGGAACATCCCCAATAATAAAAAAGGGGTCAAGTTTATATGACAAATTGTTTCTTTTCGCTAGATGCATAAACTATTGAGACAGCTACGGACTAATGTTCAAACATATAATACATTTTATTAAGTGAAAAAAGAAATGTTTTTTCCTCAAACGAACAGCAATAAGTTCAACTGCGTAAAGTTTTGAATGGGAACTCCGTCGCGGAATTGACTTAAAAGAACCCATCCTTTTGCTTTAACATACTTAATATTGGTATAAAACGTTATTCATTTGACGAAATTGAATTCTCTACAATTCCCTGGCGGACTTGGTACAATTTTTGTTTTTTTCTCAGTGCACTTTTTCGCCAGAAGTAAAAACAAAGAATTGGCGTCAGGCGCATTTTTGTTGCGCACCCGTTTCTGGACACTTGTAACTATGTAACTGGCTAGAGCATGGTGGCAGGGAGTTCGTTTCAATGTTGCAATGCAAAAGCTGCTCTCAGCATTTATTTCATATTCCCGCCATGCAGATGCTGCTCTCAAGATTCATGTCATATTCTCGCACACATTCATTTCATATTCTCGCAATACAGGCGGCTGTTCTCAGCATTTATTTCGCTGCTATCTGTTGCTGGACCTCGACCAAAAGTTGCCATCCTCATGCTAGCTATATGGCTGGAATATCCAAATATTTTCGGCAACATGGAATACGTTTCGGCGTTTTGCCTATGCCACTATTTTTACTTACATATCTGAGGTAGTATGTTACCATTATCTACTATGTATTATATATCATGTATTACGTACTATATACAATGTACTGCATATTATATACTAAGTTCTGAGAAAATTAAAAACTAGATTTGGAAATGTCGAATGATAAAAATCAGAGCACGATGAGGTATGGAACAGTGATTGATGCTGTATTAACGAGATTTTTGGACACTTTTCAATCTAAAATCTTTGTTAGTTGCTTTAGTTACCATAAGCCTATAGTGTCTTTTCTAGAATTCAATGGATCTAGGAATGAAATAAATCAAATTACTCAAGAAACTAATGGAGATAACATGTCAGTAAAGGATAAAAATGAGAAAATGCTTGTTCACGACATAACCAATAATGCTGATTTTTAATTTAAGAATATAGTAGACATACGATATACGAGTATGTACATACTGTAAGGCAATGGTGACTCTATGGGTATATATATGGTGGTCAGTCAACAGCGGAATAGGGGGAATAACATGTAGCATAACATGCACATGCCGCAACTATTTCGGACTTATGGAAGTGCGATCATAACCTCCTAGCAGTGGCTACTGATAACTGGCCGCTGGCTAATATGATCGGGCTGGTCCCTTCCAAGTAGGGGAGGCGTGATAACCTCACCCGGAAAAAAGAACTATTACGGAACGAGCAGAATTTACGAGCCGTTTAATGTAAGAGTGGTGTAACTTCGTATTTTAGGAAGGTTTATTTGCTGGGGAGTCGCATTTTGTCTTACCTTTCGGTGTGAGGGTGGAAAGGCTCCAGAAGTGCACTATCTGAAGTCGCTTTGGTTTTGTAGCGGGGGATGTGACGGAATATGACTCCAAAGCCGGTTAACCTCTAGTGGTTTGAAGTGTGGAGCTTTTGCAGTGAGCGACATATTTGTTGCGAGAGGAGGGACCGGATCCCATTGGATTGATTGATGGAGGGTGGGTGTTACTCGCTGTACAGCCACATCCTCGTAGTGATTTCCGGGTTGCTTTGCGTTGGTTTTGAACGCAAAACAAGCTGAGAGCTGTATTAATACTCTCACTCAAAAATGTGTTGTAATTTTTTGGCAATTAAATTATTTACGCTTAACTTATCACATAAAGGTTGGGCGCTGGATGACTGGGATAATGTAGTTTTTAGTAAAAACTTCATTGTCCCAGTCATCCATCGTCCGATCTTTATGTGATAAGTTTAGGACAAATAGTTTAATTTCCTACACATTGCAACAGATTCATAGGAAATTGTCCAAACTTTCCAATTTTTTTAAAAAAAAATATTGGTTTATTACGTATTTGTTGGAGAAAAAGGTGGTTTTAGTTGAAATTTTAGTGGAAAAATAACAAAATTTTGACTTTGGCGATTCATAACTCCAAAAGTTGGTAAGATAGGATCATTGTTTTTACCGCTGTAGATAGGTGGAGGAATTCTGCCATAACCATGGTACCATAACCATGGAAATAGGTTATACGGTTACAAAAATACAGGGTGATATGTAAAACTTTAGCAAAAAAACTTCAAAACGCCCTAGCGGCTAAACCGTTACGATTTCCCCCCCACCCATACGATTTTTTGTTCGTCTATCCAAGACCTATCCACAGCCGGCCGCTTTGTAAGTTTATGTGGGACACCCTGTATATTGTCAGTGAATTTGAGTGATTTAAAGTTCGATCGAGTCAAAGTTTCATTGTTGAAGTGTTTTTTTATATGGTTCGAGGATTAAAATTGAATAACGAAGAAAAGGGACAAATGCTTGCATACAAGGATGCAGGGTTGTCAAAAGGGGCAATTGTATCAAAAATTAGAAGATCTGTCGTTGTTGTGTGGAATTTACTCAATTTGGGTGATAATTACGGTATCAAGAAGGCCACAGGTGCTCCGAAAAATTGACAACTCCTCAGAAAACACGTATATTTCAAGAAGCAACCGTGGGAAAACTTAGTCCTTCCGCCATTAAATTGAAATTAGATCTTTGAATTGGTGTTAGACGTATCCAACAAGTTTTGCAAGCCAATCCGAACTTTATGTACAAAAGGCCGGCTAAAAATTCTGCTTACTGCAGAACACAAAATTCATCGCCTGGCTTTCGCTGAAAGTCACATGTCCTGGACTCACCAATGGCAGAATGTGATTTTCAGTGCTGAAAAAAATTTAATCTGGATGGTCCTGTTGGATGTGCTAAATACTGGCAAGATCTAGGAAGAGCACCATATGTCCGAATGTGTGATCAGGGGCGTTACGGCGTGGGGTGCTTTTGGCTTCCTCGGCAAGACCAGGTTGTGCTGGGTTACGGACGAACGAATGCGGACAACTACGTGGAGCTCCTAGAAATGATAATGGATGAATATCCTGAGAATATCGCTGGCCCAAACTTTGTTTTCCAGCAGGATAACGCACCCATACACACTGCTAGAAGAAGAAAACAATGGTTGGCAGAAGCAAACATCCCTTTAAGGGAAGGTCCAATCCAAATGGCTAAAATCTGCAATTTTTCATCGAATTGCATGATTTTCAGATATATTGTTTATCTCAATTGGCTTTGACAGAAAATGTGTACGAAAACCCTCTCCAAAAATTTCGTCCACACTTTTTTTGAATGAAAGGGTGAAAAATATGCCCGTAAGTGGATTATATATATATATATATATATATATATATACACATATATATATATATATATATATATATATATATATATATATATATATATATACTAGCAAAAACCCGCGTGCGTTGCAACGCCTTTCAATGAAATAAGATTATGGGGACACAGTCTGCGATAGGAAAATGATATAGTGAAAAAAGAACAAATCTGGGAAAATTGATTTTGGGAGATGACCGCCATGGACCAAATGATATATTGAGTATACTATATTGCCTATGGTGTTCTACTTATCATACTCTTTCATTTGATACCCATGTCGAAGGGGTTGTAAAGAAAATATTAATACGCCCTCTTGAGATGGCGCTATGGACCAAACGATATATTGAGTATACTATATTGCATATGGTGTTCTACTTATCATACTCTTTCATTTGATACCCATCTCGAAGGGGTTGTGAAGAAAATGGTAATCCGCCCTCTGGAGATGACCGCCATTTACCAAACGATATATTGAGTATACTATATTGCTTATATTGTTCTACTTATCATAGCCTTTCATTTGATACCCATGTCTCGGGTGTTGTGAAGAAAATGGTAAACCGCCCTTTTGAGATGGCCGCCATGGACCAAATTATAAATTGAGTATACTATATTGCTTATGGTGTTCTACTTTTCATAGCCTTTCATGTGATACCCATGTCTCGGGTGTTGTGAAGAAAATGGTAACCCGCCCTCTTGAGATGGCCGCCATGAATCTAAAGACACAGTCTATGGCAATGTTCTTATAATGCCCTTTCATTTGATACCAATGTCGAGGGGGTAGTGAAGAAAATGATCATCCGCCCTCTTCAGATGACCGCCATGGACCAAACGATATATTGAGTATACTATATTGCTTATGGTGTTCTACTTATCATACCCTTTCATTTGAAATCCATGTCGAGGGGTGTGAAGATAATGGTAATCCAACCTCTGGAGATGGCCGCTATGGGCCAAACGATATATTGAGTATACTATATTGCTTATGTGTTCTACTTATCATACTCTCTCATTTGATACCCATCTCGAAAGGGTTGTGAAGAAAACGGTAGTCCGCCCGCTTGAGATGATCGCCATGGACGAACCGATATATTGAGTATACTATATTGCCTATGGTGTTCTCCTTGTCATACTCTTTCATTTGATATCCATGTCGAAGGTGTTGTGAAGAAAATGGTAATCCGCATTCTTGAGGTGGCCGCTATGGACCAAGCGACATATTGAGTATACTATATTGCTTATATTGTTCTACTTATCATACTCTTTCATGGATGTCTCTGGGTAACCTGCGCTCCCAAAGACCCTTGATGAGCTCTTCGCCATCCCCTAGACAGTCCCCTGCCAGACTCTGCAATCCCCTCAGGAAATCTGAGGGCTTGCGGTCTCCGGGCTCATGCGCCGCCAACAGCTGCTCGAGGCGGTTCCTGGTCGATAAACCATACCGTTCCAGCAACCGCTTCTTAGCCTCAGTGTAGCTAGCAGCGCTAAGGTCCGGAAAAGCGTGCAGAAGTATCTTGGCCGCCTCTGTCGGAAGAGCGGACACAATGTGGGATAACTTCGATTTGTCTGATGAGACCCCATTCAACGAGAATTGGGCCTCAGCCTGGTAGAACCAGACTGCCGGGTCGCTCTGATGGAATTCGGGCAGATTGAATCTAGCCGTTGAGGCTACGTCAACTTCTGCCCGAACCCTACGTCGACCCGGCAGCCCCTCCTCCAGGCTGGCCAATGATTCTTCTAGATCCACAACAAAAGAATTATCTAAAAGGTTCTGTCTTTCCATTTAGAATAGTGAAATGACGAAATAAGCCAAGAAAATAAGTTTTGTCTTTGAACTCAACCGAAAACTGATATACAAACAAATATTCAAATTCCAATACACAAACACGAAATCTTTTTCAAAAATTCTATGGACATTAATCAATTATTAAATATTTTAAATAGGTGTTAAATATATTTATATATAATTAATTTTTGAATATATTTATGTGTTGAATATATTTATGTATATATAATTAATTTTGAATATATTATGTGTTGAATATATTTATATATAATTAATTTTTTGAATATATTATGTGTTGAATATATTTATATATTTATATATAATTAATTTTTGAATATAATGGTAAACAAAACGCTTATCTTTGTCCTTTCTTGCTTTTTTTGAGCAATATTGAACCTAACTGCAAGTTTATCTCAGTCTTGAATAATTTCCTTTTCTTTTTTCTTTCTTCTTTTTTTCTTTTTTCTTTTTTCCTTTTTCTTTTCCCTTTCCTAGGGAGTCGGGGTCACCACTTATTGTGTTGTGTGCGGAGTCGGCACAACGAGAAAAGTCTATTTATTGAACACTACTTTTACACAATATATTTTATCATTTATTTATATTAAACTTTTATTCACATATACATATGTTTATCTTATTTATATTTTATATTATACACAGCTTTTATTTTATATATAACTATTTATTTTTATATCGTTTTTTAACGTCAAAAACCTTTGTTGACAACTCATTAATTAATTTATTGTTTTCTATTTTTTATATTACTTGATGCAAGTAGGCTATGCTTTTGTGCACAGTCTTTTGCAGTCAAGTAATAGGTGAGTAGTAGGACGATGTCCCTACAGTTCTACTTACCATACCCTTTCATTTGATATCCATGTCGAGGGGTTGTAAAGAAAATGGTAATCCGCCCTCTTGAGATGGCTGCTATGGACCAAACGCCTGCTTTTCTATTGAAATTTTGCTATAAACCTCACGGAGCCCGAGACCTTTCCTTCAGATATGAATTTTACACAGATGAAATGCCTCAAAGAACATGGGTCTTGCGTCGGCCGCCATGAATCGGTATATTGAGTCTACTACATTGCTTATTGTATTCTACTTATCATACCCTTTAATTTGATACCCATTTTGATAGGGTTGTGAAGAAAGTGGTAATCCGGCCTCTTTAGACGGCCGCCATGGATCTAAAGATATATTTTGTATACTACATTGCTTATTGTATTCTACTTATCATACCCTTTCATTTGATACCCATGTCGAGGTGGTTGTGAAGAAAGTGGTACACCGCCCTCTTGAGACGGCCGCCATGGATCATTTTAGTTTCAATAGCGTCATGGCCTACCTATTGTTTGACAGCTGCGTAAATTTGAAATTTTCATTAAATGTAATGATTCAATTTAATGACAATTTTACATTTGTCAAACAATAGGTAGGCCATGAAGCTATTGAAACTAAAATGAAGTGAAAATTCCTAAAATTACCATTTTTTTGTTTTTTCAGGCAATTTTTTAAATTTTTCTCTCCGTAAGAACCATCCTCGTACTTCAACGAATATTCAAAAAAAAAATAGTCCAATAGGTCCAGCCGTTCTCGAGTTTTGCGCTTACCAACACATTTAGCGATTCATTTTTATATTATATATATATATATATATATATATATACTATATATATATATATATATATATATATATATATATATATATATATATATATACCTATATATATATATATATATATATATATATATATATATATACCTATATATATATATATATATATATATACGAGGTGTGGCTATTAAATAACGAGACTGACGCTGCTACAGAAAAAGTGTGCATGCGCCAAACGCCAGCAACCAACAGCTGTTATCGTGAAGCCTTCTCTTTCGAATGTAGTGCCTCTCGCTTCTGTAAACAAATCAGTACAGCCGCAGCCTTCGTTCGCGTTAGAGTTGTTTTTTTGTTACGCCGGAAAAATGTTAAGTGTAACAGTAGAGCAACGCATTGTCGCAACACATTCCGCATTGTTTGTTTAGAGGTTTCTAGCCAAATTCAGCATCCCAGTGTTAGACCATCCGCCTTATTCGCCGTATCTTGCGCCGTGCGACTTCTATCTGTTTCCTAAGGTGAAATCTGCATTAAAAGGAACAAGATTTGAGTCTGTTGAAGCTGTGAAAGAGAAAGCGGCACGCGTCCTGAAGGAGCTGACAGAAAAAGACTTCCAGCACTGTTTCGAACAATGGAAGATTCGCATGGAGCGTTGTAGGGATAGAGGAGGGGTGTATATTGAAGGTGATAACAAGTAAAAATGTATGAAATAAAAATAAAATGTTTTACAGCGTCAGTCTCGTTATTTAATAGCCACACCTCGTATATATATATATATATATATATATATATATATATATATATATATATATATATATATATATATATATATATATATATATATATATATTTTCGAGGGATATCGAATCAGACCACTATTTGCGGGTCCCTTTTCGTCCCTCTGCCTAGAGCCATCTTATTGGGGTTGCAGTGGGTTGTCCCATTGCTCCCTTACTTCGACTCCCCTAGTTATCGCAAGCAGCTGATTGAAGGGAGTCTGCCTCATGTCCTCCATCCAATGGAGTCCAGTTATGGCAGCCCTTTTCCTCGCCACCGCCGGACAGTGACACACTATGTGTGTGGCCGTCTCAGGTTCCTCCAGGCACATCCGACAGGTGTCATCCTCCAGAATTCCCATTCTTTTTAGGTGATACCTGAAACATCCGTGTCCTGTAATCAGTGCCACCAACCATCTGAGGGTTCTCCTTTGCATATGCAGGATCCTTCTTCTGGCTGCGGTAATCGGCAACGTAAGCACCATCTTAGCCTGCCTACACGTGGTCATAGCGTCCCACCGTCTCCGGTGTTCCTCAGCGACCCATTTCTCGATGTAGTTCCTTACCAACCCTCTGCCAATGGCAGAGTATGGCTCCGGTCCCCAGAATTCCGAGGTTGACCCCTGTTTTGGCAGGTTGTCAGCCTTTTGGTTCCCATCGATGCCTGTATGTCCTCTAACCCAAGCTAGCGTCACGTTGTTTTGTTGCGCACACCTGTTCAGTTTTTGGACACATTCCAACGCCAGAGACGCATTAATCTCTGTCTGATTCATGCGCTTAATCACAGCCTGATTGTCCAGTGCTATAAGGATACTTCTTCCCTGCACCTGACCCTCATTTATGTGATCCAGCGCGTGCAGCAGAGCAAGCATTTCCGCCTGGTAGACTGAGGTGTAATTCCCCAAAGCCAGAGAGCAGGTCAGATTTAAGTCCTCTGAGAAGACTCCCGCACCTGCTCTGCCGTCAATCATGGATCCGTCCGTGAAGATATATATGTCTTCCGGTCTCCCTTCCGGGAGCGTTCCGTTCCGTATGAGGGTTTTATGATACCTTTCGGTCACCCTCATTTTTGTGATCCCTTCCATGGGCATCATGAGCTCCCTAATCCCTTTAATGCGATCCAGGATCTATAAGGTTCCTGACGCCTGCCATGCGGCATCCCGTCTCATCCGAATCGCTGGGGCTGCCGCAGTCTTCATCACCTGGAGATCTAACGGCAGCAGACCTAACAGCGCCTCCAATGCCGCGGCGGGTGTGGTGCGGAAAGCACCGCTCACACCTACGCTGGCCATTCTTTGCACCTTGTCCAAATGCCTCTTGACGGTTTTCTGTGTGGCTTTAGTCCACCAGACCACCGAGGCATAAGTTATGATGGGTCTCACCATCATGGTATATGTCCAGTATGCTAACCTTGGTGAGATACCCCACCTTAGTCCACATACTCTTCTGCACTGGTGAAGCACCCTTGTCGCCTTCTTAATCTTCTCTTCAACGTGGTATTTCCAGGTTAGTCGCGAGTCCAAGTATACACCCAGATACTTGACCATCCCAGACACCTTGATCCTCGATCCAAAAGCATGAGGGGCTGAAAATCCAGATCTTTAATCTTCCTAGTGAAGATTATCGCGTCTGTCTTATTGGCATTTATGGTGAGGCCCTGTTCCGTACACCACTGCTCAACCACTTGGAGTGCATTCCTCATGATATCTGCCGTAGTGCTCATAAACTTGCCACGTGCCACAATCGCTACATCATCTGCATACCCAACGGTATGCACGCCCATTACCTCTAGCCGCCTGAGCAGAGTGTCCACAGTGATGTTCCACAGGAGGGGCGATAGGACCCCGCCCTGTGGGCATCCCTTGCTGACCCTCCCTCGAAGCCGCGAGTCTCCTGTCTGAATCCTTACCGCTCTGTTATTCAGCATGCTGTCCACCCACCTTACAATCATGGGGCTGACCTCGCGCCTCACCAGAGCGTCTTTGAGTTTGTTGAACTTAACTGTATCTTGTCGAAGGCGCCTTCGATGTCCATAATAACGGCCATCGCTATGCCTCCGGTATACAGTTCCCCCTCGGCTACTCGCACCAATTGGTAAAGTGCCGTTTCTGTAGATCTGCCAGCCTGGTAAGCGTGCTGGCTTCTACTTAAAGGGTGCCTCCTTAGCATAGTACTCTCCAGGTGGTCTGCCACCACTCTTTCCATTGTTTTCAACAGAAAGGATGTTAGGCTGACTGGCCTGGAGGACTTCGCCTCTGTGTAGTCCTTCTTGCCTGGCTTAGGGAGAAATACCACAAAAAAATGTTTAACGCTTCCTGCGTAAATGTAGACGATTTCTGCGCCTCCAAGCGGCCCGACGAGATCCACCAATAGTTTGTGAATACCTGTATCCTTTGCCAATACCCCTGGAGCTTTTGCCAGCTGAGGTAAGACCACGCAATTCACGATGCTTGTGAACAGCCTTGCAGATCCAATTGATTTTAGCATCACGACGGATAGCATTGTGATGTGGATCAACTAGAATAACTTCGAAGTACTTGTTGGAAGCATCTTGAGCTACCCAGTACGAGTTCAACACTCGAAGTCCTCCAAGTCTACGTCCAACACGTTCCTCAGCAATAGATTGCAAGTTGCGGTATGGTTTCAATTCATTAACTCCATGGCTTTTTGGTTTGCCATATGTACAACCCTTTGGTACTGGGCATTTACGTCCACCGCGTCGCACTCTGATCCTGTAGATACAGTAGCCTTGCTTAGCACGGAATCCAAGACGACGTGCCTTATCGGGACGTGAGGGCCTTGGGGCCCTGTGCAGCTTTGTCAATTGACGGTACTGCCAAACTCGAATACGAAGCAAGTAGCGCATAACATCGCTCTGCTTTTTCCGATACAGCTCTTGAATATAACGATACGCACCCATGTTGCGGTGATAGACCTATGCGACAGGTTCTGTCACCTCTTCTCATGAAATCCAACAAAGAAGGCCCGTAAGTGGATTAATTTTTCTCGGCCATTTTTTATCCGATTGACGTGAAATTTGGCACATTTCATCTTTAAACAATAATGAAAATTTCTGTAAAACAGATTTTTGGATTTTTATTTTGTCATGAAGTTATGCTAGTTGGAATACAGACATGCAAGAAAAACGCCATTTTGAGGCTATTTTCGAGTGGTTTTCACTTTTAAAGCAATATAACTTTTTTTTAAATAACGTTATCAAAAAACTGTTTTACACAAACATTTATTTTAGTTTGAAGAGGGTGTGTACCAAATTTCAGACAAATCGGCTGAAAATTGACTGAGAAAAATTAATCCACCTACGATTAATCCATACTCCGACATTCAATAGGCGCTGAGCCGAACGCTTCGTATAGCGCGGTGCACCGCCGCGCCGGGCAAATTGTTTTAAAAAAAACAACATTTATAAGGCTCACATCAAAATTTCGTTTTCAATACTATAAAATAGAAGAATCATAGTATCTGAAAACCCAATGTGTGTTTTTCTTCTCATTTTTCATCATTTTTAGGTTGAACCTCCCCTATAATTTTAGAAGTTTGCTCAAATTTATCGCTCCCCTTCTAAAATTCTATGGAAAACGAAATATTTTTGAAACGAAGACGAATCTACACAAAAATCCCTAAATTTTGATATTTTTGGTAACTCATAGAAATGCTTGGTTTTTGCATAACGGAACTTCGAAGTTTGGAAAAGTAGATGTCTTCAAATTAATTTCGTGGACTGTATATTTATGTATGCTTTGGTAACTATTTTTTCGGCTATTCTGCTAAATATTTTCTACAAAATATGTATAGAAATAAATTATTGAAAATGAGAAAAACTAGTTGGGGTGTAAATTTGAACCCTTCGTTCCAACACAAACAATTTCGCAGTATGATGGACGTAGACGGAATAAACTGACATCTTACCAAATAGTAATACGTTTAGCACTAATGGTAAATTGACTAGTATCAGAACTGAATAAATAGTAGTAAATTAGTGGTAAATTCTAAAGATTTTTCTAGAGAATTTGTTTTTCCATAACGTTAGCAAAGAAGCATTTCCTTCGTACTTCGTTCGGAACACTAAAGCGGGTATTCGATATTGAGCGTGTTGAAGCGCCGCTGTTAAACTGGGAAGCGAATGACTTTATTTGGAAGTTCCAAAGCTTTCCGGAGATATTAGCAAAATTAATCAATGTAAAGCACTTTTCAGACTTGATACAAAAAAACAAATTTTTCCGTAACTACTAGAATTCCCGGGATGAACCGCAATTTCCTGAAACTGTAGCACGTAGAAAACAATTCCCCGTCAAAAAAGTGCTGTTCCAAGGTTTGCAAAATTCGTGTTGTTTGAAAAGGGTAACGTAATTTTGGCACGATTTTTAAAGGTTGTCGGATGTTTTTTTAGAAAGCTATCGCAGTGCGGAATCCAAAAAAGATCCCTTCGTTTAGAGCGGCTCTAATTCCATCAAGTTTATTAGATACATATTAGCAAAACTTATCAATTTAAGGTATTTTTGACACTTAGCCGACGTTTTTCCGTTTTTTCGTTAATATTCTTTCGGCACCTCAAAGAAGTCGATATAGTTTGTGATTCGCGCGGCATCGTGCTTCTTTTCAGATTATATTTTAGTTACTGCACCTCAACTAAGTCGATATCTTTTATGGTTCGCGCGATATCGTGCAGGCTTCAAAATCACTTAAGTCGTGTAAACCAAAACGCCTCAGCCAAATTTTATAAAAATCTTTTCAGATCATATTTCCGTTAATTCGCTTCGAACGACACCTCAGCGAAGTCGTTATCTTTTTTGGTTCGCGTTCAAATTTTTGCTTAAAATGATATTGTGACCTTGAACAAGGAAAATACGTTGAAAATTTCCATTTCGATTTTCGGAGCTATTACAAAAACTTCCCTCTACTGGAAAATTAGTAAAATTAACTGAAATTGAGAAAAATATTGTTTTAAAAGTTTTCCTTAAAAACGCAAGAATTAATTTCGTGGAATTTTAAATCTTTTTTTATTGTCTTTAACTTTTAAACATTTCAACCATCGCGGTCCGCCATTCGCATGCATGAATAAATTAAGAGGAGAAATTTTGTTTCGTCCTTCCTCTCTTTGCTTAAGAGGCAAAGTATTGAAGATTATGGTACCAATTAAGAAACCCACAAGAACTTGATTATTTTTCTCGTTATTTTTTCTTCTTTTTTTCTGTATTGTACCCTTCTCTCATAGCCAAAATAAATTAGGGAAAAATTATTCAAAGGGAAAAGTGGTCGACTTTACTGAAATGTTTTAAATGGACTTCTGCCCACCGCCAGATAAAACAATTACGCAAATTAAGAATTTGTTATGAATATTTGTTATTTACTGGATATGGATTTTTTTATTAAGATTCTAAAGCTGTACTGCGAAAGTGGATATTTTTTATAAATATTATTATTTCCCTTATTTTCAGAATTATACACATGAAAGCAGCTGGAAGGACTTATTTGAAAAAAAAAAAAAAATTTTAATGCTGAAAGATTAAAAGGCAATACATGGTAGCAGCCGGGTCCTGGAAACCCTGATAAAAGCATATTAAATGGACTGCTCATCTCAGAAGTTCTCATTTAAAAATCTGATACAATCATTTTGGATACAATATTTTGCATTATAAGATACAAAAAAAAACAGAAAGAAAAATTAAATACTAAAGTCGAGGTGAAAAGGAATATGTTAAAGCAAAAACGTCAATCAAAGCCGGTAAGTACTTCAATTAGCGCTGTAAATATCATATGTAAAAGCACTACTTTTAAAAAATTATTTTTTTGTTCATCTACAAAAAATCTATATATTTTTCACTGTAGATTATCCATAATGATTTTTACTGCTCATAAAATAGCTTGTGATCACATAAAAAACGAAAATAAAGCGTTGCTGCGATTAGTGAGTTGAAGCTAAATACACTTTTATCATTCTTTTATTGCACCGCGTTTCTGGCTTTAAATTCTTTATCCTCACCTTTTTTATCTAAGATAAACACACGCAAATCACATTTATTGTTGCACAAAATTCCAATTCAGAAAAGCCCTTTTTCAACCAAAAATATTGGGATATTGGTGGGTACATATTTTTTGTGGTTTTTGTTGTTTTACCCTATTGATGGGATGAACAGAAAATATTTATCGGATAAATAAAATGAATATTTTAACACTAATATTTTCTTTTGTAAAATTTAAAATTGACACAATTTCATCCGGGCCGGGTGAATTTGATATTTCTTGTTATGGTAAAAAAAAATTGAAGAAAGTTTTATTTTTTCGTTGCCCTTTTCTATTAAATTTAAAGTTTTCCTAAAATGCTTTTTGATATTCGTTGGAACAGATGAACATTTTTTTTCATAGAAATTTCAAATCTGCCAACATCTGAATAAATCAGACGCTATGTCCCAAAAATTGTCACATTCAGATTATGCAAACATGATTGAGATTCCTAAAGACAACATTATTTCTTTAAATGATTAACATACAAAGGTACTTTAACTTATATCAATTATAAAATAAATTTGACTAGTAAATAAATTCTCCTCTTGAACGGCTCCGCAACCGGACCCGGTCCTGACCTCTCGCAACTGTTCTCTCCATCGGTCCCGATTCTGAGCCGATGTCATCCAGTTTGTCATCCCTAAGCTCTGATCGTCCTGGGCTACGTCATCCTTCCACCGAAGGTTGAGTCATGGTACGTGACGTCACTCAGATCTCAGTTCATAAGTAGTCCAATCAATCTAGAATAGCTCCATGTAATTTTTGCATTAATTGCCATCAGGGAACAAAAATTATGGTCATAAAGGAAAAAAATTCTAAAAAAAGATAGCGTTTTCTTTTTTTGATTTTGGAATGGTGTACCTAACCTAAAAAATCCCGGAAAGCGTAAAAACGCTTTTTAGCGAATAAAAGAAAAACGTGACTTGGGATGGGAAAAAATCTATAATATAAAAATAAGTCGGGTTTTCCTTCCTGACGCTATAATTCCAGAACGCACGATCCGATTTCCACGATTTTGCATTCGTTGGAAAGGTCTCAGGCTCCGTGAGGTTTATAGCAAAAAAATTTCAACAGAAAATCAGGCGTTTGGTCCATACAGCCATCTCAAGAGGGCGGATTACCATTTTCTTTACAACCCCTCGACATGGATATCAAATGAAAGGGTATGGTAAGTAGAACAACAAAGGCAATATAGTATACTCAATATATCGTTTGGTCCATGGCACTCATCTCAAGAGAGCAGATGACCATTTTCTTCACAACCCCTTCGAAATGGGTATCCAATGAAAGAGTATGATAAGTAGAACAATATAAGCAATATAGTATACTCAATATGTCGCTTGGTCCATAGCGGCCACCTCAAGAATGCGGATTACCTTTTTCTTCACAACACCTTCGACATGGATATCAAATGAAAGAGTATGATAAGTAGAACACCATAGGCAATATAGTATACTCAATATATCGTTTGGTCCATGGCGATCATCTCAAGCGGGCGGATTACCATTTTCTTCACAACCCCTTCGAGATGGGTATCAAATGAGAGAGTATGATAAGTAGAACACATAAGCAATATAGTATACTCAATATATCGTTTGGTCCATAGAGGCCATCTCCAGAGGTTGGATTACCATTATCTTCACACCCCTCGACATGGATTTCAAATGAAAGCGTATGATAAGTAGAACACCATAAGCAATATCGTATATTCAATATATCTTTTGGTCCGTGGCGGTCATCTCAAGAGGGCGGATGATCATTTTCTTCACTACCCCTTCGACATTGGTATCAAATGAAAGGGCATAATAAGAATAATGCCATAGACTATGTCTTTAGATTCATGGCGGCCATCTCAAGAGGGCGGGTTACCATTTTCTTCACAACACCCGAGACATGGGTATCAAATGAAAGGCTATGAAAAGTAGAACACCATAAGCAATATAGTAGTATACTCAATTTATAATTTGGTCCATGGCGGCCATCTCAAAAGGGCGGTTTACCATTTTCTTCACAACCCCTCCTAAATGGGAATCAAATGAAAGAGTATGATAAGTAGAACAATATAAGCAATATAGTATACTCAATATATCGTTTGGTCCATAGCGGCCATCTCGAGAAGGCGGATTACCATTTTCTTTACAACCCCTACGACATGGATATCAAATGAAAGGGTATGGTAAGTAGAACAACAAAGGCAATATAGTATACTCAATATATCGTTTGGTCCATGGCACTCATCTCAAGAGAGCAGATGACCATTTTCTTCACAACCCCTTCGAAATGGGTATCCAATGAAAGAGTATGATAAGTAGAACAATATAAGCAATATAGTATACTCAATATGTCGCTTGGTCCATAGCGGCCACCTCAAGAATGCGGATTACCTTTTTCTTCACAACACCTTCGACATGGATATCAAATGAAAGAGTATGATAAGTAGAACACCATAGGCTATATAGTATACCCAATATATCGTTTGGTCCATGGCGATCATCTCAAGCGGGCGGATTACCATTTTCTTCACAACCCCTTCGAGATGGGTATCAAATGAGAGAGTATGATAAGTAGAACACATAAGCAATATAGTATACTCAATATATCGTTTGGTCCATAGAGGCCATCTCCAGAGGTTGGATTACCATTATCTTCACACCCCTCGACATGGATTTCAAATGAAAGCGTATGATAAGTAGAACACCATAAGCAATATCGTATATTCAATATATCTTTTGGTCCGTGGCGGTCATCTCAAGAGGGCGGATGATCATTTTCTTCACTACCCCCTCGACATTGGTATCAAATGAAAGGGCATAATAAGAATAATGCCATAGACTATGTCTTTAGATTCATGGCGGCCATCTCAAGAGGGCGGGTTACCATTTTCTTCACAACACCCGAGACATGGGTATCAAATGAAAGGCTATGAAAAGTAGAACACCATAAGCAATATAGTATACTCAAATTATAATTTGGTCCATGGCGGCCATCTCAAAAGGGCGGTTTACCATTTTCTTCACAACCCCTCCTAAATGGGAATCAAATGAAAGAGTATGATAAGTAGAACAATATAAGCAATATAGTATACTCAATATATCGTTTGGTCCATAGCGGCCATCTCGAGAAGGCGGATTACCATTTTCTTTACAACCCCTACGACATGGGTATCAAATGAAAGAGTATGATAAGTAGAACACCATAAGCAATATAGTATACTCAATCTATCGTGTGGTACATGGCGGTCATCTTAACAGGGCGGATTACCATTTTCTTCACAACCCCTTCGAGATGGGTATCAAATGAGAGAGTATGATAAGTAGAACACCATATGCAATATAGTATACTCAATATATCGTTTGGTCCAAAGCGACCATCTATTAATATTTTCTTCACAACCCCTTAGACATGGGTATCAAATGAAAGAGTATGATAAGTAGAACACCATAGGCAATATAGTATACTCAATATATCATTTGGTCCATGGCGGTCATCTTCCAAAATCAATTTTCCCAGATTTGTTCTTTTTTCACTATAGCTTTTTCCTATCGCAGACTGTGTCCCTATAATCTTATTTTATTGAAAGGCGTTGCAACGCACGCGGGTTTTTGCTAGTCAAATTATAAAGTTGTATCTACTCAAATTATCTTTCGATTGATGTATGTATATTGAGTTATAGGTTAGGGCACAAACCATAGAGAGAAATGGAAAAAACTGTCGAAAATCATTTTTTTTTAATTTGTTAATAACTTTTGTTTAACGCCACTTACACATTTATTATTTAATACAAATATTGCTTCTTAGTGGCTGAATTAATGGTGTTATTTTTGTTGCGAAATATTCCACAGTTTCCTATAAATTTCACTTTTTGTAAAAAAAAGCGTTTTTGTAAAAACGTTCCTCTTGGTCTATGGATTTCGCTGGATCAACTATTATGTAAAAGTGGATTTTAAAAGCGTACAATGCTCAAAATGGGCCCCAAAAACATATTAATAATGAAAAAACACACTCAGATCTTTTCTCTAACAAATTGCTTTTAAGCTTTTCAAGACGGAGTTTTTCCTTATAAGCCTATCTTATATTATTGTATAGATTTTTTCAAATGTCGTGACATTCCGCGCATATACCCCAGCTAAGACTCATGCCAGATCCTGTCTTGATGATCGCGAACTAATGTCCAAGTCGATTAATAACGACATTAAGCTGATTCTAGAGTGGGGAAAGAAGAATCGTGTTGAATTCAACTCCGACAAAACCAAGTACTGTCTTATCTCCAAAAAGAAGTTCAACACCTCACCATCCTTGAAAGTGGATGACGTGGTACTTAAGGCCGACCCATCCCTACACATCTTAGGCGTGACTTTAGCCAAAGGCTTGCGATGGAATGACCACATATTCCAAATCGCCAAACAAGGATCTCAGTGCTTGGGATTTCTTAAGAGGTGCAAGTTCCTCCTCCAGCCATCGGCCCGTGCTGTCATTTATAAATCCTACATTCGGCCTCTTCTCGAATATAACTCCATCGTTTGGGGCGGTGCTCCAATAACCACCTTAGCATGGTTAGATAAGGTCCAAAAAAGGGCCCTTAAGTTAATTAATGACGATACCGCTTGCTCCACCATCGACCCCCTGAGCCACCGTAGGAATGTAGCAGCACTGACAAAATTTTATCGCTACTATCATAGTGACTGTTCCTCCGAGTTAAACGCTCTTTTGCCTCCACGGCAATCTTATACCCGCAACACCAGATTAGCCCACTCGTCCCATTCCCTGCACCTGCAACTCCCCCTTTCAGGCACTCAACAAGATATGACTTCGTTTGTAAATAGAACAACTCGACTGTGGAATAATCTCTCGCAGTCAGTTTTCCCGAGCTCCTGCAACATCCAAGAGTTCAAACGCAGGGTTCATCACCACCTTCTTCAATACCACCCCGTACCTTTATAATCCTTAACCTATTCCCCCTCCCGTACTAAGCTTACTGCTAGACATTGCACCATGACATGACAAATGACATGACGGACTGGTAGTACAAAGGGTGACTCCTGAGCTTAGCACTGCCACATAAAAAAAAGTTTAGAGACATCACAAAAGTCAGACTGACACACGCATCAAGTCGAGCAATGAACTTGGCAAAATGGTCCACACCTTTAAAAGGGCTCTGAACATAAATGGTTCACACCTGTAAAAGTGCTTTGAACACATTGTACACGGTTCATTCTCAGTCAAATATTGTAAGGCAATTTCTCCATTTTGTCGCAACGAAGAACCAGCTATCAGCTCTTAGACATCTCCCTGGTTATGTTTTCACAATCTGTTTAAATTCATTACATCGGCTGCCACAAAGCCGCCCTTAACAGGGGCCTAGAGCTACTAAAGAAAGCAGCAGTGTCATGGGAGAAATCTGCCAACATATCATCCTTGAAAAGATGCACAGTTTAACCTCGTGCAAGTTTCGAGGTATAATGCCAATTACGCTCCAAAAGACGCCTAACACTGTCGCTCCATGGCTTGTCTCAATCTACGGTAACTAATTACAATATCCTGGCGGAAATTCAAAATACGGGTACGAACCGGCAAGAAATTACACGTCAATAGCTCATCATCCTAGAAGACTATAGAACAATAGCATTACCCTGAACTCCCTCACAAAGGCCCCTAAGTCTACATACTCCCAACCATTACTATCGCGACTTTGACATCGGCGTATCGAGAAACAACTCGGTGGGGTGTTACGCCTCCTGAAACGAGTTGAATCTCATCAACCAACCGATGACATGCGCTTTGGTGGGGATGGGCTAAGGAAGGCTATGACAGAAGGAATCAGGAATGTAAAGAGGGAGGAAGAAAAAATTAAAGTTATGTAGGTGGGAAAGTGGAAAAGGCGGAGGACCGTGGGGCTGGCCGGGCTTCGAACCCGGGACCTCTGGAATAGTAGTCAAGCGCCTTACCCCAAGACTACCGTGGCCCCGGGATGTAGGGGTTGGAGTTTTGTGGTCATCGCTTAATTAGCAAAATGGCACCAAGCTTTGGACATTTTTCAAGCCGAGCCAGGTGTGCTAAAAAAAGAGATATCCATGTACTTTCAGTAGCTGGTTGCAGAAGGCGGAGCCTATCGGAGAAGAGCAGGCCAATGAGACAACGGAACACTTTCTCTGCGATCATTCGCTGGTAATATTAGGTATCGTGTATCTGAATACTTATTCTTTAAAGATTTAGAGCAGGTTTCGAAGCTTAAAATAAGAGATAGCTTCCGGTATCTTAGTATGACTTTCACGTAAAATTTTTCCATGAGTGTGAATACAAAACTGCGAACTTCAGGGCCAACTGTTTTCCTGCCTGCCTACGGCTTGGATGGGAATGCTCCTCCCACCTACCTACCGTCCTGTGGTTAGTTGGCAAAATAAGGTTGAAAAATTATGTTCTGCACCAATGTGCCCCCATTTCACTGCATAATTTTTATCGCGCATACACTTCAGTGGGTAGTGTATGGGCGGTATATAAGAATCGGAGATACACTGACTGGCGCGATATCTTTCATGGCACACTGCGCATTGAATTAAATTCGTGGTAGGTGTGATGCTTTTTCTGAACGGATATTCTCCGCTCTTATACTAGTGCGAAATAGGAACACCCCACGATGGAATAATGAGGATGGTGGGATACCTGAAGGAGAGGCACTTTTGTCAGAACATAAAAACGTTCAAGATTCGAAAAACTCCAACGGAAGTGACGGCATCCATCCTATATTGGTGCAAGGGGGCTGGGACCTAATCATCCCATCTCTGTTTTAAACAACGTCAACATTACATTACAACAATTAAGATTTTTGCATTACATCTTGGCCAAATTCAATAAACCTATAAGCTGATCATCTTTTTGTTGAAGGAAAACCACGGACAAGCAGGATACCCAACCGCTCTGGTCCTCTGAGTGTGAGTACCAAAAGGAGCCGCTTACAATCTGGCCCTCCAGTAACCAGAGTAACCAGTTTTAATCAAAGGACCCTTCGACAATACATTTTGAAATTACTCGGGGCCTCTTCTTCCTTGCCTTTTTTTTGCAGCACCAGGGGCGGCAGCACGTAAGTCGTTTCAATCGACTTCTCCATACAAAAATCTTGAATTTTTGTATGTGGAGAAGTCGATTGAAACGACTTACGTGCTGCCCCCCAGATTGTGCCGTCGCATCGTCAGCTTGGCAAGTTGGATAGTCGTACCGATAACTTTGGCGAACAACAACTCCAAATCTCCGCCAGCTTCTAAAACATCTGTGTTGGATAAGGATCCACTGAAGAAGAACTAGGACTTGCTAACAGATCTGCTGGGTGTTTATCTACAGTGAATCTTCTCGGGTTTTGACCCAAGTGACAAATTGGGTGCCACCACCTTCCGAGGTCTTTGTTAGTCGTTTGCCCTCAATACAAAGTGACTCCCGCAAGTCAATTAGTGCAAATAAACTGAGCGACCTCAGATACGTGTTCAGCGTCATCTAAAACCCCCTAATATATATTTTCCTAGATTTTTAATTTGTTAATTAATGGTACATTAATTGTTTATTAACATTAGCCAGTTGTTGAATAAATAATGTATAACAAATTTGAATACCCTCCGACCATATAATACTTGATCAATAAGTGTTTCAGAACACTTTCCCAAAAATATTAGGCCATTTGGTTCTAGTTTAAAAAAAGTGGGTACCCTTTTGCTAATTTGACACGATTATTATATTATATTGATTGTCATAAGGTCGGAGGAGCAGGTTCTCGAAAGTCACCATTCACTATTCATGCTGAAGGTTGCAGCCGAGGCTTGAACATTTTTTATACGCTCATGCCAAAACACCAACCAAAAGCGAATTTCTATGAACAAATACATATTTTGCGTTCACACGTAACTATTCACTTGTGTAAATTGACTTGCGCCAGCCAGTTGGCACAAGCTAATCGTTTCGTGTAAACCGACCATAACACTGTCATCCCACCTTAACCGTGGTTCGCCCAATGGTCTTTTGCCATCCTGTAATAAATGCAGAGCGTTTTTGCGGAATACTTGAGTCATCCATTCTCCGGACATGACCGGCCCAACGTAAACGCACTAGGTGGCAAGGATTGAAGGTTTACGCTCTTTGCATAGGTCGTACAATTCGCGATTGCTGCGTATTTTCAAGGCACTGTGTTCATTCTTCGGCCGTATATCCTTTGGAGAGCCTTCCTCTCAATGTCATCACCTGCGGATTTCTGGGACATAGGAGGAGATTTCCAGATAGGTTAACCCGTTCGAAGTTATATTTCGCATGTGGTTTTGTGGCTTCTCCTTCTTCTTTCCACCTTCAACTGAATTAGTATCTTGTTCTTGTCTGCATTTATTTGCAGTCCTATATGTTTGACTCCTTCTTCTAATTCCGTGAATATTTCTCTAAGGTATGACAGTGATCTGGCAAGATAGTTTATGTCATCGGCGTATCCTGCCAACTGTTTTGATTTGTTAAGCAGGATCGCGTTCGCATCTATGTTCACTTTTACTCCTCATTACTCCTTCCAAGCAGAGATTAAATAGCATGGGTGCCAGCCCGTTTCCCTTCATTAGCCTTACTTGACTGGGAAGGAATCCGTCAATTCTCTTTCTTTTCTCGCTGCACACCTTGTGTTTTTCATTGTAATTTTTGCTATTTTCACTATTTTTAGGAAAATATTTAGGTCCAGCATTATCGCATACATTTCTTCCCTGTCGATGCTGTCGTATGCTTGTTTGAAATCGACGTTGTATTTCAACATTTTCGGAGGACCTGTTTTATTGAAATCTATTTCTTCTTTTTTTTTTTTTTTTTTATGTGGCAGTGCTAAGCTTAGGAGTCACCCTTTGTACTACTAGTCCGTCATGTCATTTGTCACGTCATGGTGCAATGTCTAGCAGTAAGCTTAGTACGGGGGGAGGGGGGGGGGGTTATAGGTTAAGGATTAAAAGGTACGGGGGGGTATTGAAGAAGGTGGTGATGAACCCTGCGTTTGAACTCTTGGATGTTGTAGGAGTTCGGAAATACTGACTGCGAGAGATTATTCCACAGTCGAGTTGTTCTATTAACAAACGAATTCATATCTTGTTGAGTGCGTGAAAGGGGTAGTTGCAGGTGAAGGGAATGAGACGAGTGGGCTAATCTGGTGTTGCGGGTATAAGATTGCCGTGGAGGCAGGAGAGCGTTTAACTCGGAGGAACAGTCACTATGATAGTAGCGATAAAATTTTGTCAGTGCTGCTACATTCCTACGGTGGCTCAAGGGGTCGATGGTGGAGCAGGCGGTGTCGTCATCAATTAATTTGAGCGCCCTTTTTTGCACTTTATCTAACCATGCCAAGGTGGTTATTGGGGCGCCGCCCCAAACGAGGGAGTTATATTCGAGAAGAGGCCGAATGTAGGATTTATAGATAACAGCACGGGCCGATGGCTGGAGGAGGAACTTGCACCTCTTAAGAAATCCCAAGCACTGGGATGCTTGTTTGGCGATTTGGAATATGTGGTCATTCCATCGCAAGTCTTTGGCTAAAGTCACGCCTAAGATGTGCAAGGATGGGTCGGCCATTAGTTGAACTCCATCCACTCTCAAGGGTGAAGAGGTGTTGAGCTTCTTTTTGGAGATAAGACAGTACTTGGTTTTGGAGGGGTTGAATTTGACACGATTCTTTTTTCCCCACTCTATAATAAGTTCAATGTCGTTATTAATAGAGTTGAACATTAGTTCGCGATCATCAAGACAGGATCTGGCATGAGTCTGTCTTGTATCGAAGCTGAATTAAGCTGAATTAAGCTTGATAGTCATTTTCAATATCCTGGAGATTCGCTATTTTTTAAGGATCGTATGGCACCTTGTACCTTCTCCAAGATTGGAACATTTGTTTCTCTGGCATCATCGTTATGTTGTAGACGGGGTTCTGGTATATTGCTTTCATTTTCGTTCAGGAGCTCACTAAAAACTCTTTTCCCTCTTTTTAATATACCGAAACAAAATAAGATTAACCAATATTCCTTTTTTACGCACTGATACTGCAAATTTAAGACAAATAGGGGGCTATGTACCTTTCCTCCCTATCAGAATAAATTAAAAACATAAATGAAGTGGTTATCTATCTTAAGCCTTCTTATTAAAGCGTACAAAATTCAATTGAGAAGGTATAAATTGCTCACTGGGATATACATAATTACACAAAAATATACATAACCAATCATGTACATTTCCAAATTTCCGACCTCAAGAGCCTATTTTTAAGACAGTGTTGCGTGACCACTACATAGATAGGTACTTATATACATACTTTATATGAACATACTTTCTTTAGGAAAAACATGCTGCTGCAAGCGTATATTTTCGGATACTTCAAGCTGTCTACCTATTAATTTTCCTTCATCTAAAATCATCCTTATGCTGTACTTTTACTGCAAAACTAGAATATAGTTTAATATCAGAATGTGACTAGTAGCAGTAGAGAAAAATAAAACAAAAAATTGATTTTGGTTGATTGTGCAACAATAAATGATACTCCAAGTAGAAAACTCACCTAAATTTTTACTACACTTGAAAAACTAATTGAACAATTGTAACAAACGTAGGCAAACGATGCATGTTATCCATAATAACCCTAATTAGATTTTAGGCTGTATTAGTTTTATTGCTATATAGACCTGTAATGAATACCTTTCAATTTTGTACTTAGCCACAGCCTCTAGGGCAGGGGCTCCCAACCTTTCTGTGGTGCGGGCGCATTCGAGATTGCAAAACAAACTGGCGGGCACAAGTCGGATTTAAAAACAACACAACACATTGGTAGCACCTGATGATAACAGTAAGAGTTTACAACGACCGCTCGCTGTGACAACTATATTATACTAATAATACAATAAAGACGCCGGGAAAGACATGATTGTAAGGCTTCTTTCATATTGGATGGTGGTTTGGCCGCGATTTTATTGCTTTTCGTACTAAGTAAGTCAGTTTTACTCAAAGCTACTTAGCGAGAAAAACAATAAAAATGCAACCAAATCGTGGGACCTAACCGACAAAGTTAGGGTCTAAAGGTCTAATTCGCGTGGTGGATTAGACAGATGTTAGTGTAGCCAATTTAGCGAATTTCTCACTACATCTAGCAAGATTTTTAAAATTAAAGTAACTTTTTTTTTATTTTTAAGATTTGTTTTTTTTTTTTTTCGTATTTTAGCACTTTGTCGCGGGCACAATTAAATATCTTCGTGGGCACATATGCGCCCGCGGGCACAAGGTTGGGAACCCCTGCTCTAGGGGATGATAATAATTAGGCACAGCAATTTAAATGCTAAAAACTACTCCTATAATTTACAGCAATAATCCAAGTCGTAGTAATGAATTGCATCGCCTCTGAATCTGCAACCAGCTGTTGCTTCTTTCCATTACAGCTACAGAAATAGTAAAACGAAATGTTAACTACTACGCGTGCTTGCATTAATAAGTGCGCTAAAAATATTATATTATTTGCATATTATTGTTGTAGAACACTGAAAAATGTTGCATATTGAGACAGATACGAACGTCTAGCGTTTTCATAGTTTAGTAAAAAAAGTAAATTAATTGAGCAGAAAATTTTGCAAAAAATCTGTAAGACTGTCTGTGCTCTTGAGTGGTTAAATAAAGCAAATTTGCTAATTTAGATAGAATAACTAAAGAAAATAAAAGCTTTCGACTTGAATAAAGCAAATTTGCTAATTTAGATAGAATAACTAAAGAAAATAAAAGCTTTCGACTAATTGTTAGTGCTTTTGTATTGTAAAAAAAATAAATAAATAAAAAACATTATAGAAAATAATAAGTCTTGCTTTAGAACATAATTTCAATATTTTTACTTTTAGTCTTTTTCAATTTTAACATTATTTGTTCATTCTTTATTTTTATTAATTTATATAAAAGCAAACTGTGAAAGCTCTCCCTTACAGTAAAGAAATTCCAACGGTATTGCCATATACCAACTGCCATCGGGGAAAAATAAGGATCACAGAAACCAAGAAAATTGAAAATAAAAGTTATGGGAAGAATGTTATCTGAGACAATACCGGCTAGGCATTACATAATCTTTACATCTTAATCCTGTATTTATTGCCATAAAATTGAACCTAATCAATAATTCATTATTTCATGTCTTAACAACCGTCACATTGATCATTGGTCGATAGCAGAATTTACTCCCAAAACGCCGTCTTCAACCAATAAATCTGTGGTCACATGCCAAAGTATCTTATGTTCACTTAACGTATTTAATATGGAGGGGCCAAATGTTGTTAAGAAGATAAAAGAAGTGGTATTTTGCTATTTTTGTGAAAACCGAAATCGAAAATCGTCTCAGCTTTTGGCAATAAATTCGTCAGAAGTGCTATCATGGGATTTGTTCAATTCCATTGTATATTCTCTAGTAATATTAGTTGAAAATATGTGTTGGGAATACGGAATCGCAATAAGGATCCTTTTATGTCCTTGTTTTTGGTTGGGAATGAGAATTTAATAATCTTTTTGTGATGTAGGTTTTAGGGTATTAATATAATCGATTGTTCAACAAGTCCATGAAATCTTGATATATTGAGGGTAAAGCACATTGTTTTGACGCTTGATCTAAAGCGAACGCTAGTACATATTCGCATATTCAAAAAAATATATATATTTCTGACTCACACATTTACACACATCTGTTTTGTTTATTTGTTGCCATTGACACTCAACACTTGGAATGTAGCATAGCAGTGTCAGGTAACGAAGAATCCAAAGAGGCCAGAGATGCTGATAAATCCAACCTGCTATGATTTCTGTTATCACATCCCTCTAGCAAGTTTCCGCCTCCGATAGTCTTGACTGTGCCGGCTTCGAATCCGGGCTAGTGTTGCATGTACTTATTCCTTAATCTTACGCAAAAATGACAAACTGACAGCTAGACAAAAAACAAAAAGACAGCTAGACATTGCCGAGAAAAAATTGTTTCGTTTGTTTAAATGTTCGGGGCCTTCTTGCGAATTTCTTCCCCGTTATGTGCCAATAATGTCAATATGACCTATGCCGGTCGTACACGCACTAAGTTAAACTCAAGTCAATCATACTGATTTATATCGATCTCAGGTGTACCTACTTTAGTGCACAACTACTCCGATCATAGGGAAGTCGCCTTGTATATGAAATAACGTGGCTTTCCAGAAGGTGCAAAATAGTACTCTGCCGCTCTTTGTGTCTCGGGCAGGAATGCGTTTATTTATTCCTCATTCTACTAAATCTATAAAGTCTACACCGAATCTATGGTTTATTGGGGAATATTTGAAAGCAATTAAAGAAGTCACCTACACAGACTTTCCCAAAATGGAGATCTTCGCCGTGAGTATATCAAGTTGAGAAATCCCTGTAATTCCATCATCAGCAAAGTTAAATCATCGTTTGAAGACATTTTGAGAAGTAAAATTATTAATGCAAGTTCGGGATTATATCGCCCATTCAAAGGAAAGAGCTTTCTTCAAAACTCGTGATGTCGATAAATGTCTCAAAGAGCTTGACATCAATAAATCCAGTGGCCCTGACAATATTCCTGGTATGTTGCTTAAGAAATCTACTTCACCTTTGGTTCTATCTTTTCACCTTGTTTTACTTCTTCGCAGCCCCTTTCGAAAAAGTGAAGCTAACGGCACTTCTAACGAACGCGAAATAGCAATTACTTCTGCCCTCTTTAATATTATGGAGAGACAATAGTCTTTAGAAACCTGGCGAGATCTAACCAAATGCTGTACGACAGGCAGTATGGGTTTAGACCCAAAGATCTACTGGCGACTTCCAAGTGTACCTGACGGATGACCGCTTCTTCATGGCTTTGACGAGTCAGGTCTTGCTGCTCTAAATATTTCCAAGGCGTTTTCCAAAGTATGATACCTTGCTCTGCTAGTCCATTCAAAGCGCGAAGGGGGTGTTCCGATTTTTTTCGACGCTATTTTGGTTTGGTTGTCATTTCATCATCATCATCAGGAGCTCCACAACCTATTGTTGGCCTTGGCTTCCTCCAGAATTCGCCTCCTTGAGTCTCGATCCTTAGCTCGACTTTTCCAGTTTCTTATATTCAACTGCTCAAGTCGTCCTAGACGTCATCTATGTATCTTAACTTAGGCCGACCTGGTCTCCGTTTTCCTAGTGCTACTTTCCCCAGCACTTTGTAGGCTTCCGTTCCCCACTTCGTTGGACTTGGCCAATCCATCCAATTTTGATCACTTCAACAGTGTTCAGTGTTCTTACTGATTTCATACAACTCTGAGTTGTATCTTCTCCTCCAAACGCCATCAACCTGTATTCCTTTGTAGATCGGATGAAGGATTTTCCTTTCACATCTTCCATGTCTGCGTTTTTCAATGTCCACACTTCCGAACCATATAGTAGTATTGCGTAAAGTGCCAATTTTTCTTGAAATATTTCTGGACGTCAGGTGCTTAGACCAAAGTAGCATTTATTAGCCAGTTTCGTTGTCATTTGTTCGTTCATATTTGACCTTGGTGAATAGTAGTCGATAACATTGTAATGCCACAACAACGTGTAGAAGTTATTAAAAAAATTAAAACTTGGTATATACGATAACAGTATTATTATTATTATTTATTTAGCAATATTTGTACAGAAGAAAAATTATTAAATTAGTACAAAAAACGGTGGAAAAAAAGACAAAATGAAAAGTTAACAAAAAAGAATGACCTGCTTACTAACTAACATCTTATAATATACATAAATAATAATTCAAAAAACAAAAGATAAAGTAAAAAAAGAAAGATAAAAATAAATTATTATAGAGAGAGAACATAAAGAAAAAAGGAAAAAAAAATTAGATTTGCAGTTTGAGAGAACTAGAGTGCAAGCAAATAGATAGATGGATAGTATTTGCATTTCAAGGCGGTCTGCCCGTAAGGTATTCAAAAAGACACCTTTTAAAAACACAGCTTGATTCGATAAATTGCAAATTATAAGGAAGAGTATTCCAAAGCAGAGCTGCATAAACAAAGTAAGAACGTTGGCCTAGCAAAGAGCGAAACCGAGGAATAATTACATTGTTATGTCTACGCGGTTGCGAGAACTGGAGGTATTCAGAGAGGTAGGAGGGTTTTCGCCGTCTAAGAATATCATGAAAAAATCTCAGCATCTTTATAAGTTTTTAAGGAACACCCCAAGACATTGTTCACAAAATGCGTAGTGTGATCATACCGTCGTAGATTATAAATAAAGCGTACGAAATCATTGTATGCGACTTCAATTTTCCGAGCACAAGAAGCGTCTAACGAGGGAAAGACTAAGTAGCCATGCATTAAATGGGGCAGGAGTAGTGCTTTTGCTAATCGCAAACGAAAGACACAATTCATCAAGTTTCCATACAGACGGAGTTTCCTGAAAAGACAATAGGTTTAACTCACTATATAACGAATATGGTCACAACCGGTCGTATCGTGGTTTAGAGTTACTCCGAGATTTTTAACACGATCTGCACGCTGAATAGGATTGCTATTTAAAATGACTCTGGGAAAAACCAGACTGGGGTTAACAGATGGAGCTAAAACTAGGATATTGCGACTTGCCTGGATTGAGTGATAAACGATTAACCGAAGCCCAGAGAAAAACATTTTGTGAGTCCTCGGATAATTTCCGCACTCCTGACACCAATTGGTCTGTAGGCCTAGAGAGGTACAGCTGTACATCATCAGCATATATGTATGTGGATTTTGGAATTGTTTACTACTGCAGGAAGGTCATTAATGAATATACTCAATCGGAGAGGGCCGAGAATTGAACCTTACGGAATACCACGGCAGAGAATGGTAGAGGTTGAAGCACGATTATGCTGCATTACCTGTTGCATACGGTTATTCAAGAAACTATGCATAAGCTTAAGAGCAGACGAGGAGAAACTAAACTGTGTGTGGAGCTTTTGGAGAAGTAGGGAGTGGTCACCATTATCAAAAGCCTTATAAAAGTCTAGTAGTGCATGATAGCAGACTTGGTTCCCATCTAAGTAGTTCCTAATATCGGTCGTGATTTTAAGAAGTGCAGTATCGAACTATGGCAGGGATTTATAAGCTTATAATGTTCACAGAGTTCGAAAATTTGAAATGCAATCAGTTTCTCAACTAAAAATTATAAGATACTAATAGGACGGAAGTCAGCAGGGCACTCAAGGGAAGAACATTTGGCAACAGGGAGTATAAGGGCATGTTTCCAAGAATTGGGAAATTTGGAAGTAGTAAGGCATGAGTTATTCAAATGAGTTATAATAGGTAATAGACTAGGTAATAATAGTTTAAGAAATCTCGGCGATATCTTGTCACTCCCTGTAGCATTCGATTGAACGCCATTTATGGCACATAAAACTTCAGCGTGGTCTACGCCGCGGAAACTAAATCCATAGACGACGACGGAGGAACAAGCGTAATATGGACAGAGTTGCTTGAAGTAAAGTGCGAATTCAGACTTTCGGCATCAAAGTTATGGGCTGTAGGCTCTTTTTCTTATTGTACTTACTTAATTTATTCCATACTTTCTTCGGTGGCAGATTGAGTCGGCATGCGAAGAAATTTCGCTTGGCTTCTTTAATTTTAGCCGTGGTGATATTACGAAGTCGTTTATAAGAGTTTTTGGCACTTTCGGTTTTTAGTTTTACGAATCTTTTATAAAGATACTCCCGCTCAATAATTAAGGACTTAATTTCGTGACTGACCAAAGGCTTGGATTTTTCAGTAATGGTTTTTGTTCGAATAGGAACATACTCATCAAACAAGGACTGCATAAGCTCCTCAAAAAACTTAGTCTTATCATTAACGTCAGTAAATGTGAAAATGTTTTCCTCACAACATTCACCTAGACGACGACGATCAGTGTTAGTAAAGTCACGGTAAGTAATTGTTTTAGCAGGTTGAGATCCAACTGGAATATTGCAATAGACATATAATAGATCATGGTCTAGGAAACTCGGAACTGTTGAGTAGCAAATCAATTTCCGATGGATGTTTTGCTTTAAAATAGGTAGGAAGAGCATTAATTGTATTTAATCCAAGACGGTGCATAGTATAAAGAAACTGCTGCTGTTGGCCACATGGCTTTAAAAGGTTCACCTTAAAATCTCCACCAAATAAGAGATTAGTGTATCTCCGCGAAGAGTTATCTATCGATTGTTCCAGCTCAAAGAAATTATCCGTATTAAAAAAGCCAGGCGGATAATAGACAGATATGGGAAGAATTTTCTCCGAGTTGCAAGACACTTCAACGCCCAAAATGTCAATCACGAAGGTATGGAATGACAGACAATTTTAGCATTTAGGAAATCTTTGATGTATATAGCCACCCCTCCGCCGATACGATCCCGGCGATCGTTGCGAAACACCCGATAACCATCAAGGGATATGAAAGAGGATGGGACGGATGCATTCAATCAAGTTTCGCATACAAGCAATGCATGAATTCCTACATTGAGAAACATTTCCCCAAATTCATCAATTTTGTTTTTCATACTACGGGCATTGAAAGAATAAATCTTAAAGCCACTATACCTAGAACTGAAAATTCTAAGTAGTGTCCCTACCTTGTTATTGCAGCTGGAATACGACGAATGCATAACAGGTATTCACACTAAAGAATCAAGGAGTGTTGTAAAAAGGCACGACGAATATGGCAATTAACAAATAATATAAAGGAGCACATCTTGAAATGCAAGGACCACCACAAATAATCAATTAGTATAAATGTCTCAAAGAACTCGACGTCAATAAATCCACTGGCCCAGACAATATTCCCCCTATGGTACTTAACAAATGTGCCTCACCTTTGGCTAAACCTCTGCGCAAACTTTTCGCCCTGTCATACTTCTCCGGAGTTTATCCCAACTCTTGGAAACTAGCTCATGTTCAGCCCATTCCCAAAAAACGTGAAGCCAGCGACCCTTTAAACTACCGCCCAATAGCAATTACTTCTGTTCTCTTCAAAATCATGGAGATAATAATCATTTTTGTCGTCCAATCCTGAGTGTGAAATCATCGTTGCGGGTGATTTCAATGTTCACAATGTTAAATGGCTGACTTGCTCAAATGGCACCAGTATTTCTGGCAAGGACGTTGAGCTCTTTGCAGACATCAATAACTTGCATCAAATTGTGGATCATCCCACAAGAGTCCCTGATGTTGCTGATCAAGGAAGATATCTCCTTGATCTTTTTCTAACTTCTCATCCCGCACGTTACTCCGTCGAAGTTGATTCACCTCTCGGCAATTCAGACCACTGCCTAATCAGCGCTAACTTCCCATTCGAATTTCCCACCCCTCCCAAACCAGTTCGAAGAACTGTATGGCATTATGGGAAGGCCAATTGGCAGGGGCTTATTGATTTTTTCCAGTCTACAGACTGGAATCTGTGTTTCCGGAATAGAAACGCCAACTCTGCCGCTATCCGTATCACCAGGATCATACAGGCAGGAATGCATTTGTTCATTCCCCATTCTTCCAAGTCTGTGAAGCCTAGGCCCAACAGATGGTTTAATCGGGAGTGTAAGAATGCAATCAAAGCTAAAGAAGCCGCCTTCCGAGCGTACAAGAGCTTCCCGAGTGAATCGCTCCGTTTAGAGTACATACAACAAAGAAATTTTTGTAAAACCGCCATCAAGAAAGTCAAACCTTTATTTGACAACAAATTGAGAAGTAAACTCCTAAATGCAACCTCCGGTAGCAAAAAGTTCTGGTCCTTGGTAAGTTCCACCAAGAAGAATTCACTACAACTTCAACCCCTTCCTTTATTCACAATGAGAAGGTAATAACAGACAGCAAATCCAAGGTCATATTTCTCCGGAGTTTATCCCGACTCTTGGAAACTTGCCCATGTTCAGCCCATACCGAAAAAAGGTGATTCCAGCCTTCCCTCCAATTACCGCCCAATAGCAATTACTTCTATTCTCTCCAAAACCATGGAGACGATAATCAACAAAAAGCTTATGTCATATCTAGAATCCAACCTTCTCATAAACGACAGACAGTATGGCTTCCGACAAAAAAGATCCACTGGCGATCTTTTAGTCTGTCTTACAGAACACCTCAGCCGTAGTCTGCATGGATCCGGTGAGTCTAGTCTGGTTGCTCTAGATATCTCCAAGGCTTTCGATAGAGTTTGGCACTCAGCCCTATTAGCTAAACTCTAAGCTATTGGGGTTGACTCACTTCTACAGAAGTGGATTGAGAGTTTCCTTTCTGGCCGTTCTATCAAAGTAGTATTGGATGGCGTCAAATCCGCATCTCACCCGATCTCTGCGGGGGTCCCCAGGGGTCAATTTTATCACCGGCCCTATTTCTCATATTTATAAATGACCTTCTTTCAATCCCCTCCAACCCACTTCTCAGCTTCGCTGACGACGGTACTCTACGTTACTCGTACAGCTTCGATACAAGACAGACTCATGCCAGATCCTGTCTTGATGATCGCGAACTAATGTCCAACTCTATTAATAACGACATTGAACTCATTTTAGAGTGGGGAAAGAAAAATCGTGTTGAATTCAACGCCGACAAAACCAAGTACTGTCTTATCTCCAAAAAGAAGCTCAACACCTCTTCACCCTTGAAAGTGGATGGAGTACAACTAATGGCCGACCCATCCTTACACATCTACATCGAACTCGTTGAATAATGTCGATTGAGTAGACGTGCTTTTGAAGCTCCCCGATATCTAATCAATTTCCGCTGTTTTTATTTCCAAATTCTTCACAAAAAAATTTCTTTTCCGAGATCGATATCCAAGTTTTCTTTTTGTGGTGCATAAATCGTAAAAAAGTTAAAAATATGTCGTCAAAATCAAATTCAAGGCCAAACACCAGAAAATTTGTTGAAATTACAAATGATCAAAATCCCGCTAGAAACAATACTCCCGGGCCGACGGCCAGCAGGCGCAACGATGGTAGCAGCAGCAAAACACCGAGATCCTCATCAATATCTGCCCCCGAGAATAACCTTGAGCTCTTGGAGAAAAGGCTTGTATTAAGCTTTAACAGAATGCTCAACGAACAGCTTGCCGCTCTCGAGGATCGTTTCGAGGATCGTCTGAAGCAACTTGAGACCCGCCTGACTACACAAATTGACGAGGTATGTAACACTTTTAACACTCAAGTGGGAAAACTAAGAGACGAGTTGGAAACAGCCCAGCATGACCTTGCCGTAGTCTCAAACGAGCTAGAGGACTTACGGCGCCAATCCCGACTCCATGACGTGGTCATTCGTGGTATTCCTACGAATGAAAATGACAACCCGAAGCAGATTTTAAATTCTCTTGCTTCCACCATCGGGCATGAGCTGTCACCCTACGTGAATGTGTTCCGGCCACTGCAGCGACCGCGATTAGAGTCACAGACTGGCAGCGTCATGAAATTAAGCTCGTTGTTAATTGCAAAATTTCCATCAGCCAACGAGCAGCAAGAGTTCCTGCGAAAAACACGCCAGCATGGAGCTATTTCATTAAAAAAATTGAATCTGGGCTTTGTTTCTGACAGTCCAATCTACATAAACGAAAGCCTGACTTCCAAGAACAATGATATTTTCCACACTGCACGCAGACTCCTGAAGCAAAAGCTTGTCACTGCGGTTTCCACTCGTCAGGGCCTTGTTTATGTGCAGATGGAGAGAAATAAACAGCCGCGTCTATTTACATCAGTCTTGGATCTGAACGAAGCCGCCAGCTCTTCTCTCACTCCCAGCTCACTCTAGCGAATTTGGAGAAAACCGTCATTAATGCGGAGATTCATTTTACATGTTCTGTGCTTGTTTTCATTTATGTTTTTATTTTGTGTTGAACTTATTTTGAATTTCTTTTCTTTTTTTCTTAATTTCTTTTCCAATTATTTTTGTATTTTTTTTAGTTTAGGTTTTTACATTTTTTATTTTTATCTTGTAATGTTGGAATATTATTGCTTTCTTTTAGACTTGAAATTTTTAGGCATGCCACGTCCTGCATTCACTTTGTTACCCCGTTTCTGTGACTTCGGCTAAGAAATAACAAAAATATGAACAAAATTAGAACACTGCTCAACGTTTTCCAAACTAGGGCTCAAGGCTTAAATTTTTGCCACATTAATGCGCGTGGCTTACGCAACAAAATTGATGAACTACAGGAGATTTTCCGTGGTTCTAATATACACGTTATATTGGTATCTGAATCTTCACTGCGAGATCATGTCCCCACAAAGCTTGTCTCATTAGATGGGTACAATCTACACAGAAATGATCGCAAGAACCGTTCTGGTGGTGGAGTAGCCATATATGTGAAGAATAACCTCAGGTCTTTCAAAGTTAAGGAATCTGCATCTAATCCCTTGGAATTCCTTAGCATTGAAATTACCTGTGGTTATAGAAAATGTCTCGCCACTGTGGTCTACTGCCCTCCACGAATTTTCTCGCTAACTGAAGCCAGTGAACTGGAAGTATGGCTCTCTGATGCCACCCATAACTATGAGAGCATCGTGATTGGTAGTGACTTTAATGTAAACATTTTATCCAACAACGCCCTTTCCAAAAAGTTTCTCAATTTCTTCAAAATGTTTGACTTAAAGCCCATTAACCAACTTCCGACATACCTAAATACCAATACAATAATCCATCGCTGCTAGATATCTTTTTTGTGTCGAACGTTGATAACGTCTTATTCCATAATCAGATTAGCCCACCTAGTTACCTCGATCATGACATCCTGTACCTTTCCCTTAAACTCCCAGTAAAAAACACTCAGCGGAAGTTGTTTTCGTATCGTGACTACAAGTCTATAGATGTCCCGGCTCTATTGCAAGAATGCTCCTTACTACCATGGGATCAAATATACCGCATCTCTGACATAGACAACCAAATAGAACATTTTCGCTTGCTATGTCTTCAACTACACGAATCTTTTGTCCCAGTTAAAACAAAACGCACTCTTTCCTCCACTTCTCCCTGGTTCTCCGCCAAAATCAGCCGTCTTGTCTCCGAGAGAGAATTCTTATTCAAAAAATATAAAATTAACAAAACCGATGCGAACTTAAAAGCCTGCAAAAAGGTTAGGAATTTAGTAACTTCCTCCATACGTAAATCGAAAGCCCAGTTCTTTTCGTCTAAGCTTAACCCGAATTTGCCCCCAAAGAAACTTTGGACCAACATTAAGCAACTTGGTATTCTTGGTAATGAAAGTGAAACACATATCAACCTTAGCGCTAACGAGCTAAATAATTACTTTACGTCTGCACCAAATATACGCGAAGATCCTCATTACTTAAGAGCAGCTAATAGTAATACTGGTGTTTTTTGTTTTCGCAATGTGGATCTTGCAGAAGTCCATAAAGCTTTTTACTCAATTAAATCCGAATCTGTTGGTCCAGACAACCTCCCACCCATATTCCTAAAGTTGATTTTTCCTCTGGTTCTTCCCTATATCACATATATTTTTAATAGTTGCCTCACTAAATCCTACTTTCCGCTTCAATGGAAAAAAGCAAAAGTTATCGCATTACCTAAGTGCAAATCTCCACAAAGCCCCGCTGATTATCGTCCTATAAGTATACTATGTTTCTTAGGTAAAGTACTGGAAAAATTAATGTCGTGGCAAATCGATGGGTACTGCGAAATGTGGTCCCTGTTGTCCCATGCACAGTCTGGTTTCCGCAAGAGCAGTAGCTGTGAAACTGCACTACTGAAAGTTACCACCGATTTGCGAATGGCTCTGGATTCGCATGACATTGCTTTTCTTGTGCTCCTGGACTTTAGTAAGGCATTCGATAATGTTAGCCATACGCTCCTTGAAACTAAGCTAATTGACTACATGAGGTTTTCATCCTCTGCGTCCTCCTTTATTCGGAGTTACTTGCACAATCGATCTCAAAAAGTATGGCTACAAAATTCAACTTCCGACTCCTTGCCAATCACCCGCGGTGTTCCGCAGGGCTCCATACTTGGACCGCTGCTTTTCAGCATGTACATAAATGATCTCAGCAGTGTCGTGACTAACTGTAAACTGCACATGTATGCAGATGATGTCCAAATTTACTTAAACAGTCCTATTGGTTTGGTTGAGAACTGTGTTAACAACATTAATGCCGATCTCGAGAGTATTTCTCAATGGTCTCTTTCCAACCACTTACTGCTAAATGCATCGAAATCCTGCTGCATTCCCTTGTATAGGAGTCATGTAGACACCTCTTTCCTTCCACCTATCATTCTTATGAAGACGCGCTTACCTTATCAATTGCGAGTCAAAAATCTAGGCGTTTATCTGAACTCACAATTAACTTGCTGTGACCAGATCTCCCATACCCTATCTAAAATATATGGAAATTTGCGTCGTCTATGGCTGTACGCGTCCATTCTGCCCTTAGGCACTCGCTCAAAGCTAATCAAAACGTTAATTTTACCGTACTTCACCTATGCTAGTTTGGTTTTCCCGTCCCTTGATGCGTCGTGATAAACTCAATGTAGCCTTCAACGATTGTACAAGGGTTGTTTATAATCTTCGCCGATCTGACCATATAAGTCGATATCGTTCTTCTGTTCTGGGGTGCACACTTGATGTGTACCTATCGCTCAAGGCAATGGTATTCATTTATAAACTTCTACACTCAGATCGTCCATCATACCTCCATGAGTATCTTCGATTTGGCCGTACAACTAGAAGAATACTATTTATCCTACCTAGATTCTCCCATGTAGTTGCGCAGAGATCTTTTTTTGTTCATTCTATACAACTATGGAACAGTTTACCCGCTGATATACAGAGCGCGGGGTCATTGGGTGTTTTCAGGAAGCGTGCCTTCAACTATTTTAATAGTCAATAATATTCCTTCAGTTGTTTTAGTTTTTCAGTATTTTCTTTTTTTTTCATTCCCTCTTATTGTTATTTGTTTTATAAATAATTTGTTTTTTTTAAATTTAATCATCTTATAATTGTTTGCTTAATTTGCCATTTAATTGTATAGTACATACGCTTTTAGCGGTATAAGATACTGTAAATCTTGATGTACTTGTTAGGGCTTAGAATGCCTAAAACTCAGTGGACTACAGGGCAGCTTGAGAAATAAACCTTGTTTGACGATTCGAACTTTTATTTAACAAACTTCAATTCTTTAACAATTTTAAAATTCAATATAATTTCACTAATTCAAATAAACATTAAGTTAACTATTAAAATTCAATAAAGTTCACTAGATAATAACTTCAAGCTATTTAGTAAAACATTTATCAGGTTTAGTTCGGATAAACTAACAATTCAAGTTTATTTATATTTCACTTAATTAAATCAATACACTTAAAATTAATATTAATAGTCACCCTTGGTTAAATTGCTTTATTAGGCTTTACTTGGTTCTTCTTAATTTCCAGCAATGTTGCCGTTGCTGAATCTGAGACTGGATGTCCTGGAGCTGCTGTTGTGGGTTCGTTTAGATACTCGTATTAGATGCTGCCTCTAAGTACGCCAATATTGGGAGGGCTGAAATTCAATGTTAGTTAGAAATATTTTAATGTAAACGCCACTTAATATTTCAGGTTAACGTGATTTGTACATTAACTCGTTGCGTAAAATGTACAAGTTGGATTTTGATTAATTTACACCAGCTCGATACGTTAGATGTAAATTATTATTTGATATTACATGAACTCGAGACGTTCCATGTACCTTGGGTTGAGATCACTTGTTTATTAGAATTTCTTCGAGCTCGAGTCGCAACGAAGATCAATTGTGATCTGAAATCCCGACCGACTGGCTGCGTTATTTATTTCGTTCCTGACAATGGCAATTTTTTGGAAGGCAATGTGGGGGGGGCCATTGGAATTGGAATTTTGCTTCAATTATTGTGTATATGTCCCTTCTTGTTATGTATATCAATTTTACATAGCAGCTGATTTATGTGTTTTGTTGTGACATTTGGCTAATATGGATGCGAATCGGTGAGTTTGTCTTATTTGATTAATTATTTTAATATTTATAAATTTACTTCTCTCTTTTTTATGTTTTGGTGGATGCGGAGCCAAATATGCTGGAATGGAGTTTGTATTGCCTGTAGGGTAGTCAGGTTAGTAGGTTTTTTATATAGAATGTTTTTCTTGGTGATAAATTTGTTTGTTTACAGGAATATGATAGCTGCAAGACGTCGGTGGAGTATAAACTTGGTTTCCTTAAGATTGTTCATGGTAAGTATATTGATCAAAGATTGTTTACGATATTAATTATTTATTTTTAGGATATTACGACTGAACATCCTCCCGGGCCTTGAAGCGGTAGCTTCAATATCTTCTAGGTGTTGTTGTTTTTAATATTATTGTTGTTGGAAGGGTATTGTTAATAAAAAAAGTTTTTACATGCTTATATGAATATAGGTTTATTAATTAAATTTCCCTCTTTCTTTGGATTCCCGGAAGTTGTTCAGTGTTGTGCCGTTTTTCTTTGATTGTAGGGTGATGCGGCATCGTCTATCTTTAAGGAAGGTGAATCGTAATGTTCCCTCCTTACTTTTGTGCCGGTAGGATCGCTTGGCTGCCCAAATTTTACTCCATGGCAAAGATAGATTTTTAATTTTTCGCCACAATGCTGGTTCCACAATGATGTTGGGTGGAGGTTGACGTGCCCTATACTCGTCCAGCGATATTCGTTTTTTGGGTGGTGTGACACTAGGTGCTTGGGCAGTGCGGTGGGTGGATGTCGGCACTTTATGCGGTTGAGTGCGCCTACGAATTTCCGGGCCGCACGGTATAGCCTCAAAAGGTCTTTTAAGACGTGGTGGCTGTGGTGATGCTGGCCTGGCTAATTTGGTCTTAATTGACGCTGACTCCGCTCTTGGTGGTGTGGACAATTGTGGTAGATCGTCGATCCACAAATAATCCATGATTTTTTTTTTTAAAAATAAAACACTTTGACTTTCAGCACGGTTGATATACTAATGATAGAGATGATCTTGCAGAAAACTTTGTAGAAAATTTAACGGGTTTTCTTAGACGTTATTGTTGTAGTATTTCGGAATTTTGTTCGACATGGTTTTGATCCTTGCTATATGATATAGAATCTGAAGCTTGGGTTTCATTGACATGGTTGCGTATTATTTGGTTATCGCTGTCGTTAATAGGAAGTAGGGCTACCTTTGCGATTGGTCTTCGAATTATAGAGTTCTTTGTTTTAATATCAACTACCCGAATTAGGTTATCGGTGCCTGGATAAACTTTTACAATGCGTCCTAACGCCCATTGTAGCGGAGGTAGACGATCTTCTTTAATTAAAACTAAGTCTCCTATTTTTAAATTAGGTTGTGGCTGAAGCCATTTAGGACGTTGTTGAAGTCTAGTAACATATTCGGTGGACCATCTCTGCCAGAAATGCTGTGTAAGTTGCTGACAAAGTTGCCATCGATTCAAATAATTGGGTTTACTCTCTAATAGATCTTGTTGTGGTGGTGCTAATAAGGCATCGCCGATAAGAAAATGGCCTGGAGTTAAAGCACTCAGATCTGTTGAATCTTCGGTCAGTGGGCATAACGGCCGTGAATTCAAGCATGCCTCAATTTGACTTAGCGTTGTGGCCATTTCTTCGAATGTTAATGTGGCGTTTCCGAGGATTCTTCTGAGGTGATACTTTGTCGATTTAACCCCTGCCTCCCAGAGGCCACCGAAATGGGGTGTATGTGGTGGATTAAAGTGCCAATTGATGCCTTCATGAGATACGTGGTCAGCGACTTGATTCTGTTGTTTGTGAACTTCTTTGAGGAATGAATTTGCACCAATAAAGTTGGTGCCGCAGTCACTGTACATGTGTTGACATTTTCCTCTTCTTGAGATAAAGCGATAAAGTGCTGCTAGAAAGGCTTGCGTGGTAAGTTCACTGACGAGTTCGAGGTGTATGGCTTTTACTGACAAGCAGATAAATACCGCAATGTATCCTTTGGTTGCCGGAGCTCCTCGTCTCTTACTGGTTTTGATACTGATTGGTCCGCAAAAATCCACACCCGTATGCGTAAAAGGCCTTGACATCGTGACTCTTTGAGCTGGCAGATTTCCCATTAGTTGACTATTGATTTGCGCTTTGAATCGAAAACATGTCATACATTTGAGTAATAACCGTCGCACAGTATTACGCCCGTCTAGTATCCAGTACCTTTTTCGTAGTAGTGATAAGGTTAATTGAGTTCCGCCGTGCATGCATGAATGGTGATACTGGACAATTAGGAGAAAGCTTAAGTGACATGAATTGTTTAAAATTATGGGATGACGTTCGTTATGACTTATAGGAGCGTTTTGTAGACGTCCGCCGACTCTTAGAATTTTGTCGTTGTCTAAATATGGGTTTAAATTTTTTAGTTTGCTTTTTGGATGTACAGTCTTGTGTAATTCTAGATGACGGAGATCATTGGGAAAATGTAGTCGTTGATGAAACTTCACCCAAAGGTTCGTGGCTCGTTCAAGTTCTTGTGTTGATAGCCAAAGTTGCCTTGGTCCGGGGCGTTTGATTGTACGGAGACAATATGCCGTGACGCGAATTAATTTTGAAAAAGAGGAGAACCTTTTTAGTAGCTCTAACATAAATGGATTTTCATCATACATGGTATGTAACCCGTGAATATGTTTCCTGGTTTCTAGTTCTGTCTCCTCGTAACTCGGTGAATGAGGCCAGTGGCTGGGATCTTGAATTAGCCAATGAGGTCCGCTCCACCACTGTGTTGTAGTGATCAGTTCGTTTGGTAGAACTCCTCTGGAAGCGAGGTCAGCTGGATTGTCTTCCGATGAGACATGATGCCATGGTGCATTCCCTATTAATGTGAAGATTTCGCTTGTGCGATTTGCCACGAAAGTGGTCCACTTTCTTGGTTGTCCTTTTAGCCATGAGAGGACAATTGATGAGTCTGTCCACATGTGTGCTTCGATGTTGTCAAGCTGTAAGATATTGCGAGTATGCCGTATTAATTTTGCGGCTAATACTGCACCACAAAGTTCCAATCTTGGTATAGATATTTGTTTGATCGGAGCGACTTTAGTTTTAGAGGTGATGATCTGGATTTTCACGTTGTGGTCCGGGGTAGAGATTCGACAGTAGATCACGGCTGCATAGGCGTTTTGCGAGGCGTCACTAAAGGCGTGGAGTTGAATGTCCTGAGAGTTCTGAGTAGTTCCTAACCATCGTGGAATGCGAAGCTGTTCAAGTAGGGGGAGTTGAGCCTTTATCATGGACCATGAATGTTGTATTTTCGAAGGTACGGGCTCATCCCAGGTACTGCCAAGGATCCACAATGATTGCATCAGAATTTTTGCAGTAATTATCACTGGTGAAATCCAGCCTAATGGATCATAAAGTTTGGCAATCTCTGATAGAAGCTCTCGTTTGCTCAGCATATGATGATCTTGAGTTATCTTTATTCTGTAGCTGAATGTGTCAGAGGAAGGGTACCACATAACACCTAAAGATTTAATGCCTTGATCTGGGTTGATGTCAATAGGCTCAGACACTGCTCTATCCTCTTCTGGGATGGTGGCTAGAATGGAATTGTCATTTGTAAGCCACTTTTTGAGCTTGAAACCGCCGCGGAGGAGAAGTTCGTTTAAGTCCTTGTGGATTGTTATTGCCTCATTGATCGAATCTGCACCCGTGAGTAGATCATCAACGTAGAAATCGTTAAGAATTATTTCGGAAGCACGTGGATAGGAGTTACGTTCGTCGGTGGCTAGCTGCTGTAGTGTACGAATTGCTAGAAATGGAGCGCAAGTGACTCCAAATGTTACCGTGGTTAAACAATATTCTTGCAAGGGATCTGATGGGGATTCTCGCCATATGATTCTTTGGTAAGTCACATCATCTGGATGCACCAATACTTGGCGATACATTTTAACAATGTCTGATACCAGCACGAATTTGAATTTCCTCCAACGAGTAAGGACCGCTATGAGTTCATTCTGTAGTGTAGGACCGGTCAGCAACACGTCGTTGAGAGAATGTCCGGAACTGGTTTGTCTCGATGCATCGAACACAATTCGTAACTTTGTGGAAGTGCTCTCCTTGTAGACTGCATGATGCGGTAAGTAGAAACTTTTGTAGAAAATGGAATTGCCTTGTTGTACTTTGGTCTCGTCTTCTGAAGTTGCTGCTGGAATCATGTGTTTTAGTTGAATGTACTCATTGATGCACTGAGTGTACTCGCCCTTTAAATCTGGATTTGACAAAAACCGTCTTTCGAGGTTCAAGAAACTTCCAATGGCGGCTGCCCGCGACCGTCCTAGTGATTGTTGGTGTTGTTCGCTGATGAAAGGTAACCGCACACAATATCTACCATCCTTTAGGCGTTGATGTGATTCCTGATAGATTGTTTCGCATTTTCGATCATCTGGATTTAATGATGATGCAGTGGGAACCTCTTCAATCGTCCAAAATTGTTGTAGCTGTTGACTGAGAGTTGTTAGAGATGTAATGGACGTAAAGGTGTTGGGTGAAGAGAATTCACTGGTATTACTTGATATTTTCCCGCATAATATCCAGCCTAATAGAGTCTCTTGTGCGATTGGTTGGTCTGGAAGTCCTTTTCGAATGTTGGGTAATATTAAGGATCCGTAAATATCAGCTCCTAATATTACATCAATTCGTCCTGGTTGATTAAAGGTGGGGTCAGCCAACTGTATCCCTTCAATATGTTTCCAGTTGATGGGTACAAAGGGTCTTGATGGTAAGAAGGACGTTAAAGTTTTTAAGACAAGGGCTTGTAGATTCAACTGATAACCCCCGGGTTGAATAACCAGGGCCGTTTCCACCATTGACCGGGAGATTCCAGCGTCGGATTGTTGTACACCCAAGATGTTCACAAGGACTGGCTTCTTTTGTAGTGAAAGTGATTGGGCGGCATATTCTGTCAGAAAGGATGTTTGCGAGCCTGGATCTATGAGTGCCCGAAAGGTTTTGCGTACTTTCCGGGGTCCTTCTAAGGTTATGATTGCAGTAGAGAGAAGAACTTCTTTATACATTGCTGAGTGTAGAGAATTAAGCGTGGTTGTGGTCTGCATAGATCGTGGCGGAGATGCTTCGTTCTCTGGTTTCGTTGCGGTATTTTGCGGGGGACCTCTATCGGCGTTGTGCAATAGAGTATGATGACGTTTCTTGCAATGTCGACATGTAAACTTGCTCGGACAGTTTGCTCCCATATGTCCTCGTCCCAAACAATTGATGCACAGACCATTTTTGCGTGTTATGTGATTTCTCTCTGCTATTGTTGAATTCATAAACTTGGAACAATTTCTCAAGGGGTGATCTTCTCCACATGTTTCGCAAGCATGATGATGTCCTGTGACGAATGACTGAATCCTTGGTGGTGTTGAGAGATGTCGTTGGGTTTTACTTAATGATGGCCCCTTTCTTCCTATGGCTTCTAGCGTTCGGAAGCGTGCCTCCAAGAATTCGCGTAGCATCGTCCATGATGGTACCTCAGTGCTCTTACTATTGCCGTGTTCCCATAGCTGGAGCGTTTCGGTTGGTAGCTTTTGTCCTATTATGTAGACTATCATCGCGTCCCACTTGTCCACTGCCACTCCGAGATTGTTTAGCGCTTGTAGACATTCTGTTGTTACGTCCATTAAACTCCTGATTCCTTGTGCCGATTCAGAAGATACGGAAGATTGATTGAGTAGGAGTTTCATTTGTGCGTTGACTAACACTCTCTTGTTGTTATACCTCTCTTTTAGGAGATCCCAAGCTGGAATGTAGTTATCGTTAGTTACTTGTACCTGTCGCAGAAGACCTTCAGCTTCTCCACTTAGATGTAACTTCAAGTATTGAAGTTTCTGTGCGTCAGACAGATTATGATTCTCATGGATCAGGCTTGTGTAGAGATCATGAAAAGTTGTCCATTTCCGATAATCTCCAGAGAATTTTTCCAATGAGATTCGTGGAAGCTTGATAAGATGTTCCTTACTTGACATAGCTATCTCCCTTTCCTGTACTCTGGGAGACTGACTGCCTGCTGCTATTGGTGGATACTCGGTATCATACCGAGATTCTATTGCTGCGTAGTGTGCGTAGAAGAATGACTCCATTGCTTCGTATAGTTCGTCCTGGAAATATTTGTGGTTTAATATTTCCGAATCGACAGGTTCGTTGTTTTTTGCCACGAGAATCTGGATATGTGCTCGCTTTATTTCGTTGAATTGCTCTTGGAAATCCTGCAGTCGTTTTTTGTAATATGGTTCCGTTCGCCTTGCGGAGCCATCCTTTTTGTAATTCTTGATGAAATTTTCCAAGAGATCCTTTCGTGCTATTTGCAATTTGATTTCAGCTTCCATCTTTTAATTTGATGTCACTGGTTAAATTTCTAAGCTACGCTGCGACCACTGAGTACTTTTATACCGTTTATCCGGCTCGAAGGACCAAAATGTTAGGGCTTAGAATGCCTAAAACTCAGTGGACTACAGGGCAGCTTGAGAAATAAACCTTGTTTGACGATTCGAACTTTTATTTAACAAACTTCAATTCTTTAACAATTTTAAAATTCAATATAATTTCACTAATTCAAATAAACATTAAGTTAACTATTAAAATTCAATAAAGTTCACTAGATAATAACTTCAAGCTATTTAGTAAAACATTTATCAGGTTTAGTTCGGATAAACTAACAATTCAAGTTTATTTATATTTCACTTAATTAAATCAATACACTTAAAATTAATATTAATAGTCACCCTTGGTTAAATTGCTTTATTAGGCTTTACTTGGTTCTTCTTAATTTCCAGCAATGTTGCCGTTGCTGAATCTGAGACTGGATGTCCTGGAGCTGCTGTTGTGGGTTCGTTTAGATACTCGTATTAGATGCTGCCTCTAAGTACGCCAATATTGGGAGGGCTGAAATTCAATGTTAGTTAGAAATATTTTAATGTAAACGCCACTTAATATTTCAGGTTAACGTGATTTGTACATTAACTCGTTGCGTAAAATGTACAAGTTGGATTTTGATTAATTTACACCAGCTCGATACGTTAGATGTAAATTATTATTTGATATTACATGAACTCGAGACGTTCCATGTACCTTGGGTTGAGATCACTTGTTTATTAGAATTTCTTCGAGCTCGAGTCGCAACGAAGATCAATTGTGATCTGAAATCCCGACCGACTGGCTGCGTTATTTATTTCGTTCCTGACAATGGCAATTTTTTGGAAGGCAATGTGGGGGGGGCCATTGGAATTGGAATTTTGCTTCAATTATTGTGTATATGTCCCTTCTTGTTATGTATATCAATTTTACATAGCAGCTGATTTATGTGTTTTGTTGTGACATTTGGCTAATATGGATGCGAATCGGTGAGTTTGTCTTATTTGATTAATTATTTTAATATTTATAAATTTACTTCTCTCTTTTTTATGTTTTGGTGGATGCGGAGCCAAATATGCTGGAATGGAGTTTGTATTGCCTGTAGGGTAGTCAGGTTAGTAGGTTTTTTATATAGAATGTTTTTCTTGGTGATAAATTTGTTTGTTTACAGGAATATGATAGCTGCAAGACGTCGGTGGAGTATAAACTTGGTTTCCTTAAGATTGTTCATGGTAAGTATATTGATCAAAGATTGTTTACGATATTAATTATTTATTTTTAGGATATTACGACTGAACAGTACTTGAAGTAAATAAATGAAATGAAATGAAATCTTAGGCGTGACATTAGTCAAAGACTTGCCATGGAATGACCACATATTCCAAATCGCCAAACAAGCATCCCAGTGCTTGGGATTTCTTAAGAGGTGCAAGTACCTCCTCCAGCCATCGGCCCGTGCTATTATTTATAAATCTTACATTCGGCCTCTTCTCGAATATAACTCCCTCGTTTGGGGCGGCGCCCCAATAACCACTTTGGCTAGGTTAGATAAGGTGCAAAAAAGGGCGCTCAAGTTAATTGATGACGACACCGCCTGCTCCACCATCGACCCCTTGAGCGACCGTAGGAATGTAGCAGCACTGACAAAATTTTATCGCTACTATCATAGTGATTGTTCCTCCGAGTTAAACGCTCTCCTGCCTCCACGGCAATCTTATACCCGTAACACCAGATTAGCCCACTCATCTCATTCCCTCCACCTGCAACTCCCCCTTTCACGCACTCAACAAGATATGAATTCGTTTGTTAATAGAACAACTCTACTGTGGAATAACCTCTCGCAATCAGTATTTCCGAACTCCTACAACATCCAAGAGCAGGGTTCATCACCACCTTCTTCAATACCCCCCCGTACCTTTTAATCATTAACCTATACCACCCCCCTCATCCCTCCCCCGTACTAAGCTTACTGCTAGACATTGCACCATGACGTGACAAATGACATGACGGACTAGTAGTACAAAGGGTGACTCCTGAGCTTAGCACTGCCACATAAAAAAAATCGAAGGTTGATGAAATATCTGGAATCCAACCAAATTTTACACGACAGCCAGTACGGCTTTAGACCGAAAAGATCTACTGGCGACCTTCTTGTGTGTCTAACTGAGGCTCTCAACCAAAACATCCATCGCTTCGGTGAATCGGGTTTGGTTGCTCTAGATATATCCAAGGCTTTCGACAGAGTATGGCATCCCACTCTGCTCCTTAAACTCCAAGCTATTGGTATCGACTCAGTTCTAAGGAACTGGATTGAAAGCTTTCTTTCCAGCCGTTCAATCATGGTAGTGTTGGATGGCGTCGAATCCAACCCTCATTCCATCTCGGCCGGCGTTCCCCAAGGCTCGATTCTCTCGCCTGCCCTCTTTCTTATATTCATTAATGACCTGCTCTCAATCCCTTCCAACCCACTTCACAGTTTTGCTGATGACGGTACTCTGCGTTACTCCCACATCTTCGATAATATAGGACAAGCACGTGCCAGACCTTGTCCCGTAGACCGTGAACTCATGTCCAATTCTATTAACAGGGACATTGAACTTATCCTTGCTTGGGGCCGCAAGAATCGTGTCGAATTCAACGCAATCAAAACTAAGTACTGTCTCATCTCTACAAAAACCTGCACCACCCGTCCCTCTATCTCAGGGATAAAAAGAATGTAGGTAATAGCTCACCCATCTCTAAACATCCTAGGCGTAACCTTATCTTCAGATCTGCGATGGAATAATCACATATTCCAAATCGCCAAACAAGCTTCCCAACGCCTGGGTTTCCTCAAGAGATGCAAATTCCTTCTTCAGCCAACTGCTCTGGCTACAATTGTAGCCGTTCGGCTGGTTGTGTCAGGGTAAAATGTTAAGTCTGCTAACTCAACACGTCTTTAATATCCACAATTATAATGAAATAATAATTATTAAAAAAACACCAATAGTAACAATAATACTTTATTCTTTGTTAACTCAATACTAATGTGACAACACAATTCTCAAAATACTAAAAAGTCCACAATAATTCACGATCTGAACCACGTCCGCTCAATGCTAAAATCACGACAGAACCCAACTGCTCAATTCTAGTATCCCGACAGAACTAACTCTTATTCTCCTAATTCAAACCAAAACCGAGACTATTTCGTCATCTTTTTCCAAATTCTAGAAACTATTTCATCATCCCATTTACTTTACATAACAACCGAAAACGCTATATACCTCAAATTCTTTTCATTTTCCCAGAACCTTAATATTTCAAAAACATGTGACCTCAAAACTAACTCTCCTATTGGTCATTTAAAAACATTCGATTTTGAGAACATTGCTACGTCGTTGCCGATTTTCCCTTTTTCTATTGTTCTTTGCTCGCGCCTCAATTTTTACGACCCGAAGGCAACAACAACATAGCACTGCTCTTTACATAATATTCATTTTTATAGCCTTGAAGGGCTCTATACAATTATGGGATATATCTGTACGTGTTACATTTTAAATATTTGAGAGTTCTTTTAATTTTATGGCCTTGGAAGTTTTGTTTGTTTGGAACATAATTTTAAGGCATTGTTGCCATTTCTTTAAATTCTTTTAGAGTTTTTAACAAAATCTTAAATTTATCTACTACAATTCGGCCATCCTGACTCTAAGTCGACCTCGACTTACATAACTAATTTCACAAATTCTTCAGAAAATTTTATTAATTACAAAATTCTATCTCACAGACATATTTTATCACAAAATTATACATTAATCTTCTTAAAATAATAAACACAATTCTATTCAAACTTTCAAAATTATAAGACCGATCCAACAAATTCTTTCATATTTCTTTAATTAACTAATATTTATTTTTCAGAACCTTAATAGGTGATAAGTGGCTCATCGCATCTAACCTAATCCTTCAATAAATAAGGCCTCATATTCGTTGCCGAATAGACTCCTTGAAATGGTCTATTACTATTTTGGTATCCATCAGGATCCTTTATTTAGTACCTATCGTTCCCTAACACCTTACATATTTTGTACGGCCATCTAAACTTGGGAATCAACTTCTTATTCACCCCAATGGTAGTATCTACGTTAACAATAGTAACTAAATCTCCAATTCTATAACTCCGTGGTTTCTTATGCCTCAAATTATATCTTTTCTGGTTATATTGTTGTAACTTATCATTCTTATCCGCCGCACGCTTCCTAACTTTGCCTAAATTTTCTAATCTATCCTCGTTATCTTGATCTAACTCCTTAGTCAAATGTTCTTTTAGGTGATCAACAACCTTTCCCTTTTGTTCCATTCCAAATAACAACTTGCTAGGGCATTCCCCGACAGATCTATTTTGAGTATTGTTAATTCCAAATTCTACATTATCTAATACTTGGTCCCATTCTAATTTTTTGCCTTTGTCTACTAATTTAGCCAACATAGGTTTGAGTGTCCTATTGACTCTCTCAACTGCGCCGTTTGCTTGTGGTGTGGCAGTGGCAACTAATACTTGCTTTACATTACTACTTCACAAAATTCTACAAACTCCTTTGAAGTAAAAGCACTTCCTCTATCCGAAATAATTCTGTCTGGCCTACTGTAAGCCCTAAAATATTGCTGCAATGAATTAATAGCTTCCTTGCTATTCGTACTCCTCGTTGGATACAATCTGACAAAGCGAGAAAATGCGTCTATAACTGCCAAAATAAATTTATATCGTTGCTTTGTTCGTTCTAATGGACCGAAATGGTCTATGTGGATGGTGTCGAAAGATTTATCTCCTTTTGGGATGGAGTGGAGTTCTCCTTCTAATTTCCCGGAATTGGGCTGAAACGTAATACACTTCAAACATTTACTTATGTATTTCTTAATTTGTTCTTTAACATTAGGAACCCAATACGTGTTTAAAAATACTTGCAATGTTTTGTCAACCCCTAAATGTCCCATGTCATCGTGACAAGTCCTAATAACATTTTCTAATAATAATCCTGGAACGTAGAATAATAATCGTTTATCTTGAGACTTCCGATACACTAAACCGTTTCTTAATTCAAAATCTTTTCTTTCCTCCTTTTCCAATAATTCTCTTACCTTCCCAATGTTATCATCCTGATACTGATGCGCTGCTAATAATTGTTCTAACGTATTCTCTTGTAGCGTAAAAATGTTTTGTATTCTGCTGAGCGCGTCTACATGTTGCATTCTTTTACACTCTCTATGAACAACTTCGTAATCATAATTCTGTAATTCCAACGCCCATCTGGCGATTCTTGGATTTATATCTTTCTTGTTCAATGTTAAGGTGAGTGAGTTGCAATCCGTAATTATTTTAAATCGGATCCCGAATAAATAAACACGAAACCTTTGCAATGCGTAAATTATGGCTAATGTTTCTAACTCGCAATTTCTAACCACCTATAATGTCAAATATGTATGTTTTTTACAATTCCGCAATGTTCTTAATTATCCTAATACTCAATCGTCACAATAGTTCCATATTTTATAAAATTCATAATCTTGCTATTTCCACAATATTATATTCTCAATGTTAAAATCTTAATAATTCCATGATACTAATACTTTCAAATGCATAATTTAAATTCTTAATACTTCCGCAATACTAATACTTTAAAGCCCGTAATATTCCTAAATCTCGTTACTTTCACAATGATAACGTCCTCTGAAACCACAATCTTAAATCTTAGTAATTCCACAATAATATTATCTTTCAAAAGTTTTACAAGCTTGACTTCTAAAGCGTTAGCTGCTAATATTTCCAATACTCTAAATTCTCTTCAAATGTTTCAGTCCCGTAAAATATGTCGTCAAAATATATCGTAACCTTTTGTTTTTCTAATAATTCTCTACTAATTCATGAACTATTTACCGCAATACTTTCTTTTCTGCATACGAAACTCTCCTTGGTCTAAAAGCAAATGGTTCTTTTTCCTTTAAACAAATTTTAAGCTGAAAGTTGTTGGAGTTGGTCTCACAATTCTTAAAAGACTTCCCATAATTTTCAAAAAGTTTCTTAATTAAATTTTCATCCTGCTTAATTCTAACGTCATAATTAAGTTTCTCTAATGTATTTGACTCATTAATGTTACCAATTTGTAAATCAAAAATGTCAGCATTACGTTTCCTTATCGTAAGCTTCTTATCTCTAATAATTACACTGGTCTGCAAAAAACGGGTCATTTTTTCTCCTTCCCAATTTAATAGTCGTATCCTAAGTATTTTTTCGCGCTGAATCCGAATCCGTTGGCCAAATTGCCCTATCACGTCAGGATTTTGAGCAATCCTAACCCAAAAGTGCCAAAAAGCGTGTTTTTTGCACTTTTGCGCGTTAAATATCTCAAAACTATGGAATGATAGGGCAAATCGGACAACGGGATCGTTTTCAGCATGCCAAAATCTACAGAAAACCATGTCGAAAGCGTTTAATTTGAGAAAACTTTTTTTGTAATACTGAAAAGAAACCTGCGCCCCTGCGCTCTCCATTTTCTGGCCTCAAATTCGCGTCGTGCCTCTAGTCGGTTTGCGGCTCTTCCGAAAATTCATTTTAACTCACTTAATAGGTCATCGTAAGCCAACTTGATGTGGTCTGGTTTGGAACGTAACCACGTGAGTGCTCGTTCTTTAAAACTTCCAATCACTGTTATTTTCATCACTTCGTTGCTAACTGCATATGCCTCCTTGACCGCTTCGACCTCTGAACTCCAATTATCGTAATCACAAATCCCATCAAAATCAGGGATCAAATCTTTCAGAAAGTTGCTGTTTGTAGCCGGTCTTTCAACTGCTTGGCTCCTCTGTTGTCTCTCCAATTCTAACTCCCTTTGTAGCAGCTCTCTCTCCCTCAATAATAGGTCTCTTTCCCGTTTAATTAACTCGAGCTCGTCCAATACTCGTCCACCTCGTGCACCGTCTTCTTCCACAATACTATGCTCCTCATTGGAATGCAGCTCCTGTTGCGTCTGATGATGTTCCAATCGTCTTAGCAGCGTATCCCGACTACCAATCACCGGTAATCCTAGCTTCCTCAATTTCTGCCTTAGCTGCTTCACTGTAGAATCCTCATCAATATTTATGGGACTCTCCATCGCAATAGCCGTAATTATTCAAACAAAACTCAACAATATTCGCAATAATAGGCAAAATTCAACAATATCCGCAATGATAAACAAAATTCAACAATATCCGCAATGATAAATAAAATTCAACAATGTCCGCAATTATAAACAAAACTCAACAATATCCGCAATGATAAACAAAAATCTTCGCGCACTTTTCGTTCAATAATTTCACTCAGGATATCGCAGACTCGCAAGGCTTAAAGATGTAATATTCCGGCCTTTTCTTCGTCACTTGGATTTACCAATCCCACTTCTGAAATTGTTGTAGTGATGAGGTGGTGTGTCAGGAAAAATATTAGAAGAAAGGAGGGATACTAGTATTAACCAATATCCCACTTCTGATAAAATTGTAGCCGTTCGGCTGGTTGTGTCAGGATAAAATGTTAAGTCTGCTAACTCAACACGTCTTTAATATCCACAATTATAACGAAATAATAATTATTAAAAAAACACCAATAGTAACAATAATACTTTATTCTTTGTTACTCAATACTAATGTGACAACACAATTCTCAAAATACTAAAAAGTCCACAATAATTCACGATCTGAACCACGTCCGCTCAATGCTAAAATCACGACAGAACCAAAACCAATTCTAGTATCCCGACAGAACTAACTCTTATTCTCCTAATTCAAACCAAAACCGAAACTATTTCGTCATCTTTTTCCAAATTCTAGAAACTATTTCATCATCCCATTTACTTTACATAACAACCGAAAACTCTATATACCTCAAATTCTTTCCATTTTCCCAGAACCTTAATATTTCAAAAACATGTGACCTCAAAACTAACTCTCCTATTGGTCATTTAATAACATTCGATTTTGAGAACATTGCTACGTCGTTGCCGATTTTCCCTTTTTCTATTGTTCTTTGCTCGCGCCTCAATTTTTACGACCCGAAGGCAACAACAACATAGCACTGCTCTTTACATAATATTCATTTTTATAGCCTTGAAGGGCTCTATACAATTATGGGATATATCTGTACGTGTTACATTTTAAATATTTGAGAGTTCTTTTAATTTTATGGCCTTGGAAGTTTTGTTTGTTTGGAACATAATTTTAAGGCATTGTTGCCATTTCTTTAAATTCTTTTAGAGTTTTTAACAAAATCTTAAATTTATCTACTACACAATCTACAAGTCCTTCATTCGGCCCCGCCTGGAATACAACTCGTATATCTGGGCGGGTGCCCCAAAAACCACCTTGGCTTGGCTGGACAAGGTGCATAACCGCGCCATCAAACTCATTGGCGATGGCACCCTTTGCTCCTCCATCGACCCATCGCAGGAATGTGGCAGCCCTTAGCAAATTTTACTGCTATTACCATAGCGACTATTCCACTGAAATCAGAAACCTCCTGCCTACACGGCAATTTTTTTCCCGCAACACAAGACTAGCCAACTCGGCTCACCCCCATACGCTACAGCCCTCCTCTTCGCGCACATTACGTTTTAGTAGTTCGTTTATAAATAGAACAACTCGATTGTGGAACTCTCTCCCGCAGTCGGTGTTCCCGAACTCATATAATATCTTATAGTTCAAACGCAAGGTTCATCGACATCTACTCACGCACCCTCCAGACCCCTAACCTATCCTTTCTCCTTTATCCTTCAAATCAAGCTTACTACTAGACACTGACCACGACTTGAACGACATGACAGACATGTAGTACAAAGGGTGATTCCTAAGCCTGTATTTACCACATAAAAAAAAATTATAAAAAAGGAAAACAATATATAGAAAAATATACCCGCACGTCGCACTTCTCTCAAATACACAAGACTAACACAGAATGAAATTAAAATAGAAAAGTAAATTAAGACTAAACAAGCTAAAAAGAAGAAATTTATAAAAAAAAACAATAATCATTCATACGCTGACGCTTATCGGTTCCAGCGATTCCACAAATGGACACTCTAACTCAGCAAGATCACTTACTATTACAAGGGGATCTTCTTTCCTGTGGGAAACCCGCACAAGGCCGTCGGTGGTGATGACACTATGCATCAGTCCCATTTTTCGCATCCTCAGTGCAGCGCTCAGCAATTTGTTGTTGTGGGACAAAGCCCTCAAGGTTGTTGAGAGCAAAGTTCTGTTTTTTCCTACGTGTCGCATAGTGGCGAGATATTTGATATTCCACCCAAATTACTGTAGAAGTCGTAATTTTTAAGTTAGTTAATTTTTGTTTTAAAATGTTCATCTTGAATTTACCTATCGATCCCTCTAGCCGGATTCTGAGATTTCATTTTTGTTTTTCTTAAATTTTGACGTGACAACGTCTATTAAATCGGTTTAAGATAGGACGCGCGTGTAAAAATGTCCCGCACACAAGAAAAAAATCATATCTCCGGCTAAAAATTTTCGTTAATTTATCCTCTACACGGGAAAAATACATTCATTCACCTTATTGACGTGACAACGTCTATTAAATCGGTTTAAGATAGGACGCGCGTGTGAAAATGTCCCGGACAATGTCCCGCACACAAAAAAAAAAACCATATCTCCGCCCCATACATGTTAGGGGGTGGTTAATGGCTCAAAATTTTCGTTAATTTATCCTCTACACGGGAAAAATACATTCATTCTCCTTATTGACGTGACAACGTCTATTAAATCGGTTTAAGATAGGACGCGCGTGTGAAAATGTCCCGCACACAAAAAAAATTTGCTTCGAAATATATAATTTATTAATTGAGAAAATAATACAAAACGTAATAACAGACGTTGTCACGTTCAAATTAATAGACGTTGTCACGTTAAAATACGGACGTGATACTTCACATCCAAAACCATTAATTTTTTAAAAAAAGGCCTAATTTTTACAAAAAAAAAAAATACTAAGGGTATTCATTTCACTTCGTAAATTCTTCGTACTTGTCGTACTTGTTGTACTTCGTAGTTGTTCGTAGTTCATTTCCATATATTTTTTAAATACGACATTTTGTGTGAAGTACGAAGCTACTGAGTTTCTAAAACGGCTTCGTAATTTTAAATTGACGTAGTTGATATTGACAGTTGTCAGGTGTTTTGAATTACTTAATTGAATTTAATTGCTGCGATTTTAAAAGATGGCTAGCGAAACATTGAGAACAGCTTTATCGATTAATGCTTCCAATAATTTTTCTTTTTCACTTTTTCTGAACATTTTCTCAAAAAACAACAACTTCAAAATATCACAACTTAAAAATGGCACTTAGTAATAATACGAAAAATGCACTACGAAAAGTATTCAATGTAGTCCTTCATGTCAATTGAACTACGAAACTACGAAACTACAAAACTACAAACATTGGAAAGTGAAATGAATACCCTTACTATTTTTTCTATTCAATTTATTCTTACGGGCCGAAAATTTGAGTTATCGTAACCACTTTGTTTTTAAAATCTTCGTCTTTTAATCAGCTATTAATCTGTCTAGATGAATTTTTGAGTTCTTTGTTGAAAACTGTTAAAATTACTGTCAAATGTCAAATCATTCAGTTTGAAATTTTTTGGTAGAGGTTTACATATCACCCTGTATTTTTGTAACTCTATGAGATATTTTCTTGAGTAAGGCCCCAATCTACGCAGAATACTTCCTACTCCCCCGGGAAAACTCAAGGCTTCAAAATTTCGTTTTTTTCTTCACTAAAATTTCAACTTCAATCACCTTTTTCTCCAAAAAAAAGTAGGTAATTGATATTTTTTTATCACAAAACTTGGAAAGCTTGGACAATTTCCTATAAATAATGTTGGACAATTTTAACCGTACGGCCTATAGTTTTGAAGCTATAAGCAATTTTAATGTTAAAAATGGCCTTATTTGGTACTTTTAGACATAACCTCAGGTGGTACTGAAAATTGTTCTTTTTACACGGGAAAAACTGTCAAGATAATGGCAGAATCACAACACCACAGAGGTTGTTAGGAAGTACGGTCTAAACTAAATCAATCAGTTTAGTGACATTTATAATGATCTGACGGTTAAAAATCGCTAAGCACAATCGGATCTACTCACTCACGAAAATGAATCATGTAGTGGGAATGCTATAAAAAATATGCTAAAAAGGGCTCGCAGTTGGGCCGCGGCCAGTTAAATGACATAATATTTCATAAACTAGTTGGGATGTGGGTTTGACACCTTCAGTCCGCACGATAAACTTCCAGTATGATGAACGTAGATGGAATAAACTGACTTCTTACAAAATAGTAATACGTTTAGCACTAGTGGGAAAATGACTAGTGTCAGAACTGGTGACAAAATAATCCTGAGAGAAGCTAGTTCAAATAACTATAATAGTGGTAAATCCACAAGATTTTTCTAGAGAATTTGTTTTTCCTTCGTACTTCGTTCGCTACACTAAAGCGGGTGTTCGAATTCGTATTGAGCTTGTTGAAGAACCGCTGATAAACTGGGAAGTGCATGACTTCATTTGGAAATTCCAAAGCTTTCCGGAGATATTAGCAAAACAAATCAATGTTGTCAGACTTGACCAAAAAGAATATTCTTGTTTCGGCACCTCAAAGAAGTCGATATAGTTTTCAGTTCGCGGGGTATCGTGCAGGTACGAAAATCACGAACGTCGTTTAAACCAAAAAACGGTTCAACCGAATTTTATGAAAATCTTTTTAAATCATATCTTCCTTAATACTCTTCGAACGGCACCTCAACTAAGTCGATATTTTTTTTTTCATTCGCGCGATATCATGTACAGGAAAAAAGATCACATATAGGTACGCAGCCATACACACACATACAACCTTCTTCTCAAATTTTTTCTTAAAATTCTATTGGGACCTTGAAAAATTAAAATACTGTGATGATTTATGCGCCATCTGTCCGTTAAAAAGCTGAACCAACGATTGTCGTTAACGACCGTGGTTGTTGTGTGAACTAATGATTTATGTACTAAACTAAAATTGGAACGCGCGATAAGTGAAGACAACTTCAAGCTTCTTGACGAAAAGAAAAGAACATACCACTAGGCTCGAGAAAAGGGACGAAGGTTCCAGAAGTTAGATAAAGGTGGAGCTTGGATATAAAAGCGGCTTTCAGTTTTGATTTGAAATGCGATAAAAGTGTTCTAAAGTGAGAACAGTGAAAAGTGGCGATTTAAAAAGAGAATTATAAAGCGATAGATAGAATTTAATAGTGTGAGTTATTAAAGTGAAAGTGATTATAGTGAACTGTAAGAATTGTGCTTGTAATTAAATTGTGTTTTGGTTTGTAATAAATAAATTATTGTGTGGATAATTAAAAAGTGTATTCCTTAATTAATCCTACGAATCCGTTAAGCCGTAAAAACGTAACAATTGGTGTCAGAAGTGGGATTAATTAAGAGATAAGTGAAATAAGTGAACTTGAACAATAATTGTGATTGGACTTTAAATTTTGTGCGTGAGAAATAAGGACTTATTAGTAAAATGAGTCGAAAGCTAGTGGATTTGCGCACTGTAGAGTTGAAAAGAGAGTTAAGTAAACGCTCATTGTCAACGGTGGGGGCTAAAAATTCCCTAACCGCCCTGCTTCGATAAGCTATGGTGAACGAAGGTAAGGATCCTGAAGCCTACATGTTTGAAGGCGAGGTAGAAGCAGAGCCAGAAGAGGCGACAGTGAGTATGGCAGAACTTCTTAAGACATTGATGGTGATGAAAGAAGCGCAAGAACGTGCATCAGCAGAGATTAAGGAAGTGACAGCCGAGATGAAAGAAGCGCAAGAACGGTCTTCAGCAGAGATTAAGGAAGCGCAAGAACGTTCGACAACAGAGATTAAGGAAGCGCAAGAACGTTCGACAACAGAGATCAAGTCGGAAGTGTTGGCGTTAAAAGATGAACAGAAACTGTTAGCAGTAGCTCATGAACGCTCGTTAGCAGAACTCAAAGAGTCTATGGAAGAGCAGAAGAACCAGCTGGAGCAGAAAATCGAATCATTCTCCCTTTCTGTCGACAACAAGCTAGATAACATGAAATAAAATGTAAGGAATGATCTGGAAAATCTCGAATCTTCCATCAAGGCAAATGTGAGGAATGATCTGGAAAATCTCGAATCTTCCATCAAGGCAAACGTAAGGAATGATCTAGAAAACCTCGAAATTGAACTAGAAACCGTCAGAGCCGATCTAGAAAGAGTACAGATTCACCACCCAGCGACGGCATCTCATGAAGTCATCGGAGTTAGGAAACTACAGCCTCCAACTTTCGACAGGCAAAGCCCATGGCCTACTTATAAGTTTCATGCAGTCCGCCTCACAGAGATCCACACAACAGAGGATATTTGCAACAGAATGAATGCAACGGAAGTACGCGGTCGACTCCGACTCTAGAACTGTAGTGAACCGGGTCATTTGCAAAGGAATTGCATAAAGCGAAGGAGAGCAGAGTCTCCCGATAATAGGAGTGGCGGAACTTGTGAAAAATGCAGACAACGGCAGAAAGGTGACCAGAGGGAGGCCGAAAACAATGACTCCATGTCTCCCCGCAGACAGCAGCAGGGAAACGAATAAAGACTGACTCCATGGGGCGGGAGACAGTCGGGGAAATCGAAGCCCCCGGTATCATCATCACCACTATCAAACAACTACAGCGTAGTGCCAACAGCCTTGTCATCGATGAAAAGATTGGAGCCGAAAAATGCACAATAACTGTAGATACTGGTGCTTCAAAATCTGTTATCCGCGCTGACATGGTCGGTAATAAATGACTGAAAGACGCACGCCAATACAGACTGAAAACTGCAACAGGAGAGCCAGTACGATTACACGGAGAAATTATGTTGGATGTGGTTCTCGCAGACATTGGATTTTCGCATTCGTTCCTGGTAGCAGATATAACAGACGAGTGTATTCTAGGACTGGACTTTATGAAAGCACATGAAATTTTACTGGATATCGGAGAGGAAATACTGAGCTATGACAACAAGGAGATTCCAATGGCCACAGGATCCACTTGTTATTCGCAGCTTAAAGTCGTCGTTCGTGAAAATACCGTGCTTCCTCCGTGTGCTGAGAAATTGGTACGAGCGATAGTCGATGGTGATCCCGGGAGCTACCGATTTTACCTTATCGAACCAGAGCAATGGGAACCAATCAAAAATATAGCAATTGGAAAATGTCTGGTGAGCATCGACGACAAAAAGGAGGTATTTGTGAGAGTGCTAAATACTAACGAACGAGGAATACGATTGAAGAAGGATACGGTTTTGGGAAAAGGAGAACCGGCAGAACAGATTACATTAGTGGAGTGCGCTAACATCGAAACGGTTCCGAAACCAAACCCAAAGGCCACGAAATTAGTAAACACAGTGCTCTCAACTAGTTGTCTTGACCAAAAACAGTACCTCCAGGCAAGAAAATTAGTAGAGGATTTCAGTGATATCTTCGCCATGAGAGATGACGACTTTGGGAAAACGAACATCGTTCAACACAGGATCGATACCAAAGATGCCCAGCCAATTAAACAACCGCCGAGGAGACTACCACTAGCCAAGCGGGAAGAGGCAGCCGGTACGATTGAAGATATGAGAAGACAAGGCCTTATAGAGGAGTCGAAAAGCCCTTGGATGTCTCCCGTGGTTCTAGTCAGAAAGAAAGACGGTAGTACAAGATTTTGCGTAGATTATCGGCGGTTAAATGACATCACTAAAAAGGACAGCTACCCGTTACCTCGTATCGATGACACACTGGATACTCTCTCTGGAGCTAAATTATTTTCTACCTTGGATCTTAAGAGCGGCTACCGGCAAGTCGAAATTCACCCGGAGGACCGAGAAAAGACAGCCTTCTCTGTAGGAAACGGCCTGTGGCAGTTTACAGTCATGCCGTTTGGACTGTGTAATGCTCCAGCTACATTCGAACGACTGATGGAATGCGTCTTGCGAGGACTGACATGGAAGACTTGTCTGGTTTATTTGGACGATATCATCGTCGCTGGAAAAAGTTTCGAGGAACATCTGGGCAATCTACGAGAGGTTTTCCAAAAGTTGAGAACAGCCCAACTGAAACTCAGCCCTAAAAAGTGCGTACTGTTCAGAGACCAAGTCAACTATCTCGGACATGTGGTTTCATCCAATGGAGTTCAAACAGATCCTGAGAAAATAACAGCGGTTAAGAATTGGCCCACACCGAAGGATAAACATGAACTTCGAAGCTTTTTGGAACTTGCCACCTATTATAGGCGTTTTGTGAGGAATTTTGCCGACACAGCTAAGGTATGTAATTCCTGACAGAAAAAGGAAAACCATTTATTTGGACAGAAAAGTGCGAGGAAAGTTTCAAAACACTAAAACGAGGACTTTGCCAAGCACCAATACTCACATACCCGAAGCCAGGCGAAAGATTCATATTGGACACAGACGCGAGTAATGTCGGGATTGGTGCAGTACTATCACAAAACTTCGAAGGACAGGAAAAGGTCATAGCTTACTACAGTAGAGCGCTGTCAAAATCGGAGCGGAATTACTGTGTCACAAGAAGGGAAGTATTGGCAATCGTGGACTCAACTAAACACTTCCACAAGTATCTCTATGGGCAAAACTTCATCCTTCGAACAGATCATGCAGCATTAAAATGGCTGATGTAATTAAAAAATCCTGAAGGACAAGTGTTACATACAGAATTTCTAAGGGTCTCGGTGAAAAACGAAATCCTTAGTCAAATTCTCATATCCCTTCATACAGAGAGCCTTTTACATCAAATTCGCAATGAATTTGATGCAATATGAGTTCCCTGTGAACAACAAATCCTAAACGGAAAATAATTATCTAATTTTCATTTTCAAATGTACAAAATTCCTTAACGGACAAATCTTCAACGTACAAAAATCCACTTCAACAAATGTAACATTTCCAGACGTAACCTGATCCGCGCGCATTTTGTGAGATTTGCAAGGTGCGCAATTACCTTTGCACCCTTCTCAAGCTTTTCTGGCGATTAGAAAACAAGAAATTTGACTTTGACATACACGGGGGAACGTAATTTGACCCACCCAACAATAATCAAGCGCAACTTGCAAAGCGCCGCGTGAGAAACGCGCGGTAAGCAAGTTGCGCAGGTGGGAACGAATTCAAGGGCGCGTTTTTCGCAGCCGGTGGACAATTTTTCCATGTCACCACCGGCGGGTGAAAATTTTAAGTTAGAGTGTGTTGTCTTAACCCTTAGCTGGACCTGGGGGTGCAGGGACACCCCAGGCATAAAAGAAACCCTTTTTCCATTATATCAATCTAATAACAATATGTGTGGGACCATCTAGTGTGTCTTGAAGGTTGTAAGTTTCACTTGTGTTAGATGGTGTTATGTACCGAGCTTTTAAGCGGTTGCGGGTGTCCATACATTCAAAAAATATAGCAGTTTTGATTTTTTGAAGCAAAATGCCTATTTTTCATGTTTTATCGCACCTTAAATTTTTTTCTCTCGTAGTAATAAAAAAGTCTCTCAACTATTGGAACATCAAAAAATATAGTTTAAAAAAACCAAAAAATACGCTTTTAATTTAAAATGAACTAAAAAGTAAAAAATAATTTTTAATGTAAAATTTTTGTTGCTCCAGCCAGTATATGGGAACAACCTACGTTTCGAAATGTAAAAAAGCGTGGGGCTCCTTACCTATTTCCTTATTTTATTAACATTGGAACTTTTCGTTAGCGCCCCACGCTTTTTTACATTTCGAAACGTAGGTTGTTCCCATATACTGGCTGGAGCAACAAAAATTTTACATTAAAAATTATTTTTTACTTTTTAGTTCATTTTAAATTAAAAGCGTATTTTTTGGTTTTTTTAAACTATATTTTATTTTCTACTTTTTAGTCTATTATATGGCTTCTACCATAACAATTCTTATATTTCCAAATAGCGGCTAGCAGCCGTACGTCCGCTGTTATTTCTAAACCCGAAAAGGTGGCTGACAGGAGAAAAGGGGGTTACTTTCTGGGCAGGCGAACAGGGGGTTACTTGATAAAAGCGTATTAAAAAAATTAAAATACACTTTGAAATCCAATTAGTCAGCACTTTTCCCACCTTGGCTTCGGTGGGACCTCATAGTCTACATCATTAAATGAACTCTAGCTCTTTATGCTACTTGGCTCAATCATCAGACTCCTTCATACACTTTCATTTGATACCCAAACCGAGTGGGTTTTAAAGAAAAAGGTAATCGCCATTCCGCTATTTTGTGTTGGCCGCTATTTTGAATTTAGAATTACGCTACGCAGCTAATTGTATTGTAGTTGGCATACCCATCCATTTGATACCCATGTCGGGGGGTCGGCGAACGCAATTGCAAAATTCAGCCGCCATCCTGGACCCGTCATCTTGATTTTTTTACAAAATAGTCAGATTACATTGTCATCCAAACTAAACATGTGTGCAAAATTTCAGCTCAATCGGAAACCGGGAAGTGGGTTAAATTTAACTTACAAGATTTTATTGCATAGTTACAAGTGCAGCTAATTAACACATATCCATTTTGAATTTAGAATTACGCTACACAGCTAATAGTATTGTATTTGGCATACGCATCCATTTGATACCCATGTCGGGGGGTCGGCGAACATAATTGCAAAATTCAGCCGCCATCCTGGACCCGTCATCTTGATTTTTTTACAAAATAGTCAGATTGCATTGTCATCCAAACTAAACGTGTGTGCAAAATTTCAGCTCAATCGGAAACCGGGAAGTGGGTCAAATTTAACTTACAAGATTTTATTACATAGTTACAAGTGAAGCTAATAAAAGCGTATTAAAAAGGGTTGTCAAGGAACTCCACTGATTTTTTTAAACGGTCAATATTGCATATTTTCCGTGGAAATAGTTTTTTTCCGTGGGGTGCGTGGACACCCCATTGGCCAGCTATGTTACAAAAACGAGGTGGGCCAGCTAAGGGTTAACCACGGTTACCGGCGGGTGGCGGTTGTAATTAATTAAGTTTCCCTAACGACAATCGGCAGTCGAGAATTTTTACAAAGAGAGTGTTGTTTGAACCATCGAGCGCGGCGGGAGCGTACCGAATTCTTTTCAAAAAAAAAACTTTAAATTAACCGGGCGGTTTCTGTCAGTAATGGTTTCTTGTGGATTATATTATTCTATTATAATAATAAGTTTTTCGTCACTTTAAATTTGAAATGTGAAATGAGCCATTAGTTGTGCAAACATAAATATTCTATTATAATAATAAGTTTTTCGTTACTTTAAAATTGAAATGTGAAATGCGAGGATAGTTTTCTATATTTTAGTTGACGAAGGGAAATTAATTGTGCAAACATAAATATTCTATTATAATACTAAGTTTTTCGTTACTTTAAAATTGAAATGTGAAATGCGAGGATAGCTTTCTATATTTTAGTTGAAGAAGGGAAACTAATTGTGCAAACATAAATATTCTATTATAATACTAAGTTTTTCGTTACTTTAAAATTGAAATGTGAAATGCGAGGATAGTTTTCTATATTTTAGTTGACGAAGGGAAATTAATTGTGCAAACATAAATATTCTATTATAATACTAAGTTTTTCGTTACTTTAAAATTGAAATGTGAAATGCGAGGATAGTTTTCTATATTTTAGTTGAAGAAGGGAAACTAATTGTGCAAACATAAATATTCTATTATAATACTAAGTTTTTCGTTACTTTAAAATTGAAATGTGAAATGCGAGGATAATTTTCTATATTTTAGTTGACGAAGGGAAATTAATTGTGCAAACATAAATATTCTATTATAATACTAAGTTTTTCGTTACTTTAAAATTGAAATGTGAAATGCGAGGATAGTTTTCTATATTTTAGTTGAAGAAGGGAAATTAATTGTGCAAACATAAATATTCTATTATAATAATAAGTTTTGCGTTACTTTAAAATTAAAATGTGAAATGCGCGAATAGTTTTCAAGAAAATAATAATATATTATTAATGAGTATTATGATAACGATGTACGTATTACTTAACATACAATAAATAAAATCAACAAACAATTTTACCTGTTCATCTTTTGATAAACAAAAAATTAAAAAGAAAGATTTATTAGAGTGTGTTTTTATCATCAATTATAATTATATAACCTTTGTGGTGAGTTACAATATTTTGATATAACAACATTTGTGGTGAGTTACAATATTTTGATATTACAAAGTGGCAAGATGGATTGAGAGACTTCAGTCCTACGACTTCAATATAGGCCACAGAAATGGAAGGAACCATGGAAATGCAGATGCCCTCTCCCGGCGACCATGCGTACCAGACTGCAAACATTGTGGACGTATCGAGGAAAAGCGTCAAAGGACGACAGTCGAGCCAACGACCGGATGGGATGACCAGGGACTCCGAGACGCTCAACGCGACGACCCGGATATTTCTTCAATTCTGACATGGAAGGAATACGAGGAAAAGCCTGAATGGAAGGACATTGCAGAGAGGAGCGAAACCCTGAAAAGCTATTAGGCCCAATGGGATTCCTTGCACATTGAGCGAGGAGTATTAAAGCGCAAATGGGAAACCGCTGACGGTACCTCTCATCGAATGCAGGTATTAGTCCCTCGCGTTAGAATAAGAGATATTCTCGAGGAGTGTCATAATGGATGATGAGACGATGTTGCAGACTGGTGCCGTTAACAACTTGTGCCAGCAGCAAGGGCCCTCGAGTAAGAACAAAAGGAGAAATGCAGTAATACAACGTGGGAGCCCCATTTGAAAGAATCGCAATCGATGTGGCGGGACCTTTTCCGGTGTCAGACCGAGGAAATCTTTACATTTTGGTGGTCATGGATTACTTCAGTAAGTGGCCCGAAGCATATGCCATTCAAAATCAGGAAGCAATCGCTGTTGCAGAGGAATTAGTGAACAATTGGATCTGCAGATTTGGTGTTCCTCATGAGCTTCATTTTGACCAAGGGAGAAACTTTGAATCTCAAGTTTTTCAAGAAGTATGTAAGATACTTGGACTGAAGAAGATCAAGACGACGCCCCTTCATCCCCAATCCGATGAAATGGTAGAGCGATTTAACAGGACAATGCTAGAACATCTATATATCCCCATCTATATACATTCCTATATTTCTAATGGCATATCGGACAGCGATTCATAATTCCACAGGACAAACCCCTTGTAGTGTTATTTTTGGAAGACAAATCCGGCTGCCAAGCGACTTAAAATTTGGGACACCTGTTGAAAGCAACGATTCTACTGGCGGTTATACAGGTGAACTTCGTAGTCGACTCGCAGATATCCATCAGCTTGCAAGGAAAAATCTTAAGATTGCCAGTGACAGGATGAAAACTAGGTACGACCTCCGAGCAAACTGTAGCGGATACCAGGAAGGTAACCTCGTTTGGCTCTTCAACCCAGGGCGACGAAAAGGCAATGCCTAATCTCCAATGAGAAAACCAACCACGTACCAGTAGGCTGAATTCGCTGACAAAATGTGTTCACACATATTTCTATCACTGTAGATGTGAATTGTCAGAAATGTCTGTTTTGTTATTATTATTACTAGATTAGACTTTTCTGTTGACAAATTTTTTGGCGGGATATTGCAAATACAATTAAACGTCATTTATGCCTTGATTTTTGACATTTTTTGCACTAAATTGGCCGCTGAATTTCATGTGGCAACTCAAATGGTTTAACTAACACATACGGAAAGTTACCCATGTCGACCAAAACACGAGCGAGACGGATAATTCAATTTACAATCTGAAGGAATAGGATGCAGCACTTTGGTTGGTTGTTTCGTGGTTGGTTTTGCCATTGGAGATTAGGCATAAGTCTCCAAACCTTCAGCGCCAGTGGGAGGGGCCCTATAAAATCCTAACACGGATCAACGATGTTGTCTACAGGATTCAACAAGGACCCAAAGCAAAGAAGAAGAATGTAGTTCACATAGACAGGCTGTGCCCATATCATCAGCCGGATCCAGGATGGACAACTGCTCGGGACGAACAGTCCTAAGAAGGGGGCAATGTGATGATTTATGCGCCATCTGTCCGTTAAAAAGCTGAACCAACGATTGTCGTTAACGACCGTGGTTGTTGTCGGAACTAATGATTTATGTACTAAACTAAAATTGGAACGCGCGATAAGTGAAGACAACTTCAAGCTTCTGGACGAAAAGAAAAGAACATACCACTAGGCTCGAGAAAAGGGACGAAGGTTCCAGAAGTTAGATAAAGGTGGAGCTTGGATATAAAAGCGGCTTTCAGGCGCTGAAAGAGTCAGTTTGGATTTGAAATGCGATAAAAGTGTTCTAAAGTGAGAACAGTGAAAAATGGTGATTTAAAAAGAGAATTATAAAGCGATAGATAGAATTTAATAGTGCGAGTTATTAAAGTGAAAGTGATTATAGTGAACTGTAAGAATTGTGCTTGTAATTAAATTGTGTTTTGGTTTGTAATAAATAAATTATTGTGTGGATAATTAAAAAGTGTATTCCTTAATTAATCCTACGAATCCGTTAAGCCGTAAAAACGTAACAATACGTTGAAAATTTCGATTTAGATTTTCGGACCGGTCAATAAAAACTTCCTCATAAATTGGGAAGTTAATAATGTTAAAGGTTATCTATTAATAAAATATAAAGCACACTAATTAAATTGAATAATTAATTTAAATCGTCTCGAATCAAAAACTTCTTAATAAATTGTACAACTTCGCAAAACATTGGCTATGCATTTTTTAGGTTTGGTAATTATTTTCTAACATTTTCGGGCTCCGTATAACTCCATTTTCCTTATTTTTCACACACACATAGATCTCTCGTCTCAACTTTGATTTCAATGTAAAGCTCACTCCAACTTTGTAAAAACTTTAATACCCAGTACAAACAGCGCTCCTAATGAATGAGGCATTGACCATTGAGAATTAACCGCTTAAGAAATGTTTTGGTGCAAAAGGTAATGCAAAAGTTCTTCATACAAGTTTCAAGAATACAAAACTTACTTTAAAAACTTACGGCGTTGATTTTTCTTTCTTCTTTTAATTTGTTTACAAATAAAGTAATAAGTACCATATTTGCAATGAGCCGAAATTAGGTAATTTTTGGAAAGCGATTTCGAAGTTATGCAGAACCGTTAGCACTGACTAGAAATGATTTCGTTTGACTCTTTTTTAGCACTACATGTCCTCAATTTTGTCTGAACAAATTTCACTAGTAATTCCGCTTCTAGCAAACCTCATACCTTCTTTCTGTTATATTTCTTGGGTTTTTGCTTTTTGAAGAATGTGAAGTTCAAATTGAAACTCAAATCTGTTATTAAAATGTCCAACTGACAATTTCAGCATCAAGAAGGACGTGCTGAATTGGGCTGAATTCGATTTTAAAGTTTGATCATTGGCTTTCGAAATGATTTTGTTCGTAATTTTGCCAAAATTATGAGGTTTGAGATAATTTTAAAATCACCAGAACTCATGTGAAATCATATGATTTTGAACGTATTTTTGGGCGAAATAACGAAAATAGTCGAAATCACGTAATTTAAGTTCAGTGCGAACATGATAAAAATCAAAAATTTGGCGTTCGTTTTCTGCTCTACTCACAAGTAGTAAATAACAGAAAAGGAACGCAATTATTATGTTAAAAAATATCTTAAATGCAATACCTTAAAAAGGTATGTAGAAGAGAGTGCAGCTATATATAGAGAAGAAAATTGAAAACTGAAGATGGTTGAGGAAAATTTTAGAGCTGAAGATTGTGGAGGGGATAATCATTGCATTAACGATGGGATCTTTTTACTCCTAATGTCAAAAGAATTACACAAAAACAAAATTCAAAATTTATGATTTCGAAATTGTTCGGAGCACGTGTTATTATACAGCATTATTATTTTTATTCTTAAGAAAATATCAAATGAAGTGAATCCAATTTCCCCATGTTAATGTTCACTGAAGAATCAATCTTTCACATTCCGAGTTGAACCCTCTGTGTACCGTTTTGCATTGACTTTTATACAATATCCATAAAAGCGGAGAATTTTACGAGGACAAAAAATCGACATCCTAATAACATTAAGAAAACTTTACGTTCCTTTGAGTTCAAATCAATTCTCTTTAGATATTCGCTACTTGCTTATAATACGCTATAAAGGTTCATAATACTGAAAGGTTCATTTGGAATTTTTATGGCTTGATTGAATACTCACACTTAGTTGCTCCCGCATCAATGTAAAAACATATTTGTGCCAGTAGAAGGGAGAAAGGACTCATTGAGTCTAGGGGAAAATAGAAAGCTTTAAATTAATGACGAATTTCAGTAAAAAAACGTCAGTCATTCTTTTTTTCTATTGTCCGAACACCAATTGATATCTTAAGTATGGCAAGAATGAAGCAAAGACACTCCATGTTCAAAAAGGACAGTTCCCAACGCTTGTCATTTTAGATCAAATTTAAGATTTTGTTAAATGTCAATCATGGGCATCTCCAGATAAAATTATTCAGTTTAAAATTGTTATCTGAATATAAGGCAACTGGGGATTACATGCCATTAGTCTTCATATCCTTGTGCCTATTTTTGGAATCATGAAACCTTTTGACAAGGGTCTGACTAATGCATCACTTAAATCGTCGAATAATAGTCAGTGTGGGCAATTCTTTCCTGGAAAAGTACACAAGTATCATCCTTACCTCAGTTGGGAGGATGAATGGAATCATAAGATTAGGCTTTGAAAGGGCATATATGACAGAGAAAGTTATTTTAAATTTATATTTTTGAAGTAGGGATTTTCTTCTTCCTTCTCTAATATTTTGACAGTATTCGTCGTCATTGAAAGGATTTACCGTTTCTAGAATATTTGATGTAATATTGCAAATATATTCCCTAAATAATATTTTATATCTTTTTATATACTATACGAATATTTGTAGAGGAGAAATTTTCTTTTGTTGAAAACTAAAATATTTAAGAACGAACTTCATAGAAGCGTTTAGGCAGCAGCAATGAAAATTATTTATTGAACTCTTAATTCAGATTTTACTGTAATTATATTTTTCTTCTGAAGCATGAATTGTCTTTTAAACGTTGTGCACAAATGAAGCTATTCTATTATTTCGTTGGACCATTGCTCAAGTTGAAAGCCGAAACCTTTGGTGGCTTAGTTTTCCTTGAAAAAGTAGTTAAATACAATCACTTTCGACAGCTTTATTGGAACTTGAGATAATTTATTATTTATTTTAAGTAACACTATATAGCTAAAACCTGGAACGGTGAACATTAGATGAAAGAAGAGGCTGTAAATTTGCGTAATGTAGAAGTGCGCCCTTTATATTTTTTCTTGGTATTGACTCTTTATGAATCGTAATTTTCAACACATGTTTTTCATTTGTCAAGATCCCAATAGTATTTTAAGCATAAGTTTGAGAAAAAGCCTGTTTGTGTATGCGTGTGTGTGCGTACGTATGTATGTATGTGGTCATTTCTTCCTGCACGATATCGCGCGCACCAAAGAAAATATCAAGTTCGTTGAAACGTATTAACGGAAATATGATCTGAAAAGGCTTATACAGGGTGGGCCAAGAATTAGTTAATATTTCAAAAAATCGTATAAAAAAAACCATTTGACATATGTTAAAAATTGTTTATTTACAAGAAAAGTAATTCATTGGAATGTGGCCCCGTGAAGCGATCCATTGCGAGTAAATTTCCCAGAAACAAACTAGCGGCAAGACCCCTCCCCGAGCCCCGCGCGGCGTGGGTTTGCGTGGGGTGTTAGATTTAAATGTTAACGAATTCTTGGCCCAGCCTGTATAACATTCGGTCGAGTCGTTTTTTTGTACCTCGCGCGCACCTACAAACATACTGAATTTGTTGAGGTACCGACGTACATGTTTTTTTACCTCCAAGTTATCGCTGACGAAAAGAGCTCTGAAATTTTTTTTTATAAAATTCGATCGTGTCCTCTGTTTGTTTAAATGAAAAGACTTCTGCCAAGTGTGACAAGTATCTTAAATTGATTAGCTCTGCTAATAGACCAGTCATTAGAGATTTTTTCGTGTTATAAAATTGTACAGCAAACTGCTTGCACTACTACTTCAGGGGGATCTCATAGATTACGCCCTATATACCATTTTCAAAAGCATTTTTAGCATTGTTCTCCAAACTTATATTAAAATGTGAGATAAACAAATTGAAGCCCCTAGCCTATACTTTCAGAAACCGTTTTGGGAATTTCAATCGGGCCACTCTGCTAATATTGGCGCAATGTGCAAGATTAGGGTCTATTTTGTTTATACTGCAATTATGCAGAAACTATACATGCGACAAATTTCATCTTTTGGCAGTTTAAAGTATATGTACCAGGGTATTATGTCCCAAAAAATCATACCCTAATATTGCAAAGTAACAGAAGTATAAGTTTTTGAAAAAATTGCCTTTTTAAGGGGTTTTCTAGCTTTTCTCGGCGAAAAATTATCCGATCGAGGTCTAGAAAACCCCATTTTGTAGGGTTTTCAATTCTCTACAAATATCCTGTTGGGAGTAATGTGATTCATCGAGTACTTTTTATTGTATACGCCAAAAACGGAAAAAGTACCCATTTTTGTTGCTATACAATTCCACAGGAGCAAATTTTGGCGGGTTTTTTGGTTTTAGTAATCTATGAGATACCCCTGAAGTAGTAGTGCAAACAGTTTTCTGTACAATTTTATAACAAAATCTGCCGTTTTTTTCGCTCTAATGACTGGCCTATAATACGTATCGTCTCCTTCAAGTCATAGAGACATATCTCAGTTTTGAACTCTTCAGGAGAGCCCAATAACGTAAAGTGCCTCCATGTTATAAGTTAAATTAATGAGATACGCCGGGAAAAAAATCCTTACTAATATTATAAATGCGAAAGTAACTCTGTCTGTCTGTCTGTCTGTCTGTCTGTCTGTCTGTCTGTATGTTACGCTTTCACGCCTAAACCGCTGGACCGATTTTGATGAAATTTTCAACAGACATAGTTTAGACCTTGGAGACGGACATAGGCTATTTTTTTTTTTTGAGAAAAAAGGGTTGAAGGGGGGAAATGGGGTTCAATAAGTTGTAAGGGGATTTATTTTCTTTACTTTTTTTCTATTGTATAAAAAGTTACTGACTGAAAGACAACGCACAACCTAAACCGCTAGAGCTAAAGGGCTGAAATTTTTGACAGTGCATCTCTAGCGATTTTTCGAAATTCATCCCCTAAGGGGGTGAAATAGGGTCAACTCAAAACCGCTGGAGCTATAGGGCTGAAATTTTGACAGTGCATCCCTTTAATGACGTGGACATCCACTAAAAAGCGATTTTTCGAAATTCATCCCCTAAGGGGGTGAAATGGGTTTTTTCCAAACCGCTAAAGCTATAAGGCTGTAATTTTGACAGTGCATCCCTATAATGGCGTGGTCATCCACTATTAAAAAGATTTTTCGAAATTCATCCCCAAAGGGAGTGAAATGGGGTTTACCCAAACCGCTGGAGCTATAGGGCTGAAATTTTGACAGTGCATCCCTTTAATGACCTGGACATCCACTAAGAAGCGATTTTTCGAAATTCATCCCCTAAGGGGGTGAAATGGGGTTTTTCCAAACCGCTATAGCTATAGGGCTGAAATATTGACAGTGCATCCCTATAATGGCGTGGGCATACACTATAAAGCGATTTTTCGAAATTCATCCCCTAAGGGGGTGAAATGGGGTTTTTCCAAACCGCTATAGATATAGGGCTGAAATTTTGACAGTGCATCCCTATAATGGCGTGGACATCCACTATGGAGCGACTTTTCGAAATTAATCTCGTAAGGGGGTTTAATAGGGTTTACCCAAACCGCTAAAGCTATAGGGCTGTAATTTTGACAGTGCATCCCTATAATGGCGTGGTCTTCCACTATTAAAGCGATTTTTCGAAATTCATCCCCTAAGGGAGTGAAATGGGGCTTACCCAAACCGCTGGAGCTATAGGGCTGAAATTTTGACAGTGCATCCCTATAGTGATGTGGACATTCACTAAGAAGCGATTTTTCGGAATTCATCCCCTAAGGGGGTGAAATGGGGTTTTTCCAAACCGCTATAGATATAGGGCTGAAATTTTGACAGTGCATCCCTATAATGGCGTGGACATCCACTATAAAGCGATTTTTCGAAATTCATCTCCTAAGGGGGCGAAATGGGGTTTTTCCAAACCGCTTTAGATATAGGGCTTAAATTTTGACAGTGCATCCCTATAATGGCGTGGACATCCACTATAAAGCGATTTTTCGAAATTCATCCTTTAAGGGAGTGAAATGGGGTTTTTCCAAACCGCTATAGCTATAGGGCTGAAATGTTGACAGTGCATCCCTATAATGGCGTGGACATCCACTATAGAGCGATTTTTCGAAATTCATCCCCTAAGGGTGTTAAATGGGGTTAACCCAAACCGCTGGGGCTGAAGGGCTTTAATTTTGACAGTGCATCTCTATAATGACGTTTACATTCACTAAGAAGCAATTTTTCGAAATTCTTTCCCTAACGCAGTGAAATGGGGATGAGCAGAGGTGATATACGCAGCAATTTGTTTACCATATTTATTAAAAAAAATGCACTATAATAAACCCTTTTAGGGATAATGACAGCTGACTTTTTTGTTTTTTTTTTTTTTTTTTTTTTAAGGAAAACATTGGACATAATAAACAGTTTTTGTTTAAAGGCGTTGCAAGGCACGCGGGATTTATGCTAGTGTTACATAACTCCGAAACCGTTACGAATAGAGATACGCCACTTAGAGAGGACGTAGAGGGAGGTAAGACGAGTTCATCGCTGACGTATCTCAAAAACCAATTTTTTGGAGATACGTCTTTATGACTTGAAGGGGACGATATGTATCTAATAAACTCGGAATCAACCCGTTCGAAATAAAGTTACCTTTTCTGGATTCAGCAGAGTGATAACTTCCCAACAAGCCATTACCTCAAAGCCCGAGAACTCTTTGAAAAGCGTGCAAAAATTACATCTCCCTTTACAAACATCAAGAATTTTTCAAATCTTATATCACTACTTTTTTGACGAGGAATTGTTTTCCAATTTTTGGAAACATAAGTTCTTCCCGGAATTTCCAGCAGTTACGAAATATTTGGTCTTTTCGGTCCAGTCTGCAATCGTTCAAATTTCCAAATAAAGTCCTTTGCTTCTCCATTTATCAGCTTCAACACACTCAACAGGAATTCGACCATGTGCTCTAGTATAGCGAATCTCAGATTAATAAGGGGCCATCCATAAATTACGTGAGGTGATTTTTGGGATTTTTCGACCCCCCCCCCCCCTCCCCCCTTGGTGAGATTTCGTGAGATTTGGCTCGACCCCCTCTTGTGTAGGATTTACCCGTATCTTAAGGCCCCAATTTACACACAGGTCGCCAGCAGGCCGTGACCTGAAAGTTTTCGCCTTGAGGCCAAGTAACCCTAAACACTCACTGGTCGCCAACTGTATGGGGTAGGGATGAGCAAGACTTTTCTTGCAATTCTTCCTTTTATTGTACATTAAGCAAGACCAAAGCAGGAACAAGACAAGACAGGACAAAATAAGACTACATTGCTCATCACTAAATGCCTAAAGTTTTGCAGCGGTGAGCAAAAAGCCTTCGAAAAAGTATTGCTAAAAGTCTTGCAAAAAGTCTTGCAGTCTTGTCTTTGTCCTGCTGAATTGTCTTTGTCCTGCAAGACAAGACGTTTTGCTCATTACTGGAAAACTTTTGCCCCTTAGTGATGAGGAGCAAAAAGCCTTGCTATCCTGATCTTGCAGTCTTGACTTATCCTTGTCTTGTATTGGAATTTCTTGGTCTTGCTAAATGTGCAAGACTAGTCTTGCTCATCACTAGTATGGGGCCTGCAGTTCAAGAAAGCTGACGAAACTCGCATTTATCGTCAGTTCGGGCCTGAAGATCTGAACTTCTATTCACTAAGAATTCACACCGTATGCACTCGGAACGGAAAGCAAGGCGCGAGCTAGTCGTGAAAACCATCCACTATCGCGTTTGCGCTTTTTTGCTCTTTTGTGTTCACGGCGTGAGGCTTGAAGCTTTCGTTTGGGCCATGAGCATTTTTGCACTTGAATTAATAACCTGATATGCTAAGAAGTCGTTTTCGCCTGTGTGTAGGGAATCAGGACTTTGCCTACATGCCACGGCCTGTCAGTCTCATCCCTCAGTTAGACTGAGTCAAGCTTAGCAGTGCCGACCGGCCTGTAAGTCAATGGGGGTCTTTAGTGGAGAAACACGTTTTACTTAATTTAACCCAATTTTTCGCGCAATTTTACAACGTGTGTTTTAAAAAAATACGTGAGATTTGCCGAGACCCCCCCTCTCCCCCACGTGAGATTTGGTGAGATTCGGCTCGAACCCCTCCCCCCCCCTAAACGCCTCACGTAATTAATGGACGACCCCTAAATACTATATAGATGGAGCGTAATCGAGTGGCTGTGCAGCCAAGCGAGGGTTTTGCAAGTATGCTCTACTTTCTTCTCCTGTGCTTGAGTTTCGGTTTTTATTTCATAATTTGTTGATAAAATCAAAATAATTAGTTTTCTTTGTTTTTTTTTTTTTCTAAAAGTTTCATCGAATTTTATCGACTAAATTTCTCTAAATTATTTGACGTTTGGATGTTACCAAGATGGCCAACAATTCTTGTGAAACAAAAACTGAACTGATAAACAGAGAAAGGAAGTACAGGATACTATTAAAGTCCCTTCAAATCTGGTACAACTTATCAAATGCGCAACGAATAGCTTACTGGCGAAAGTAAAGATCCAAAATGCAGTAACAGAAAAGTTCAAAGTGCGACAAAGTTTTAGACAAGGAGATGGGCCCCATGCTTTTTAACCTGGCCCTAGAATGGGTGATAAGGAAAAAGTCAGTACAGAGAAGTGCATCCGTAGCAGCGCAATCTGTACAACTACACCGAGAGAAAAGATCCCATAAAATTAATAAGATGTTCATATAAATGATCTTCTTAAATTAATAAGATGTCCTTTATTTTTTGGTCAATTGGATTTGTCTTGCTATTTTAACAATATTGATCTTGTGAAATTTTTTGGTAGGGCGTAACGGGACATCTTGTTAAATTAACTAGCATACCTGGTATTTTTTATAGTATAACGTCTTGTTATATTAAGACGGAAATATTTTAAAAATTATAATATCCATCCTTTTAAATTAAATAGAATTTTATCGGATTATTTTTACGGGATTTTATCGTGTTGTTTCGATGGATTTTTCTGGAATGGAATATAAAAGAAACCAAAAATTTCAGTTTAAAAAAAATTTATTTTAAATAATAATAAGAAATATAAAAAAGACATTCGTTTTGTTTAATATATTGTCCAGTGGTGTTCTGGTGTGATCAGTAAAGCTTCCACAACTTTCTGATGACAGCCCAGATTCTGGACTCTTCAGTGACTCCACCCCACTTTCACAATATGAAGGTGATAACGTCTCGGCCTAAAAATGTAAAGTATTTAAAAGCTCACCGTACATATAATTTTACATACCGTAGTTATTTTCCACTGGGAAAGTTTTTCTCTAAATTAAATTTTTATTCCCATTTCTGTTTTTGGAAAGATGTCATTCAAATCCGATTCTCTTAGTAATGGTAGACTTTCGAGATCTAATTTATACGCTGTAAAAATAAGTTAATGAATAAATAATTTCTGATGTAGCAACCACAATGCCAGTAGTAAGAAGCAATCATAACTATTGATTGCTAATTAAAATAGCAGCATTTAACATAAGTAGAGTTAGAGTATAATACTTACACTTGAACAGCTTGTACAGCTCTGCATCAAATCGGGGGCCTCGGTAGCCTAGGGAGTAAGGCGTCTAGCTACTATCCGAGAGGTCCCGGGTTCGATTCCCGGCCAAGCCCACGGTCCTTCGCCTTTTCCAATTTTCCCACCTACATAACTTTCCTTCTTTCTTCTTCCCTCTTTACATTCCTGATTCCTTCTGTCATAGCCTTCCTTAGCCCTTCCCCGCTCCACCAAAGCGCATGCCATCGGTTGGTTGATGAGATTCAACTCGTTTCAGGAGGCATAACACTCCAGCGAGCTGTTTCTCGATGCTCCGATGCCAAAGTCGCAATAGTAATGGTTGGAAGTAGGTGGACTGAAAAATATCGCGGGAAGGTTGTGGCAGTTCCTTCCTTCCCCGACTAGAGCTGCTGTTCGACATTGCACTCTATATGAAGAAAATAGATTGTCGACAGTATAAAGGGGTCTTCCCTGAGACTCTAGCCTTTCACATAAAAAAAAAAAAAAAAAAAAAATCCAAATTTGTCGCATATTAATTTTTTCATTTCCCCATCTTCTTCATTAATTTCAAGTTCTTCTCTACTTTCACTATTTAACATAAATTCACTAAGAACACTGTCGTCTATACAATAAACCATGTTATTTGTTTAAATTTTTCGATGCAACTCGACTAGTTCTGGTAGCGTCCAAACAAACAATTAACAAAATTGTGAAATTCTTATATTTTTGACGGATGCGTACGAGACTCTAATTTTAATTTAATAAGATTCCTATAAGAAGTGAGTCACACCTGTTACTAGACGGTCTGGTTAATTTAACAAGAATCTTATAAATCTAAAGGGATACGACCCGATAATTTCATGTGCGCGTGTTTAAAAAAGTAAAAGGACCGATCTTATTGGAATAACAAGAAAAGGCGGGATAATTTAATAAGAATCTTTTTAAATATACTAGATTTTGTCCTGTTAACCTAATAAGATGAGTTATAGGATATTTTTTCCTCAGTGTACTTGGATATGAGCTTTTGATGTTACTAAATCCTAATGTCAAAATAGTTTATTTACTCTTAGCTGTACATATTCAAAACAAATTGCTTTGATAATAGTCATTTAGAAGTGTTAGTACTTCGGGTAGTGTGAAGGTTCAGGAAAGGGTGGGCGTTATGTACGTATGTCATAATTACTTTCGCACCAGTTCTGTTACTACTCAATTTCTCACCAGTGCTAAACATATTACTATTTTCTTAGAAGTCAGTTTACTCCGTCCACTTTCACTATTCTATGGAAGTTGATCGTGTGGACCGAAAAGGTCAACCCACAACCCAACTAGTTATAATAAAAATTTTCATCTTGTTGTATTGTTTACAGGTTTTCTTCTTCTTCTTTGATCCGGTAGCTGGCGGTTCGAGCGGGACGTCCCCGCAACGTATACGCTGCTGTCGGTGCCGCCTTAAAAGATGCGGTTTCTTCGATTTCCCGATTCTGGTCAATTCGGCAGATCGACCACCCTCCTTCTTTCACACCCTGGGCTTGGGACGTTATTGTTTACAGTTGGAAGTTAACAGCGCTTTAATAGAAATTTTCGTATTTATCGACAGATCTGAAATTCTAATTTTCAAATTTATTTAAATGAAAATGCAAAATATGCACTTGGTGACATCCTTATATTTGGAAAACATTTCGTTCATGCAACGGTGATTTGTCGTAACCCTCAAAAATTTGAAAATTGACTTTATGGGATCATTGGATAGAGGTCATAATTGTCCAGCCGCCTGCAATATGTCGTAATCTACAAAAATAATATTCTATAAAATATCTGCTCGTAACTAATATGTCGTAACCCCATTGAATTGTGTCAAGACGTCGTAAGCCACAGAAATCGAGCATTTGTGTTGAATCTCTAACTCAACTGTATAACATCTATCTTGAAAGAATAGAGGAGGAGGAACCTGTAACTGCAAAGCCAGTAAGCAGAACAAAATTCACAATTGTATTTCGTGAAAAAAAATTGTCTTTGTACACTTTAAAAAAAGATCAATGTGATACTTGTGCTTTGCACGAAGTAGGAAACCTTACCGACCAAGAGTGGAATGAACATGTTTTAAAAAAAGAATTAGCAAGAAAAGAGAAGCAAAATGACAAAACTTTGGCTGAAGAAAATTTAGTTACCGTTCTTACTATGAATCTGCAAGCGGTCAAAATTTCTCCATCCATTCAGGCAAATGCATGTTACTTCAAAACCAAATTAACCAGCCACAATTTTACAGTTTATAACCTAGCATCCAAGCATTGTAAGTGTTATTGGTTTACTGAAATTGACACTGACTTAACGGCATCTACATTTGCCTCCCTTATTGTAAACTACCTCAAGACACATTGTGCCAATGACAAGGTGGTAATTATATACAGCGACGGATGCACATATCAAGTAACTGTATTATGGCAAATGCTCTGTTAGACTACTCTATAAATAGTAGACAAACAATTATCCAAAAAAATTTAGAACGGGGTCATACTCAAATGGAGTGTGACTCCGTTCGCAGCCAAATTGACAAAAAAAATTGAAGAACAGGCCTATTTACCTTCCCACCAACTACTCTACAGCCACCATAGAAGCACGAATGAAACCATTTCCATACGAAGCAACGTGGATGGATTTTAATGCATTTACCAACTATTCAGTATCATCCTTACAAAGGTACCTAGTTCAATCTTCTTTGTAAAATAGCTTTGCATCTTATACGTTTTGCTTCCAGGGTAAACAGCATTCGTCCTGGTGCACAGAAAGTTACCGATATTAGAGCCCTCAAGTATACTCCTCAAGAAGAAATTTGGTACAAAACTAACTTTTAGCAACCATGGACGTTATTACCTCAACGTATGAAACCCCTTAAAAATCCCCCTGAATGGCCAAAATTACATACTGAACTAAGAAAAATTTCTGCAGTAAAGTATGAGCATTCGCAACAACTGAAACTGTTACTGCCGAAGGATTGTCAACCTTTTTATGAATCTTTGCCTCACAATTGACATAAGAATAATAAAGTTTAATTTTTAATAATACTTAATATAATAATTTATTTTATTCTAAAAGAAATATTATTACCTATTATTTAATTTTAACCTATTGGCAATAAGTTGTAACCAACAAATTTTGCATTTTCCAGAATTTAAAATGTCGTAAGCCACATATTTTTTTTCCTGTCCAACTTGAGTATATTTTAGTTTCACAGATGTAAAGGGGATGCCAATATGCTTAAATTTGCAAAATAGTACAAGCTAATTATAAAAAAATAAATGGTTAAAAAAAAATTTTAAAAAAATTCTTTTCATTAACTAAAAAATGTACTGAAAAGTAAAAAATAAAACATATTTTAAAGAAAGCGTGAAATTTCAATTTTAATGAATAAAAATGATAATGATAAAATTGAAAATATAACTGTAAATCGCGTGAGATTTACAATAACCCTCAATTTTTTGCTTTGTTAATTTCAAATTCTAACAAAATTTTTTGATGAAAAATGCGCCATTCTTTTAATTAACTTTTTCATTAAAATTGAAATTTCACGCTTTCTTTAAAATATTTTTTATTTTTTACTTTTCAGTACATTTTTTAGTTAATGAAAAGATTTTTTTTTAAATTTTTTTTTAACCATTTATTTTATTTTCTACTTTTTAGTTTATTATATGTATTCCGCCATTTTATGATGGCAATTCTATTAGATTTAAAATTACGTCACACAGTTTACTGTATTCATTTGATACCCATGTCGTGGGCTCGGTGGAACATAATTGCAAAAACGGCCGCCATCTCGGAACCGTCTTCTTGATTTTTTTACAAAAAGGTCAGATTGCATTTAGTACTTATACATGATGAGTTGAACTCAAGTTGAACCCAAGTCTAACTACATGTAAACGGGAGTCGAGTTGGGTTAAGGTTGACTGAACTCGACTCAGCTCTGCTACCTGGGTTTAGTTGAAATTATGCATACGGACATGAGTTCAGTATTTGAGTAGTTGAATTTAGTTGACAGCAGCATCTCTGTGTTTGTTTGTGATTTTTTGTAACGTGTATTGCTTTTTTATTATCAACTCACCCTTAACTCAACTATTCATCTCATCATTCATACACATTAACCACCCGAACTACGAGTGTGTGCAAAATTGGAAGTTGATCGGTTATATTTTATACTTTTTAGTCTATTATAAGCTTTCCGCAATGTAGTTTTGGCCGCCATTTTGAATTTGGAATGACGCCACATAGCTTATTGTGTTCTACCTGTCATATCCTTTCATTTGATACCCATGTCAGAGGGCCGCGGAGCACAATTTCAAAAATCGGGCGCCATTTTGGAACTGCCATCTTGATATTTTTACAAAATGGTCAGATTGCATTGTCATTCAAACTAAACGTTTATGCAAAATTTCAGCTCTATCCGAAACCGGGAAGTGGGTCAAATTTAACTTCCAAGATTTGACGACAAACAGTGCACAATTTCAAAAATCGGGCGCCATTTTGGAACCGCCATCTTGATATTTTTACAAAATGGCCAGATTGCATTGTCATCCAAACTAAACGTGTATGCAAAATTTCAGCTCTATCCGAAACCGGGAAGTGGGTCAAATTTAACTTCCAAGATTTGACGACAAACAGTGTAAGTTAAATAAAAGAATTTAAAAAACTGAAATGATGAAGTTTTAATTGCCTCCTGAAAAATTACCACTCTGTGGCTTGCGACATATTGAAGTTTCATGAACGATTTGTTGATAAATCGTATTTAAATAACACGGCTAAAGGAGCTATAGCCAGACCGCCCTTTCATTGGCGTATAATACAATTAAGTATCGCTGTAGACGGAAACAGAAAAATATGCCGATATTTTTTGCCATATTGGTTGTTAATTGTAAAATCGATCTGAAGCAAAACCTTACAAGGAAAAAATCCAGTATTCAAAGTAACTTTTATTTGTCAAACGGCGTTAGTTTGCGGCTTTAAGTGAAGTTAGTAACATTTCGGGAAAATATCTGTCCCTATGGCTAAAAAAAGTCGAAATCACTCAATAAAACTTCGTTAAAAATTAAGAAATTAATTCATCAGTAAGCTTAACTACATTTTGGTATCTAGAAATGCCACAACCAATTTTTATTGGTTGAAATTTACATCTCGTATTTCTTTCATATCTTCTAAGCCAGCGAAATCTAAATTTGAATCAAAATTTATGTTTTCTTCACGCCACGAAGAAGCCACGCTGCCGTGAGTCTTTAGTAAAGGGTTTATTTTTTTCTCAATTTTGGGCACATCTTCAAACTTTCCTTTTCATCCTATTTTATATTCGCATCTGCCATCTTCCCACCTTAACAATTTAATTATATTCATTTTTTATATACACATGCAAAAAAAGTCAAATAGCAGCCGTATGAGAAACCCTATGACACCCGAACATTTATATAAGGGAAAAGAATTTAAAAAGTTGTATGTCAAGCAAGAGCCATGATTATTTTAGCTGAAGTCACAGAGACCCGCCTGTGTCCTCTTCAAGAAAGGATATCAAATCGGGTTAACGAGGTGTTTGTGATAATACGAAAAATTTGCCAAGCGATCAATTTTAACGATATTTTTGTGACCTTGAAATCGGGTGATTTTACCTTTTTAAATTTTTGGTTTCTTTAAGGATATGTGACGTAGAATTATGTATGCTTATGTAACATTCTAGGAGATGTCGTCTATTAATTTTACTCATAATGTTGCTTGACTTTTAATAATATTTAACAGAAAGCTAGAAACTTGATAAAAAAAAGTAAGGCTATGAATAAAACACAAACGTGTTATAACTCTATCCCCTACCTGGATATTTTTTTTTATGTGATAGTCTAAGCTCAGGTGTCACCCTTTGTACTACTAGTACGTCATGTCGTATAACTCATGGTGCAATGTCCAGTAGTACCCATAGCTCAGAATGATATAATAGGCTAGGAGGAGTCAAGGGGTGTTGGAAAAAATGGCGATGAAGCTTGCGTTTGAACTCGAGGGTGTTCGGGAATGCTGCCTTTGGAAGGTTGTTCCATAGACGAGTTGTTCTTGTTATAAACGAAGATCGGAGTGTGCGCGAAGATAAGACCTGTAAACTGTGTAATGTTGAGGGTACTTATTTCAATGGAAAACAAGGGACTCAATGGCATAAAATGGCGGGCATTTCAAATTTTAGATAACAAATGCATTTTTGGTCAATGGGTTCAGTATTTTGACACCAATTTTTCAGGGTATTTTTATAACATCAAAGAGTATATTTTCTGAAAGTTTGATGGAAATTGGTCTAGTTTGGCCTTTTTCTCGTTTTGTAAGTTTTGTACGTACTTTAGAGACTTGAAACCAAAAGCTATTTATTGCCAGTTTTATTACAAAGACACTGGTTTTTAGTTTGGCCCGATTCGATTTATATACCTAATCTCCAATGGCAAAACCAACCACGAAACAACCAACCAAAGTGCTGCTTCCTATTCTTTCTCATTGTAAATTGAATTATCCGTCTCGCTCGTGTTTTGGTCGACATGGGTAACTTTCCGTATGTGTTAGTTAAACCATTTAAGTTGCCACATGAAATTCAGCGGAAAATTTAGTACAAAAAAATGTCAAAAATCAAGGCATAAATGACGTTAATTGTATTTGCAATATCCCGCCAAAAAATTTGTCAACAGAAAAGTCTAATCTAGTAATAATAATAACAAAACAGACATTTCTGACAATTCACATCTACAGTGATAGAAATGTGTATGAACACATTTTGTCAGCTAATTCAGAGTTATTCACATTTTAACCTCGAAAAACGCACTAAAAACTTATGAGTATGCTTCTGGTGATACCCCAAACAGGATAAACTCATAATCTTGCTGTTATCAGACTGTGCAAATTAAAATTGTCCGAATTTTGCAATTCTGTTCGCCGACCCCAATGCAAATTCAAATGAAAGGGAATAATAAGTAGAATACAATTAGCTATGCGGTGTCATTCCAAATTCAAAATGGCGACGGACTCAAAATGGCGGACTAACTTTTTCTGTACAACTCACTCTATGGATATCAAACGAAAGAATATGACAAATAGAATACTATTAGCTGAGTGGCGTCATTCCAAATTCAAAATGGCAGCCAACATAAAAGAGTGATTTACCTTCTTTTACAACGCACATTGTGTAACCATTTTTTATTCACAAAATAAAAAACTAAAAAAATGAGAATCCACAAACGAATCGACAAAAACGAGACCGATTTGAAACTAGTTTGCAACTGCTTGCGTACGACTTTTCTTGTCTGTGCTGTTCTAAGTAACGAGGATATGATTGTGTGTTTTATGTCGAATGCGGCAATATCTAAAAAGTGGAAAGTAGACCGTCATTTGCGTTACATGCATTCCATTCATCGAATATTCCGTCAAGTCGTATTTGAATACACACACTTCTATATTGTCTGTCACTGAATGCAAGTACGTTTGGAAATGTCACCAGTTCCAGCTGCATGGTTACATTTGTACGTGTCAATGTTTTTCAACAACATCTTCATGAGCACAGAACTCCGATTGATGAAAAATCAGTTATGTTTAGGTGTGGACAAAGGTTTTATTTTGGTTGCAAACTAGTTGTGAGGGTGATAATGGTGAAACCAGTTTGAAACTGGGATTGCAAATCCGTCGACCCATGTGTCCCTTATTTTTTGGCGGTAATTCTATCACGCGAGAAATTGCAATAAAAGAAAGAACGGCGCACTGAGTGAGCGAGCCGAGCTAGCGCGAAGTGCTCAAGGGGTGGGCGAACGCTGCTACTCGCAGATCGCGTCGCCGACCTAATGAAATGTGCAAAAATGAACCGAATAATTCGGCCGAATGTTCGGTTCGGTACATTTTTGACCGAATATTCGTATTCGGCAGAACCCATATTCATATAAAAGGGTTACCGTAGCAGGGATGAATGTACCATGATAAATAAAGTACATATCTATTGAAGCCATTAACAGAACAATGCAAGATTTAAGAAGTAATAACCAATTAGATTTCGTTGCCAGCTGTCCCGATATATGTATACGCGAGCCGATGAAATTAATGCACGTCTAAAATCATAACTCTGAACGATTGAGCTGCTGGCCGCGCTTTGAAAGTTTGTAATAGATTTGGAAATTGTAATGAGCGATATTTATGAAGATTCGCAAAATATAAACTCAACTAAGTCGACTCAACTCAGTAATTCCACAAACGTTAAAATACTTATAAGTTAAACATCGAGCATCGTTTATAAAGAAGCTTTACAGTGAATTGTTAACTTTTGCATTAATATAATATGAAAATTGTTGTATTGCCAGTGCCATGTGGCCGGTAGGATCAGCTGCTAAAACATGAAACGACGAAACACCAAAACGGGAAGCAGCAACGGCCCTTTTCAGAATCAAATAAATACAAAAATCGCAATGCCATCTTGAAGCAGCCTTCTTGTTTTTTTTTTTACAAATTGGTGAGTTTTCGATCTGGCAGCGATAGTGTTCAGACGTTGAAGCGCTCGTTCGCATCAGATATAACAGTACTGTGAAGTAGAAGTAAATTAACAAGTAACAGTACTCAAGTCGGAGCTATTTAATTCCTGTTTTCTGTGGCGTGCGACTGATTTTTGGACGCTGAAGAGAAGTGTATCAGTGGAAATGCCTGAAGGTGGGGGCGCCCTTGGCCCCCAGCCTAAAAGAACTATTATAAAGAAGCCACGTAAGGTGAGTGCTACTAAGGATGAAAGCCTTAAGGCCCCGGCGCAGAACCCAGACTTTATAAAGGAGATGAAGGATGGCCCTGATAAGTGTGACTCAAAGGAAGCAGACGCGGCACAATCGGCGTTGGACTCTACAGGCAAAGAAAAAACTATTATTAATAAAGATAAGTTGGTTAATCTGAATATTATTGATAATACTGATTCTCAAAACATTGTTAATGTTGAAATTCATAATTCCCAGGTTGGTGGCGATTGCCACAGTTCAATTGATATGGACCCAAATAGTGAAGAAGTGACTGATTTTGTAGATAGAATAAATAAAGATTTAAACTTTACAATAGTTAGAAAAGGTGCGAAGGTTCCTTTGAGAACTGAGGATAATCCCAACGTGACCACTGAGAATAGGTTTAGTTCCCTTCAGACGAAGAAGTTCAACTTCCCTCTACTGCCGCACAATCAGAGTCAATTTCGACCCAAAACAATAATAAAATTAAAAGGTGCCCTCCTATATTTCTTTCGGTAGTTAAACCCACTACGGTGTTGGAATTTTGTAGGTCGCAGCAGAATAATGAAATTAATTACCTGTTACGTACACAAAAAGTGCACGGGGCCGGTAAACGACCCGTGCACAAGTTCCAAGTGTAACCTGAAACGCCAAAGGAAATTGGCAAGAATATTTAGCGCAATTTGCCTTGCGAAATTAATAAACGAAAGAAAAAAGCTCGTAAGCAAATTGCGCCAGTTTCAGGCCACTTGAAGAAAAGCCGACGGGTGCGTTTTTCCGGCCGGCGACCTCAACCTTGGGTCAAGCACCAGCAGGTGACTTTTGCACCTAGGTTGAAGGCCCGGAGGAAAAATGCAATCGAATGACTTAAAAAAAAAAAGTTTCGGAAAACTGAGGATCGATCGAGTGATCGATCGTAGAGTGTTGTTTTAACCTTTACCGGCGGCGGGCGAGTCGACCATTTTTACAAATATTATTTTAACCAGTAACCGCGGCGGGCGGAAAAACTAAGACGGAGTTGGGCTGTCGTAGTCGAATCGGTCGCGAAGCGTGTTGTTTTTTTTTTATACCACAAAGTAATAGTGTCAATTTAAAATAATGATAATAAGGGTGTCGATAGAATTATATTAATTAATTTTAATAAGAATGTGTTTTAGATATTGAGAAATGTGTTTTAGATATTGAGAGTGAGCTATTGTGCAATGCATAAGTTTGTTTTACGATAGAACATATACTTATATATATCCGTGCGTGCACCCAACTCATTCCTACTTTGGAATATTAAAAATAATAATAATAATAGTGTCGATAGAATTATATTAATTAATTTTAATTAGAATGTGTTTTAGATATTGAGAAATGTGTTTTAGATGTTGAGAGTGAGCTATTGTGTAATGCACAAGTTTGTTTTACGATAGAATATATACTTATATATATCCGTGCGTGCACACAACTCATTCCTATTTTGAAATATTAAAAATAATAATAATAATAATAATAGTGTCGATAGAATTATATTAATTAATTTAAATAGAATGTGTTTTGGATATTGTGAGTGAGATATTGTGTAATGCACAAGTTTGTTTTACGATAGAATATATACTTATATATATCCGTGCGTGCACACAACTCATTCCTATTTTGAAATATTAAAAATAATAATAATAATAATAGTGTCGATAGAATTATATTAATTAATTTAAATAGAATGTGTTTTGGATATTGTGAGTGAGATATTGTGTAATGCACAAGTTTGTTTTACGATAGAATATATACTTATATATATCCGTGCGTGCACACAACTCATTCCTATTTTGAAATATTAAAAATAATAATAATAATAATAGTGTCGATAGAATTATATTAATTAATTTAAATAGAATGTGTTTTGGATATTGAGAGTAAGATATTGTGTACTGCACAAGTAGTTTTACGATAGAATATATATACCCGTGCGTATATACAGTTCACATATGTATATGAACAATACTTAGACAATAAGAATAAAACCAGTTCCATTTGTTCTAAATAAAAAGATGTTATATAACAACAAAACAAGTTTTATTTGATATAAATATAAAACGATAATATAACAAGGAGGTTGTTCCTGTTTGGTAGGCGGTATATTTGCGGAGCCAGCCACCCATGAGGTCATGGACCTTGCGTCGGAGAGGCCCCTAAACAAAAACAAACATTTTTCTATTGTTTTTTGTAACATTAGGGGTCTCTCTTCGAACTTCTCTCACGTGATGTGCCACCTACATATCCATGCCCCGGCCATTCTCGCACTAAGTGAGACTCAAGTTACCGATTCCGATCTTGATCGATTTCAGGTGACTGGGTATAGCTTAGTGCACAATTTCTCTGACCATAGGGGTGTCGCCATGTATGTTAGGAATGACGTGGCTCTCCAGAAGGTGTGCAATAGCACATCTTCCGACTTCAATTACATATGGGTGAAAATAATCCTTCGTAGCCACGTCATATTCTTCTGTTTTCTATACAGAAGTCCTAATATAAGTAATGAAGCCTCAACGTTAGCCTTCGATGCTATATCTGAACGAATCTCCGGATTTTTATCTTCCCACCCGGAGTGTGAAATCATTGTTGCGGGTGATTTTAACGTTCATAATGTCAATTGGCTAAATTACTCGAATGGCACCAGTGTTTCTGGCAAAGACGCCGAGATCTTTGCAGACTTAAATAATCTACACCAAATCGTTAATTGTCCGACACGAATTCCGGATGTTTCAGGTCACGGAGCCCATCTTCTTGACCTATTTCTCACTTCGCATCCCACTCGATATTCCGTCGAGGTGAGCTCACCCCTTGGCAACTCGGACCACAAACTAGTCAGTGCCAATTTCCCATATCCATCCTCCACTCCAACCGGCACAGTTCCCAAAAGAACTGTCTGGCACTATGGGAAAGCCAACTGGTTGGGTCTCACTCGTTTCTTTCAAGCCACTGACTGGAATTTGTGTTTCCGCGGTGCCAGTGCGAACTATGCTGCGCTCTGTATTACCAAAATAATACGGGCAGGAATGTGTTTGTTCATTCCTCATTCTACTAAGTCTATAAAGCCTAGGCCAAATAGATGGTTTAATGGGGAGTGCAAGAACGCAATTAATGCTAAGGAAGCCGCCTATAGAGCGTACAAATGTTCCCCAAATGAGTCACGTCGACGTGAATATATGATATCGAGAAACTCCTGTAATTCCATCATCAGGAAGGTCAAAACGTCATTTGACGACAAGATGCGAAGTAAGATCCTAAATACACGCGTAGGCAGCAAAAACTTCTGGTCCTTGGTAACTTCCATCAAGAAGAATTTCACGTCTTCCGCAGTTCCTCCATTTATCAATGGGGAGGAGGTGATAACAGAAAGCAAATCCAAGGCCGATTTATTGGCATCTCTGTTCGCCTCAAATTCTTCTCTACCCGAAGCTGATACGTCACCACCGGTCCTTGAGCGCAACGCCCATTCAATGGACGGAATCTTCTTCAGAACGCGCGAGGTGTATAAATGTCTCAAAGAACTCAACGTCAATAAATCCACTGGCCCAGACAATATTCCCCCTATGGTACTTAACAAATGTGCCTCACCTTTGGCTAAACCTCTGCGCAAACTTTTCGCCCTGTCATACTTCTCCGGAGTTTATCCCAACTCTTGGAAACTAGCTCATGTTCAGCCCATTCCCAAAAAAGGTGATGCCAGCGACCCTTTAAACTACCGCCCAATAGCAATTACTTCTGTTCTCTCCAAAATCATGGAGATAATAATCAATCGAAGGTTGATGAAATATCTGGAATCCAACCAAATTTTACACGACAGGCAGTACGGCTTTAGACCGAAAAGATCTACTGGCGACCTTCTTGTGTGTCTGACTGAGGCTCTCAACCAAAACATCCATCGCTTCGGTGAATCTGGTTTGGTTGCTCTAGATATATCCAAGGCTTTCGACAGAGTATGGCATCCCGCTCTGCTGCTTAAACTCCAAGCTATTGGTATCGACTCAGTTCTAAGGAACTGGATTGAGAGCTTTCTTTCTGGCCGTTCAATCAAGGTAGTATTGGATGGCGTTAAATCCAACCCTCATTCCATCTCGGCCGGCGTTCCCCAAGGCTCGATTCTCTCACCTGCCCTCTTTCTTATATTCATTAATGATCTGCTCTCAATCCCATCCAACCCACTTCACAGTTTCGCCGATGACGGTACTTTGCGTTACTCCCACACCTTCGATAATATAGGGCAAGCACGTGCCAGACCTTGTCCCGTCGACCGTGAACTAATGTCCAATTCTATTAACGGGGACATTGAACTTATTCTTGCTTGGGGCCGCAAGAATCGTGTCGAATTCAACGCAACCAAAACTAAGTACTGTCTCATCTCTACAAAAACCTGCACCACCCGTCCCTCTATTTCAGTGGACAATAAGAATGTAATGGCTGACCCATCTCTTAACATCCTAGGCGTAACCTTATCTTCTGATCTGCGATGGAATAATCATATATTCCAAATCGCCAAACAAGCTTCTCAATGCCTGGGTTTCCTCAAGAGATGCAAATTCCTTCTTCGGCCAACTGCTCTGGCTACAATCTACAAGTCCTTCATTCGGCCCCGCCTTGAATACAACTCCTATATCTGGGCGGGTGCCCCAAAAACCACCTTGGCTTGGCTGGACAAGGTGCATGACCGCGCCATCAAACTAATTGGCGATAGCACCCTTCGCTCCTCCATCGACCCTTTAAGCCATCGCAGAAATGTAGCAGCCCTTAGCAAATTTTACCGCTATTACCATAGCGACTGTTCCACTGAAATCAGAAACCTCATGCCTACACGGCAAATTTTTTCCCGCAACACAAGACTAGCCAACTCGGCTCACCCGCATACGCTACAGCCCTCCTCTTCGCGCACATTACGTTTTAGTAGTTCGTTTATAAATAGAACAACTCGATTGTGGAACTCCCTTCCACAGTCGGTGTTTCCGAACTCATATAATATCTTAGAGTTCAAACGCAAGGCTCATCGACATCTACTCACGCACCCTCCAGACCCCTAACCTATCCTTTCTCCTCTATCCTTCAAATCAAGCTTACTACTAGACACTGACCATGACTTGAACGACATGACAGACATGTAGTACAAAGGGTGATTCCTAAGCTTGTATTTACCACATAAAAAAAAAAAAAAAAAAAAAAAAAAAAAAAAAAAAAAAAAGGGTAAACAAATAATTATATAACATACCGAATTCAAAAGCTTAGTCACAATAAAGCTAAGTTCTTTGTGGAACAACCTACGATTCATACCAAAATTATAGAATTATTAAGGGAAACCAAGGCAGATGCGTTTACCTTCACGCCAAAACTGGCTAAAGGTGAAACATGTGTGCTGAAAGGACTTACGGGGAATCTCTCAGCAGATGAGGTTCGTGTTGAATTACAGGCTCGCAATAAAGCATTAAAAATCCAGTGGGTGAAACCCATAGTTTCAAAAAAAGCACACTTGAATTTTGTGGACAACTTTTTAATTAAATTAGAACCTGGTTCCTCGGGAAAGGAGCTGTTGAAAATAAGAACTATTGCATATCACGTTATTAAATTCGAAAAACCAATGAAATGCCTTCGGGCACATAACCGCAAATAATTGCAAATGCGTTAGCTGCTGGTCTAACTGTGGAGACGCATGTCCAAGGAAAGGTGTTCTATCCTGGAACCACCTAAAATATAAACAAAACACAAGGAAATTAATGTTCAACAAATATACGAGAGTACTTATCGGACGACCGAGGGCTCCAGAAGGTTGCGTCCATCAGCCTCAGCAACGACATCAGCAAGGGAATCTTCGTGACGTAAAATAACAGAATAACTAACATTATTTTAAGAAAAAAAAAACAAAATTAATAATATGTAACAAAACACTGACCTGCACCACCAAACACGTAACATATATTTGCAAAACAAATAACAACAAAACGTAACAAAAACACTAACCTACTGACCTAGTAATTGTAAATGAACTAGAACTGTCACTTCGACAGTGGAATAAATAACTTGATATTAATTGTTATACTTATTATTATTATTATTAAAAAAAAAAGTCACGGTTAGGAAAAACGGTTAGAAAAAAAAAAACGGTAAGAAAAGAATTGAGTTTTTCGGGAAAAGGAATAGGAGACTTTCGGCAAAATAAATTTTCGGCATGATTTTTCGTTCTCTGTAATCAAGGAATTTGTAAAATAAAATAAACGAGTTATTTGTATTTGAATAATACTTTTCGATCTTTCATTTAAATTTGCATCTTAATTGAAGTTTTGAACCGTACAAAAGGTGAAAAGGAGAAAACCAAAGCAAAATGTGCCAACTGCGGAGGGGAGCACCCGACTTCAGGGGCTGTCCCACTTTTATTGCCTACGTTAATAGAAGAAGAGAGAATATCCTGAATATTAGAAGGAAAAAAGAGGAAAGAAATGTGTTCACGACCAACCCTTCTTACCAATCTGTAAAAGCTGGTTTTTCATTGCTATTAGGCGGTAATTGGAGGGAAGGCTGGAATCACCCTTTTTCGGTGTGGGCTGAACATGAGCAAGTTTCCAAGAGTAGGGATAAACTCCGGAGAAATATGACAGGGAAAATAATTTGCGCAAAGGTTTAGCCTTGGAGCTCCTTGAGGCACCTGTGCACTTCGCGAGTCCTGAAAAAAAACCCTGTCCGTTGAATGGGTGTTACCTCGGAAACAGGGGGTAACACATCAGTTTCGAGTAAAGAAGAATTCGAAGCGAACATAGATGCTAATAAATTGGCCTTGGATTTTCTGTCTGTTATTACCTTCTCATTGTGAATAAAGGAAGGGGTTGAAGTTGTAGTGAAATTCTTCTTGGTGGAACTTACCAAGGACCAGAACTTTTTGCTACCGGAGGTTGCATTTAGGAGTTTACTTCTCAATTTGTTGTCAAATTAGGTTTTGACTTTCTTGATGGCGGTTTTACAAGAATTTCTTTGTTGTATTTATTCTAAACGGAGCGATTCACTCGGGAAGCTCTTGTACGCTCGGAAGGCGGCTTCTTTAGTTTTGATTGCATTCATACACTCCCGATTAAACCATCTCTTGGGCCTAGGCTTCACAGATCTGGTAGAATGGGGAATGAACAAATGCATTCCTGCCTGTATGATCCTGGTGATACGGATAGCGGCAGAGTTGGCGTTTCTATTCCGGAAACACATGTTCCAGTCTGTAGACTGGAAAAAAATAATAAGCCCCTGCCAATTGGCCTTCCCATAATGCCATACAGTTCTTCGAACTGGTTTGGGAGGGGTGGGAAATTCGAATGGGAAGTTAGCGCTGATTAGGCAGTGGTCTGAATTGCCGAGAGGTGAATCAACTTCGACGGAGTAACGCGCTGGATGAGAAGTTAGAAAAAGATCAAAGAGATAGGTTCCTTGATCAGCAACATCAGGGACTCTTGTGGACGATCCGCAATTTGATGCAAATTATTGGCGTCTGCAAAGAGCTCGACGTCCTGCCAGAAACACTGGTGCCATTTGAGTAAGTCAGCCATTTTGCGTTGTGAACATTGAAATCACCCGCAACAATGATTTCACACTCAGGATTGGACGACAAAAATCCCGAGATCTGTTCGGAAATAGTATCAAATTGGAGTGGAGGCTTCGTTACTTATGGTAGGACTTCTGTATAGGAAGCAGAAGAATATGACGTAGCTTTGGAAAATTATTTTAATCCAAAGATAATTAAAATCTGAAGTCGCGCTTGAATATATTTTATAATAAGCCACGTCATCCCTAACATAAATGGCAATACCCCTATGGGGGGAGAGATTGTGCACTAAAGTGTATCCCGACACCTGGTAATGACCTAAGTCATTATCGGGTGATATTTGGGTTTCGCTAAGTGCGAAGATTGGGGGTTTATAATTAGATAAGTGGCACTCAACAAAAGAGAAATTCAATACCAAAACTTGACTTGTAACGGGACTTCGGTTGCGCAGGCTCAATCGCCACGTTCTCGGGGATATTTCCCGGTATTACATTTGCCGCAACCATCAGAGTCTATAAAATTTGTCCTCGTCAAAGTGTTATGCCTTTTGAGACGGAGCAAATTTCATCGACCGACAGATTTTAGCCGCGGCACCTGGAGGACCGAGATGCGAGAAAGGGTAGGGAGCAAGGGTACTTACTTGTGCCGTTCGTCGGTCCGGTCGGTCGTTCAGTCTATCTGGTTTCTTAATTGGTGCTTTGTTTTTATGGGGTCCGGTAATTAGTTCATCGCTCAACCTCTTCCCCAGGAAGACCAGATTCGTGAAGCCCATCGGATAGAGTTGCAGCAATAACCTCTAGGTACGACCGCTGTCAGTTGGCTATTCAGGAGGTACCAGCGACGTGGTGATGGTACGATTTTAATCTGCCCCTTTTGTGACTTTATCCTAGATGAAAACTCTTCATCCTTATCGCCATTATCACATCTACCGTCAATAAACCCTCCCAAATTACGATAAAATATCGATCAAATAATCTTTAATAGGTTATATATATTTATAGAACTTATTTGAAATATTCATTACCTCTAATCATCATCTACTTGATCCTTGCAAATGTTGTCGTAACTAACATTAAGGTATTCAATTTCCCATTATTAAACTTAAATTAAAATCCCATCCCATTGCTCCCCTTTATTTATCATAACCACATTGAACTAATCATAATTAAAGCTTACCTTGCCTAGACCCCTCCCCCCCCTCTCACCAAGAGAAAATTGATGAGATTTGGTCGGCCTATGTGCGGGCCCCGGCTGTTACTGTTGCTACAGACAGGAAGATGACGGCAGCACCTCTATTTTGGCATGTCAAGAAGCTGCAGTCTACACAGGCAAATGAAGCCCTCTATTCGGGCGATTCAGCAAACAAGGGAAACCGTTCAGGATTAAGCCGAGGGTTATCCTTTTTAGCGATTAGGCTAATTGGCTACTAAACCACTCTCACTTGGGCATGTCATTACTCAAAATGTTAATGGTGGAGGCGAGAGCTTTTACATGTGCTTCTGCAATTTTAGTATAAATAAAACAAAATTTTCTTTTTCTTTTTATTTTAATTTTTAACAACAATTTAGGAAATTTTTAAATGCTTTATTTTTTATTTCTTTTATTTTTTTTATTATCATTAAAAACGGCTTTCATTGGTGTCGTTGTCGTCTCTAATTTTGTGTTTTTCTCTTCTTCTCTCTTTCTATGTTATTATAACTATCTCTGTCTAAAAACTGGAAGATACGATGGGGCCTCAAAAAAATCTGTTGGGGACTTATAAATATTACGGTGCCGAGGGTAAGAAGTGTCAATTTATATTTTTTGTTCTTTCTATTTTAATTGTTTTGTGTTGAAATTTTTCTGTTTTATCGGGCTTTGTGATGCCATTTTTATTTGTTAAGGAGTTAAACGTTAAATTTCCGTCTTTGATTCAGTTTTGTTTCTTTTTTCTTTGTGTAAATTTGTAATGATGTTGTTGATGGTGTTGAGCATTTTCCTTATTGTTGATCATTCAGTTCGAAAACACAAATTCATATATGTACATGTACATTTACATAATAAAAACAAAAATTCCTCCACTTTACATTTCATAAAACATTTAAAATTTAAAATATTTCTACCATTTTTTTCCGAAACGAACTGTAATGTATTTTAAAAGTCCTTACATAAACATATTAAAAACAGTGGGTTAGCACATATGCAATTTAAAAATCAAATCAAATAAAGTGGTTAAAACACAAAAATAACACATAAAATTACTAAAAAAACTATGGCTAGGTATTATTTACTAAAAGATTCATCTTTCTGTTTTTGTTTTTGTTATTAATGTGAAATCATTTTGTTGGTTTTAAGGACTAATAAGTGTTACATGTTTAATATTGGAACATGCCTGTATTTTTAAGATTTATTTAACTGATAGTTTTACGAATATACTTAATCAATTTATTATAAGATTTTCTGGTAAGTGGTAATTATTTGAAACTAAGTTTTTTTCTATTTAAATTTTGTTTATGCTTGTTTTAAATAATATTAATACTCCACTTTAATCATAATTTAAATACACACAATTTAGTTCCTTTTATGAAATTAGATTACTTCCGAATACTTAATGAAAGAGCTAGGAACACATTCCTTGAAACACAGACTTAAATATCTGTAATACAGATGTTCCGCTTCATACAAAATTTTGTCACCAGAAAATTTTCTAGGGGTATCTATTAATCTTCCCATCGCAAAGCTTTAGTCTACACATTCCACATAAGCTCTCCGCGCAGTTCCCCAAGTTCTCTGTTGATAGACAAAGGAAGAGGCGAAGGGCAGAATGGCTTCGGAACTTCATTCCACACGGACGGAATGTACTTTTTCGCCTTCTCCACCCCTCACACACTTTGCCTTATCCACCAGGCAACAGACGACACAATTTTGTGTGAATGGCCAAGCGCCGTGCGCAGGGTGATGTTTTTTTAATTTCCATTGCGGCAGGTCATGATTTTGTTTTTTTTTTTCTTGTTTTCAGGCATACGTATGTACAATTTCTCGGAAGAAATGAAATATTCTTTTTAGGCAACTTTTCGTGTTCAAAGCTATTTCGCTACATTTCAGGTGCGCGGAAAATAATCGATTTGAATTGTACTTATTTGATTAGCCAAGGGGACAGGCGCAGTGCACCGCAGGATGGAGTTTTTTTAAATTCCAATTTTTTATATGGGGAACTTGTGAATTGTGGCAGGTCATGATTTTGTTTTTTCTTGTTTACAGGCATATATTTCTCCAATGAAATATTCGTATTTTCTGGCCATTGATAGTTGTTCCCGGCCGAATATTTCAGGTGCGCGGGACACGATCTGCTATTGGGTGAACTTAATTTGTGTACCGGTCGGTGGAAATCGATCAGATGATACATATTCGCATTTTCTTCCGTAAACAAGGATGAGAATTCAATTACCACATATTGTTTCTTACAACTTTTTAATGTCATAAAAAATGCATAAGGAAAAAGACATTTACTAATTGTTATTCATAAATGTCAATTTTGGTACATATGTACATGTTAAGAACTGACTGAAACATTCTTTCGTCTATGTCAATTTTATAGGGTAATAATAGGTAATTTAAGGTGGGCGAAGGGGTTTTTAAGAAAATAACTGAAGATTTTAATTTTTTATTTTACTCATAGTCGATGTGTTTTGAAGTGTGGAGTTACACCGCTTTTTCAGTGAGCGACATATTTGTTACAAAAGGTCAGGAGCGGAACGCGTTGGATTAATTGAGAGAGGGCGGGTGGAACTCACTATACAGCCACCTCCTCGTGATGAGTTCTGGATTGTTTTGCGTTGGTTTTGAAAGCAAAATAAGCTGAGAGCTGTATAAATACACTCACTCAAAAATGTCATTGTTTTTGGGTCAGTTTTTACTAAAAACTACATTATTCTAGTCATCCCACTCCCAATCTTTGTGTGATAAGTTAAGGACAAACAATTTAATTTCCAAAATATTGCAAAACATTTTTGAGTGAGTGCATATAAGTAACAATGAAATAAACTTCAACAGAATATTCATAAATAAAATATATTGATTCTTATCCTCCTGTATTAAGATTGATTTGGAAATATAGACTAGCCATAGAAGTCGCACTATTTTTTTATGTGGTAAAGTCAAGCTTAGGAACTACTACTAGTACAACTAGTCTTTCATGTCGTTCAAACTCATGGTCAGTGTCTAGTAGTAATCTTGATTTGAAGGATAGAAGAGAAAGGATAGGTTAGGGGTCTGGAGGGTGCGTGAGTAGATGTCGATGAACCTTGCGATTGAACTCTGAGATGTTATATGAGTTCGGAAACACAGACTGTGGACGACAGTTCCACAATCCAGTTGTTCTATTTATAGACGAACTGTTAAAACGTAATTGTTCGTGAAGAGGAGGGCTGTAGCCTGCGGGGGTGAGCCGAGTTGGCTAGTCTTGTGTTGCGGGAAAAAAGTCGCCGTGTAGGCAGGAGGTTTCTAATTTCAGTGGAACAGTTGCTATGGTAATAGCGGTAAAACTTGCTGAGTGCAGCTACATTCCTTCGGTGGCTTGAAAGGTCGAAGGAAGAGCAAAGGGTGCAATCGCCAATGAGTTTGATGGCGCGATTTTTTACCTAGTCCAGCCAAGCCAAGTTGTTTTTGGGGCGCCCCCCCCCCCCCCCCCCAGATAAACGAGTTGTATTCAAAGCGGAGCCGAATACAGAACTTGTATATGTATATCAGGAAGAGCCAGTGAGCCTTACGGTTGCACTCTTGGATATTGTAGGAGTTCATTTTTTAGCAGCCGGGTTGGTCACAAATATCGGAGCTAGCGGTAGACAGTTTTGTTGGAGTGTTATGCCTCCTGAAACAAGTGAATCCCGCTAACCACGCTAACGGTTGGAATGAAATCAACATGTTTTGATTTTTAGTGGAAGTTGGGAACCATGTTGTATGTTTATAGTGGTGTTGATAACTTAGCCAGTAAACATCCTTCGAAATAGTAATTTGAACGGCGCACTTCGTGGATGTTTGCGCGAATGCTGGCAATCTAGTTGGAGTGTCTGTATATTTCATGATGCCAACATGGTTGTCAACCAAGTTTGTCGTGTGTATATTGTCAACCAAGTTTGTCGTATGTATGATCTACGCCTACGCTGGACGAACATGAAATGAGAATTGCTGAAGCAGCGCCCCCAAAAATCCAGTTCAGCCCAACGCCAAAGGGAAGAAAGGCACTAGGACAACCTATGAAGAGATCTAAAGACGAAATAGAAATGGACTTACGTGCCTTACTACGTGGATTACTAAAGCCCGAACTAAATATGACGTGCCGTACCACAACCGTACGTGCCCTAGCGTACGAACTACGGAATCCAATCCCGCATCAAAATCTCAATCCCGCAATCCCGCATCAAAATCTCAATCCCGCAATCCCGCGGGATCGAAATCAACAATCCAATTCCAAAACAATTCGTAGATTTTGTTCTAAAAGGTTATGTTAATTAATTCATGAAGTATTATATGAAATAAAAGCGTAACAAACTACAGTCAACCAAGACCAATTCTAAACTACGCTGGAATTTTCTTACATAGGAGCATAAATTTTAATTTCGAACTTGCTCTCCATTTTAGCGACTTCCACCGACCGGTACACAAATTAAGTTCACCCAATAGCAGATCTTGTCCCGCGCACCTGAAATATTCGGCCGGGAACAACTATCAATGGCCAGGAAATACGAATATTTCATTGGAGAAATATATGCCTGTAAACAAGAAAAAACAAAATCATGACCTGCCGCAATTCACAAGTTCCCCATATAAAAAATTGGAATTTAAAAAACTCCATCCTGCGGTGCACTGCGCCTGACCCCTTGGCTAATCAAATAGAAATCGATTTTTTTCCGCGCACCTGAAATGTAGCGAAATAGCCTTGAACACGAAAAGTTGCCTAAAAAGAATATTTCATTTCTTCCGAGAAATTGTACATACGTATGCCTGAAAACAAGAAAAAAAACAAAATCATGACCTGCCGCAATGGAAATTAAAAAAAACATCACCCTGCGCACGGCGCTTGGCCATTCACACAAAATTGTGTCGTCTGTTGCCTGGTGGATAAGGCAAAGTGTGTGAGGGGTGGAGAAGGCGAAAAAGTACATTTCGTCCGTGTGGAATGAAGTTCCGAAGCCACTCTGCCCTTCGCCTCTTCCTTTGTCTATCAACAGAGAACTTGGGGAACTGCGCGGAGAGCTTATGTGGAATGTGTAGACTAAAGCTTCGCGATGGGATTTATACCCAGCAAATTTGCTGGTGACAAAATTTTGTATGAAGCGGAACATCTGTATTACAGATATTTAAGTCTGTGCTTGAAATCTTCAATACGCTTTGTGAATTTCTTTGACCTTTTGGATTTTTTTCTATTTACCATAAGTTGCAGCACTTCTACCTGTTAAACTTATATTGCACAGTTTTGCATTTTAAGTATTATTTATTTATATTATTAATTTCCATAACCGTGAAAGTTGCAAGTTCGAGGAAATAATTCTAGAAAAATGTCAAATTCTGCGATTCGTTTTTTGGTTACAGTCATAAAAAGTGAGTCTGAAGGTTGTGACTTATGGTGAATTTACACGAATGACACGCGTGTCATTTTTTTGGTCATTAATTGTCATAACCGTTTACACGATCATAAAAAGCTTAAAAAAGCTTAGAAATAATGAAAGAAATTATGACCGTGTAAACGATAATGAGAAATTATGAAAAGTTATGGCAAGTCATCATAAAAGAATGAACTTGCTCATTCTTTTATGATAGAGTGTCATTATTTAAATGCAAAATCCAATTTCAACAACAACAACAATTTCAATAATAATCGAAAATAACCCAATGGAATACACTTTTTTCAATATTTATTGGCGAAGTGGTGGTGGTTGATTTATACGAAATCAAGCCCAATTTTATGATAAGGAATAATCCTAAACAGTTAAAACCACCCCTAAATGGACCGAAAATAAAAAAAATTAGGCTTCAAATTTGATTGAATGCGTGTAGTCAGGTACAAATAAATTGTTTTCAACCCTTGAGGAGTAAAAACTACCCCTACAATTTGAGAAATTAACATTAAATAAAAAAAAGAAACTCTTTTCAAGCCAGAACAAAACTACTTTCAACTACCCCTACATTAGGGGGCGGCCCCATAATCAGCAAACAAAAAAATATGTGCGGAAAAAGTTTCAAAAAGGTGTTATGTTTTGATACCCAAACGTTCGTTTCGAATGGACTATAATATACCGACAACACACCCCGCAGTTTATTTTCATATCCTTTATGATCATTTTTATTTATCTTAACAAGGCAAATCTCATATAGGCAAGTCTAAATAATAAACACTCGTAAAAATGCAAAAAGGAAGGGAATTTGTGTTCAATTTATTTTTAAACAAGGCGAAAGAGTATAAATTTGTTAAAAAGATGAATAATTATATCAATTGATATTATCATGAAGTGCGGTAGTGTTATTTCAAAGGGGTTTACACTCAAATCAGCACCTAAACCTGGATATTCAAAACAAACAGGACCATGAATTAATCAAGTATCTGCAAATGCTCAATACACTACATAGACACCAATTCTTTTCCAAACAAACAGGGCCATAAAGTAATAAAACAGTTGCGACTGTTGGAGACAAAAATTCAGCTCTTGCCATTATTTACGGCAACTTGCAATAAATTAATGACATTTTATAATAGAGCTTTTCACATGTCATTATTTGAGTCGTGTGAACAGCAATGCCATTAATTATGACCAGAAATTGTGACCATTGTCATTTTTTGTCATTCGTGTAACCGCCGCATTATATGTGAATTGTAAGGCATCTGAAGATAAACTAGCAGACCGAGCAGTGACTATCAAAAAGCGAACCTTATTACTGAAAAGGTGGATTTTTCAGGAAAGATAGTTTGAAAATAACAATAAAGAGCTAGGTTTACTTGGCGTAAACCTTATCCGACGACGAGATGATACCCAACCCCTGATCAGAGGGCCGGAAGAACTAAATTTCTCAGTGGCATTTTTTTTGTCTTTCACGTTTTGGAGAGCTTTGCACACAAATCACGGGTTGGCAAAAGTAAATCGTCACCGTATTGTAAGCAGCTTATTCAGTCATTGAAAGCTTCACACTTTCAATTGCTGAATAAGTCATTTGCGCACGCATCCTGCATTACTGAAAGCGCCCAATGTTTCAATAGAGCCGCTGACACAGAATTTGCGACGTCATAGCAGGAACACAATGCTTGTCATAAGCCACGGGCTATGAGCTTTATCGCTCTCAAATTATGCCATCTCTGTTAATCGTAAAACGTCAGAAATAAGTACATTGAATCATAAATCGTTAAGAAAAGTGATACAGTAGGTAATACAAATACTACCATATGCAAATAGTTAAACCGGCCATTGTTTTCGCAGGATATTTAGTGTTTGCAAATAGCCGAAAACTGAGAAAGAAAGTACCTCACTTTAAAGTTATCACAAGGAAAGAAGAAACCATTATTTTCCAATTTAATTTTGGAATTAGATAGTCAAAGGCTTGTTTAACCTATATCCAAAACCCGATCACTGTGGGTCAAATAGTTCTTGCATAATGCATTTTGCAATTTAGTGAATTTAAAAAGTTAAATACTGCGCCAAAAGAAAATCTCCCATGTTGGTCCTGATGTTTTTACGTATACCCTAAGACTCTCTTTACAATATCCAATCATTAAATTTCTGGTTTTTAAATTTTGTTATGCGTTTTTTCCAGAAAAATTGTTAACAACAAAAAAAATCAATCAAAATTCGTTAATTTTTCTAATTTGTTTAAGAAATTATGTTTAACAATATTTTATTGAAAGTTGTGCTCAATAGAAACTAAGTCCTAAATTTCAAAAATCCACCTTGCGCACCCCCAAGATATTGTTGGGGATGTCATTTATGACCGATTCCACCAAAAAAGTCCGTTACATCACGCCAAAACCAAAAGTGGAAAACAGTAAGACTCAGGATTTTTACGATTTTTCTAAAATCGTGAAGAAAAGTGTTGTGAACGAGAAAAGTCACATCTGTTTTACGATTTTGTACGTCTCGAAAATATATTTTTCCTGTCAAATGAGTTTCAAATTTAAGTTGAAACTAATTTAATCTAATATGAGGAAAACGAAAATATAAAACGTGCGTTTTTTTTTTTTTTAATAAACCCCACTCAGCCGCAACTGAATTAGTCGATAAGTCACTTTTCTTGTCATAATAACAACATTTTGTTTGTTGGCAGCGGGGTTTTTTATATGGATAAATTGGTAGAAATGTAAGCGTCACACCACAAAATAGAAATAGGTTCTAATTTTTATGATCGTGGTTATGACCGCTTCGACGGTAGTTTCATTTTGTTCGCCCCTATGTAGATACAAGGTGTCTATTATTTGACAACGAAAACCTTTCATTCCCACGGCTTATGCCGAGCATTGTGTTCTTGCTATAAAGCTGTAAAATAGCTAAATCTGTGGTACTAAGGCAAAACCCGATATGTCCAAAAAAAAACGATTTTTCGTTTTAATTGCTAACATGTCGAAAATTTAGTAAATAATACGTTGCCAAAAACCAATATGACAGATTGTTTCTCTAAAAAGTGTACCATCAAAATTAAAAAGTCCAATATGTATATATTTACAGTATCGGTTTAAACTTAAAAAACCGTTTCCTGAACAATTGTATATTTGGACATATCGGGTTCTGCCTTAGTACCACAGAAATAGCAACAAATTGCGAGGCGTCGATGGAATCGCAGCTAAGTTGCTAAAGAAACGAGGATTGCAACTGTTAAGCACTTTACACGTACTCATACGTAGCATCTAAGAGCAAGAAGTTTTACCAGATGATTTATATTATATGTGCAATACATATACAAAAAAGGAGTTAAATTAACTCATAAAAACTACAGAAACTTCTCACTCCTCAGTTAACTCTCTCACTCCTTGTTAACCAAAAATTAGTACCTAGAGCTAAAGAATATAAAACTGACATTAGAACAAACAGGTTCTGAGCTTGAAGGAAATTCTGAAGAAAACCTGGGAAGAAATGTATATATAGGTATACCAGATATTTGTCGACTTCCAACAGGCATATGGCTCTGTAAAAAGACGATGCGCCTTATATTGGGTGATAAAGAAAATGTCAGTCCAGAGCACTTCTTCAACAGCAACACACGCGTTTAGGTTCCTTTTGAAGAAGAAAAAATGAAGCTGATGTAACAGTTCGGAGCTGGAATATTTTGAATGGGAAGAAATATAACTAACGACGAACACAACTGGTTAATATGTAGATCCTTGTATGCCCAAAAACAATTACTGCACTCAAGAATTGTTCGCGCAAAAACTAAACTCTCACTCTACAAAACAGTAATACGACCAGCACTGTGTTATGGTACCGAGACTAGGATCATGACCCAGGACATAGAGGAGCGGCTCAACGGGTATGAGGGAAATGCTATCAGGTGCCCAGGTAAAGAAGATAGAATATGGCAAAGGAGATATAACAGCATTCGATATGGAGCAGATGGCAGGTACCATAACCAAATTGACTTTGTATAAATTGGTTATTTTATTCGACCTTTATATCTAATAATTAATTGAATAATCGAGCTTGAGGTCTCTTTAATATTATTTATTTATTCTTGTATATTGAATAGTTTCCCTAGACAGGTTATTAAAAACTTGGTTTTCAAATTTCTTAAAGCTGACAACAAAAATAGTACAAACTTAGAAGAACCCAAAATCTTCAAGACAGTCACCTACGTACCAAGAATTGCAGAGATGAATAAAATAAAATTCTACAATGAAAAGGATTATAGAATTGTTTACAAAATGGACAACACATTAAAAAAACTTTTCAGCAATACAAAAAGTAAAATCAACAAACTAGATAAGAATAACGTGATTTACAGCATAAAATGCAATGGAAACGAACAAGACACCTGTGGAAAAATATACTGTTGGAACCACGAAAAACCATTTAAAAACTAGATTTAGCCCTGCAAACATTCCGAATCGATATGGATGCGAGAGCGATTCATAAAAAGCGAAAGCTTTCTTCGATAACGAAATCGAGAACGATTCGAAAGCATTATCGAAAATGATAAAAAAGGATCGCTAGAATGAATCGCTTTTGAGATGGGATCTCGAAGGGTGTGCATGTGTGTGTGTTTCGTTTTCTCGAATCGATGTCGAATGTATCTCGAATCATTTTTATGAATATGTTTCGTTTTTTCGAATCGATATCGAATGAATCTCGAATGATTTATTTGAATACATGTTTCGTTTTTTCGAATCGATATCGAATGAATCTCGAATGATTTTTTCGAATCGATATCGAATAAATCTCGAATGATTTATTTGAATACATGTTTCGTTTTTTCGAATCGATATCGAATGAATCTCGAATATGTTTCGTTTTTTCGAATCGATATCGAATGAATCTCGAATGATTTATTTGAATACATGTTTCGTTTTTTTGAATCGATATCGAATGAATCTCGAATGATTTATTTGAATACATGTTTCGTTTTTTCGAATCGATATCGAATGAATCTCGAATATGTTTCGTTTTTTCGAATCGATATCGAATGAATCTCGAATGATTTTTGTTTCGTTTTTTCGAATCGATATCGAATAAATCTCGAATGATTTTTGTTTCGTACTTACCGCAATATTTATTTATCCGTTGTTAATTATCTTAACTTCACTATTTTATCATCACTTTATAAATAAAATGATTAGATAAAATAGTGAAGTTAAGATAATTAACAACGGATAAATAAATATTGCGGTAAGTACGAAACAAAAATCATTCGAGATTTATTCGATATCGATTCGAAAAAACAAAACAAAAATCATTCGAGATTTTTTTTCAAATTCAAATTCAAATAATTTATTATAAAAAAGCGCTGAAGATTACAACATCTTATATAGCACTACACAATAGAAAATACAATTCAGGCGTGACAGAACGATGATAATAATAATAATAGTAATAGTAACAACTGAAATAAAATTACAATAATGAACAATCTTAAGCTAAGAACTAAAATTACAAATAATTTCAAGAACAATTTAGGGAAAGACAATTTAGAGAATGACATGTGTAGCATCCATAAACATGACTACAATTCTGCGTTCTTAATCAACTTGCAGAACACCCCGCTGGATCCCTCAGTTTGCACATGACTCGGAAGAGAATTCCACCTACGAACAGCCTGGACAAAGAAAGAACGCTCACCAAAGCGAGAATTACACCTTGGTATAAGGAGCTGGAGACCTCTGTTAGATCTCAAAAACACTAACTTTTCATGTAGGTAATCTGGGCTCTTAGTAAGTATTAATTTATGAAGAAAGGCAAGAGCACGCCTTGCACAATAAGTCTCAATGGATGTACCAACAAACGAATTGACGTATCTGGAAATGTGACTTCCTCTGGCGAGGTTGTAGATATACCTAATGACATCATTAAATGCCACCGTTATTTTCCTCGCACATACAGAATCCAACTTGGGAAAGATAAGGCTACCATACATAAAGTGAGGTAACACGACAGCTTTAGCTAACTTCATTCGTAACCCAGGAGGTACACTAACCGAGCTAATCCACAGCTGCCTTAGGCTACTATAAATTTTACCCAGAGTCGAACGAACATGACTGCAGCAACTAAAACTGGAGTTCAGTTGAATACCCAGACTTTTCGCAGAATGCACATAGTCAATAACAGCATTATTTAATACGACCGGTGGTAATACTCTTGTGTCTATGATGTCTCTATAAACAGCTAAGCAGATTGATTTAGATGGATTAAGCAACAGGCTATTGGTCTGAGACCATTCATGAACACATTGCAGGTCTTCGTTTATTCGCACAATACAGTCCTCAATTAGCCCAACCGGACGAGTGAGATACAATTGGACATCATCAGCATATAAGTGGATAGCACAATTTCGTACTACTCTTGGTAGGTCATTTATGTACAGGCTGAATAAAAGTGGGCCAAGAATTGAACCTTGAGGCACACCCAAATAAAGAGACGCAGCGGACGAGTAGTCATTTCCCACTTTAACAACTTGGGACCTGCCAGCCAGAAAATTACATATCAACTTCACAGCCGAAGATGAAAAGTTAAAATCCCTTTTAAGCTTACTAAGAAGCTTTTGGTGATTTACCGAGTCAAAGGCTTTGCTAAAGTCAAGCAAAACTAAAACAGCTAAGTGATCCTTATCGAGCGCCTCGTGGATGTCCGAAGTAACTTTTAATAAGGCTGTCTCGCAGCTATAATTCGGTCGAAAACCAGACTGCCATTTGGATAAGAGGTTGTGTTGTTTGACATATTGCATTATTTGGCTGTGCACGACTTTTTCAAAAACTTTCGCAAAGAAACACAGTAGACTGATAGGACGAAAATCACCAGGCTCCGATGGGGACGATTTCTTGGGTACAGGAACCACCAATGCCTTTTTCCACTCAGTCGGGAATTGGGAGGTAGTCAAACAAAAGTTGAAAATATGGACTAGAGGACTCACAATAAAAGGTACTAACAATTTCAAGAATACGGGTGTTAAAGAGTCGAATCCTGTGGCATTCGACTTAATAGAGTGTATAGCTGTAAGTACTTCAGAGGCCTCAATGCATCTAAAACTAAACCCCACATCAGCCTGACCATTTGAATTGCGACACAAAATGTCAGAATATTGAACACTTCTATTCACAAAGAAATTGTTTAGTACATTTGGGTCCATAGCAGTTTTGTAATCATCACTGCCATGTATTCCCAAACTGCGAATATTCCTCCATAACTTTTTCAAAGGCTGATTGGTGTCCAATTTAGAGGCAAAATATGTTCTTTTTGCAGAGCGAATCATAGCTGTTACCCTATTACGCACAGCTTTATACCTGCTGTATATCAATGCTTCCTTGTTTCTCCGGTACTGTTTAATGAGGTAATCTCTCTCAGCCATTGCCCGATGGATGTTATCAGTAATCCAAGGACACCTCCGCCGACGTACACGACACATCTTTAGAGGGACATAACGATCAAATAGATTTAATAAACTATATGTTAAATTTTGCACCTTTCCATCTAGAGTCTCCTCTCGATATACATTATCCCAAGTCATACAACTACACTCAGTCTTCAAGAGATCTTTCTCAATATTCTTAAAGTCACGATAAACGAAGGAAATAACTTTAGGAATAGCCGCCAATCTCATCCTATACGTCATAAAGAGAAAATCATGATCAAAGTTGCTTGGAGGCGAAATCTGGTTATGAAATAGTACCTTAAGAATGTTTGTAGTCAACATATAATCTAACTGGGAGGGGGAGGACGCATTGTAATAGGTCGGTTGATTATTGAGAGCCTTTAGATCTAATGTTAGTAGGAGATAGGACAATTCATCCGCTGCAGAGCCTGCTTTCAGAGCGTTTACATTAAAATCACCACAAACAATAACGTCGCGATACTTCTGAACGACAGGATTGAGTGATTCGGTAAGTTCAACAAAGTTACACGGATTGAAGGTGCCTGGAGGAGAGTAAACACTAAATACGGCTAAACTTTCACAATCAGATGCCACTTCAACACCAATGAATTCAACAATTTCACCAGGTGACGAAATTTTAAGAGGAGTTGTTTTTAAGGTATTATGTACGTAGATCGATACACCTCCTCCAACACGCCCACGACGATCATTTCTAAACAAGTTGAAATCTGGAATTGCAACAAGAGTCGAGTTAACATTTTCATCTAACCACGTTTCACACATACATATAATGTGGATATTCGTCCCAGAGAACATATTTACATATCATGAATTTGATCAATCTTATTTCTTACACTTCTAGCATTCAAATATATTACATTTAGTCCCGACCTAAACGATGTGAAAATATTACACAGCACTCTTACCCTGTCCAGGGGCGATAAACTATCCGCAGCCATCCGCAAAAGCAATCAATACCGGGGCCCAGCAAAGTGCTCTATCAACACGAGCGCACTTCATAATCAATACGCTACGCATGTCATGCAATACAAAATAATTCAATATGTTACACATGTCATACCCTATACACGAATAAATAAATAAATAAATAGAATAAAAATAAGAATAAAAATAAAAACAAAACAAAAATAAAAACAAAAATAAAAATAAAAATAAAAACAAAAATAAAAATAAAAATAAAAAATTAAAATAAAAATAAAAACAAAAATTAAAATTGAAATTAAAATTAAAATTAAAATAAAAATAAAAACAAAAATAAAAAAAATCTAGAAATTTAAAACACGATAACATCAGTGAGGAATATTCCATCATTACAAGAAGAAAAAGGCTAACAACAAATTTGCCGCGTGCTCTATTGTAATATTCCCGGTGTTGAAAGGGATGCTCCAAAATCCAGATGCTTCTCCTGAGCTAAGGCCTGGCAGAAACGGCATCGTTCAGGTCAATGGCTGATCTGAATATTTGGGGTCGTTGATCTTTGTCCAATTGAACAAAAACCCGGCCTTGACGAGAAAACACTGCGGTGACAAGATTCTTCATCTGCAGTTTTCTTGCTGTGCGATAAATGTCCTCATTTTTTGGCGTCAGGCTTTCGCTCAAGCGAACAACGCTGTCCGATGAGAATCCCAGATTTAATTTGTTTAGGGTGAGAGTGCCGTGCTGCCGGGCTTTTCTTAGGAACTCCTGCTGCTCATTGCCCGAAGGAAATTTAACAATCAGTAATGAGCTAGGAGTCACCGCGCTGCCAGTCGGGGAGTTCATGCGTTTTCGTGGATGCGGCCGGAACACGTTGACGAACGGTGACAATGTGTGCCCGATGGTGGAGGCAAGTGAATCTAGGATGTGCCTCGGGTTTTCGTTATCACACACCGGAACGCCGCGAATGACTAGATCTTGAAGTCGTAACTGCCGGCGCAGTTCCTCAAGTTCGTTGGAAACTACAGCGATGTCATGTTGAGCAGTTTCCACATCGTCTCTCAGCCCTGCGTATTTATTATTTAAGGTTTCACATACCTCATCAATGCGAGCAAAAAGGCGAGTTTCGAGCGAGATCAGACGTTCTTCGAAGCTCGCAAATTGATCATTAAGCATGCGACTGAGGCTTAGTAAGAGCTTTTTTTCGAGAAGCTCAAAGCTGTCTTCAGGGCCTGACACCGATGTCGATCTGGGCGTTCTGCTGGTGCTGCTGGTATGTCTGCTACTGCTGGCGGGTGTGCTGTCCCTAGCGGAATTAACGTTTGCACTTTCGGCACATTTTCTGGTTTTCGGTCTTGCCTGGCTCGATTTCGACATTTAGAAGCAGGAAAAAAAAATAAAGGACGGAAAAAAAGAAGGAAAAAGCACAATCGCACTCCGGGTTTAATACAAAAGTGGAAATAAACTTGGTAATAAATACTTGGCGATCGGAAAAATGGTTCCGAATTAAGGATGTAAACGGATAATTTAAAAAAAAACCGGGAGCTCTACGTAGGCACGTCTACTCAGTCGACATTACAATTCACAATATTCGATATCGGTTCGAAAAAACGAAACATATTCGAGATTCATTCGATATCGATTCGAAAAAACGAAACATGTATTCAAATAAATCATTCGAGATTCATTCGATATCGATTCGAAAAAACGAAACATATTCGAGATTCATTCGATATCGATTCGAAAAAACGAAACATATTCGAGATTCATTCGATATCGATTCGAAAAAACGAAACATGTATTCAAATAAACCATTCGAGATTCATTTGATATCGATTCGAAAAAACGAAACAAAAATTATTCGAGATTCATTCGATATCGATTCGAAAAAACGAAACATATTCATAAAAATGATTCTCTAATTTTCACTTTCAAAAAACGCACGCGCACGTCTTAACCAGGATTTAGCTACTGAAAAGGCCGCCCAGCTAACTTCCACCGCGCCTGCGCCGGCAAGACATCTTCACGCACACACACTCATATACTCCTCACCCGATAGCAAAACAAAGCAATTCTGGAAGGAAGAAGCAAACAAAACCATGAAAAGAGCGTGAAAGCTTTAGGGATCGTTTTAACGATTGTTTCTCGAATAATTCTCGACAAGTTGTCTTTCGAAAATAGCTCGAGAAAACGAGCAGCCGAGAAATTGTTTGCAGGGAGTGGACACAAATCGAATTTACGAAGCCGCAATACAGACAATTCACAAAGAACGGCGCTTTCGTCCCACTGTGCGGAGCACGCACATGCCCCCGACTTTGACAACGTTCGTATACTACAGACTGAGAACATGTACAACAAGAGACTTACACTGGAAATGTTACACATTATTAACATACCGAAGGATCATCGGATCAACTATAAAGCTGGTGACATATCCAAGCCGTACATGCATTGCATTCGTTGACAGATAATGTAGAAGTGTGTGTATTCAAATGCGAGCTGACGGAATATCCCGTGAGTGGAAGGCATGCCACGCAAAGGTCGGGCTACTTTCAACTTTTTCTGCATTGCCGCATTCGAGATAGCACACACAAGCATAAGCACACAAACACATGAACACGTTACTTAGATTTTCGGGCTATGTGTGACAGCCGGCACGGAATGCAAACCATGTAATTATATGTCAGACGAAATTCGCCGGATTTCATGGAGCCTCTGAATGCAATGCATGTACGGCTGGGATATGTCACCAGCTTAAGGCCGACACGGAGAATGTAGCGCACACATTTAGACACCTGATTTATAAATCGAAAATGAAGGCATAATGTCTAGTTGTATCAAATATACTTTGGCGGGACGTTGTTGTCAAGTTTAAATTACTTGGTTTTTGTTTTTTATTATTGTTATGTCATAGTTTATAATTTTTAAACGTAAGTGTTTTAGTTAAAAGGTTTGTGATATTTTTTAATTTTGTGCTACTGTTTTATAATTTTTTTTTGTGTAATAGATATGCTGATGATGGTCTACGAAGAAGACCGAAATATACAAGAATAAATAAATAATATTAAAAAGACCTCAAGCTCGATTATTCAATTAATTATCAAATTGACTTTGTTCTGCTTAACACTAGGAACGAAAATATCATACTGCATATAAGAATAATGAATAATGTCCAAACAATTTTTATGCGACGGCCTTTACTTTCGAAGTTGTGAGCAATTTTAATACTAAAATTGGCGCTAATTTCGTACTTTTTTAGTACTCTTTTTCCTAAGCTTATGTCGAAAAAAACCAAGTGACAATTTTAAAGTCAAAATTGCTTGCAATTTCCCCAAATAAGGCCAGTTTTAGCATTTAAATTGCTTATAACTTTGAAAGTAAAGGCCGTAGCATAAAAATTGCCTGGACATTATTCATAGGAAACACTCCAAACTTTCTTATTCTGGGAAAAAAAAACATTTGTTGACTATGACGGGGTGGGCGATCTCCTCATAATTGAAGGTATTATGGACCATAAAACTTACACAAATTCTTTAAAAGAACATTTAAAAAAAAATGCGGAAAAGCTGGGTGTAAGACGTAATTTTATATCCACCCGAACATTGCGCTCTAAATTCAAGGCTCTGGATACTTGTACCGGGATACTTTCGAACTCACATCTAAACTCCATAGAGCATCTTTGCCAAAAACATAAAAACTCGCCAAATATCTATTATTTAATAATAATAACAGAAATTTCTGGGTAAAAAAGCATTCGCTACCGGCATTACTGATGTGCCCTTTACTGGCCGATCCCGCATGACGGTTATGTTTCACGTAAATCTACACATACACACATATGGACACATAAGTGCACATACGCATCTATGGGTCTATGAACATGAGAACTAAAAAAGCCCCTCCGACGTGATCCACCCCCCGCGGGACTGGCTAATAAGCATTACATCGCGGGGGTCAGCTCAGCTTTCTGTGAATGGTCTTTAGGGTTGCTTCCACGTCCTCCACATTTCCACAGACCTCATCATATGGTCTAGGATGTTTTCGGGCGTTAGTGGCTCCTCGACCCTTTCTTCTAGTTTCGCCCTTTCCTCGGTGAATCTCGAACAGGTAAAGAAGACGTGTTCTGCGTCTTCCTCCGTCGCTGGGCACACCGGACACAACGGTGAGTCATCGTGCCCGAAGCGGTGGAGGTATTTCCTATACCCCCCATGTCCGCTCAGGAACTGCGTGAGGTCGTTACTTACTTCCCCACGCTCCCTCGTAGCCCATATTTCCACATTAGGGATAAGTCTGTGGGTCCAACGACCCTTAACAGACTCGTCCCACTTCGCCTGCCATTTCCTTAAGGACTCGCAGCGCGCAATCTGCCGCCGCACCCTTCTTGGCTCCCCTCCACCATATTCTGGATCATAGAGACGCATACCCTCCCTCGCCAGAATATCTACGGGGATCATCCCCGCTATCACGCACGCCGCATCGTCGGACGTGGTCCTGTACGCGCAGCAAGCGCGTAGTGCACTTAACCTATATGCGGCCCTCCATTTCCTACAATTTGCAGTCCTGTTTAACGCTGCTGGCGCTGCGTATAACAGGACTGAGCTGACCACCCTCCCCAAGAGGAGGCGGCGACTCGGTCTAGGGCCCCCAACATTGGGCAGCATTCTTGCGAGTGCTGCACAAATCGCCTACGCTTGATTTTTCTCTATGGCGGCTCTTGCTATGCCCACCACCATATTGACTGCTTCAGTCGTCGTCCTTGCCTTTCTGAAGCCGAATTGCTTGTCCGACAGGCCACCTGCCCTTTCGACGCTAGGGAGAATCCTGTTACAGATCACCCGCTCGAAAAGTTTGCCTATGCAACTAAGGAGGCATATCGGTCTGTAGGACGATGGGTCCCCTAAAGGCTTGTTCGGCTTCGGTAGGAGCACGAGTTTCTGCTGTTTCCATCGCTACGGGAATATCCCCTCTCTCAGGCACGCTGTGAAGACTGCTAGCTTCGCCGCTTTATTTGGTATGCCATCCATGCCAGGGGCCTTATTGATGGCTACCTCTTTTGCAGCCTCCAGAATCTCATCTGCGGTCACCGCAGGTACCTCTTCTGGGTCCACCTGAAGGGTGGGTAGTTCGACGGCGCGTACGTTCTGTGGAAACAGGACGTACACAATGCTCTGGAGCAGCGCGGGGCAGGTGATCGGCGGAGAGCGTTTGCCCTTGACCGCTGACATAACCATTTTATAGGCTCCACCCCAGGGGTCCGAGTCCGCTTCTCTGCACAATCTTTTGAAGTGCTCGGATTTACTTCTAGCGATGGCCTTGTTCAGCCTTCTCCTCGCTTCCTTATATCTCTGAAGGAGTTCATCGAAATCAGGACGGTTCCGATTTCTTTGAGTTCTCCTTCTCGCTTTCAGGCAGGCCCTTCGGCATTCGTTGATCTCGGCGTTCCACCAGAAGTTTGGTGGGTGTTGCCGATTGCCGGCGCGCCGAGGCATGGATGCATCACATGCCCGCTTTAGTGAATCTACGATTCGCTCTGCCCCTTCCCTGGCACCTCCTGCCGGCCTCGCATCATGCAGGAATACTTCCTCGAACACCTCTGTGTGGAGTTTATTTACGGCCCATCCTCTAGCCGTTCCGTACGTAGGATTCCTCTTTTCTATACTCTGGCCTACCTCGAAGATGATGGCTTGGTGGTCGCTGTGCGTGTACAAATCGCTCACCCACCACTGTAGGTCCTTGGCCACTGAATCGCTCACATAAGTGATGTCGATTACAGATGATCTCCCACCCCTTTGGAAGGTTTTTTCGCCTCCAGTATTGACCAAGTTTGTAACTGTCGTTAGGGAGTCATATACTGTGTTCTGGACACGAAGAGCAACGGGAAGAAAGTATACCAGGACAGCATAAAAAAAATTCGGAGTGGGAAGCTGAGTCCATAAGACCAAATGTGGCTGAAGGAAATAAAACCACCAACATCTATCGCGAGGAAGTGAGGTCTCCTCTGCACCGACAATTAGCACGCCTAGCGCTGCGCTGCTTAGCTCGCCGTGGGGGGGGTTCTTGGTGCAGGGATGGCCATTGGCCGACAGTTAGCTGACAATGAAAAAATTCCGCGTGCTATAAAGACAATTGAGTCATGCGACAGGGGGGGTTTGGTGCTGAACGAGAGGGAAGCCGTCGAATCTTTACGCCATGCGTGGTCACTGTTTCAAACCATCCGGAGAGAGAGATGTCGCAGCCCACATTGGGGTACCTACCTTGTTCGGGGCATTCCTTAGCCCGGGGTCCTTACTTCGTGGCTCTTACGCTACCTGGTCCATCGTTGTCAATCCTAAATGCTAATAAAGAAAGTAATCAAAATGCTTGGGGGAGTCGGATAGTCGAAGTAAGTACACGTAATTTTTCCTGATTCACTTTTTTCTTTTTAATAATATAGAACAGATAGGATACATATAATCTCATGGCCTAGTTCCTTATAACTAAAAGAGAGCTTAATGCTAAGATCTATACAAACTTAACGGGAGTGTTTCCCTTTTTTATTTTATATTTTTTTTTTCCAATTTAGGTTACAAATTCAGGATAGATTACATTTCGGATGAGCTACTAATGATACTTGGAATTAAATTCATACTAAGTGCTAGGTATCAATATCAAATCTCTAGCTTGTATACTACTATTTAAAAATTTAGTTTCCAGAACTCACTTAGTGTTCTTATTCATTCTTATGAAACAGGCCAACAACATTAAAAATCACCTACTCACTAGTTGCAATGCTTACGAAAAGGTGAGGGAGGGTAAACCACTGGTCGAAATTCTAATAAAACTCTAAACGATATGGGCCAACCCAAACTTCAACTAACCTCGAGGAATGCTCCAATTATCAAACTCCTTACCATGAACAAAACCCTGACACAAAAGAATTCCTTTTAAAACGCATTCTTTATCAGCCTCAATAGTTTCAAAAACCTAAAATTGACTTTCTAAAATTACGGGTATGTTTATTCTACGCGATCTGAAATTCCTCACTAACAACGTCACCTGGCCTGAAAATCGTAAGAAAGCGTCTTCACAACAAAACTTAATTCCTACTTCGGAAGACATCCCCCAAAGTTCCACTTGAATGTCGCCTTTATTGCCTACCAAATCTCAGAATTAGTTCACACCCTGTCCAATGCAACCCCTAATCGTCTCGTAAAAAAAAATAAAAAAAAACTAGGTAGAGCAAACTGGACAATAGAATAGCTAAACACTTCATGAGTATAGTTTAACTCATACACAATTCATATAAAATTTAGTTTTGAAAATATTCCAAATTACCATGCTGACAATTGAATATCAACACTGCGTAGCTTAACAAATTTAAAGGTATATGACCGAAATTCATACATTAAACTAATGGTGATGACAGCCAACAAAAAAAATCGCTTACTATGTTCTAAATTCTTTCAAAATTTCTTATTATAATACTCAGACTTAATAATACAAAGAAAAACATTTTTAAATACCTCCTCTCATCTTTAGCAAAAGGAACTCATGTAATTTTAATCAAAAGAATGGATTAATGTGTACTAAATTTTTCTCAAAACTTTATATAATAAAACGCTAACTTAATAAAAAGAACGTATTAAAGAACTCGACTTATTTTAATCAAACGTCATGTGATGTTAATCACCAAACTCGCTTAATAGGTACTAAAATTCCTTCAAAACTTTACATAATAATTCTTTAACTAAAAATACATACTACAGGAACTCGACTTATCCTTATCAAAAGTTCATTTGATTTTCTCAAATCTTTATATAATAAGATCTTAACTTAGTAATCCAAAGCATATTTCCTGAACTCGACTTGGCTTTATCAAAAATCAGGTGACGTTAATCACCATAAACCCAAAAAAAAACATTTCGCAATTTCCGTAGTAACGGAATCGAACATGACAAATTGAAAATCTCAGGTTATCATTGACAAAAAAAAATGCAAGGTGATGTCAATCACAGAAAAAAAAATTTACAAATTCCTGGAACAACCTCTAAATATCGGAATATAAAAGTTTTATAGAAAATGATTTTAATGTAATAATTTATTGGTGGTCCATGATGAGTTCGTGTCCGTTGGTACGGGATTCCTTCTCCTTTATGAAATTTGCACAATGGCACCGGTACTTCCAGACGGCACACGTGGCCGTGACCCGACTTCCTTCTCCTTAATTTCTTCTTAGTCTTTTAGGGAAGACTAATACCCAAAAGAAAAAAACTGAGACATACCTTAAGTGTTAACTTAACACCATACAAGAATTTTGGTTTTCTTCAATAATGGCAGCGACGGCGCCCTTCTGTGTCTAAAAATGACACGCGCTCTTCGGGGATGGAATTTTCCGGAACACCGCATATGTCTTCGTCTCCGGGATACCTGCGTCTGCCGCCTGGTTTCACCTTTCGCCTTTTTGATCCTGAGAACTTCCGCTTTTTCTCCTCCGCCTTCCTCTACAAAAATTTTGCTTTTTTTTTGTTTCTCGTCGCCACGTTCCAGTTTTTAGTAGTACATCCTTTAGTTTTTTTTTTTTTTACACACTCCGCTTTTGACCACCTCTTCGATTCACCGCCAAACAGACTCTGTTCCCACAAGTCCGTCGGAATCGCGTCTCTTGTCCTGACCTCTACTTCGAGTCTCTCCCTGTGGGTGCGTTCTTTTCCATTTGTAATACGGGGCAAGAATCTTGGCAAGATTTTTCCCACCGTTTAAAATTGAATTTTTTTTTTTTTTTTTTTTTTTTCAAAAAATTATTTTTAACTTCTTTTCTGTCTGTGCATAATTTCAAGGAAATTTAAATGAATCTTCTATTTCTGTGGTTGGTGAATTGGATGTCTGAATTGTGTGTTTAGCCTACTAAAGCTGAAATTGCTTAAAGAGATTATCGCGGAATTCTCCAGCCTTATCACCATGGCCATCTATCAGCTGGTTATAAAAACAGAATTTATTGAAAATAATACTTTTTGACACACTACATCTTAATTATGTTGGCAGATTCTAAGTTGGAAACATAACGTCCTTACATATTGCTGTTTAACTAGTGTCAAATCAAATTATTTTATTTTAAAATGTCGTTTCTAATTTATCCCACAGATGTCACTTAAGGACAATATTTTTATTTTGGACATTTATTTTGATAGGTCTTGCCACGATAATGAATGTTAATCTAATCATGATGGTGTAGGTATGTGTCCCAGGTATAATGAGAGTATGCTTTGCAATTTTCTTGCCCTAGTGTGCTAATACACGAACTAATGAGAGTTAACTAACAGCAGTATATATCTAGCATTATGAGGATATTCCTCAATTGTTTGCGCTGTCGGTTATTTTCCCTATAGTGCCGAGGATAGTGCTTTCGTTCAGGTGTCGCGATTGCCGCTGATCAGCTTCGATGCATTCTCACAATATTTTGTATCCATCATTAGGTTTTAATTGTCATCATTCGATTGGTTTATGGCTCATGCCTTTTTGGGTGTATAGTTTGTGAAATGTTGTCTTGCGGCTTTTATTTATTTGTTATAGGAATTTAACAGTGGCGGGAGATAAAAAAAATTTTTTTTTTCTTCTTAAAGCGCGCAGGCGTGTTAAGCCCCATAGGGCGTCCGTTACAACACGCGCCACCTTGAAGTCGTCAGGGGAGAGGGGGTGCGAAAAGGACAAACGGAGGCCTCGAGTATTGGTCCGGCCGTTTAATGCTTATCATTAAAAGGGTGAGGCTATGTAGTAACACTAAAGCATTAGCTGAATTGGTATAAGACAAACAAAAATGTGTATATGGATCCTATGCTCGCACAAAATTAATTAATCTAATATAAAGGTTTATATCGTAGATCACTATTGGAGAAAAAAAACTGATTTAATATGTCTAAAACCAGGTGTTACAAGAATTTTTGGGAAAAAATTAGGTATAAAAAGGTAATGTAACTATAGACGGAAAGAGAATATGAAATAGGTTTTGGCCAACCAATCGTGTGGCTCGTCCCGCGACCCTGAGATTAAGAGTCTCATGCTCTACCGACTGAGCTAGCCGGGCAAAAGAATAAATATGTAAAAAAAATGGGAATATAAATATGCACGAAAAAGAATATGAAGCAATTTGTGGCCTACAAAACGTGTGGTTCGTCCCATGACTCTGAGCTTAAGTGACACTCTACTGAGCTTGAAAAGACAAGATGAACGTGAAAGAGGATCGAGAAAAGATTGAGAAGGAGATAGAAATGAGAACCCCTGTTAGTGGATGGAAGCCGCTCTGTCGCCCCTCCACGACTGGTCAGCAACCGCTCCAGGAAGGCGAGACGTCAGAGAGCTATCAAATCGGGGTCGGATAGCACTTGAAGGACAACACAGACGCCACCAGGCAACCAACGGCCTGGCCAAGTGGACATCAGCCACTTGCAGCCAAACCCCACCGAAAACACACTACCAGTTAACCTTGGCATCGGGCCTGTCGCAAGGTCAGGCGGTATTACGCCTGTTAACCCAGACGGTATGGACCCGGTACCAGGTGTGCGTCCGATCATACTAAAAAGACTACAGAAAAAACTGGAGGATCCATGGTCAAGACCAACTCGCGCAGTGCCAGGCATTATAACGCCTGATAGCCAGACTCCGAGCCGGCCCGACGGGAACTAATTAAATGCAGGGGCTGCTGCCAGAAATTCCTATGGAGTGAAACTTTAAAGGGGAGGAAAGATACTAGTGAATAAAGATAGATATATAAGGGCTAAGGTACCGCAGCAAGCACCTTCGTCCGCTAAAGTCTACTCGAGCTCAGAGTGAGAAAAAAACAAACGAGACGGCCGTGCCTCGAAGGGAACTGGTCTGGCAGATCCAAGATAAATTTTTACATGGAAGCTTGGTCCCAGACGACCAAGTGTGACAATGCGGTGTACCATCCGCTAGGGAAGCTACCTAAGCGGACCTCGGCGGGTACCCTATTATTAACCGGTTAAGCCGGCGAGATGCCTTATTAGGGCTACTCGGGTGTAGACTTGCTTCGATGACGGGGCTATTATCGGCGGATGTCCTTGCCGTGATATATGCCCAGAGACCGTCCTTTCAAATCTTCCAACTCATAGCGACTATAACCAACCTTTCTTCTAACGCGTGCTTTCAAAAATTTTGCTGCCAATTTCGCGTTAAAGCATTCAGCCTTGTTGCTAACTGTAAAGTTTCTCCTGAACACTATCTGCCCGGGGTCAAAGCTTACTGATCGGCATCGCAGATCATAGGACTTTTGGTGCCGCGTATATGCTTCCGCCAGCTTTTGTTCAACCTGATCCCGCAAGAATTGCTGCCGGTCGGAGGGGAGTACGTCGTTATCCCCATCCCGTAAGGCCCCTAGTTTCTTCAGTATCGGATATGCGGATCCATGAAGGATCATTGGGTAACCGAATAGGACTTGGTACGGGGACATTCCTATCGCTTCATGGTAGGAGCTGCGGAGCGCACATTCTATGGCCGATAGACGTTTGGCCCACTCACGGTGGTCATCGGACAGATAGGCTCTAATTGCAGCCAATATGGATCGGTTGACACGCTCGGAGGCGTTTGGGTGTGGGGAATATATTGCTGTTCTTAGGTGTTTCACCCCATAGTCAGCCATCAGCTTCTCAAATTCTTTCGAAGTGAAGTGTCGACCGTTATCAGTAAATATCACTTCTGGCACTCCGAACGCGTGAAAAATACGGCGTTCTAGAAAATCGGTGGCTGCCTGTGAAGTTTCTGAGGTAACCGGATGAATGAAACGATATTTGCTGAAAGCATCTAACACGACTAGCACGGCGGTGTATCCATTCTTGGATCTGGGGTAAGGGCCCAAATAATCAACGTATAGGAATTGGAAGGGTCGGTGCACTTCCATGGCTTTGCCCATCGGCGGCCGTAAGGAGGTGTTCGGAGCCTTTGATTCCTTACAAACATCACACTGCGTGACATATCTACGAACATGACTAGCCATGCCTGGCCAGTAATATTTCTCTCGGAGCCGATGTAACGTTTTACCGATACCGCCATGGGAAGCCTGGGGTGGCGCATGAGCGGATTCGACCAAGGGAGCAGTGAGTTCCCCAGGGATCCACAACTTCCAGGACAGGTCGTCCGCGATAGGGTCGCCAGTGCGCGGGGACGAACGGTGGAACACGTACCCGTCTGACACCTGGAGATCGGGTAACTGGCCAGCCTTCTCGTTGATTTGGTCAGCGAGCCGCTGGTAGTCCTCAGATCAAAGGCGGGAGATGTAAGGTCCACGTCACGACTGAAGGACAGATCGTCCACACAGTTGACGCGTGACAACGCGTCCGGCACCACGTTCTGGCTACCCTTGCGGTGCTCTATCGAAAATTGGAAGCCCTGAAGTTTTAAACTCCAGCGAGCCAATCGGCCGCTTAGGTCGGTCTGGCTCATGAGCCACTTCAGGCTAGCATGGTCGGTGATGATTGTGAAGGTGTGGCCTTCCACATATGCTCTAAACTTTTTAACGCTCAGCACCGCGGCGTAGCATTCCAACTCCGTGATGGAATAATTGCGTTGTGCGCTGTTTAGCTTTTTGGAAAAGTATGCAATGGGGTGTTCGTCTTCGCCATACTTCTGGAATAAGACGCTTCCCACCCCCGTCTTGCTCGCATCGCATTGTATGAAGAATGGGCGGGTGAAGTCAGGGGTGACCAGCAAGGGAGCGGACATCATCAATTCCTTCAGCTCCATGAAGGCTTTTTGAGCCTCGTCGGTCCAAGCAAATTTGGCGATTTTCAGACAGTCCGTGATGGGAGAGGCGATGCTTGCATAGTTGCCTATGAAGCGCCTATACCATCCCGTCATGCCCAGAAATCGTCTAACCTGCTTGGTTGACTTGGGAGTTGGGAAATCTCTGATGGCCGCCACTTTGTCGGGGTCAGTTTTAAGTGACCCGTCACCGATAATAAAACCGAGGTACTTCACCTCCCTTACACAGAACCGGCTTTTGGCCAGATTCACTGTTAAACCAGCAAGGCGAAGGCAGTCAGCGACTCGTTCCAGCAGCCTGACGTGAGTTTCAAAATCAGGGGATACCACTAGAAGATCATCCAAATAAACGAATACGTTTTCCCGCAGTGAGCCCGGTATCGCTTTGTCCATCAGGCGGCACATGCGCTGTGGAGCATTACAAAGACCGAATGGCATCACTGTATACTGATACAACGGTCGTCCTGGGACGGTGAAAGCGGTATTTTCTCTTGATTTTTCCTCCAGAGGAATCTGCCAAAAAGCATCTTTCAGATCGATGGCGGAGATGTATTTAGTATCTTGTAATCGTCCCAATAGACCATCAATGTGGGGCAACGGGTACGCGTCCTTCACCGTCACTGCATTCACCTTGCGGGAGTCCAGGCAAAGCCGTACTTTGCCGGGCTTTCGAACCAGAACCACAGGCGAGTTCCACGGACTGTTGCTCTCTTCAATCACACCTAGACTCAGCATGCGATCAACCTCCTCATACATGAGGGTCTGGATGGCAGGAGAGACCGGGTAGTGCCTCTGCTTAACGGGCACCGCCTCGCCAGTGTCGATGACATGCTGTTCCAAGTGTGTCTTGCCAAGGCCACAGGTGTCAGATGACGGGAACCGTGCCTTGGCCTGGTTCAACCGCGCCTGCTGGGCTTCCGCAAGGTGATGGCAGTTTGGATCGGGTTTTGGGGATAGCTGTATTTCGCCAATAATATGTGGGGCCAGATTAAAGGCTTTCCAAAAGTCTGTTCCGAGATACAATCGTTGCTTTAGACTAGGGGCTACATATATGTTCAAAGGTTTTGTTCGGGACCCATAGGTCACAGGGACCGTGATGTAGCCCAAAATCTGGTTAGAGGTACCGTTGGCTGTTTCGACATAGGAGTGCAGGCGGTATAGCTGTGCTTCTGGGTGATCCTGGAGGAACGACTCTGCTCCTCTTCCCAGGCAGCTAATGTTTGCCCCGCTGTCCAACAACCCGGTTATGCTTTCGCCCAGAATTTGGACATTAGTAAACGGTCGTTCATCAACGCCGTCAGTCAATATGGTTGAAATGGCTATTTTGGACAGTAGTTGTTTTTCGACGGCCTTCTGGCGGACGCGTGGGATTTTTGCGTTGCTTTCCCCAAATATCCGATTCCGAACCTTGTGATAGTTTGCCCATCGTATCATAAAAGAGGTCCTGGCCTGTGGAGAAGGGAAAACCGGTAAGGGTTCCATTATCGACAGGTCAGACTTGTCCATTGAGCTGGTAGACATGGCCGGTGAATAAAAATGAACGTCAGGTTGGTTGATGTGATCGTCAGGGACTACTTCGGGCGCGGACCTCCCTGGGGTCTCGCGCCCTGATTCGGGTTTCCCGAGCAGGTTGGACAAGTTGTGATGTAGGCTTCCGGTCGCCCACATCGGTAGCAGAAAATTTTTCGCTCCGGCGAGGGACAATCAACAAAGGTGTGACCCTCTTGTCGGCAATTCCCGCAGGTGACCGAGCGGCGTGGTGAATGGCCAACATTCATTTCATCAACGAGTGGTGTAGGGATGTTATAGGAATGATTCGAGTAGTTCGCTACTGGTTGCTGCGGGCAGAAGTCGTCCAGCTCGTGCACCTTATACGTGTGTCGACCCTCTTCTTTCTTGGCCCTTTGCCATCTTTCCACGCGAATGCACGCTTCGCGGAGTTGACGCACATTGTCATAGGTCGATCCTATTATCGCGGACCCTAAGGTGGCGTTAAGGTTGCTCATGACAATACGTACCAACTCCGCGGAGGGCATTGGGCGAGACAAGCGGTTTGAGAGTGCCAACATTTTGGAGGCATAGGTATCGTAGGGCTGACCAAGTTGCTTGGTCTCCAGCAGCTCTTTAATAATCTCATAGTCTGAGTCACGCCCTCCAAATTGATCGAGCAACTCCCCCTTGAAGTCCGTCCATAAGGGGCTGGGTTGTTGTCGACGAAATTGCGTCCAGTACCACTCTTCCGCGGGTCCCGTTAACAGTGCAACTACATTTCTAACTAGTTCTAAGTTTGTTATTTCATCATCCCTCGCTTTGGCCTCGATTCGGTAGAGGAATTCCTCTGCCGAAGTTTCTCCCGGCCGGCCTGAAAATTTGATGTTCCAACTCAACACTGGGGACTTCCGTCTAAAAGCGGGTCCCGACTGATCGTAGTGTGCGCTAGGTCGACCGCTCACGCTGAGAGTGCGCGGACAGGTTCCGACATTGTCTGAATCAATGGGGGCAGAAGTTCGTCGGGTCTGCGTGGAAGGCCCTTCTAGGCTTGCCCTGGTCTGCTGAAGTTGTGTCGACCTTTCATAACGGTCTTGCAGTCTGGCTAGTTCGTGTTTCACGGCGGCTAATTCCTCGGACATCGCGTTGAGAACGGCATCCCGGCCTTGCTCGCTAGTGCCAGCCTCCAGTTGGGTTCCTGCTGCAGATTGGTCTTCCCCTTGGGGTTCGTCTTCATCCGATGGTGGAGCAGTATTTGCCCCTTTTCGCTTTGTTGGTGCCATTCCTAAATTGGCTAAATTACTTTCACCGAGAAGGATTTAGGCCTTAAAAAATTCGACTAAGTAATAATAGACACTGGGGAGAGTAGACCCCAGAATGCCTACAATCACTAATCCAACAATACCACCCTAAAGTAGTCAACAATTATACGTATCTAAGTGTGGGTCAGAGAGAAAGTTTGTTTAATTTATATAAGATGATAGTTCTGACAACGAACGGCAGCGGACTAATTGCGCTTGCGCCTACGAGTTATATTTATATAGGTATATATATATTTGAATAAAAACACGGTAATTTAGCGTCTAACTGGTTAAATTGCGATTGCCACTAAACCTAATAGTATGCCAAAAGTAGGTGTGTAGAGTAAAGTGCTAAGGTTAATTCCTAATCGAACAATCTATTTAAATGTAGCCAAATTACTAATGAGTCTATAATTACGACAAAAACTAAAAATTTATGAACTAAGGAGTAAGGTCCCCAGCAAGAGACGTCCCCTTACAGGCGGATGTGGCTGACGGCGCTGCTGACAGTCAGTTGTGATTCATCCAGATTCCAACTGATAAGAACCAGCGTCGACAGAAACAATAAATACCCCATGTAGGAGGCTCGTTGAAGGGGACGGTGCTAGACAAACGTATAACCCCGTCCTCTCCAAAAGAGACCTCATGCTGCGACACCCTGGTCTCCCAGGCAGGTTGAAGGACAGTGACCATGAATAAGAGATCGAAGTGGGAGGGAAGAATGAGTGATAGAAGTCTCTGTTTGATAGAAATTTGGCAACCGCTCGGTCGTTCCACTACGACTGGTCTGAGGCAGAGCCTGCTGAAATCCAGGAAAGTGGCACGGTGTGGTTCTTTGACGGGGTCGGGCGGCTACCATTGTGCCGAACCTGTCGCAAGGCCAGGCGATGTAACGCCTGTTAGCCCAGACGGGGCAGATCTGACAACCTTGGATCCAGCCGACCATACTAAATAATGAAGCAGGAGAAAATAGTGTAATTTCCGTGGTCAATGCACACTCGCGCAGTGCCAGGCGATAGGACGCCTGTTAGCCAGACTCCGAGTCTGCCTGACAGGGAATAATTGAATTCAGAGACTACCGCAAAAGAAATAAAAGGTGAAATTATATAGAGAGACGAGAGATAGTGGAAAAGAAAAGAAGAAATGACAAGGGCTAAGGCACCGCGGTAAGTACCGTCGCCCATTAGAACCGGAGTGACTTGGACATGAAGATGGGAATGAAATTGAAAGAAGTCCGCTCCAGGGTCCTCTCGTTGGCATTGCCACACAATTTGAATGCGTTATTCATTTTCGCTAATATAGTGGAAAACAGAACTGAAGAATTAACTCGGATGAAAAGACTTTCTATAGAGGGCGGTGATGTTGCCAATAACTAGGAGAAAGGTGGTCGTTTAGTGACAATTAGACATATCCGAGTTTATAGTTAGGTCTAAGGAACGAATCATTAGCCTAACGTTGGGCGCCATTTTTATGTAACTGTCGTTAGGGAGTCATATACTGTGTTCTGGACACGAAGAGCAACGGGAAGAAAGTATACCAGGACAGCATAAAAAAAATTCGGAGTGGGAAGCTGAGTCCATAAGACCAAATGTGGCTGAAGGAAATAAAACCACCAACATCTATCGCGAGGAAGTGAGGTCTCCTCTGCACCGACAATTAGCACGCCTAGCGCTGCGCTGCTTAGCTCGCCGTGGGGGGGGTTCTTGGTGCAGGGATGGCCATTGGCCGACAGTTAGCTGACAATGAAAAAATTCCGCGTGCTATAAAGACAATTGAGTCATGCGACAGGGGGGGTTTGGTGCTGAACGAGAGGGAAGCCGTCGAATCTTTACGCCATGCGTGGTCACTGTTTCAAACCATCCGGAGAGAGAGATGTCGCAGCCCACATTGGGGTACCTACCTTGTTCGGGGCATTCCTTAGCCCGGGGTCCTTACTTCGTGGCTCTTACGCTACCTGGTCCATCGTTGTCAATCCTAAATGCTAATAAAGAAAGTAATCAAAATGCTTGGGGGAGTCGGATAGTCGAAGTAAGTACACGTAATTTTTCCTGATTCACTTTTTTCTTTTTAATAATATAGAACAGATAGGATACATATAATCTCATGGCCTAGTTCCTTATAACTAAAAGAGAGCTTAATGCTAAGATCTATACAAACTTAACGGGAGTGTTTCCCTTTTTTATTTTATATTTTTTTTTTCCAATTTAGGTTACAAATTCAGGATAGATTACATTTCGGATGAGCTACTAATGATACTTGGAATTAAATTCATACTAAGTGCTAGGTATCAATATCAAATCTCTAGCTTGTATACTACTATTTAAAAATTTAGTTTCCAGAACTCACTTAGTGTTCTTATTCATTCTTATGAAACAGGCCAACAACATTAAAAATCACCTACTCACTAGTTGCAATGCTTACGAAAAGGTGAGGGAGGGTAAACCACTGGTCGAAATTCTAATAAAACTCTAAACGATATGGGCCAACCCAAACTTCAACTAACCTCGAGGAATGCTCCAATTATCAAACTCCTTACCATGAACAAAACCCTGACACAAAAGAATTCCTTTTAAAACGCATTCTTTATCAGCCTCAATAGTTTCAAAAACCTAAAATTGACTTTCTAAAATTACGGGTATGTTTATTCTACGCGATCTGAAATTCCTCACTAACAACGTCACCTGGCCTGAAAATCGTAAGAAAGCGTCTTCACAACAAAACTTAATTCCTACTTCGGAAGACATCCCCCAAAGTTCCACTTGAATGTCGCCTTTATTGCCTACCAAATCTCAGAATTAGTTCACACCCTGTCCAATGCAACCCCTAATCGTCTCGTAAAAAAAAATAAAAAAAAACTAGGTAGAGCAAACTGGACAATAGAATAGCTAAACACTTCATGAGTATAGTTTAACTCATACACAATTCATATAAAATTTAGTTTTGAAAATATTCCAAATTACCATGCTGACAATTGAATATCAACACTGCGTAGCTTAACAAATTTAAAGGTATATGACCGAAATTCATACATTAAACTAATGGTGATGACAGCCAACAAAAAAAATCGCTTACTATGTTCTAAATTCTTTCAAAATTTCTTATTATAATACTCAGACTTAATAATACAAAGAAAAACATTTTTAAATACCTCCTCTCATCTTTAGCAAAAGGAACTCATGTAATTTTAATCAAAAGAATGGATTAATGTGTACTAAATTTTTCTCAAAACTTTATATAATAAAACGCTAACTTAATAAAAAGAACGTATTAAAGAACTCGACTTATTTTAATCAAACGTCATGTGATGTTAATCACCAAACTCGCTTAATAGGTACTAAAATTCCTTCAAAACTTTACATAATAATTCTTTAACTAAAAATACATACTACAGGAACTCGACTTATCCTTATCAAAAGTTCATTTGATTTTCTCAAATCTTTATATAATAAGATCTTAACTTAGTAATCCAAAGCATATTTCCTGAACTCGACTTGGCTTTATCAAAAATCAGGTGACGTTAATCACCATAAACCCAAAAAAAAACATTTCGCAATTTCCGTAGTAACGGAATCGAACATGACAAATTGAAAATCTCAGGTTATCATTGACAAAAAAAAATGCAAGGTGATGTCAATCACAGAAAAAAAAATTTACAAATTCCTGGAACAACCTCTAAATATCGGAATATAAAAGTTTTATAGAAAATGATTTTAATGTAATAATTTATTGGTGGTCCATGATGAGTTCGTGTCCGTTGGTACGGGATTCCTTCTCCTTTATGAAATTTGCACAATGGCACCGGTACTTCCAGACGGCACACGTGGCCGTGACCCGACTTCCTTCTCCTTAATTTCTTCTTAGTCTTTTAGGGAAGACTAATACCCAAAAGAAAAAAACTGAGACATACCTTAAGTGTTAACTTAACACCATACAAGAATTTTGGTTTTCTTCAATAATGGCAGCGACGGCGCCCTTCTGTGTCTAAAAATGACACGCGCTCTTCGGGGATGGAATTTTCCGGAACACCGCATATATCTTCGTCTCCGGGATACCTGCGTCTGCCGCCTGGTTTCACCTTTCGCCTTTTTGATCCTGAGAACTTCCGCTTTTTCTCCTCCGCCTTCCTCTACAAAAATTTTGCTTTTTTTTTGTTTCTCGTCGCCACGTTCCAGTTTTTAGTAGTACATCCTTTAGTTTTTTTTTTTTTTACACACTCCGCTTTTGACCACCTCTTCGATTCACCGCCAAACAGACTCTGTTCCCACAAGTCCGTCGGAATCGCGTCTCTTGTCCTGACCTCTACTTCGAGTCTCTCCCTGTGGGTGCGTTCTTTTCCATTTGTAATACGGGGCAAGAATCTTGGCAAGATTTTTCCCACCGTTTAAAATTGAATTTTTTTTTTTTTTTTTTCAAAAAATTATTTTTAACTTCTTTTCTGTCTGTGCATAATTTCAAGGAAATTTAAATGAATCTTCTATTTCTGTGGTTGGTGAATTGGATGTCTGAATTGTGTGTTTAGCCTACTAAAGCTGAAATTGCTTAAAGAGATTATCGCGGAATTCTCCAGCCTTATCACCATGGCCATCTATCAGCTGGTTATAAAAACAGAATTTATTGAAAATAATACTTTTTGACACACTACATCTTAATTATGTTGGCAGATTCTAAGTTGGAAACATAACGTCCTTACATATTGCTGTTTAACTAGTGTCAAATCAAATTATTTTATTTTAAAATGTCGTTTCTAATTTATCCCACAGATGTCACTTAAGGACAATATTTTTATTTTGGACATTTATTTTGATAGGTCTTGCCACGATAATGAATGTTAATCTAATCATGATGGTGTAGGTATGTGTCCCAGGTATAATGAGAGTATGCTTTGCAATTTTCTTGCCCTAGTGTGCTAATACACGAACTAATGAGAGTTAACTAACAGCAGTATATATCTAGCATTATGAGGATATTCCTCAATTGTTTGCGCTGTCGGTTATTTTCCCTATAGTGCCGAGGATAGTGCTTTCGTTCAGGTGTCGCGATTGCCGCTGATCAGCTTCGATGCATTCTCACAATACTTTGTATCCATCATTAGGTTTTAATTGTCATCATTCGATTGGTTTATGGCTCATGCCTTTTTGGGTGTATAGTTTGTGAAATGTTGTCTTGCGGCTTTTATTTATTTGTTATAGGAATTTAACAGTGGCGGGAGATAAAAAAAATTTGTTTTTTCTTCTTAAAGCGCGCAGGCGTGTTAAGCCCCATAGGGCGTCCGTTACAAGTTCTAGGAGTATGCGCCCTCTTGCATTCGTTTGTCGACTGCCCCATTCGACAGCCCAAGCATTGAAATCACCCGCTAATATTACCGGGTGATGGTGACTCGTGTCGGCGGCTAACTTTTCCAACATCGACTCGTACTCGTCTAGTGTCAGGCTTGGCGCCGCATAGCAGCTGTAGACGTGTATTCCGCCTACTTTTGCCCGCGTGAAGCCATTCTCTGGGCTTCTCATGGTATCTTCCATGGCTCGGCTCCCGCACGTCCATATCGCTGACGTGCCGCTGCTATAATTTATCCAGACGCCGCTGTGCAGGTTTCTATACTGCTCGCAGACGATTGCGACGTCGATTTTCTCCTCGTAGACTGTCTGTGCCAGCAGATCTTGTGCCGCTTGACAGTGGTTCAGGTTAATCTGTAAGAACCTTATCTTAGCCTGCTTTTTAGTGCCTCCTTGTACGCCGGACATCTACTACCTCCGGTCACGTGCCCACTATCCCTGCCCTCTACCTACCTACAAATTAGGCATTTGGCAGCTTGGTCACACTCCTTTACTTTGTGCCGAGGCTGCGGGAAAGAGGGTCACAAGGTAAAGGAGTGTGACCAAGCTGCAAAATGCCTAATTTGTAGGGAAGGTGAGGGCAGGGATAGTGGGCACGTGACCGGAGGTAATAGATGTCCGGCGTTCAAGGAGGCGCTGAAAAACAGGCGAAGATAAGGTTTATACAGATAAACCTGAACCACTGTCAAGTTGCACAAGACCTGCTGGCACAGACAGTCTACGAGGAAAAAATCGACGTCGCAATCGTCTGCGAGCAGTATAGAAACCTGCACAGTGGCGTCTGGATAAACGATAGCAGCGGCACGTCAGCGATATGGACGTGCGGGAGCCGAGCCATGGAAGATACCATGAGAAGCCCAGAGAATGGCTTCACGCGGGCAAAAGTAGGTGGAATACACGTCTACAGCTGCTATGCGGCGCCAAGCCTGACCCTAGTAGGATTTATAAATAACAGCGCGGGCCGATGGCTGGAGGAGGAACTTGCACCTCTTAAGAAATCCCAAGCACCGGAATGCTTGTTTGGCGATTTGGAATATGTGGTCATTCCATCGCAAGTATTTGGCTAATGTCACGCCTAAGATGTTTAGGGATGGGTCGGCCTGTAGTTCCACGCCATCCACTGACAAGGATGGTGAGGTGTTGATCTTCTTCTTGGATATAAGACAGTACTTGGTTTTGGAGGGGTTGAATTCGACACGATTCTTTGTTCCCCACTCTAGAATAAGTTCAATGCCGTTATTAATACAGTTGAACATTACTTCACGATCATCAAGACAGGATCTGGCATGAGTCTGTCTTGTATCGTAGCTGTAAGAGTAACTCAGGGTACCGTCGTCGGCGAAGCTGAGAAGTGGGTTGAAGGGGATTGAAAGTAGATCATTTATAAAAATAAAAAATAGGGCTGGTGATAAAATTGACCCTTGGGGGACCCCCGCAGAGATAGGGTGAGATTCAGATTTGATGCCATCCAATACTACCTTAATTGAACGGCCGGAAAGGAAATTCTCAATCCATTTCTGCAAAAGTGGTTCGATTCCAATAGCTTTGAGTTTAGCTAACAAGGCTAAGTGCCAAACTCTATCAAAAGCCTTGGAGATATCCAAAGCAACCAGACTGGATTCACCTGATCCATGCAAACTTCGGCTGAGGTGTTCTGTAAGACAAACTAAAAGATCGCCAGTGGATCTTCTGTGTCGGAAGCCATACTGTCTGTCGTTTATGAGTAGGTTGGATTCTAGATATCCCATAAGTTTTTTGTTGATTATCGTCTCCATTGTTTTGGAGAGAATAGAAGTAATTGCTATTGGGCGGTAGTTAGAGGGGTCGCTGGAGTCACCTTTTTTCGGTATTGGCTGTACATGGGCAAGTTTCCAAGAGCCTGGATAGACTCCGGAAGAGTATGATAGGGCAAAAAGTTTGCGCAGAGGTTGAGCCAAAGGTGAGGCGCATTGTTTTAAGACGATAGGGGGTATATTACCGGGTCCAGTGGATTTATTGATATCGAGCTCCTTGAGGCACCTGTACACCTCGCGAGTCCTGAAGAAAACCCTGTCCATTAAATGAGCGCTGTGCTCGAGAACCGGGGGTAGCATATCAATTTGGGGTAAAGAAGAATTGGAAGCAAACAGAGATGCTAATAAATCGGCCTTGGATTTTCTGTCTGTTATCACCTTCTTATCATGGATGAATGAAGGAGTTGTGGATGATGTGAAATTCTTCTTAATGGAGCTTACCAAGGACCAGAAGTTCTTGCTACCAGAGGTTGCATTAAGGAGTTTACTTCTCAACTTGTTGTCAAATGAATTTTTGACATTCCTGATGGTGACTTTACAGGAATTTCTTAGTTTTATATACTCTACACGGAGCGATTCACTAGGGGAGCTCTTGTAAGCTCGAAAGGCGGCTTCTTTATTTCTGATTGCATTCATACACTCCTGATTAAACCATCTGTTGGTCCTAGCCTTCACAGATTTGGTAGAATGAGGAATGAACAAATGCATTCCTGCCTGTATGATCCTAGAGATACGGATAGCGGCAGAGTTGACGTTTTTGTTTCGGAAACACTGGTTCCAGTCAGTAGATTGGAAAAAATTAATAAGCCCCTGCCAATTGGCCTTCCCATAATGCCATACAGTTCTTCGAACTGGTTTGGGAGGGGTGGGAAATTTGAATGGGAAACTAGCGCTAACTAAAGAGTGGTCCGAATTGCCGAGAGGTGAATCAACTTCAATAGAGTAACGCGCTGGATGAGAAGTTAAAAAAAGATCAAGGAGATAGGTTCCTTGATCAGCAACATCAGGGACTCTTGTGGACGATCCGCAATTTGATGCAAATTATTGGCGTCTGCAAAGAGCTCGACGTCCTGCCAGAAACACTGGTGCCATTTGAGTAAGTCAGCCATTTTGCGTTGTGAACATTGAAATCACCCGCAACGATGATTTCACACTCAGGATTGGACGACAAAAATCCTGAGATTTGTTCGGAAATGGTATCAAAAGATGAAGTGGAGGCTTCGTTACTTATGTTAGGACTTCTGTATAGGAAGCAGAAGAATATGACGTGGCTTGGGAATATGATTTTAACCCAAAGATAGTTGATATCTGAAGTCGTGTTTGAAAATATTTTACAATAAGCCACGTCATCCCTAACAAATATGGCAATACCCCTATGGGGGGAGAGATTGTTCACTAAAGTGTACGCCGACACCTGGTAATGACCTAGGTCAGTATCGGGTGATATTTGGGTTTCACTAAGTGCGAAGATTGGGGGTTTATAAGTCAATAAGTGGCACTCAACAAAAAAAAAATTCGCATGAAGTCCACGAATGTTACAAAAATCAATAGCAAAATTTGACTTGTAACGGGACTTCGGTAGCGCGGGCTCAATCGCCACGTTTTCGAGGATATTTCCGGCATTACATTTGCCGCAACCATCAGAGTCAATAAAATTTGTCCGCGTCAAAGTGTTATGCCTTTTGAGACGGGGCAAATTTTATCGACCGACAGATTTTAGCCGCAGCACCTGCAGGACCGAGATGCGAGAGAGGGTAGGGAGCAAGGGTACCTACTTGCGCCGTTCGTCGGTCCGGTCGTGTCTAGTGAAGGGTGATGGGCCTTCGCGTTAGACTGCGCTCGTTTTTTATGACACTGTTTTTTGTGCACGTTTTTAGTTTTTATTGTTTCCACAATTTTTTTTTTATTTTTCACTGTTCACAATTTTTTTGCTTTTTGTTTTTTTTTTCTTCGGCGTGATAAGTAGAACGCCATAAGCAATATAGTATACTCAATTTATCGTTTGGTCCATGGCCGCCATTTTAAGTGGGCGGATTAACATTTTCTTCACAACCACTTGAATATTGGTATCAGATGAAAGTGGATGTTAATGACAACACTATAACCAATATAGTATACAGCCATCTCAAGAGGGCGGATTATCATTTTCTTCACAACACCTTCGACATGGGTATCAAATGCAATGGTGTGATAAGTAGAGAACACCATAAGCAATATAGCAAGGTCAATTTATCGTTTGGTCCATGGCGGCCATCTCCAGAGGGTGCATTACCATATTAGTCATAACCCCTTCGACATGGGTATCAAATGAAAGAGTATGATAAGCAGAACACCAGAGGCAATATAGTATACTAAATTTATCGTTTGGTCCATGGCGGCCATCTCAAGAAGGTTCATTACCATTTTCATCACAACCCCTTCTTCATGTTTATCATATGAAAGAGTGTGATAAGTAGAGCACGATAAGCAATATAATATACTTAATATATCGTTTGGGCCATGGCAGCCATCTCAAGAGGGCGGATCACCATTTACTTTACAACCCACTCAACATGGGTATAAAACGAAACGGTATGATAAGTAAAACACCGTAAGCAATATATTATACTCAATATGTCTTTTGGTCCATGGCGGTCATCTCCAAAGGACGGATTACCATTTTCTTCACAACCCCCTCGACATGCGTATCAAATGAAAGGGCATTATAAGTAGAATGCAATAGGCTATGTTTTTAGATCCATGGCGGCCATTTCAAGAGGGCGGATTGCCATTTTCTTTACAACCCGTTGGACATGGGTATCAAATAAAATGGTATGATAAGTAGAACAATATTACTAATATAGTATCCTCAATATATCCTTTGGTACATGGTGGCCAACTCAAGATGGCGGATTATCATTTTATTCACAACCCCTTCGACATGGGTATCAAATGAAAGAGTATGATATGTAGAACACCATAGGCAATATAGTATACTCAATTTATCGATTTTTGCATGGCCGCCATCCCAAGAGGGCGGATTAACATTTTCTTCACAACCCCCCCGACATGGGTCTCTTATGAAAGGGTGTGATAAGTAGAACACTATAAGAATAATAGAATACTCAATTTATCGTTTGGACCATGGCGGCCATCTCAAGAGGGCGGATTACCATTTTCTTGACAATCCCCTCGACATGGGTATCAAACGAAAGGGTATAATAAGTAAAACACCATTAGCAATATAGTATACTCAATATATCCTTTGGTCCATGGCGGTCATCTCCAAAGGCGGATTACCATTTTCTTCACAACCCCTTTTTCATGTTTATCAAATGAAAGAGTGTGATAAGTAAAGCACCATAAGCAATATAGTATACTCAATATACCGTTTGGTCCATGGCGGTCATCTCAAGAGGGCGGATTACCATTTTCTTCACAACCCACTCGACATGGGTATCAAACGAAAGCGCATTATAAGTAAAACACCGTAAGCAATATATTGTACTCAATATGTCTTTTGGTCCATGGCGGTCATCTCCAAAGGGCGGATTACCACAACCCCCTCGACATGGGTATCAAATGAAAGGGCATTATAAGTAGAATGCAATAGGCTATGTTTTTAGATCCATGGCGGCCATCTCAATAGGGCGGATTGCCATTTTCTTTACAACCCGTTGGACATGGGTATCAAATGAAAGAGTATGATAAGTAGAACACCATAAGCAATATAGTATACTCAATATATCGTTTGTTTAATGGCGGCCATCTCAAGAGGGCGGATTACCATTTTCTTCACAACCCCCTCGGCATGTGTATCAATTGAAAGCGTATCATAAGTCGAATGCAATAAGCTAGTCGTTATATCCATGGCAGCCTCCTCAAGAGGACGGGTTACCATTCTTTTCACAACCCTTTCGACATGGGTATAAAATGAAAGGGTATGATAACTAGAACACCATAAGCAGTGTACTCGGAACATCATTAGGTCCATGGCGGCCATTTTGAGAGGGCGGAGTACCATTTTCTTCACAGCACCCGAGCTATGGATTGAGTATTTCCACTTTCCGCTTTTCAGACAACAGCGAAATCAAAGCCATTTGTCTCAGTATTATCAATTAGCCATTACAAATGTACATCTTTGGTATTTAAAAACCGACGAAGTACTCAAAAATCCTCTTCTCAGAGTAATTACTTGCAATGTCCCTACTGAGTCGCTTTCCTGTCTATGTGTATGTTTGTCAAATTTTGAAATCGATTTTAAATTAACGATTTTAGTCAAACTGAAAAACGTGAATAACGCGATACATACAAGACTAAAAAACAGATAATAATTATTAGATAAAAAAAACTTTTTAATATAGCACGTTTTTATAACGAACTAAAAAGTATACAATAATTTCTCCTAGCCACATACAGATTTAGAACCCTAAACATATTCCTAACACCATACAAATAGTCCTGAAAATTTGTGATTGTGAATTTGTAATTGCTATGAAAATATTTGTAAGATTTTAAACGAAAAAACGTGGGCCAGGACCAGCTAGTATATCAGAAAACTTGAAACATGGTGGTGAGAGGAATGAGGTTCTTGAGAAACTGGTTTACAGACTATGGATAACAGAAGAATGCCTTCTAGGCACCATTGTCCCAGTCCAGAAAAAATAGCATTTATAAACAAATTACAGACAAACCACACTGCCGAACAAGTTTACAAAGAGTGCTGTCGCATTTGGCAGATTGAAACCATATATGAAACAAAAAGTAAGAGATTATGAAGTAGGATTTCGAAAAAGTAGATCAGACTAAATTTATAATAAGACAAATACTTTAAAAAAAATATCTCCTTTTTACAAAGAAGGTGTCCCGTCACAGCTTGTCCAACTGTTAATGTTAGATAGTAGACAAACTAGTGGGATGTTGTGCCTAGAGACTAGCCACTAATTACGCTTTTTCATGGTATCCTTTCTGTTGAATAACTCTTCAGACTGGATGACAATATATTAAGTGGAGATTGTGAAGAATCACGAAAACATTCCAACAAATAACTTGAAAAACTAACGCATCTTTCATGTAGATGCTGCTGAAAGAATTATACAATAATTACCCGCCAAGAATTTGAAAGAATTGATATATATATATACATATATTAATTGCACCCCATCTATGACAAAGAAAAGTGAACACTCCATCTATGCCAATTAAGGCAAGCAATGGTTTGCCGAGTTCGTAAGCTAAACAGCTAAAGCCCTATTTACGCCTAAAGCCTAGTATGGAGTTCGAACGGAATTCCGTTTAGCATTTCTGCAATTTAATTCTACACGGAAAAATTCGTGTAGAAAATATTGTGGAGAAAAAGTATAAAGCTGACTCTTATGTATTTATTAAGTGGTACGTATGCGGTGGTTGCAAATAAAAAATAAAAAACATTCAATAACAGCAATTAAATTTATTTAAACCGCAATTATTATTATAAATTTAATGAAAGTCAGAATTTAAAAAAAGGAAAAACAGAAAATTTAATAAATTTCAAAAATCAAAACGGCAAAAGGTGATTTTCTGTCGTTCTGTCAAAATTACCTAAAGTACAACAACGGAATAATTGTCTAGCTATTTATTCCATTCCAACGTGAACGGGAAAAAGTCTACAATTTCCCTTGCAGAGCCATCTATTAGAACTTTGCAAGTGATACATTACCAACAGAATTCCGTTTGAAGTCCGTACTCACAAAACAAAAAGTACACGGAAAAATCGGGTGAACGGAATTCCGTGCTTTTTTTTACGTGAATTATATATGGAACGGAATTCCGTTCGAACTCCATACTAGGCGTAAACATGGAAAACAAGGTGTTTTTTTAATAAAATTATGCGATTTATCACCTTTTTATAAGCCATATAAGTAATTTTCCACTTGTAACCCATAACCAAAATATAAATAATTTATTATTCTATGAGTTTTTTTCCTATCTTTCTTCGTTTTCTTTATTTTTACATTTTTTACATTTCGAAACGAACTTTTTTTTCACTTTCAGTCTAAAAAAGTGGGTACTCAAAATTATTCTACCAGATGGCGTTATAAGTTATTTCACTTGCTCAATAAATGAGATGGTGCTACTAGTTACTCTAAAAGTGTTCACTTGTTGTTGATGACAGATGGCATAAGATGATTAACAAAATGTGATCATATAAAAGTGGTTAGTCACAACTATGGTGTCTATAAAAAACATATCTAGGTAGTTCATAGTAAAAAAATACAGTAAAATTTTGAAATACCGATTACCACTTTTACCAAGTTCGTAATTGTAATTTATTTCTAAAATATGACATATTCGTTACAAGTTAGTGAAATCAAGCACTGTTGATGTCAGATAGCATTCCCTATCATTTCTATGATTAACAAAAGGCGTTCATATTAAACTGGTACGCGTCGCAAGAGGACGGATGTCAGATAGCATTCCCTACCATTTCTATGATTAACAAAAGGCATTCATATTAAACTGGTACGCGTCGCAAGAGATCGGATTACCACCCCTTCGACATGGCTATCAATTGAAAGGGTATCACAAGTACAATACTATAAGCGATATAGTAAACTCAATATATGGTGGTCATCTCAAGAGGGCGGACTATCATTTTCTTCACAATCCCCTCGACATGGGTATCAAATGAAAGGGAATGATAAGTAGAATACAATGAGCAATATAGTATACTCAATATCCACGGCGGCCATCTCAAGAGGACGCATTACCATTTTCTTCACCACCCCCTCGACATAGGTATCAAATGAAAGGGTATGTTAAGTAGAAAACAATAAGCTGTGTCTTAAAATCCATGGCGGCCGTCTCAAGAGGGCGGACTACCATTTCTTCACCACTCCCTCGACATGGGTATCAATTGAAAGGGTATTATAAGTAAAATACCACAACCGATATAGTATACTCCATATATGGTTAGATCCATGGCGGTCATCTGAGGAGGGCGGACTACCGTTTCCTCACCACCCCCTCGACATAGGTATCAATTGAAAGGGTGTCATAAGTAGAATACCATAAGCGATATAGTAAACTCAATATATGGTTAAATCCATGGTGGTCATCTCAAGAGGGCGAACTTTCATTTTCTTCACAACCCCCTCGACATGGTTATCAAATGAAAGGGAATGATAAGTAGAATACAATGAGCAATATAGTATACTCAATATCCACCGCGGCCATCTCAAGAGGACGCATTACCATTTTCTTCACCACTCCTTCGACTTAGGTATCAAATGAAAGGGTGCGATAAGTAGAATACAATAAGCTAAGTCGTAAAATCCATGGCGGCCGTCTCAAGAGGGCGGGCTACCATTTCTTCAACACTCCCTCGACATGGCTGTCAATTGAAAGGGTATTATAACACATAAAAAAAAAACTTTCACATAAAAAAAAAAAAAAATAGAATGCCATAAGCCATATAGTATACTCAATATATGGTTAGATCCATGGCGGTCATCTGAAGAGGACGGATTACCATTTTCTTCACAACCAAATATGAAAATATGGTCAAATGAAAGGGAATGATAAGTAGAATACAATAAGGTATGTCGTTAACTCCATGGCGGCCGTCTCAAGAGGGCGAACTACCATTTCTTCACCACCCTCTCGACATGGGTATCAATTGAAAGGGTAGCATAAGTAGAATACCATAAGCGATATAGTATACTCCTTATATGGTTAAATCAACGGCGGTCATCTAAAGAGGGCGGATTACCATTTTCTTCAAAACTCCCTCGACATGGGTATCAAATGAAAGGGAATGATAAGTAGAATACAATAAGCAATATAGTATGCATAATATATAGTTAGATCCACCGCGGCCATCTGAAGAGGACGTATTACCATTTTCTTCACCACCCCCTCGACAAAGGTATTAAATGAAAGGGTGTGACAAGTACAATACACTTTTTTTATTTTAGAATGTAGTTAAACAAAAAAGATAGATATGTATCCCACCAAAAAACATTAAAAATGTGAATTAGAAGTTCGTTTTGCGCGGAAATTATTTATTGTTTATTGGGACAGTTAAAAACACACTTATTACAAAAAGAGGTGATATGGATTAGTCACGATGAATCGTTAATAGCATGAAATAATTAAACACGTGCATTTACGAACTTTAGTTTATTCTATTTTAGTTTATTAGTCTATTCTGTCATCGTTCCATAAAATTATTTTATGGAATCTTTTATGCTTTTATGTTCTATTACGCTTTGAACAGTTCGGTTGAAAATGAACAGCTGATCGGTTGTAAATGTAAATGTGCCCTGGGCATATTAATTTTTAATCAAACTAAAAACTCAATTGGCACGACTTTGCACAACAACTGTCAAATCACGCCTATTATTTTCATAAAATATGTCAAAATACCCCTAAAATGTGCTGCTGAGGTTCTTTTATGTTATGAAGCATAACAGGAAATATTTTATGTTATGATGCATAAAAGAAAATAAAATTTGTCGGACAGAATAGGATTTTAGAGAATTCTTTTATTTTATGGCATAATATAGCATAAAATCATAAAATTTTACCGACAGAATAGGCCCCATTTACTTTTCTTGGCATGATCCATTGGTATCAATCTATCACCAGTGAAGCTGTTCTATACTTTGTGCTCATTTCCATTCTATGCAAAGTCAAATATTTGAATATTCTGTTGTACACGGCCTTTAGTAACAGATTTAAGAATGGAAACAGCACCAATTTTAACCTAAAAACATATTTTAATGAGGTATCAAGATATCAGTTGCTCTAGAGGTGGCCAAGGCTCGATTTGGGCTGAGTGCCATCGGAAGGATCAAGATCATGTGAAGTTTTGCAATAACTAGCTGACTCAACAAGACATGCCTAAATATGTTTCGGTGCTTGGTTTGGTTATATACACAATCGGGATTTACATTAACAATTTCACAAGTAGTGTAATACCAGTTAAATAAACCAAAAAATCACACAAATTACGAAATAGAGAAAAAATTTGTCAAAAGGCTCAACGAAAACGCTAACCTAAGAGGTAAAGGGGCCCACGGACGGACCACGTTTAGTTCCCACACGCCCCCTCACCCAAAAAGGATCATGCTCCCATAACCATGGTCCTTAGTGTAGGAATGCCCTAACGGAAGTTCTATAGGAGGCCAAATTTATCCAAACGTAATTTCGTAAGTAGTCCAGTTAAATTGTGGCTTTATCCAAACACAATTATGCAGCGGTTTAAAATGGATTTTAGGATGCTAAATCAGGACCTCAAGTTTGCCACCTTGTAGGGGTTTGCAGCTTCTCAACCAAAAACGCATAAAACCCCAAAAAGTTTCTCACCTTTTTCTGTTTTACGCTCGTATTTCGAAAACTACATAGAAAATTAAAGGTGGCAAAATTTTCTTTGATCTTCTGATGAGCGGTTTTGGCACTAAGCGCGTTGAAAAACTGTGTTTTTTGGCCTTTCTAAGAAAACGTAAAAAACGCCCACCCCAACCCCTTACAACTCGGAAAATATACACGTTATCATAAAAAACCCTTCTACAACGTGAAAGTACATTAAATTTCCTGCGATACGCGTCTGAATTTTTTCTTAAGGGGGGAGGGAGCAAACGTAAATTTCGAAGATTGTCTTTTTAGCCCTAATGAACTCTTCCCCCGATCTCAGGCTTGATTAATGCTGTGACGCATACAACATTCCTCTCACCTCTTCAAATCAGCTTGGCAGCATTTTTCGTAAATTGATAGATGTCATGTCTTCCATGGTGTTTTGTTCGTTGTACAGCGTTCATCGATTTGAAGTGTCGTCAATTATACCCCGCTTGATTGTTAACCAATAAGCACTTTGCCCAATGACCTGTCACAACGCCGTTTTCAACATTCAAACTTTGAATGGACGAAACACATTCCACAAAATGGGCCATCCGATGTTTCACTCCACAAAATCGGTTGTCCAGGATCAAAAGGATGAACGGCAGCAAGCAATAAGCAACTGGCAATAGGCAACACGAAATATTATCGGTAGCGCCTCAATTATCTGGCGACACTCAGTGCATATTTTAAAGTGACAGATATTGTTTATTGCTCGTTGCCGGACGGTGCGTTTACACAGACATTTTTTTAAGCAACAATCGTCGGCCAACAGTAATGGAGCAATTCAAGCAATTTAAGACAATGGCAACAAGCATCAATTAGAATAAATGTTTTCCAACAACAATATTTAGCGATAAGGGGCAACTCCAAGAAACTAGGCAGTACTTTCATACACGAGCAGTTTAGTTGAATAACTATCGCTCGGTATGGAACACCTTTTTCTTGCAGCGGCGGCTTCTAGCGCTTTTATTATCATCAATCAAGAGCAAAAAAAGCAAAGGAAAAGACGTATTTGGGTTTTATTATTATAAATTAAAATTGAATACTTCTGATTGTGTTCATTTCTAATCCTCAATCAGCTTCATCCGTGCCTTTTAAAAAAATCAAACTTTTAAAAGCAAACCAATTGCTTTCCTGAGAAGCACCACTGCCGCTTTTTTACTTCATTATGAAGAAGTATGTGCGTAAGTTTTTAAATTTTTAACTCCTCCGTGATGAGATATTTCAAATAACAGGCCTACGTCCTTTCAACTGTTTTAAGAAAGCGATCTTTAAAATCTGAATTTTTGTAATCCCACAAATATCCACGCGAATGAACTGCATAAATAAAGTTTAGTATTTTCATTATTCCACGAAGGCGACGACGACGTAACAATTGTGTGGCAATTGTAACCACAATTTAAAACCCCTGCCTTGCGCCGTTGCAAATCTGCCCGCCCCCTCACTCTCCACGCGGAAGCAAAAGTAAGTAGTCAAACCGCAGAATAAATAAGTGCAGTGAGATAGAAAAGAAACTAGTGGGATGTTGTGCCTAGAGACTAGCCACTAATTACGCTTTTTCATGGTATTCTTTCTGTTGAATAACACTTCAGATTGGATGACAATATATTAAGTGGAGATTGATCCGCACTCACTTCCGACCCGCCGGATCTGGGAATCGAGGCCACTGCCCAAAACAATTACTCAAAAATTATGGAAAAACAAAATAATATGACCTCGATTCCCAGATCCGACGGCGCGGAAGTGAGTGCGGATTTGACACTTTGCGATTCTCAAATTCGCAGTCGCGGATTCAATTAAATCAAAAATTCGGAGTGAAGACTCACACGCTAATGAAATACCCGATGTCGGATTATCTTAGGCGCATTTGTGGTTTCAAATCCTCAGAAAATTTGTTGCGGATCACACTTTTAAAGCAAGGAAAATGTCAAAGAGAGATTCGCGGTTGCAGATTTGAGAATCGCAAAGTCTCAAATCCGCACTCACTACCGACCCACTGGATCTGGGAATCGAGGCCAATAAATCGAAAGTGTCAAATTGAAAAAAAAAAAAAAAAAAAAAAAAAAAAACACAAAACACATCACACATGTAAACACTATATAATTATGTAAAACGAATCTAAAAATTTTTCTATGGATTGGAGGCAAATCTAAAATCACTTTGCACAGCAGAATTAGGTGTATTATTTTACTTAAACATACATTATTGTTAAAAATTCAGCTTACCGCGCCTTTTGTATTTATTTACACTTCAATTTAACTTTATTTTTTATTTTTAAAGAAAATATTATCATGCACGCACTTCACTTTTCTTTAAATGTAGAACATCTACTGAAAAACACAGGCACCTGTTTATCCATAGCATATATGCACGTGCACGCACACAAGTACCCCCACTTCGCAAGAGACCAACACCAATAATTACCCGCCAAAAATATGAAAGAATTGATATATTTTAATTGCACCCCATCTATGACAAAGAATAGTAAACACCATCTATGGCAATATTACATTACTCTTCGTTTTACCTATGATTATCAATTTCCATAAAATATACAAAATACATTTCATAAATAATAGAAAATCTGTTGTCATAAATCAGTTGTTTACTTCCTTCTAAAGTTTATACATATCTTGTATTGGAATGTACGTTTTTATGAAAGCATGAATAAATAGGTTTATTGCCACATTCCTACGAGTTAGAGTTTGGAGTAATGGGTTGGTGATAGCTCGGGGTGCGACAGGACCCGGGTTCGATACTGGTGATGGCCGCGTACTATTTTTTTTTTTTAAGTTATGAGGTTTTGGTAGTGTTTGTTAAATACTTTGTTAAGTTTTAGATTACGCAAAGTCTCACAACTTATAACCTACATAAGCCTTTAACAAAAACTTTGCAAGATTAATTATATATAGCGTTGGTCAGTGTAATACTTATGAATCTCCATGGCCAAACTATGATACAGCATTATGACAATAATTAAATCAATGCAACGTGAAATAAAAGTTTTAGTTAAAAGCGGATTTGGCTTATTTAGCTTATTATAGATTGAGTTATAGCTCACAATTGAATATGTCCCAAAGGTTTTAATTAGTCGCCGCTTTGAGATTTTATCATCAACGCAGGCTTAGTTTATTATACTACAATAAATCATCATAACTAAAAAAGCTAAAAAAAAGTACTTAAAAAATTCATCAAGAATCGAACCTGGTCCTTTCGCACCCCGATCTAGCGCTTTCCCATTACTCCAAACACTAACTTGTAGTAATGTGGCAATAAACCTATTTATTCATGCTTTCATAAAAAGGTACATTCCAATGCAAGATATGTATAAACTTTAGAAGGAAGTAAACAACTGATTTATGACAACAGATTTTCTATTATTTATGAAATGTATTTTGTATATTTTATGGAAATTGATAATCATAGGTAAAACGAAGAGTAATGTAATATTGCCATAGATGGTGTTAATTATTCTTTGTCATAGATGGGGTGCAATTAAAATATATCAATTCTCTCAAATTCTTGGCGGGCAATTATTGTAAAATTCTTTCAGCAGCATCTCCATGAAAGATGCGTTAGTTTTTCGAGTTATTTGTTTGAATATTTTCGCAATTCTTCACAATCTTCACTTAATATATTGTCATCCAGACTGAAGTGTTATTCAATAGAAAGAATACCACGAAAAAGCGTAATTAGTGGCTAGTCTCTAGGCACAACATCCCACTTTTGTTTTGTTATTCTGAAGAGATATATACAAATTTAGTTAATAAAAACTTAAAAATATGCTTTTAAACAAAGGGCTGCAAAATTTTTTAGATATGGGGCAAATCGTTTGTAAAATTTTTGTAAAATATTAAAAATTCTGAGAAAAATCACTTCCTTATATTCATGGACTATAAGGACGGTCTTAAATACATCGTTCGTGAAATTTATAAATTTTCATTCATTTCAGTAAGCGTTTATATGCCCTGGTAAAAATTAGATATCTACTTTTCGTTTTAAACCTACCAAATGTTTCGTTTAAATCATACATATTTTTTGTGACAAATCCACAGCGAAGTTCGATAAAATTAAATTTTTGTTTTGGTCTACAGCACCACCTACATGACTAAAAACTATAATAAAATGAACAGCATATAAAATATGCATATAAACAAATAAATACTTTATATTATTTCCGCGAAATTTCTTAATGATTTATAAAGCCGCCGAAGAGCCATAAAACCTCAAGAAAATGATTTTTTTGCACTTCTAATTAAATAAATGTTTATGTTCTCCTGAGTATCATTATTAAATAATATAATTTTTAGTGAGAAATAGAATTAAAACATGTTACACCGAAGTAAAAAAAAAAATTTTTATTTCACCATTTTGCGGTCGGGGATTGAACTTGGTTCGCCTGGGATAGGACTCCAGCGCCTTTTTTTTTTTTTTTTTTTTTTTATATATAAAAAGCATTTATTTCTCTTACTAACTATCTTGATATAAATTTAACTAAATGCTTAAAGTTAATTATTCTAACCTATTCTAGTCTATCTAACTTACTGGCCCTCAACAGGCACTCTAAATTAATCTATAACTTATATTAACTTATGCCTTTCGGCTAAAACTTATCTATTTTTAATTATATTTTATTTAAAAATAAATCATGATTATTGTAAATCTAAGCAAAAATGTGAAAAAAAACTTAGAGCTATGTTTATATTATATAAAAATCTTACGTCTACTTAATCAATAACTTATTTCTAACTATCTGGGCGGGGAGCAGCGGAGACGATAAAATCGTCTCAGGTGCTCCCCGTCCAGGCGACGAACTTCCACAGCCTCGAGTGATGCTAGAGCTCAAGCTCGTGAAAGCTCGCACCACTTACTTACAAGCTACTTAACCTAAACACAGAACTATCCGGACGGGGTACAGCGGAGGACCTGCCTCGGATGTACTCCGTCCAGGCGACGAGCTTCCACGGGCTCGTGTTAGAGAAACTAACAAAACAAACAAAGAACAGACAAACAACAAACAAAAACAGACAGACAAAACTAACAAAAGCTCGTGGCAGCTCGCACTTAAGCTTACTTAAAACTAAATCTATTACTAAGTAAAAACTATAACTAATCCTATCTAAGCCCTAAGCTAATCTTTAAAAACTAGATTACATGCTAAACTAGTTTATATCTAAAGTTTAAGGGCGAATACGCAATATTTAAGTATCCTCCAGCCACCAGTACAGAGTACTTGCAGTGGAGGCGTCTCGTCTATCTCTCCCCGAGATTCGAGTACTGAACCTCAGGAGCTCCTGAACTTCCATATCTTCATTGCTAAATCTGTAGCGTTTATCTGTCGCAGAACGGTGTAGGTGGTAAAAGAGGGGCACCCCCGAACCATCTTGGACCAATCTTTTTCTATCTAGAAAGACAAATGCCTCTGGAGGGATAAAGCCGCGGTCACAAGCAGCTCTGTGATATTCAGCGTTAGGATAGAACGCTCCCCGAATAAGAGGATTTTCGCTCTCCGTCGCTCTTGCAATATGTCTTCGAATCAACTTGATTATGAAGTTGTCGATCCTATTAACAAATGCCTTATCGTAAAGAACATTGTTGGCGTGAAACTTCGTGAAGCCAGATTCGGGTGTTCGGTACAACCTTAAGCACGCCCTTAAGCATTGTCTTTCGAAAACCCGAAGCTTTTCCATATAAAAAGGGGATATGTTGAACCACACTGGGCAGCCATAAGTTAAAATCGGTCTGACCAAGGCTTGGTAGCAGATCACCTTTACCCGTGAGCTTAGGTGTCTGCTATAAAAAAGCCTTTTAGTCATGTGAAACGCCTTGTTTGCCTTGTCCAGAGCAGCACTTACATTTCTATTGAAATACAAGTATTGATCCAGCCAAAGCCCAAGGTATTTCACTTCCGATTTGTGTTCTAACGCCTGTCCCGCGTAGTTCGAAATTCGGAATGTTTTCCAGTTCCTCTGCACATCGTACGAAGCTCTGCGTAGAGGCGTCCGGAAAAGGATCGATTCGCATTTGCCAAAGTTGATCTTCAACTTCCAATCATCACTATAGCGCTCGATTGTTTCGAAGTCACGTTGTAAGAGCGTCTGGATCACTCCAATCTTCGGCCCCGTCCTGTACACAATCAGGTCATCCGCATACGCTAATGCGAAGCGGAGTGAACTAATTAGGTCACTCGTAAAGATATTAAACAAGAGCGGCGAGTTCACTGCGCCCTGTTGCAAACCGTTTTTAATATCAAATACCTTTCCTGATGTGAAGTTCCCACTTTTAACGATGAACTTCTTCTTGGAAATCATATTATAGATCAAGTATAGCAGAGGTCCGGTCATCCCGTATCTGGCTAATTTGTAGAGAAGGCCCTCGATCCACACTGTATCGAACGCCTTCTCATAGTCGATCAAGCATGCTCCGGTACATTGGCCTTTCATTAAGTTCCAGTGTATGTCTGATACCAATTTCGACGCGGCATGAATGGTGTCATGTCCCGCCCTGAAACCGAATTGGTTATCGGGAATTATATTCTTTTCCTCAACCCATTTGGACAATGATCTATTAATTACTGATTCAAAAACCTTGCTGATATTTCGGGAGCAGACTTATTGACCGAAGATTAGCAGGGTTACTTTTATCTTTACCCTTTTTGGGTATTGGGTACACCACTGCCGTCTTCCAGTGTCCTGGAAAATGGGCGTTGTTTAATGCATTGTTAAACAGAGTGGTATATATGTCTATGGCCACCAGGGGCAAATGTTTCAGGACGATGTTTGGAACACCGTCCACCCCAGACGACTTCTTATTGTTTAGACGGCGAAAAGTTAGCAGGAGATCAGTTTTCGTAGTGAGAAGAGAGTTTGCTTGTGCCTCAGGAACATTGTTCGCTGGGCAGTCTTCACTGAACTCGATGATTCTTCGGTTCTCGGATTTCCAGACCTCGATCTCATTAGTTATTCTGAAATGGTTCAGCAGGGCCCTATTTTCAAGGTCAAAATTCGGCCGAACACAAGTGTTCACCGAATAAATTCCTTGATAGTAGGCCCCCACTAAATCCACTTTCTCCTGCTCGTCCTCTATACAGTAATTATCGTCAACAATACTGGTTTCTTCGGGATCTATGTTCGCAGACCTCAGTAGTTCCTGGCTAGCCAGGGTCCTGGGGATACGCAACTTGTCCAACCGATTATGTGTTTTACTCCTAAAGATTTTATTTATCTGTGGGAACATGCTCGCGCTATTAGTTTGAATAGCACGAATCTTTTTGTTCCAGTACAGATTCACAGACTGTGAGAATTGTTGTTTGAGGAGTTGTTGGAGGTTTTTCATAACCGATTTAAGAGTTACGATCTCCGGACTCTGTCTATCCTGAAACTGGCGGTGTAGGGATTTCAGTCTCGTCAGTATTCTACTTTTATGTTTTTGTAGTGCGTCAATTGTAGCGTTCCTGTAACAGTCTGTACTGTTCTTTTTCTTTGTCCGTGGTATGGTGTTGTCCATAGTCTGAACAATGAGGTTGTCCATATCTTTCAGATATGCATCAATCTCATTGTTAGTCAAATTCCTAGTTGTGGGAGGTAATAGTCCGTTATTCTGAATTGCCCTCTCCATAGCCTTCTCGAACTTTGGCCAGTGCATCTTCTGGTAGGCAAAAGGGTGCACTTCGCAATATTCGAGGAGTTCCATGGAGTCGTCAGGGACTTGTACTGTTATTTCCAGTCCTTGGTGGTCGCTGTCGTACGGCACTGTCGTTAGACAGTTTGTCGCGTTTGTGTTTACCCCTAGTACACCCAGCCGAGAGTCTAACAGGCATATATCCAGAAAAGAACCGCCATTTGGGTATGATGGCATGTCCGTAGCGTAAAGATTTACTTTTCGCTGAATTCTATTCTGAGCCAACCAGTCATTCAGTTGGTTGCCCCTGATGTTAGCCGTTTGATTTCCCCATGCTTCGTGGCGTGCGTTTAAATCTCCGGCCAATAAGTAAAAATTTTGCTCCGACTCCAGGTGGAGAGTTTGAAAAAGAGAGCTCATTTCCTCTATAAATAGTCTGGATTGGGAGGTTTGGGGTGCGTACGCGGCAATTATATACAGCCTTCTGCCACTAGACAGAGGGAGGTATATAACGCACGCTTCTAACACCCGAAACTTTGCGATGTCCCTGCTATACATGATCTTGTGTTTAAGGGTGGTCTTTACTAGTATTAGTAGGCCCCCAGCTTGTGTGGCATTAGGTCTATCTCTCCTAATTACCACATAATCTTTGTAATCCACTTTGTGTTTCTCGCTTAGTTTGGTTTCACTAGCAAGAAGCACATCAGGATTTTGGTTTTGCAAAAGAGTCAGTAAATTCGCCCTTCTTTCGTTTCTTATCAGCGAATTGACGTTCACCGCAGTGACCTTGATCGTGTCCTCCCTGCGTAAAGCCATTAAACAGCTTACCCAGAGATGGTTTCTGTCGTAAAGAAGGAATATACTAAGTCTAAACGGGCGTTTTGCTCGTTTAGTTGTTTTTGTAGCTGAGCGATTTGCCCTTGTATTGATAGGAGAACCGCTTTCAGCTCGCTGTCCCCAGAGCTTGCTGCAGGCGCAGCTTTTGGGGCTTGCTGTTTGGTTGTCTGGGCTCCAGCCGCCATTTGGGCGAAGGACATACCAGGTACAACTAAATTTTTAAACATTTGCCCCTTACGGTCTTGTTGGGCCTGTATTTGTTCTTTACGCGCCTTAATACGTTGCTTGAACTCTGCATATTTAGGGCATCCTCTATAATTAGCAGGATGTCCATTAGATCTGCAGAGCACACAGAACAGCTTGTTTTTATCCTCGACTTTTTCCCTCCCCAGAGGACATTCGCCTTGATTGTGGGTTTTCTCACATTTGACGCATCTAAAAGCCATTTGGCAGTTAGCTGCGGCATGTCCAAACCTTTGGCAGCGCATACATTGCAGGATGTCTGCTTTTTTATTTATTTTCTCCCAAGTTACCACATGGAAGTTGAGATACCTAATATTTTTTAGGTTATCCAACCGACTGTCGGGAGTTAATTGGACCAAGAATATCGGGAGCTGCCTCTTAGCAGTACGCGAATAGCTTGTACTAAATTTTTTAACCGCGGAAAATTTTAAATTATCTACCGCGAGAGATTGCAGTTCGTTCAGAAGCTCCTGAGTGTCACAATCGGGGTCGAGACCTTTCAAGAGGACACTTTGCAATTTTTCACTTTTTGCCGTGTAAGTGAAGAATTGTGTATTCGCCCGTTCTAAAATACTTTTAATTTTTTTAAAATCTTCCATGCTACTTAGAACTAGGGCATGCTTTGTACCACTAAATCTTTTTATATAAAAATTAGTGTGTTTTAGTACCTGCTTAGCTAATCTAATCGTATCCGTAGGTTGCTGGTGAAATATACTAATTGGTGGAATTTTCTCCTTTTTTTGTTGTTGTCTCTGCTGCTGTTGTGGTTGCTGCTGCTGCGGCTGCGGTTGCTGCTGGTTTTGTTGTTGTTGGATTTGGTTTTGCTGTTGCTGCTGTGGAGCTTGCTGCTTCATACTTTGTTGTTGCTGATTTGTTGTTGTTGGTTTTGGTTTTGGGAGCCTGGGAAAATTTTTTTCCCTTAGCTCCTCGATCATTTTTTCAAGCCTGGCCTCTTCTTCATTCGTGTCAGTGGCCAGTTCCTTGAAACTATTGCCCAGGCCTTTATATTTGCCTGGGATGGAGTCGTGGGAGGATGACTCTTCATCGGAGTCAGTCATCACTACGGTGCATATTGCTGTTGTTTCGGACCCAGACGCTGTTGGGCTTTTTTTCTGGGTGATGTTGTTGCCTTTTGTTCTCTGCAACAAATTTGGCATGATTTTGATTTTTCGGCGCCTTTTGTTTACAGGGCGCCGTTCTTTGTTAGTTTTTTCGTCACCACTGGTTTTATAGCCTTCTTTGTCACTGGCTTTATTTTTTGGAAACACTTTAGTGTTATTATCACTGGTGCCGGCGGCACCTTTTATATTATTTATTTGAGACATGCCACTTCCGTGTGCATGCTCTTCACTAGGTCTTTTATCCTCTATTTCTTTAATTTTTTCTTTCTCGAAAGTTATATTTTTTTTTAAATAAGAAAATCTAATTAACACTTCTTATTTTGAAAATTTATATCACTCACTAAATAACGCTCGTTAATAAAAAAAACACCGACTTTTCTCGCGACCTCTAGTCTAAACGCACAGTCTGTCTGCTCTTGATAAGAGTACAAACGAGACTCGGACTCCAGCGCCTTACCTCTAGGCTACCGATATTTTATTAGAAATCTCTTTTTTGTTGTTTAAATATACTTCTGGTTGATTGTGACAAATCCACAGCGAAGTTCGATAAAATTGAATTTTTGTTTTGGTCTACAGCACCACCTACATGACTATAAACTATAATAAAATGAACAGCATATAAAATATGCATATAAACAAATAAATACATTATATTATTTCCGCGAAATTTCTTAATGATTTATAAAGCCGCCGAAGAGCCATAAAAACTCAAGAAAATGATTTTTTTGCACTTTTAATTAAATAAATGTTTATGTTCTCCTGAGTATCATTATTAAATAATATAATTTAGTGAGAAATAGAATTAAAACATGTTACACCGAAGTAAAAAAAAAATTTATTTCACCATTTTGCGGTCGGGGATTGAACTTGGTTCGCCTGGGATAGGACCCAAGACCCTTACCTCTAGGCTACCGATAAATGAACTTTATTAGAAATCTCTTTTTTGTTGTTAAATTTACTTTTGTTGTTAAATATACTTCTGGTTGAAATTTCCAGACCATTTTCTCAGTTTTTGGTCTTTTGACCAAGAGCTACATTTTGAGATATTTCCCAAGTCTGTATCTGCAGTACTTTCAGAGATGAAAGTAGGCTTCAGACGGACAGACGGACAGAGCCTCTGTATAAGCTTTTTTTTTTTGAAAAAGCTAAAATTGACTTAAATTTTCATACCTACTGGATATTCGACAATTTGTGTCGACAACATTGAGGCAATTAGAAATAATATTGCCGAAACAATTGTCGCATTTTATTGAAATTGCTTCAAACTGCTCCACTAATTGCTCCAGATTGCTCCATTACTGTTGCCCGGCAATTATTGATCAAAAGATTGCTCGTGTAAGCAAACTTTAATACCCTACGCCTTTCGAGCTTTTTTAATTTAGTGACGCTACATGTTGCATATACAATGTACCTCAGACCCCTTTTGCTCACATACCTACCTACTCCACTTTCGCTTGCTCCTTGGCTACTCGAATATATGGGCTTGCTCATATTTGCCGTGTTTATTTCGCTAGAGCGCCGCCATCCTCTCTTACATATTCCAAGTTTCATTACTGTGTATTTTTTCATTTCTTCTCCCACATGAGGGGTGCTTCTCTCATTGCTCTTACGTTCTATAATCCTATTCTAGTCCTGTTTCATGTTCCAAAAGTCGTTGCCATGTTGTCCATCCGATTCCGAGGCTTGCTTTACTTTCTGTAAAGTGCCCAATTTCGGGTGCATATTGTTGTTTTGTCATAGCGTAATCGGTATGGTGGTTAGCCTACAGCGATGGTTCATTGGATTATACCTCTTTGAAAGGCCGGTCCGTATTTACCTCCGCATAGTAGGCCTATAGCGCTTGCGGCCTCTAGCGACTTGGACGTAGTAGTTGAATATTGAGAACCCTTCTTCTTTCATAGTTATATAAATTCTTCATCATACGAAAAAATGTTAATAAATGACTTCTTATGTATTCATAAACTTTACTTCCATGTATTCATAAACTTTACGTCAAAAAAAAAAGAGGAAATTGATAGCTTTATTTAAACCTTTCGTAATTTTAAATATGCATACAAAATTTAAAGTTAACGTTTTACTACTATAGTTGTTTTTAAACTTAAAGTAAAAATATCATTTGTTTTTTATTTCAAATTAATTTATTGAAAATAATCATCACTAAAAAAATAAAAAATATGTATAAAAAATCACAAATTGAACACGACCACTTGCATGTACTGCATGTATATTTTGCCTAATTAGTGTTAGTCTACCTCTGAAGTTTTTTTTTAAAACTAATATAGAATAACTTTTCTTATCTTTATAAATTTCCTTTTGTCTTCTCACTTTTTAAAGCTATGAAAGCGCAAACAATTTTCATACATTTATATCTCCCTTGCTGCGCCAAAATGAGCAGCAGAAAGTTTCGCTTTGAACAAGTTCCAAAGTCTCACATTCAAATATACCCAATAGCCCCATACACATACGCTCACCTGCCTCTAAATCCCCATGCTATTCTAAGTTCACGTGAACCAAAGACGCCACTTATTATCAAGAATCACCAACACCGATTATTTATGATCTGTTTGCATAGAAGAAGACCTGACATATCAGATGAGCAATCTCCACATAAACTTGCAGCCCGAGTGTTTCCGACGGTCTCATTGGTAGTGCTTCAGATCGATATACCATGGCTTAATCAAGTTACTTTGAAAGTTGTGGCACCTTGCGACTAATCAATTAAAACTTTTTCACCTGTTCGTAATCATACTGCATCCTTGCCGATATCCTTGAGTACAGAGCGCTAGTGATTTATCTTGATTTATCCAGTGCTGAAAATATCTTTTTAAAGTTTTGTAACAATTTAGTGCTAAGTTTGTAAATGGCACTGTAGACCACATACGAACGGCAAAAGTTGTCTTACAAAAATGAAGTGCTGCACGGAAGGCGATTGTGAGCTGAAAAAAAGGAAACGTTCATCCTTGTCGGCCACAGTGACAAAATTTTTTGTTCTTAGTGTAAGAGATTTGTTAAAGGCACAGCAGGACGCTGCAGATGAGGTATTCAGGATATTGTGTTTAACTGTTGTGGTGAAAAATAAAAAGGAAATTTTTCCTCTAACGTTTTTAATGTATTATTAATTATAAACTAAATATTTGCTCCTAATTAAAACTCTAATCATCTGTGGTTTTATAGATTGTTTAAATTTTTTTCCAGCATACTCCTCGCAGCTGGATAGAAACCAATTTTCAGAAGAGGGAGTGTGTAAAGTTTGTTCCGTGTCCCAAAGATGAAACAAGGTAAGCACTTGACTTAGTGACTTTTAAGATTAAGTAAAATTAACTTTTAGGGCGGACTTTTTATTATATAAGAGTTGATGAAATTATACGTACAAAGTAAAAATATGAAAGAATGAAAGCCATACTTAAAATGTTTCCTGCATAAATTTGTAATTGTGGTTGTTGAAAAATAATTAAAAGTTTTTTCAGAGTGCTCTTTATAAAAAAAGTGGTGGTAACAATACAATTATTGTTATCTTTCTCAGTGTTTGAATATCATACAATGAAATTTGAAATATTTGTAAGACTATGCAATTTTTAGGCACTAAATACTGCTATTATTTAAGACTTTCACATAAGAATGCCTTATTAAGTTTTTATTCATTTGCCTTCAAATTAGGATCGTGAGGCTTTCCTCGTCCAGTAAATAATATTGCTGAAATTAAGATGAATTTAAATATTCCAACCAAATATTTATATTTTTAGAGAAACGTCCTGCTGGAGTGCCTTTTTTGTTCTGCTGTATTGATTGTAGATTAATGCACTTTAATATTTTCCTTTAATATTCTACGTACCTCTTGGTGGTAAGTCTGCGTTCGCCTGTAGTGGTTTCACATGTCAGATGTGGCACACAAAAGGATTATGTTATACGATCCAGATTTCCGTATTATTTTACCTTAAAGGTGGCCACTTTCTGAAAACCCTGGAAAGCCAAGGAATTTAAGTAATATGGAAAAGTCGGAGAGTTTTCATTCAAATCAAGGAATTTTTTAAACCATAATCTTCAAATTATTTTTGGATTGAAATATGTAATAAACATGTACAGTGGGATGTATCTTTCAACGCAGAACTATAGTGGAGACTTTAATGTAAACATTTGATCCAAAAAAAACTGAGTTAAGGCTAACCAACTTCCGAAACAACATTCCTAAACACTAATAATTCATCGTAACTGGATAATTTTTTGCGTCGAATGTCGTATTCCATAATCAGATCAGCCCACCTAGTTATCTTGATCATGATATCCGTTCCTTTCAATTAACCTGACTGTAAAAAACGCTCAGCAGAAATCTGATCGTATCGTGAATGTTCCTCCTTACCATGAGATCGAGCTGAGACAAGCAAATAGAACATTTTCATGCGCTATGTTACCATCGGCACGAATGTTTTTCCCCAGGACAAAACGCCGTATTTCTTTTACTTCACCTTGGTTCTCCACGGAAAAAAATCAACTTGTCTCCGAGAGAGGATGTAAAATAAAACTGATGCGTATTCAAAAACCTGCAAACATTTTAGGAATTTAGTACCCTTGCACCATACACAAAGCGAAAGCGCAGTTTGCCCGCAAAGAAACTTTGGACATAAAGATAAAGCAACATGGTTATGAAGGTGAAGGTTTGGGTAACTTCAAAAATGTCAAAAATGTACGTAGTGATGCGGCATCACTACGCTATCATGACCCTTGGCACTCAATGATGCGGCATCACTGCTTGAACAATGCTGATGCACAGTTTGACATTTATGAATTGTCACTTACCAGAAAAGAGCGCCATAAAGTCTTTGTGCTTTAAAATTAAAATAGAATTATAAAAGCAGATATATAATAATTAAAAAAAATGCAGGAAGAAAGAAAGTAAGTATACCAATGCTTCTTATATCATTATTGGAATAAGAATTTAATATAACTATATTTTTTCAACATTTCCACAGCAAACTGCAATGGACAATACAGCAGACCCAACTAATGTTAGACACACGTCTAAAATATGAAAATGAATTTAAGAGTGGGAAAAAAAAGAAAGCTGTGCTATGGACAAAAGTATACAGTGAAATAAAAAATATAGATCTTAATTTTCCTCACGGAAAAGAGGACATAATAAGAAAATTTCTCAACATAACTATTACTTATAAAAGAATTAAAAAAAGAAACAAGGAAAGCGGAAGAGACTCCACAAGTTGGGAATTTTTCGACGTTATGGACGATGTCTATGGAACAAGGCATTCCATAGATCCTCCAAGGGAATACTTAATTAGCAGCATGGATGATCCTGATGTCTGCGCGACAGAAGAATTATTTTTGTTTGCGGGCGACGAAAATGCAGAAACATCACCATCTGCTCCTTCCAAAAATAAACGAAGAAGAATTGGAAAGGAGGATGAGGTTCTTCAATTTTTAAAAGAAGAGGCTGCAAAAGATGATTCGAGATTCTCTACATTATTAGAAATCGAAAAAGAAAAAGCCCAAGACTTACGTGATATGAAAAACATTTTAAAAGAAATTTTGTTGCAAAAACTTTAGGCTTAGTAATGTGAATTACAAAATATGTGCAAGATTGTGATTTTTAGTTCTGTTTTTGTTTTCTGAAATGATTAGTTTTATAAAAAATGTTGCAGAATTGCATTTTATTTATCATAAATATAATATAAAAACTTGAGGCTTAGTAATGTGAATTAAAAATATGTGCCAGATTATAATTTTTAGTTCTGTTTTTGTTTTCTGAAATGAATAGTTTTATAAAAAAATGTTGCAGAATTGCATTTTATTTATCATAAATATATTATACAAAGTAAACAAACACCAAGACTTTCATTTTATTATATATTTTGATTTTATTCAATATATGTATAGCTTTGATACATTTTCTGTGCCTTATAATTATGCAGCAAATAACATTGTCAAGTGGTTCCTTTTTGTGCTCCCTTCTTCAGTGCAAGTTACTTCTGTTTCGAGATCGTAAGGTGCTACATGTTCATCTATATTTCCATCGTTTACGATGTCGATACTTGAACATTTCTCTCTGTTAGCTATAAAATTATGCAGTATTACGCAAGATAAAACAATATACTTCACTTCTTTGATATTATGCACATCAATATAATCTAACACTTGAAATTTTTTTTTGAGGATGCCAAAAGTCTGCTCAATGTGTACTCGAGTAGAGCTCAAATAATAATTAAATTTTTTTTGTTCTCTAGTAAGATGGCCATTATCTCTATATGGTACCATCGTGTGTTGTGTTAACGGATACGCAGAATCCGCAAGGAGATGAGCGTTTGGAGGCAAAATAATCCTTCCGGACGATAAGCCTTTTCCAATCGGGCTACTTTTCCAGACACTGGCGTCATGGCAACTGCCAGGAAATCCGAAAAATACATCCATAAACCGGTATCTGCTATCACATATTCCCTAAAAATCCAATGAAAATGAATGGAAGTTTTATATAACCTTAACGTATTAGTAACTAAATTACTTGTAAAATCATGCTGTGGTTCCCTTTTCTATTATAATAGCTCACGGAGTCATTTCGTGGTGGTGGTATATTTATGTGGCAGCCGTCAATGCATCCAACAACGAAAGGAAAAGGATTTTCTCTGCTATTTTGAAAATCCTCCATTATCTTGTTAATTTCAGAATTTGTGGTAGGCCAGATTATTTCTTTCTTCAGCAAAAGGCAAATACATCTTATTGTTTTAACGAAAACATTATACGCACTGCCTTGGGATATACTAAACCGGTCTGATATTACACGAAAACTGACTCTATTGCTTAATTTCCACAACGTGGCGTACAAACACGTTTCTAAAGAGTACGGTGCTCTGCCTTTGTATGACAACTTCCACATTGGAAGCAATGCCTCTTTTAAGGCCTAAAAAAATTAAATTACAATTTAATCGCGATAAATTTAAAACCTAAATTACCTTAAACGTTGTCCGTTTCATTCTAAAGTGAGATTGAAATATATCATCTGGATAATCCTCGATTACATTTAGGTAGTCATTTATTTTAGGAACTCTTCTTCGTTTATTTAGGATTATATTACTAATAAGTAGCATTTTTCTGCTTCTTGTTTTTAGTTTTTTTATTATATTATTAATTTCTTTTTTTTCACTTACATTCTCTATTAAATAAGCAAACAAAAACTCGCACAAAACGTTTTCCATTTTTGGCGCCGTTTTATTCAATCCACTTTCTTTGATGTTTGACATCCCAGCAACAGGGCATCATGAAATGCCGTGATGCCATATTTGCTTGATTTTGATGCATCAGATGCTTATATGAGGCGAAAATGAACATTAAACAATTTGCATCATGATGCGCATCAGAATATTTTGAATACTTGATCTGCATCACCGAAGCATCGATGCATTTTTGAAGTTACCCTTTATTAAAACGTTTTTATTAGCTCTTAGCTCGCTTTCTTGTCTGTCTGTTTGTCCGGTACAAATCTTGCAATCGATTTTTTGAATATTTCTGGTTACCCGATCACCCTGAAATTTTGCACCCAGCTTCAGCTCCTATGCAATATGGTAAATTCATTATACCGTTAGCTCCTTGGGCCGTCTCTTACTGTTTTCTTCACTGATTTTGCAATCGATTTTTCAAATACTTCCGGATATTCTATCATGCTGAGATTTTGCATACAGCTTTAGCTCCGATGAAAATGCAATATGGTATACTCAATATACCTTTATATCAGTGGAGCCGTCTCTGGAGGGTGGATTGAAATATTCTACACAACCCCTTCGACATGGGTATCAAATGAAAGGGTATGATAAGTAGAAAACCATAAGCAATATAATATACTCTATATTTCGTTTGGTCCAAGGCGGCCATCTCAAGAGGGTGGATTACTACTTTCTTTACAACCCCTTCGGGATGGGTATCAAATTAAAGAGTATGATAAGTAGAACACCATAAGCAATATGATAAGTAGAACACCATAAGGTATACTCAATTTATCATTTGGTCCATGGCGGCCATCTCAAGAGGGCGGATTACCATTTTCTTCACAACCCTTTCGAGATGGGTAGCAAATTAAAGAGTATGATAAGTAGAACACTATAAGCAGTATAGTATACTCAATTCATTATTTGGTCCATGGCGGCCATTTTAAGAGGGCGGATTACCATTTTCTTCACAACCCCTTCGAGATGGGTATCAAATGAAAGAGTTGATAAGTAGAACACCATAAGCAATATAGTATACTCAATATATCGTTTGGTCCATGTTGGCCATCTCGAGAGGGCGAATTACCATTTTCTTCACAACCCCTTCTACATGGGTATGAAGTGAAAGAGTGTGATAAGTAGAACACCATAAGCAATATAGTATACTCAATATATCGTTTGGTCCATGGCGGCCATCTCAAGAGGACGAATTACCATTTTCTTAACATGGGTATCAAATGAGAGGGCATCCCCTCGACATGGGTATCAAATGAGAGGGCATCATAAGTCGAATGCAATAAGCTATGTCGTTTGATCCATGGCGGCCTCCTCAAGAGGGCGGGTTACTATTCTCTTCAGAACCCTTTCAACAAGGGAATCAAATGAAAACGTATTATAAGTGGAGACCATAAGCAATATAGTATACTCAATATATCGTTATATTCAGAGAGGCCACATCAAGAGGGCGGATTACCATTTACATCACAACCCCCTCGACAAGGGTATCATATGCAGTATAGTAATATAGAATATGATAAAAAGAGCACCATAACGAATAAAGTATACTTAATATATCGTTTGGCCCATGGCGGCCATCTCAAGAGGGCGGATTACCAGTTTCTTCACAATCCCTTCGAGATGAGTATCAAATGAAAGAGTTGATAAGTAGAACACCATAAGCAATATAGTATACTCAATATATCGTTTGGTCCATGTTGGCCATCTCTTCTTCTTCTTCTTCTTTGATCCGTTAGCTGGCGGTCCGAGCGGGATGTCCCCGCAACGGATACGCTGCTGTCGGTGCCGCTGGGTCCCGAACTCCATTCACGATTCGCTTCCATTCTTCTCGGTTTTTGGCGGTGTCTCGAGCCTCGGTAACTGATAATCGTTGATTCTTTAAGTCACCCTCGATATTCTTCAACCAGGTTTTCTTCGGTGCCGATCGCTGTATTCTCCAGTCTGCAGGACGGTCTCGCCAGAGAAGTTTACGTGGCAAGCGGTTATCATCCATTCGGCAAACATGTCCAAACCACCGTAGTCGACGTTTTTGCATTTCTTCTTCGATCAGTGTTTGCTGATCGCATCTTTGTCTGACAACCTCGTTTCGAAGGCGATCACGGAGTGAGACACGGAGGATCTGCCTCAAACATCGCATTTGGAAGACCTCGAGCTTCTTAACGTCCGGTTTGAGCAGTGTCCACGTTTCAGATCCATAAAGAAGAATCGGAAGAATCAACGTTCGGTAAAGACGTAGTTTTGTTTTGATGGAGATATTTGCTCGTTTCCATATGCACCACTTGAGCGAGGCGAATGTTGCTGTTGCCTGGCCGATACGGCTGTGAACGTCGGCCGTAGATGCTACTTTCGTTTCCTCAACCAATGATCCCAAATATTTAAACCTTGGAACCTGTTCGATTTGGGTTCCATCGAGGTGAACACTGGCTCTTGATCCATCCGTTGTGAGCACTTTGGTCTTTTCCGCATTGATTTTTAACCCGTATGATTGGGCGATGCGGGAAATATCGTATAAGATGTCCGTTGCTTCGGCATCCGTGTCGGCGAAAACAGCGCTATCGTCGGCGAACATTAAGTCTGTTACGAAGTTGTTGTCGTCGTATTGAACTCCGAGTCGTCCATCGAATGCTTCACGCATAATCACGTCGATCACAACGTTGAAGAGAAGTGGCGAAGCGACGTCTCCCAGTCGGACACCCGTCTGAATCGGGAACTCCTCGGATAAGTCGTTTCGAATACGAACGCTGCTGGTTGAGCCATCGTACGACGCTTGGAGAAGTTGGATGATTCTCAATGGCACGTGTTCGGTTACCAAGACTCTCCACAAGCTGTTCCAATCGATGCAATCGAAAGCGGATTTGAAATCGACGAAAACGACGACAATTCGTTTGCCGCAACGAATTCTTTCTTCCATTAACTGACGGAGGGCGAATATTTGATCAATGCATCCTCGATGTGGTCTAAATCCCGCTTGTTCCTCCCGGCTCGTTTGCTCTCGATGTTTCTGTAGCCTCGATTGTATTATTTTCGTAAATACTTTACCGACGATCGAAAGAAGGCTAATACCGCGATAATGTTATGTTAATGTTAATTGTTAATCTAGCCTTTGTGGAGATCAGACGTGTTTTTGTTTTCTCTCTAAATTAAATCCAGTTTAATTTGATACTTAACTGTCCCACATTAACTTAATGGTAAATTGAGTAACCCGATTTCCAAAACATCAATTGTCTGGACGCCGCGGTTGTTTGCCCGGCTGATCTGCGAAAAAATGCCGAATTTTAATTGTTGTAAGACTAAAGAAGCAAGGTATTGTGTGTGTGTTAACTGTGGTGCGACATTCCACAAATCGTGCATTGAGCGTGCGAAAAATGTAACTGTTGTAGATTCAACGCGCGTCGTTTGCTGTTCTGCTAATCTCGATGATTCGTCAATCGTGAAACATTTGTGCGACCAAATTAGTTTGATGAAAAAATTGTTACAAGAAAAAGAGAAGACGAATGTATTGCTTGACGAAAAAGTACGACATCTTGAGTGTGGTGTGCGTGTGAATGATCATGGCGCGATGGCCTCTAGTTATATGTCTTATGCGAAAGTTCTGTCCAAGGTTCCACCAATTTTGGTGAAACCGAACAGCAAAACTCCGAAAGGCGACATAATTAAAAAAATCAAAAAGGAGGTGAAAATTCGCGACTTGAACATTTCAGTTGATACGGTTCGAGAAGCAAAAGATGGTACGGTTATGATAAAATGTAACAATCAGACAAACAACGAAACCATGCAAAATGAAATAAAAAAGATTGCAAACTTGAACTGCGAGGTCAAAACTGTGTCGATGAAAAAGCCGCGTGTGAAAGTCGTCGATGTCACGGAGGATTACGATCCAGATGACATTGCCGATGAAATCATTGCTCAAAACTTCGATTCCTGTGAAAGGAAAGATGTCAAAGTCATTTATGTGCAAACAAACCGTAAGAAAAATACGCGTAATATTTACCTAGAATTGGCGCCAAAAGTGTTTCATTCAGCGATGAAGAAAGGGACACTTTACATTGGCTGGCAGCGCTGTCGTATATATGAAGACTTTAACCTGAGTCGATGTTATAAGTGCTGTGGCTACGGACACAGCGCAAAAAAGTGTACAAACGAAGTCAGATGTCAGTACTGCGGGGGCAACCACGATGGGCTGACATGTCAAAATAAAGAGAACAAGCGCTGCGCAAACTGTCATTCAGCGAATGAAAAGTACAAAACAAACAAAAACACTGCTCACTATGCCTTTGAAGAAGACCAATGCGAATCTTACCAATACATGAAAGCAAGAGTTATCAGCCAAACTGATTACTCCTAAATTTGTACTTTTATAATAATCTTTAATTATTAATGTCATTCAATATCACCGATGTTTTAGATGAAGAAAATAATACCGTAAAATGTGAAAATATGCAACAGCTCGATAGTTTTTTAATTGACAATAACGGTCTTTTAATTTTTCATATGAACATTAGAAGTCTAAGTAAAAACTTTGATGAACTTCACATATTAATCAAATCAATGAAAAAATGTCCGGATATAATAGTCTGCACCGAAACTCATAAAATCATTTTACCGCAACTTTTTAATATTGAAAACTTTGTTTTCTATTCAGTCGATAGTACAATCAACAAATGTGATGGAACCTGTTTGTATATATCAAAACAATTATGTCATCAAAACTCAGTAATCAACATAGGCAGAATCAAAGCCTTATTTACTGAAATAGTTGTAGAAAAGAAGCATCTTAGCATCACGTCGTTATATAGATTACATTGTATACCAGTTGATAGCTTTATAGACGATTTATATGATCATATGAACCAACATAAAAACGTCGATACACATATTATACTAGGAGACATAAATTTAGATATTCTATCTGATAATACACCGGTTAACAAGTATATGAATAATTACTATGAACTTGGATTTGAATCGTATATAAACCTTCCAACTAGAGTTGATAATACTCGCGCCTCTTGTATAGATCATATATTTGTTAAGACATGTAATGATAACTTCGAATTTAAATCTGCGGTTTATGAGTCCAGTATTACAGACCATTTCGCGACTATTTTAAATATTGGCTATGAACAAACCAAAGTAAATGATGCAACTAAGCAAAAAAGACAGGTTAAAATAAACTATGAACGACTGCGGGAAATGTTGAAAACTGAAACGTGGAATGAAATTTATAATGAAGAAAATGTTGATATTGCGTTTGAAAAATTCGTAAAAAAAATAGAATTTTATGTCAATCTAACTTCGGTAGTAATAAATAAACCAAAAAATAAAAAACAAAGACAAAGTTGGATCACTAAAGGACTCGTAAAGTCATGTAAGATTAAGGATAAATTATACCAAAAATACAAAAAAAATCCAAATGATCTCGAATTAAAAACCAAATATATTGCTTACAAAAATAAACTTAAGAGTTTGATACGAGTGGCTAAATTTAAATATTACAATGATATTATAGTGCATATAGGCAATGACGCCAGAAAATTGTGGAATTTTGTAAACGCTCAAGTAAAAAGTAAAAAAACGGTTAAAAAAGTAATTGAGAAGATTTACTCAGAAGGTGAAAAAAATTACATTTACGACGATAAGAAAATTGCAGATGAATTCAACCGCTTTTTTGCTGATATAGGTTCTGAAATGGCCACAAAGTTTGAAAACATTCCAATGTACGATACAAAAAACGACTTTTCAAACCCACTTTCTATCTTTCTACATCCAACTACCGAATCGGAATTAACAAAAATCATACTCGAGTTGAAATCCAACAAAGCCTCCGGGATAGATAAATTGCAAGCAACCACGCTTAAATTGATAGCTGACTTAATTGTTAAACCTTTCGTGTATCTAATTAACTCTTGCATCGAAATTGCAATTTTTCCAAGTCACTTGAAAAAAGCGGAGATTGTACCAATCTACAAAACGGGAGATAAAGATATAACGACAAACTATCGACCCATATCACTGATATCGAACTTCGCGAAAGTGTTTGAAAAAATATTGAAAGTAAGAATTATTAGTTTTGTCGAAAAGCATAACTTGATAGATGCTAATCAATTTGGTTTCCAGGCGGGCAAGAGTACAGATCACGCGTTGACTAAAGTTTTTGACGAGATACATGATGCGATTAGTACGTCCTCCCCGTGCATAGCGATATTTTTGGACCTAGCTAAGGCCTTTGATACAGTTGATCACAATATTTTGCTGAAAAAACTTTACTGCATGGGATTCAGAGGTACTGCTTACAACTTGTTAAAAAGCTATCTATCAGACAGGAAGCAAGTAGTTAAAATTAACGATAAATTGAGTAGTGAACAATACGTGAAATGTGGTGTCCCGCAAGGGACTATTCTAGGACCAATTCTATTCATATTATATTTAAACAGTATTTTTAGTCTAAATCTTAATGCAAATTTATATTCTTTTGCGGATGATACGGTTTTACTAGTGAAAGAAGAGAATTGGGAAGATGCAATACGAGTGGCGAATATTGAAATAAATAAAGTAATGAAATGGCTATGCCTTAACCATCTTTCCTTAAATGTTAGTAAAACAGTTTATATAACTTTTGGTAGTTATAGTAACAGTTTACCGGCCACATCTAGTATTAAAATTCACGACTTTTTTTGCAATATGAATGAGCTATGTAACTGTAAATTAATTGAAAGGGTGGACTGTACTAAATATCTAGGATTAATTGCAGACTCTAACTTGAGATGGAAAGACCATGTTTCAAATATTACAAAAAAAACTAGATACCTTATTTATCTATTTTATAAGTTGAAAAATATACTCCCGAGTAAACAATTAATGACATTATATTACAGTCTTTTTTGGTCTATCGCAACGTATGGTATAATCGCGTGGGGAGGAGCAACAGATACTGTGATCGGTCCCATTAGAAGTATACAAAAGAGAATACTTAAAATAATTTTTAATAAACCCCTCTCCTTCCCCTCGGAACAATTATACAAAGAGCATGAAGTAATTGAGTTGAGGAAATATTATATTGAAAAATCACTCTTGAGTAATTTCCAGTCACTTCAATCTAAATATCTTAAAGTAAAACAAAAATCTGCTAGACAACAATTGTTACAAACACCAAAAATAAATAAGGAATTTGACAGAAGAAACAATAGGTACATTAGTGTAAAAATTTTCAATTCGATTCCGGCAGATTTCAAAGATAAACTCCTCGTTAAGCGTAAAAAAACTAAAGTTATTAGAAAATGGATTATTAGCCTAAATGAAGAAGAAATAAAACTATTATTTCACCCTATTCTGTAACTTGTGTGTTAACGTTCGCATGAGCAAATGATGTATGCAATGGGATTCTTATTTTTAATGTACATATGTGTATGGAGAGAAAGTGATGAAATACATAGCTCTACGATGCAATTATAAATAGGTACAGGGTCGCGCACGGGCATTACTGCCTTTAGCGAAGATATTGCGCATAAGTGATTTTAGATCCTAAGATTATTAAATTTTACCTCCGTCATAGAGTGGATTCTGTATCCATCGCACATGACGGGGATAAAAGTCTTTGAAGTAAACTGTGATGTAATTTCTGTAAAGTTTGTAGCCGCAATATCTGTAATTTAATTACACCTGATAATAATAATAATAATAGCTGAACTAAAAAAGTGAATAGTATATTTAAAGAAAACCAATGTATTTTAAAGAATGTTTGTATAATATGTATATTATTATTAAAAAAAAAAAATAAATAAATAAATTCTTGCATTCCCGACTGTCGCCTTTCTTCAAAATTGGGACAACGATCGCTTTCTTCCATACCGAAGGGACACGATCCGAATGCCATATGTGTGTTATGAGGACATGAAGTCGTTGTGATAAGACATCACCTCCAGCTTTGATCATCTCGGCGGTTACTTGGTCTATTCCCGGCGCTTTTCCATTTTTCAGCGATTTTATTGCTGTCTTCACCTCGATAATTGTTGGTTCGGTATCGAGAAACTGATTCATCGGCTGTTCGATAATCGGTGGTTCGGGTGCTGGACCTTGCGGCGGATCGTGGTTATACAGCTGGTGGAAGAATGCTCTCCACCGCTCCTGGCGCTCATGGGCAGAAGTCACAAAAGTTCCATCCGATTTTTTGATGTTGTCATTTGTTGATGTTGTTTTGCCGCCTAACCGGCGGATTGTCTGGTACAGCGTCCGGTACTCGTGCCTCGACGCCGCTTTTTCCATGTCGGCCGCAACGTTATTCCAGTACGCTTCTCGTTCCAATTTCATTTTCTGCCGAACTTCTTTGTTCAATCTTCGGTATTCCTCAAAGTCGACGTGTTTCATGCGCTTCCGCTGATCGACGAGGTCCAGACAGCTGTCCGAGATCCATGGCTGCGTCCGTTTACGGATAATTGGACACAACTCCATTGCACACTCCACAATAGACTCCGACAATTGCCTTTCTTCTACATCGATATCGTCCGGTATTGCGAGCGCCGCGAATTTGTTGGATAATGCCATTTGAAACTCTCGCCCGATGGCCGGGTCCCGTAGGCACATCCAATTTTTCTTGGCTGGTGGTGGCTCCGTTTTCTTCGCTCTTTGCAATCGCATCTGCAATTTCGCTCGAACAAGATAATGGTCCGATCCGCAATCGGGTCCACGCATTGCACGTACGTCTTTAAGCGTCGATCGGAATCTTGTGTTGATCAAAACGTAGTCTAACATCGCCGAGTCTTTGCCGGATGGATTTCGCCAGGTGAGTTGGTGTTTGAGTGGATGGCGGAAAATGCTGTTGCCAACGATCAAGTTGTTTGACGATGCGAATGAAAGCAGGCGTAAGCCGTTGTCATTAATTACTCCGTGTCCGAATTTGCCCATGGTTTCTTCCCAGCCGGTTCGATCTACTCCTGAATGTGCATTGAAATCCCCCGCGAGAATTATTAATTCGGTTTGAGGTATCATATCCAGCGTCTGTTGAAGCTGATCGTAAAATTCGTCCTTGTTCGTGTCCGTGCTGGTCTCGGTTGGCGCATAAACGGATATGATATGGGTCTTGATCGTTCCACTGATGGTTATAACCGCCAAACGCTCGGATATCGGTTGGAATGCGATAACGCTGCTGGCAGCCCGTCGGTCGACCATAAAGCCGACGCCGGCCTCTCTTTTCTCACCACCAGAATAGTAAAGCATCATCGTTTCGTCGATTGTTGGCGGGACGATTGTCAATATCCCGGATCCGGTAAGCCGTAGTTCCGATAGCGCAGCGATTGATATTTTGCATTTCAACAATTCCATTGCTATGATTTCCTTTTGACCAACGTGATGTCCTGTTTGTACATTCCACGCAGCGAATTTTAATTCCCTTTTCGGTGTGACTAATTTGGGTGTTCGGCCAGTAACCCACTTCTCACCAGCATCCCTGGTCCCCAGTGCTGGCGCATCGGCTGCCCCGGATGCAGTAGCATTATTTCGGCCAGTAACCCACTTCTCACCAGCATCCCTGGTCCCCAGCGCTGGCGCATCGGCTGCCCCGGATGCAGTAGCATTATTTCGTGAATGGTTAGTTCGTGTATCCATGCGGTTTCTTGCCTAGTTTTTACGATCGACTCGGCAGGTCGACAACCCTCCTCCTTTCACACTCTGGGCTTGGGACCAGACGAAGGCGGAGTTGGCCATCTCGAGAGGGCGAATTGCCATTTTCTTCACAACACCTTCGACATGGGTATCAAATGAAAGAGTATGACAAGTAGAACACCATAAGCAATATAGTATACTCAATATATCGTTTGGTCCATGGCGGCCATCTCAAGAGGGCGGATTAAGATTTTCTTTACAACCCCATCGACATTGGTATCAATTGAAAGGGTATCATAAGTAGAATACCATAAGCGATATAGTATACTCAATTTATGGTTAGATCCATTGCGGTCATCTCAAGAGGGCGGATTACCATTTTGTTCACAACCCCTCGACATGGGTATCAAATGAAAGGGCATTATAAGTAGAATACCATAGGCTATGTCTTTAGATTCATGGCGGCCATCTCAAGAGGGCGGATTACTATTTTCTTCACAACACCCGAGACATGGGTATCAAATGAATGGGTATGATAAGTAGAACACCATAAGCAATATAGTAAACTCATTATATCGTTTGGTCCATGGCGGCCATCTCAAGAGGGGAATTACCATGTTCTTCACATGGGTATCAAATGAGAGGGCATCCCCTCGACATGGGTATCAAATGAGATGGCATCATAAGTCGAATGCAATAAGCTATGTCGTTAGATCCATGGCGGCCTCTTCAGGAGGGTGGGTTACGATTCTCTTCAGAACCCTTTCAACATGGGAATCAAATGAAAGCGTATTATAAGTGGAAGACCATAAGCAATATAGTATACTCAATATATCGTTAGATCCAGGGAGGCCACATCAAGAGGTCGGATTACCATTTACTTCACAACCCCTTCGACATGGGTATCTAATGAAAGAGTATTATAAAAAGAGCACCATAAGGAATAAAATATACTTAATGTATCGTTTGGTCCATGGCGGCCAGCTCAAGAGGGCGGATTACCATTTTCTTCAAAACCACTTCGAGATGGGTATCAAATGAAAGGGTACGATATGTAGAACACCATAATCAATATAGTATACTCAATTTATCGTTAGGTCCACGGCGGCCATCTCAAGAGGGTGGATTACCATTTTCTTCACAACTCCCTTGACATGGGTATCAAATGAAAGGGCATAATAAGTCGAACATAATAGGCTATGTCGTTAGATCTGTGGCGGCCGCTTCATAAGGGGGGGGGGGTTTCCAATTTCTTCAGAATTCTTCGACATGGGTATCAAATGAATGGGTATGATAAGTCGAATACAATAAGCTATGTCGTAATAATAAAATGAGCTATGTGACGTAAATAAAAATTTAATATGGACACTAGTTACATAATGGAAATTAACACGGTAAATTTTTTAAAGTAAAATGAAAGATAAAAGTTTTAGATAGTTACGACTGAAATTTAATTTATAGATGTATATGAAAAAAGCAGATAAATACAATCAAAAGCCATCTAAACTCTTTTCAGTAAAAGAGTTGTTTCGAGTACTCACAAATGGAAATAGTAAAAATGATCAGAAAAGAGACGTAGCTATTATTGAAATAAACATCATATAAACTAAATTTAGCTTACTTCTTCGTTTTAATTTTCAGGAATTTCAAAATTAAACAGATTGCTATATTATTAGTAGGTACGTAAGAATTATCCGCATGTATATCATCAAGATGTTAAAAATTGACTGCAAAATATCACACACAAGCCTGAAAAGCAGAAAATAAATTATTTAGATAAAAAAAAACTTTTTGATAGAGCACGCTTTTATAACAAACTAAAAAGTATAAAATAATTTCTCCTAGCCCCATACAGATTTAGAACCTCAAACATATTCTTAACACCATGCAAAGAGTCCTGAAAATTTGTGATTGTGAATTTGTAATATCTATAAAAATATTTGTAAGATTTTAAACGAAAAAACGTGGGGCGCGGTGCTTAGAAGGACTCCGCAAGTTGTCCTGTACTCCAATACTCTCTATAAATGTGTGTATGCAATAGGCCCCTACATGGTGCAAGGGGCCATCCATAAATTACGTCACACGAATTTCATGATTTTTTGACCCCCCCCCCCCGTCCTTGTCACAGCTGGTCACATTTGGGAGACCCCCCCCTCCCTAGTGTGACGTCACATATTGTGCAATTTTGCATCTTGAAGTTATTAAACTAAAACAGCAGTTCTGAAATTAAATATATTTCTATTTAAATTATTGTTTAATAAAATTAACATAAAATCAACATAAAATACGCTCTGTAGGATAGAAAAATAATACACAGATCACACAACCGTCATTGCGTGTGTGTCTGTCACCAGCTTTAACGCGAGTTTTTGCGGAACGTATCCTTCGCGTAATGAGCAGTATTACTATATTTAGATATATTAGATTTTGAAATGTGACATAACAAAATTTAAGCCCCCCCCCCACCCCTTGTCACACAATGTCACACTTCGCCGACCCCCTCCCTCCCCCCTAACATGTGACGTAATTTATGGATGACCCCCAACCGATATAAATGAAATTTTAACCATGCGCTATTTACATTAAAAGAAAGAACATAAATGCTACTCTATTACTTTCTAAGGCGACCCGTAGATGGCGCTGTCGCAAGAGGTTCGTTGAAAATTTGCTACACATATAAAATTGTATTCCAATTCCAATAAAACTCGGTATCTAGGAGTATATGATCAAAATTTTTAAATTCAAGATGGCGGGCTAATATAGCAAACAAATTTTGCCAATTGTTTTCCGATTCGAATGAAAATCGGCGTCAAGGGGGTTGTAAGACAATAAATAACGAATTTATAATAACAACATATAAATTCAAAATGGCGGAGCCAGTATGGCGGAGCCAGTATGGCGGTAGAATTTTTCAATTGTATTCCGATTCTAATCAATTGTATTCCGATTCTGGTATTTGGAGGTTTTTAAGATCGCAATAACGAATTTACCTTCAAAACTTATAAATTGCAAATGGCCACACCAATATGGCGAACGAGTTTGCCAGTTGATTTCAATAAAAATTGATATACGGAAGATTTTAAGGTTAAGGCAAATAACGAATTTATGAGCAAAACTTATAAATTCAAAACTGCCGAAGTCTTCTCCTGATCTGCTATTTTCGATAATAATGCTACCGAGGTATAAATTTAACTACCAATTCCACGTCACCGTATTCAGCGTTGTGCGTTTAATGGTGTTTGCATTTATCCGCAATTTCTTTAGTTTTAATCGGGTTTATCTTTAAGCATGCCACACGACCCTCTGTCGCTAAATTGTTTAACATTTTTTGAGGTCCTGATGTCTCTGTCCCAGCAAGTCGAGATCCTTAAGGTGGTCTAGCAATCCCATTGCCGATTCTTCTTCTTCTTCTTCTTTCACGGCTCTATCATCGGGATCCGAGCCTGGCCTCTCGCAATTGAGGAGTGACTTTTCAAAAGGCCTTATTTCCATTTAGATTAAATTTTCAGAAACCGCAAATTTCTGTGGTACGTCCAAAATATGCAAAATTATTATTTTTTTTGCATCAATATAGTCTGTCCTAGTATAACTATATTTTTACAGTGGTAGATGAAAAATATTGTAAGTGCGACTTCATTAAAAACAAAAAATAGTTTGGAAATATGCCCTTTTGTTTGAAACGTTTGGAAATAAGACCTTTTGTATGGACCTCCATAGGAAATATGACTTTATTACATTTTTTTTTAAAAGATCTTTTGCTTGAAATCTTTTAAAATACTACAAATTCACGCAGGAAATGTGAAGTTTTGTTCAATTAAATACACCATTTATTTCATACGTGGAAATATGCTGGTTTTGATAAAAAAATCTATATTGGTATCCATTTTTTTATAGGAACGAAGGACTTTTCTTTCGTCCTATTAACGTGAATAGGTGATAATTTAGCCTTGCTACTGGATTCCATCGAAATTTGCTCTAAAGTAAAAAATGGAAATAAGGCCTTTTGAAAAGTCACTCCTCAATTGATCTATCCTCCAGTCCCGATTTTGACCCGATGTCCTCCAGTTTGGCATCCCTAAGTTCTGAGCGTCCTGGTCTACGCCATTCTTTCAGCAGAAGTTGGGTCTCCTCGCTATCGCACCCCACAGGTCTTACCGCAGAGAACTTTCCGGTTCATATTCATTCATACGAGTACCGGTAAGACCATCGTCTTATATAGCTGCAATTTAGACGTTATGGTCAAATGCTTGTAGTTCAAGAGCCTTGACAGGCTATAGTACGCTTTCTTGGCTTTTGGCAGCCGTGTGCGTATTTCTGGCTCCAGGCTATTATCAGCAGCTACTATTGACCCAAGGTAGGAAAATGATTTCACTACTTCTAACTCTTGTTTCTCTACCTTGATTGTTGGATCAATGTTAGGTGTTCTTGCAGGCGAGGCCACATGTTTTGCTTTCGTTACTGTGCAGTCCCAGATTTCTTGCCGCCTGCTCAATCTGGGTAAAGGCTTCTTCTACAGCTGTTGTTGTTCTTCCAATGATGTCAGTGTGCATTAAAAAACTTGGCTGAGTTCAATTTTGTAGTATCTGTGATATTTTATTCACAGTTACAATGCATTTAATCACCTTCTTTTTCATCTTCTTCATTATTTTCACCATTATTCTCATAATTTTCCCAACCATATATTTGATTGGTTTCAATGCTCTAGCCTTCTGATATTTCTGTAAAAAATTAACAAATCGCCTCTATTATGCAAGAAAGCGCTAGCCTACATTTTCATACATTTCCAATAAACGCTAAAAATTCTTTTCTGTATGCTTTGTATTACTGTATAATTTAGGCCGGGGAAAAACGCACGAAAGGAGCCAAAACTCAAAAATGGCTGAAAATTGGTACACAGCTTCCTTGTGAGATTTTAAGAAAGCAATTTCGGAATCCAAAAATATAAAACATGGCCGCCGAGTTTTCCATGTATCTCGGGTTCTATAGGTTAGGGCGTTATGGCAAAATGTTGACAATGAAATTCTCTACAACTTTAGCTCTTACAAGTTGACGCGATTAACCCTTTGACCAAAATATCCCTCAAAAACCGATTTTTACGAAATTTTTTTTTCGATCAATCAATACGAATCTTCTACGCTTGTCCCGGAGCTGTTGCTATTAGATAATTTCTGATATGATGAACGGAGACAGTAATTTTTTTGCAAATGGTTTCTCTATTGACTTCTCTATAAATTTCTTGCATTTTTTCCAGAAGTTTATCGAACGTAGCATTTTTTAAATTTTTGTTGTTGTAAGCAACACTTTTCACTTTCTATAGTTCTAGAAGTACCAACGCGATACATTTCGATAAATTCCCTCTAGAATTCTTCGTCCGCTTTCCTAAATGCCATTTTCGCACTTACTCTGAGCACAATTAAAATTTCATCAACTGCATTTGTTGCATTCTTGCCACAAAAACACCAAACAGTTGCGCATTTCATCAAACCGCCCCATACACGGGGAAAATGTTTGCACAACGGGGTACGTTGGGCAAATTGTTCGTACGAGTATGGGCCCCTTTAATGTCAAATAAGGGCAATTTCCCTCGTAAACTGGGGTGTCTCTCGGATACTTATGTTTGTTTCTATCTCGGATTTTTTCTGAATCATAGATTTTAGCGAAAAAAACGATGAACCTACAGTTTTTGAAAGTGTCGCTATCAAGGGGAATTTGCTACAGCTGGTGGAATATTGAAAAATTGGCTTTTTTGAAATAGACTGAGAGTCACGCGAATTTTCAAAATTTCATAGCAATAGCGCACGTAATCCAATTTCAACGTTTCAACCAATTTCAACGATTTTCCACTAATTTTGAAAAATTCTATTTATAAAAAAAGACTCTTCGTGAAACTAAGCAACCAAGGGCTTGAAAAGCTCCTGGTTAAGAAGTAGAGCTAAGGTTAGAATGTGTGCTCTTTTGTAAGGAGCAGTAAGATCAATTAGAACAGGAAATTTGTGTGCGAACGCAAAGCTTTTTTCTTTAACTGGGCAAGAAAAACTCTGGATCAGGCTCAAAGTACGTGAACATGATTCATCTTAGGGTAAGGAAACCGGACATATGCTTTATGATACTGTTTCCTTCGCAAGTGCAAGCAAAATATCCGTTTTAACATGGAACATAGACTCTCCATTTAAATAATATGTAAAAAAAAAACAAGTTAATAGAGATGCGTGTAGTGCGAATACCTCTCTTTGAAATAATTTTTACTATAGATAAAACAGGAACTTAATGCCTGCCCCAGGTATGATATAAAAATCATACTGGGAGATCTGAACGCCAAAGTAGGCCAGGAGCCCATATACAGGCAATATGTCGGCAACCACAGCTTGCATGAAAGCACTAATGACAATGGACAGCGAGTTGTAGAGATGGAAGCAAGTAAGAACTTGGTCGTTGCAAGTACTAGATTTGCGCGTGAAGATATCCATAAAGCCACCTGGGTATCTCTTGATGGAGCCACTCGCAGCCAAATAGATCATGTGTTCAGACCGCCGCCACCTTTCGGGTCTGTTGACGGTACGAACGTACCGAGATGCCAACTTCGACTCGGATCACTATCTTGTTGGTATGGTGCTTCGAGAGCGCATTACAACGCTAAAAAACTTTGTATCCGCTGATCAGGCTCGAATCAACACAGCTGCACTACGCAATGAAATGGCCAGAAACAGCTACGGTCATGCATTAGAACTCGCCCTAAGTCCTGGGGATGAGATGCCGGGCGTCGACGAGAACTGGACCCGCCTTAAAAATACTGTCATTAGTACTGCTGATTCCATCTTAGGCAGAAGTCGTAAAGATCGGAACGACTGGCTCGATAATGAATGCAAGCTGGCAGCTCAACTTAAGAATGCTGCGTACCTAGTCATGCAGCAGTCTCAGAGAACACGGGCACGCGAAGAAAACTATAAAGAGCTCAGAAAAGGAGAAAAGAGAATTCACAGACGAAAAAAGGAAGCCTGGGAAAAAAATCTCGTCTGTGAGCTAGAACAGTACAGAGAACGAAGGGCGAAGAAGCCATCAAGCTGCTCAAAAACAACAAGGCCTCGGGTGCAGACGGCATCGCAGCGAAGCTGGTTAAATATGGAGGGCCTACATTACACCAAGCGATTCATGAATTAATTGTGCAAGTATGGGAGCAGGAAGTAATGCCAGAAGCCTGGAGAAAAAGCATCCTCTGTCCGATACACAAAAAAGGAGATATCACAGCGTGCACTAATTATCGTGGTATACCGTTGTTGAGTACCGTGTGTAAGATATTCTCCTGCTCAACAAAGGCAGTTTATCCATCGTAATAAGCATAATTTTACTATAATTATGGTAAATATTTCTCATCCCTAAATTTAAAATAAATTAAAAGAATTGCTGGAAAAATTTCTTTCAAAGATATGAGCATTTTCATTCATAAATTGAGAGTTCTCCGCAGCCGCAAGCAACACAACCTCCCCAGGCAGAAGCGCGCTTGCGACTGGCGGAAAATGTCAAAAATCTAGTAATCAAAGTGATAAAAACACAAATATCGTATTTTTTAGTAGAAATTACTACAAATTATTTCTGTGGCATATGTGTAAAATATAAAAACCTTAAAATAAAAAAAAATATATAAAAACGGGTGTTTTTCAGTCATAATTAGTAAATTTTTTAAATAATCATTGAACTCCCAGAAAAGTACACCTCCCGTTAGCAATACGCCGCCGCCGTCGCGACTGATTACATGGCAGCAAGTGATTTGATAGGAGGAGTTAAGTGAAGATTTTGTCTGAACTTTTTAACATTTTTAAGAGCTTAGCTGGGGAAGATGCGCGGGATGTCACGAGGTTTGAAAACATCTATACCAACAAAATTAAATAGTCCTCTTTTGTGTCTATGGGGAATTAGGGTCCCAGCGGGGAATTGAAGCGCTCTGGAATAGATTCTGAAGCGCTGAAATAGAATGCCAACGCGCTTCTTATTCATATCCCAATTCCCTTCCTTTTAACACAGGCATGTCATCAGAGCGAAGCGCTTATATTTTATTGTTGAAGAAGCGCAATCGAAGCAGGGAAATGGAAGCTTTTGAGAAGCTCCTGGAGCTTTTGTTTTCACCAAAAATAGTATTTCATAACAGACACGATTATTATAAAAGCACAAATTTACCAACTGTGGAGAATAAAAAAGAACTGGAGGAAAACAAAGCAAAAAATGAGAGTATAGAGTGGGTGCTTCCAAAGAGCTTCCATAACATATGAACAGGAAGCGCTGCTTTCTTGCTTCTTTTGGCAGCGCTTGATAAATTTCCCGCTGGGGTTAGCTGGGTCATCATCCACATTGCCAGAAATATTTTGAAGATCCAATTTACCTAAAAATTTATTTTTTCTCTTAAATTTTGAGAATCTATCTATGAATGTAAGGAAATTCCTTTTTGAGTTAGTGTAAATATCCATGTGTACTATATGTTTAATGTCTTCCGGTGTTTCCGTGTACTGAAATTTCTGTTTGATCGGTTTCCTGCCGTACTTGTTTCTATTACATACATCACAATTGTTTACATATTTGTTTTTGAGCATTTTAATATTAGGATAGTATATATGGGTGATTCCATATCAGATTTGCAATCGATATTGTAAATTTCGATGAGATAATTTTTTTTATGCTTTTTATCGAAAATAAATCGACACGTATTTTTTTATATAGCTAAAAAAATTTTTTTGGCGGAATTAGGATTTTTTGAATTTTTGATGAACTGCCTTTTTCGCAATGAAAGTCGCTTTTTACAGCCCCAATAACTCGAAAACCGTAGGTCGTAGAGAAAAAATGTATTAAATATAAAAATTCGGTTTTTTCTTCTTCTTTGCAATGGTTTAATAAAATGATTTGTTTTAACAATTTTTTAGCACCAAAAGTTAAAATATTTATAACAAATTAATTTTTCTCAAACTTGGGCCATTTTTATTTTCTTTTTTTTAATCTCAATAAATTCTCCAAAGTCTTCCGATAAACCTAAACACAATTTCATAATGGTATCAGAAGTAGATCTTGAGCTATAGAATATCAAAGACCATCATGCACCGTGCGTGCGCCAATTTTGAAAGAAAACGATGTATTATGTACATCGTGCCGACTGCAAATCGGGAAAAATTCAGGTAACTTTCATTTTTTTTGTCTCTTAGGCGCGCGCGAAGTGAATTGGCGCTCGTTGGAGTCGTTGGTCGGCGCACGCACGGTGCATGATGGTCTTTGATATTCTATAGCTCAAGATCTACTTCTGATACCATTATGAAATTGTGTTTAGGTTTATCGGAAGACTTTGGAGAATTTATTGAGATTAAAAAAAAGAAAATAAAAATGGCCCAAGTTTGAGAAAAATTAATTTGTTATAAATATTTTAACTTTTGGTGCTAAAAAATTGTTAAAACAAATCATTTTATTAAACCATTGCAAAGAAGAAGAAAAAACCGAATTTTTATATTTAATACATTTTTTCTCTACGACGTACGGTTTTCGAGTTATTGGGGCTGTAAAAAGCGACTTTCATTGCGAAAAAGGCAGTTCATCAAAAATTCAAAAAATCCTAATTCCGCCAAAAAATTTTTTTTTAGCTATATAAAAAAATACGTGTCGATTTATTTTCGATAAAAAGCATAAAAAAAATTATCTCATCGAAATTTACAATATCGATTGCAAATCTGATATGGAATCACCCATATATTTTTTGAGACCCTCATAGTTTTCCGTTATCCCAGTATGTCCCGTTTCATATTTGTGATAGTTGCGTATTTGTCTATATGCTTCTTCTTCTGAATTCATGTCTTTAGCATGGTTTGAACACCTTACAAATTTAACTGTAGGATTATGACCATACAACTCGATAATTTTTTGTTGCAATATGTTGTATTTATGGTCTTCTATTTTACCTGATTTTATATATCTCCGTAATATATTTGAAAGATTGTTTTCTAGATCTTGTGAATCAATGTATAGTTTCCTGTTGTTATGTTTGATCTCCATTTCCTTCTTTTTATTATCTGTTAAAATAATTTGTGTCCTAAAGTGGTTAACTGCGGTGTCAAGTATAGGTATATGATCATTTAGTTCCTCCTGTTGTATGTTGAATGTATAGTTTCCATGTCTTCCTCAACATTGTTTTGCACCGAGTTTTGATCGACGTTGTTATGTAGCGAGTCTTCTCCAGATGTTTCAGGATTGTGTGTAGTATCGTTATCATCAGTCTCTACACTATTAACGTTGGGTTCCTCCATGGTTGGGTTCCAATTTCGTGGGTATCGGCGTTTATTCTACTGAGAAAGTCCGCAACTTGATTTTCCTTACCCTTGATATAGTCTATGTTAATGTTGTATTCCCCAAGCTTTAGCAGCCAACGGTAAAGTCTTGGGTTCACATCCTTTCCTTGAGCCTTGGTGTGTAACCATTTGAGCGGTTGGTGATCAATTCATCAAACCAATCAAATTTAACGCCGTATAAGTAGGGGCGGAAATAGTTCGTGGCCCACACAATGGCCAGAAGTTCTTTTTGCGTGGTAGAGTAATTTCTCTCGTGCTCATTGAGAGTTCTGCTAGCGAAACAGACAGGGTGGCTATCCTGTTGGAGGACAGCTCCTATAGCATAAGTGCTGGCATCAGCAATGAGCTTGAACTTCTTACCTAAATCCGGATATTTAAGCACTGGGGCTTCTGTAATTAATCTTTTAAGTTTTTCAAACGAGTTAATGTAATTTGGATCGTTTTTGTTAATTTTAACGTTTTTCTTTAAAAATCTAGCCATCGGCTGAGATACTTTCGCGTAATCCTTTACGAATTTCCTATAGTAGCCGGTCATACCTAGGAACGACTTGATTTGTGTTTCGGTTTCAGGTAATTTTAGGTTAAGTATATCTTTAATTTTCTTAGGATCAGGTTTTACTCTGTTCGGGGTTAAAATGTGGCCTAAATATTCGGTTTCTTTTACGAAAAATCTACATTTATCAATTTGGGTTTTTAGATTGTACTCCCGGAGTTTATTGAAGATTTTCTTTATGCTGTTGATATGTTCGTCGAGAGTGGTAGAAAAAATTAAAAAGTCGTCTAGATATACTACAAATATTTTGTTGATATATTCTTTCAGAACCTCATTCATGAGACGCTGGAATGTCGCCGGAGCGTTTTTTAGGCCGAAAGGCATCCGGGTATACTCATAATGTCCATGAGGCGTGGAAAAGGCGGGTTTCTTCCTATCTTCTTCTCTCACGAGAATTTGATGAAAGCCTTTTGCCAAGTCAAGGGTAGTAAAGTATTGCGCCCTGCCTAATTTATCCAGAATACTATCGATATTCGGAAAGGGGAAATTGTCATCGACAGTAACTTCATTGAGTTCCCTGTAGTCGATGACTATCCTCCATTTCTTCTTGCCCGAATTGTCACTTTTCTTGGGTACAACCCATAACGGGCTGTTATATGGAGAATTACTCTCCCTAATAATTCCCTGCTTAAGCATGTCTTTAATTTATGCTGAGATTTCTTGTTCATGCACTTGAGGATACCTATAAATCTTCGAATATATAGGCTTTTGTGTTGTTGTTATTATTTCATGAGTAATTTTATTTGTGTTCGTTAATTGTTCCCCTTCTTTAAATAGTAAATCTTTATATGATTCTAATAAAATTTCAAGATGGTTTCTCTCTTCAGAGTTCAAACCTTTTAGTAAGTTTTCCGCAACCGTTTCGTCTAGGTTAACACTTTCTAATTGATTTATTTCGTTTGGGTTATAAGGCCATAGAGACAAGAATTCAATTTCGTTATCATTAATATTTAAAATATCTCTTTTCATATCGATTACAGCACCGAGAGGTTTTAACAAATTTACACCAATGATTGCGTCGAAACACTTGTTGCGAATTTTCGTGAGCTTCCATATAACGTAAGCATCTTCATTAAATTCCGTAGGAAGATTAGTTTTAATTATTTTATTGACGAAAGTGTCAGTATTAGGAGTCTTGAACTTTATTGGGTATTTCAATAATTGCCTTGGATATTGAGGTAATTTTTCTTCGTTTAATAAGCAGGTAGTGGATCCTGTGTCTATGAGACATCTAATTTTATTTTTATCTATTGTTAATTCTACTACTGGTAAGTAAATTTTAGAGGCAATGTGTGAAAATTTGCTTCGTTTTGAATATGGTCTACAATCATAGGTTCTACTGCATTTTGCCCATTATTTGTATTAGTACGATAGTGATTTGTTCTGTTCTGTCCAGAATTAGTTTGTCTATATTGCCATGAGTTTTGCCTAGCACCATTACTATTAAAATTACGTCTATTATTAAAACTTTGATTTATTATTATTTGAGCTACGATTATTGGTGAAACTATGATTATAATTAAAATTATTATTGTTTTTATGGTGATTTAAACGTCTTCTTCTTCTTCTTCTTTAAACTCCTTTAATCCCTCATGGGACATAGGGCGGAAACAGTTGCCCTCCAGCGGACTCTGTTTTGCGCGACAGCTCTTAGCTCCGACCAGGATCTCCCAGTTGTTGCGGCTTCTTCTAGTAGGGTTCTCCTCCACGTTGTTCTAGGTCTTCCTACTCGACGGGAACCTTGCGGATTCCAGTCAAGGGCCTGTTTGGCTAGATTTTCGTTTTCGCGTCGCAAGGTGTGGCCAACCCAATTCCATTTCCTTCGCCTGATTTGATCGTCTATCCTTTCTTGGCCGGCACGGCGCCATAGTTCTTCGTTTGAAATTCTATCTTGCCAGCGGATTTTTAGGATACGACGAAGGCATCTGTTGATGAAGACTTGTAGGCGCCCTGTGATGAATTGGGTGACTTTCCATGTTTCGCAACCATACAAAAGAACTGCCTTAACGTTGGAGTTGAACAGCCGCAATTTGGTGTTAGTGGAAATCACCGTTGATCTCCATATGTGGGACAGGCATGCATAAGCGCCTCGTGCTTTATTTATTCTGGAACTGACGTCTTCTTCTGCCCCGCCATTTTCGGTAATAATGCTACCGAGGTAGCAGAATTTATTTACCAGTTCCACGTCACGGTTATTTAAACGTCTTGGATTACCAAAATTTTTATTGGAGAAATTATTTCTATACACTATGTTATTATTTATCCTATCTTTAACCATTCCTAAACTTTCTAATAAATTAAAAGATTCTCGTAAGCTTTGAATGTTTCTATTTATAATTATTGATGATAAATTTGGTTCAATATTATTTAAAAATGTTCTTAAAATTAGGGACTCATTAACTTTAGGGCTAAATTCCGCCGGTTTATTTATATCATAATCATATTTTTCGTTGAGTTTCGATAATATGTTTCGTAATGTTAGAAAATATTCTCTTACTTGTGTATTTTTTATTGAAAGTGCTTGGTGGTACAGTTGGTGGTATGTGTCCTGAACACCAAAATTGTTGATTAGTACTTCTTTCATCTGCTCCCAGGTTGTTTCGGTTCCTAAAGTTCTGATCACGTCTAAGGCCTGTCCTTGAATTTTATTGATGATGATCCTCTGATATACATAAGCCTTGGCACTAGGGTAGTTATTAAGCAATTTTAAGATGGTGTCCACTGCTCGTAAAAACGACGTCAGGGCATACTCATTATCACCCCGAAATTCATGTATCGTTTGGGCATCTTTTATAACATCATTCGCTGTTAGTGTAAATTCCTGAGGGCTTTGGGCAGCTTGCTACAGTAATTGTGGTTGTTGTTGAGTACCTGGCTCCATGGTTTCGTCACACTTTCCTATTGTAGACTTCGAACAGTTCAATTTCTTTCACTAATTTAACTTTGAGAATATATTCAACTAATAACTTTTATGTCACCGAAACTATGAGCTTTTATCAAATAACTTTTGATCACTGTGACTTTGTTTTGTTGCTCTTTTTTCTTTCTCACTTTGTGGCGAAATTAATAAATTCTCCTTTTTTCACTAGTTACATTAGAAAATTTGTTTAAAATTGAAATATTAAAGATTCGTATCACGAAAAAACTTTCGAACCACAAAAAAAAAAATCGAATAACGATAAAAATTCCGAACAACTAAAAAATTCGAATCACTGAATATCCTTCTTTGGAGGGATATCCTACCGACTGCGCCAGTTATAATAATAGGGGTTAAAAAATAATCCTTACTAATATTATAAATGCGAAAGTAACTCTGTCTGTCTGTCTGTATGTTACGTTTTCACGCCTAAACCACTAAACCGATTTTGATGAAATTTGCTACAGACATAGTTTAGACCTTGGAGACGGACATAGGCTACTTTTTATGGAGAAAAAAAGGGTTGAAGGGGGTGAAATGGGGTTCAATAAGTTGTAAGGGGATTTTTTATCTTTACTTTTTTTCTATTGTATAAAAATTAACTGACTGACAGACCACGCACAACCTAAACCGCTGGAGCTAAAGGGCTGAAATTTGGACAGTGCATCCCTATAATGGCATGGATATCCACTAAAAAGCGATTTTTCGAAATTCATCCCCTAATGGGGTGAAATGGGGTTTATCCAAACCGCTGGAGCTATAGGGCTGAAATTTGGACAGTGCATCCCTATAATAGAGTGGTCGCGTCTCTAAAGCCGCGAAAATCTGAAATCTAAAAACACACAACAACAATAACATGAAAATGAAAACATTAAAATTTCGCCACAAAAATAAATCCACTTTATTGCTAAAAGAAACAAAATTATGTACACTAAAACTACACTAAAGGGTCATCATACTGAAAGTAAAATGATTAATAATAACATATCATAATACTTCCCTTAAAAATCCCATTCCATCGCCGCCACATTAAAACCACGAAATCCCGTCGGCAAAACAAACCTGCAAGAACACCAAATTTAATAGGAAAATAATCATAAACTACAAAATACATACCTCCCAGCACTGACAAGCGGACTCCGCCCCCGAAAATCCCACCAGCATAACCAAATACCTGAAAATAAATAAATGGAAATAATTTAATATAAATAAAAATCTCAAATAAAAACTCCACTTACCCAGCCACCACAACAAATCCATTTGACAGAAGAAGAAGAGAAAGAGACGATCAGCTGTTCAAGTGGCTCCAGGAACCAAATTATATACTTCGAAATTCGAAATCAAGGTTCCCCACCAATTTCAGGGCAAAATAAATATCGGCGCACAGTCCGCGTCAAACTCCGATCACTTTTGGTCTTAAAGCGCGCTGAAGCTTAGACTTCTAGAAAAAATTGAGATTGAGATTTTTTCTATCGAAATAGTGATTTCACCCAACCCAAAAAGAGATCGAGTTGAACTCTCTTTAATATACCCAAGGATCTATTGACGCGACAAGTCAATATCCAACGAAAACCGCGTTGAAGGTTTTCACCCATATCCCATACGAGATCCGCTAACGAGACTGAGTTTCGATTTTTCGAAATTCATCCCCTAAGGGGGTGAAATGGGGTTTACCCAAACCGCTGGAGCTATAGGGCTGAAATTTTGACAGTGCATCCCTATAATGACGTTTACATCCACTAAAAAGCGATTTTTCGAAATTCATCCCCTAAGGGGTTGAAATGGCTTTTATCCAAACGGCTAAAGTTATAGGGCTGAAATTTTGACAGTGCATCCCTATACTGGCGTGGACATCCACTATACAGCCATTTTTCGAAATTCATCCCTTAAGGGGGTGAAATGGGGTTTATCCAAACCGCTGGAGCTATAGGGTTGAAATTTTAACAGTGGATCCATATAATGACGTGGACATCCACTAAAGAGCGATTTTTCGAAATTCATCCCCTAAGGGTGTGAAATGGGGTTTTTACAAACCGCTAAAGCTATAGGGCTGAAATTTGGACAGTGCACCCCTATAATGGAGTGGACATCAACTATAAAGCGATTTTTCGAAATTCATCCCTTAAGGGGGTGAAATAGGGTTTATTCAAACCGCTGGAGCTATAGGGTTGAAATTTTAACAGTGCATCCCTATAATGACGTGGACATCCACTATAAAGCGATTTTTCGAAATTCATCCCTTAAGGGGGTGAAATGGGGTTTATCCAAACCGCTGGAGCTATAGGGTTGAAATTTTAACAGTGGATCCCTAAAATGATGTGGACATCCACTAAAGAGCGATTTTTCGAAATTCATCCCCTAAGGGTGTGAAATAGGGTTTTTACAAACCGCTAAAGCTATAGGGCTGAAATTTGGACAGTGCTTCCCTATAATGGAGTGGACATCCACTATAAAGCGATTTTTCGAAATTCATCCCTTAAGGGGGTGAAATAGGGTTTATCCAAACCGCTGGAGCTATAGGGTTGAAATTTTAACAGTGCATCCCTATAATGACGTGGACATCCACTAAAGAGCGATTTTTCGAAATTCATCCCCTAAGGGTGTGAAATGGGGTTTTTACAAACCGTTAAAGCTATAGGGCCGAAATTTTGACAGTGCATCCCTATAATCACGTAGAAATGAACGACTCGAAATTCACTTTATTTAATATTCATTTGTGATTGCTTCATAATTTTTTACATCCACGTAAATAGGCGAACAAACTTAACGAACGTTCGTCAAACCCTAAAATGTCACTTTTCTTGATGACATATACCTACATGCCAATCTCTGCTTCAAAACTTGCAGATTTGTTGAGCAGAGGTGATATTCGCAGCAATTTGTTTACCATATTTATTAAAAAAAATGCACTATAAGAAACCCTTTTTAGGGATAATAACAGTTGACTTTTTTGTTGGTTTTTTTTAAGGAAAACATTGCACATAATAAACAGTTTTTAAAGGCGTTGCAAGGCACGCGGGTTTTATGCTAGTAATGAATAAAAGAGCTTTTAAGCTTTAGACATTTATTAATTAACGCTTTCAACGCGGTTTTAAGACTGACTTATTATGGGTCGCGCCAACTCAGTTGATGCCGGAGCGCGCAGCTGGGGAAATTAAAGCTGCACACAAATAAAAAATAAAAATGCGCTTATGTATTTTCAAATTTCCCCTTCGAAATTTGTTGCGACTAGAGCAAAGGGACGGGAACGGCATGCGGGGATTCTACTGCGCATGGAAAACGCGACTTTCTCGGCATCAACTCAGTTGGCGCGTAGTCTACTTACAAACATTTTCTTGTCAAGTTTAATTCTCGTCGCTGCAATTTTGTTGACGCTGCAACAAAAGCGTCTTGGGAAAATCATTTCACGGACTCAGATCTGATAGCGAATGCAATTTGATCTGTTTTCAACTGAATTTAAATTGTTTTGGCTATCATCGTTGCCTTCTGATATAACTCGCGTAGCCGCTCGAATTAGGAAATAATTTTCCCCAAAGCAGATTAGAGTTAAGAAAGTTTCACGAAGGACATTTAAGATTTGGGGAGAGTTCTAATTACACATCCTTACTAATATTATAAATGCGAAAGTAACTCTGTCTGTCTGTCTCTTACGCTTTCACGCCTAAACCACTGGACCGATTTTAATGAAATTTGCTACAGACATAGTTTATACCTTGGAGACGTACATAGGCTACTTTTTATTGAGAAAAAAGGGTTGAAGGGGGTGAAATGGGGTTCAATAAGTTGTAAGGGGATTTTTTTTCTTTACTTTTTTTCTATTTTATAAAAAGTAACTGACTGACAGACAACGCACAACCTAAACCGCTAGAGCTAAAGGGCTGAAATTTTGACAGTGCATCCATATAATGACGTGGACATCCGCTAAGAAGCGATTTTTCGAAATTCATCCCCTAAGGGGGTGAAATGGGGTTTACACAAACCGCTGGAGCTATAGGGCTGAAATTTTGACAGTGCATCCCTATAATGACGTTTACATCCACTAAAAAGCGATTTTTCGAAATTCATCCCCTAAGGGGTTGAAATGGCTTTTATCCAAACGGCTCAAGTTATAGGGCTGAAATTTTGACAGTGCATCCCTATAATTGCGTGGACATCCACTATAAAGCGATTTTTCGAAATTCATCCCTTAAGGGGGTGAAATGGGGTTTATCCAAACCGCTGGAGCTATAGGGTTGAAATTTTAACAGTGGATCCCTATAATGACGTGGACATCCACTAAAGAGCGATTTTTCGAAATTCATCCCCTAAGGGTGTGAAATGGGGTTTTTACAAACCGCTAAAGCTATAAAGCCGAAATTTGGACAGTGCATCCCTATAATGGAGTGGACATCCACTATAAAGCGATTTTTCGAAATTCATCCCTTAAGGGGGTGAAATAGGGTTTATCCAAACCGCTGGAGCTATTGGGTTGAAATTTTAACAGTGCATCCCTATAATGACGTGGACATCCACTAAAGAGCGATTTTTCGAAATTCATCCCCTAAGGGTGTGAAATGGGGTTTTTACAAACCGTTAAAGCTATAAAGCCGAAATTTTGACAGTGCATCACTATAATCACGTAGAAATGAACGACTCGAAATTCACTTTATTTAATATTCATTTGTGATTGCTTCATAATTTTTTACATCCATGTAAATAGGCGAACAAACTTAACGAACGTTCGTCAAACCCTAAAATGTCACTTTTCTTGATGACATATACATGCCAATCTCTGCTTCAAAACTTGCAGATTTGTTGAGCAGAGGTGATATTCGCAGCAATTTGTTTACCATATTTATTAAAAAAATGCACTATAATAAACCCTTTTTAGGGATAATAACAGTTGACTTTTTTATTGTTTTTTTTTAAGGAAAACATTGCACATAATAAACAGTTTTTAAAGGCGTTGCAAGGCACGCGGGTTTTATGCTAGTAATGAATAAAAGAGCTTTTAAGCTTTAGTCATTTATTAATTAACGCTTTCAACGCGGTTTTAAGACTGACTTATTACTTACAAACATTTTCTTGTCAAGTTTAATTCTCGTCGCTGCAATTTTGTTGACGCTGCAACAAAAGCGTCTTGGGAAAATCATTTCACGGACTCAGATCTGATAGCGAATGCAATTTGATCTGTTTTCAACTGAATTTAAATTGTTTTGGCTATCATCGTTGCCTTTTGATATAACTCGCGTAGCCGCTCGAATTAGGAAATAATTTTCCCCAAAGCAGATTAGAGTTAAGAAAGTTTCACGAAGGACATTTAAGATTTAGGGAGAGTTCTAATTACACATCCTTACTAATATTATAAATGTGAAAGTAACTCTGTCTGTCTGTCTGTCTGTCTGTCTGTTACGCTTTCACGCCTAAACCACTGGACCGCTTTTGATGAAATTTGCTACAGACATAGTTTATACCTTGGAGACGTACATAGGCTACTTTTTATTGAGAAAAAAGGGTTGAAGGGGGTGAAATGGGGTTCAATAAGTTGTAAGGGGATTTTTTTTCTTTACTTTTTTTGTATTTTATAAAAAGTAACTGACTGACAGACAACGCACAACCTAAACCGCTAGAGCTAAAGGGCTGAAATTTTGACAGTGCATCCATATAATGACGTGGACATCCACTAAGAGTCTATTACTCAAAATTCATCCCCTAAGGGGATGAAATGGGGCTAACCCAAAACTCTGAAACTGAAGGGCTTCGAAGAATATTCAAAAAATATTCGATTATCCTTACTAAAATTATAAATGCGAAAGTAACTCTGTCTGTCTGTCTGTCTGTATGTTACGCTTTCACGCCTAAACCACTAAACCGATTTTGATGAAGTTTGCTACAGACATAGTTTAGACCTTGGAGACGGACATAGGCTACTTTTTATGGAGAAAAAAAGGGTTGAAGGGGGTGAAATGGGGTTCAATAAGTTGTAAGGGGATTTTTTATCTTTACTTTTTTTTCTATTGTATAAAAATTAACTGACTGACAGACCACGTACAACCTAAACCGCTGGAGCTAAAGGGCTGAAATTTTGACAGTGCATCCCTATAATGGCATGGACATCCACTAAAAAGCGATTTTTCGAAATTCATCCCCTAAGGGGGTGAAATGGGGTTTATCCAAACCGCTGGAGCTATAGGGCTGAAATTTGGACAGTGCATCCCTATAATGGAGTGAACATCCACTATAAAGCGATTTTTCGAAATTCATCCCCTAAGGGGGTGAAATGGGGTTTATCCAAACGGTTGGAGCTATAGGGCTGAAATTTTGACAGTGCATCCTTATAATGACGTTTACATCCACTAAAAAGCGATTTTTCGAAATTCATCCCCTAAGGGGTTGAAATGGCTTTTATCCAAACGGCTAAAGTTATAGGGCTGAAATTTTGACAGTGCATCCCTATAATGGCGTGGACATCCACTATAAAGCGATTTTTCGAAATTCATCCCTTAAGGGGGTGAAATGGGGTTTATCCAAACCGCTGGAGCTATAGGGTTGAAATTTTAACAGTGGATCCCTATAATGACGTGGACATCCACTAAAGAGCGATTTTTCGAAATTCATCCCCTAAGGATGTGAAATGGGGTTTTTACAAACCGCTAAAGCTATAGGGCTGAAATTTTGACAGTGCATCCCTATAATAACGTTTGTATCCACTAAAGAGCGATTTTTCGAAATTCATCCCCTAAGGGTGTGAAATAGGGTTTTTACAAACCGCTAAAGCTATAGGGCTGAAATTTGGACAGTGCACCCCTATAATGGAGTGGACATCAACTATAAAGCGATTTTTCGAAATTCATCCCTTAAGGGGGTGAAATAGGGTTTATTCAAACCGCTGGAGCTATAGGGTTGAAATTTTAACAGTGCATCCCTATAATGACGTGGACATCCAGGTAGACCGGGGACGGTTGAACCATTTTTGACAAAATCGTTCTCTGCAACAACATTTTTACCTCTGAGAATTTGACAGTATATCGTAATTAAACCTTAGTTATCACACTACAAATGGATCACCTTATAATGACATTATCTGCATTACAAAACCATCTGGAAGAATTTTAACAAATCGGGGGAAAATGTTTCAATCGAACCCATGCCTGGGTCGGTTGTAACAGTGATTGGGGTCAGTTGTAACACCAGAAAATTGGAAAGAATTATGTCATTACTTCAGTATTTATTAATTTAAAATTATAAATTGACCATTCATCGATATTATTAATTATAAATAAAAAAAATAGCTTCTTTGCGAAAAAATAAATCTGATAATAATAATTAAAATCTAATTAATAGCAGATAATTAATTTGATTCACAATTGTGACACAAATAAGAAGGATCACCCGCTGTACACGCTTCGTGGGCCCACATTCGACAGCCAATGCATTGCACCCAATCGTCTCCCGGCCTAGTACTCCCATAACTTTCAATGCAGACCAAGCAATAATATTCGTCCTCTTCATCTGAAAACATTTTGTCCTTTTTGGTTTTATATTTAGCTTTCGAATATTTTGATTTTTTGTTTAAATTGACTTTAATTCCTTTTGCCTTCTTTTTTCGATCTCTTTCCTCTGTTTCTTTTCTTATCGCATCTTTTTCCGGCGTATCTGTATATATTGTAGATTTTCTCTTTTTCCTTCCCTTATTTGTCGTCAATCTGGGTGGTGCTTTCGGGTAAGTTTTTACTATTTCAGGTGAAAACGCTTCAGTGCTCGTAGATGGTTTCGGCGAATCTTTTCGACTATCTGCATTTCCTGTATTTGCATGTGTTGGGGGGGGGGGGGCTAGAGAAGACTGAACAGGCTTTAAGATTGGATTCACTTGAGCAACTTCTAACATCTGAATTGAACATGATTTGTTATTACATTCACAACTTGCATCATTCATATTTGGCGTGTGTTTATCATCGTCTGCATCGAAGTTTGTCTGTTGAAGCAAAATAGAAGGAGTCGGCGTAGGATTATCGTTTTCTTGTTCAGTATTCATTTCAACTGTATTTCCGAGCAAATTACTGTCATCCATCGGATTGGCTTCATTCAGATTTAGTCGATCAGTGACAAAAGAAGGCGCAAAATCAAGATCAGTAAATATGTTGCGATTAAATGGATAAATGCCAGTTTTCTTAAAGCCAGACTGAATATTGGCCAGAGTGAGAGCTAATGGCATAGCAGTAGCGACAATACCAGGTATGTCATATATGCTCATTGTTTTACCAGGGTGGTTCCGCATCCAAGCATCACACTGCGAATTTAAACTTTTTTTAAATGGTCCATATACTGATCTATCAAGTGGTTGTAACTTGTGCGAGCAGTGTGGCGGAAACGAGAGTAATATGATTCCGTTATTTTTGCAGAAATCCAAAGCATTTATATGAATGTGAGAGGAATGGTTGTCTAACACAAGTAATATTTTATGTGCAGTTGAACTGTTTGTGTGTTTTTGAAAATGTTGCAAAAATAATAAGAAACGATCGTCTTGCATCCAACCCGAAGGGTTTGCTGTTCCTACTGCGCCCAATGGTCCGTCTCTTATGAAATGGTCCTGGTATCGAACACGTGGGAATACAAATAGAGGAGGTATTACGTTTCCCAAAGCGTTCGCAGCGAAAGCTATTGTGACGAGTGTACCCCGCTCCGCTGACGTTACCGATCCAACCTGGCGAGAACCACGTCTGGCGACCACTCTATTAGGAGTCTGGACAGTAGTTACCCCCGTTTCGTCCACATTATAAATATTTTGTGGCTCGAAATTATCGCGGTCCATAACTTTTTGCAAATTATCGTAGAACGCATCAACATTCGTCCTATTAAAACTAGTTGCCCTTGACAAGCTAGTGGCTTGAGCAGCTCTAATAGAAAGCTCTGGATTTCTATTCATAAATGCGCTGAACCAATCCTCCCCGGCCATTTTGTTTTCATCCCAAGAACTCGGTCGTTTTAAGTTATACTTTATAGTCAACTCGTAACTTAATTTCCTGACTTCTTTTGGGGGTAGCCCAAAATAAATATCAGCACATCGCACCAAATACCTAGCTAAGGTCTTTTCTTGTGCGTTTGTAAACACTTTATTATGTGCCACGTAGCCCATGGAAGTTGATGCACCACTTTCATCCTCATTAGCCTCTCGTTTCCTTTTATAACGAAGTAGTGACACGTGATTTAAATTGTGTTTCTCAGCTGCTTTTCTTAAAGATATGCCATTTCTTATATCTTCATATGCTTGCACATACTGAGATATATCACTCTGCGCTTTAGAAGTTTTTCTTACACGTTTTCTCGGCATCTGAAAAACAAAACACAACTTCAACCGTTTCGAAAAACATGGGGTCGGTTGTAACGGGGTCGAATGAAACAATTCAACCGACCCCGAAAAAAATGTTACAACCGTACCCGGGACATCTTTTAGAAAATTTTTCGTCATAACTTCCAAAATATACCATTCAGTTAAAAAAGAATTCAACCTATTCTAAGGTAATAGCCAAAGTTATTACGTTAAAAACTATAATGACCGCACCTGGTATATTTTCGGATTAAAAAACAAAAGCACAGCAACAAAAATACTTACTTTTGTATGCAAAAAAAAATGACAGCACTCACTCGCGTATGATACACTTAACGTGGAATGAAACATAAATGAACACGTTCCCACCCAAAAGCTGTGCCATTCATTCATTGCACGCCGCCTGCTATCCCTTATAGTTTTTGAATTATAAGCAATGTTTCAACCGTACCCTGTTTCAACTGACCCCGGTCTACCCCACTATAAAGCGATTTTTCGAAATTCATCCCTTAAGGGGGTGAAATGGGGTTTACCCAAACCGCTGGAGCTATAGGGCTGAAATTTTAACAGTGGATCCCTAAAATGACGTGGACATCCACTAAAGAGCGATTTTTCGAAATTCATCCCCTAAGGGTGTGAAATAGGGTTTTTACAAACCGCTAAAGCTATAGGGCTGAAATTTGGACAGTGCATCCATATAATGGAGTGGACATCCACTATAAAGCGATTTTTCGAAATTCATCCCTTAAGGGGGTGAAATAGGGTTTATCCAAACCGCTGGAGCTATAGGGTTGAAATTTTAACAGTGCATCCCTAAAATGACGTGGACATCCACTAAAGAGCGATTTTTCGAAATTCATCCCCTAAGGGTGTGAAATGGGGTTTTTACAAACCGTTAAAGCTATAGGGCCGAAATTTTGACAGTGCATCCCTATAATCACGTAGAAATGAACGACTCGAAATTCACTTTATTTAATATTCATTTGTGATTGCTTCATAATTTCTTACATCCACGTAAATAGGCGAACAAACTTAACGAACGTTCGTCAAACCCTAAAATGTCACTTTTCTTGATGACATATACATGCCAATCTCTGCTTCAAAACTTGCAGATTTGTTGAGCAGAGGTGATATTCGCAGCAATTTGTTTACCATATTTATTAAAAAAAATGCACTATAATAAACCCTTTTTAGGGATAATAACAGTTGACTTTTTTGTTGGATTTTTTTAAGGAAAACATTGCACATAATATGCTAGTATCAAATAAAAGTAAAAACCATTTTTTGTTAATAACAAAAAAAAACTGAGGGTGCCACGAAAAAACGAAAAAACGAAAAAAACCATTAAAATAGAAAAAATCGGAGCTCAAAAAAGTGCAAACGAATAAGAATGGATTTTTTTAAAGTCAAGATTTGTAGAACGGTGTAATGATGTGGACATCCACTAAAAAGCGATTTTTCGAAATTCATCCCCTAAGGGGGTGAAATGGGGTTTATCCAAACCGCTAAAGCTATAGGGCTGAAATGTTGACAGTGCATCCCTATAATGGCGTGGACATCCACTATAAAGCGATTTTTCGAAATTCATCCCCTAAGGGGGTGAAATGGGGTCAACTCAAAACCGCTGGAGCTATAAGGCTGAAATTTTGACAGTGCATCCCTGTAATGATGTGGACATCCACTAAGAAGCGCCTTTTCTAAATTCATCCCCTAAGGGTGTGAAATTGGGTTTATCCAAACCGCTAAAGCTAAAGGGCTGAAATTTTGACAGTGCATCCATATAATGATGTGGACATCCACTAAGAAGCGATTTTTCGAAATTCATCCCCTAAGGCGGTGAAATGGGGTTTACCCAAACCGCTGGAGCTATAGGGCTGAAATTTTGACAGTGCATCCCTATAATGACGTGGACATCCACTAAAAAGCGAATTTTCGAAATTCATCCCCTAAGGGGGTGAAATGGGGTTTATCCAAATCGCTAAAGCTATAGGGCTGAAATTTTGACAATGCATCCCTATAATGGCGTGGACATCCACTATAAAGCGATTTTTCGAAATTCATCCCCTAAGGGGGTGAAATAGGGTCAACTCAAAACCGCTGGACCTATAAGGCTGAAATTTTGACAGTGCATCCTTATAATGATAATTAGTTGAAGCGTGTGACTTCTATTCTGTTTTTTCATAATAGGCGCTAGTAAATCGTTAGAAATTAACGAATATAACGTGTTAAGTTCCATGCGTAATAAAGACTCATAAAAAAGTATTTTCGCATACTTTATAATTATGTAAAAGTATAAAGTATATCGACTTAAAATAAAGCATAATACTTTATTATAAAGTATGGTTGGCAGCCCTACCTGGACTATTGGCAGATTTACGGTTAGCGAAATTGATATCCATGATGCGGTACTACGTAGCTCTGGTATTTGTTGCTGGAGCCCGAAGTGGCATACCATATTTTAAAGCTGACGGTGTCTACTGTGTACATATATGTATGTACATATATTTGTCAAGATTTATACTGCTTCAGGCTAAACGGTACTCATTTAAATCGTTCCAGTTCAATTTTGAAGCATATTTACTGTGAATATGATGTAAAGTCAGTAATTTTGTGGGCCAATAAACAGACTTAAAAAGTTTGTGTTTACAAAATTGGCAAGTTAATTATTTTTTAACCCTTTCGGTACCACATTAAGAAATAGTACTCCAAAAATTATCAAATTTCAGAAGCTGCATTCATACCACTTGTGAATGATCTCTGATTTTTTTTCAGAATTTTTGAACGCCGCGTTTTTGCGTTATGTAATGTACACTCTAGTGTACAAAATGACTCATCGGGCCCTTCTATTAGTAGGGATTTATAGGGAAAATAATACATACTACTAGGCAATATATTTTATATTATTTTTAATTATTAAAAGTTATTTGTATATTATTATACATACTGCTTAAAAATTAATAAAGAAACAAAAAATAATAATAATAAAAGGCAATATCAAAATTATTTTGTGTGAAATTGTAGAAAGCAGTTTTTTTTATGCGGTAAGCATAAATGGACGTTGCATTTTTTACAAAACCAATGTGTTCGCCCCATGCAATGAGTACCAATGTACACTACAGTGTACATCAATACTTTACAGTTCATACAGAGCAACTAATAACAAAAACATATATTGTGTTTATTGTTGTATTTTGATTCTGTATGTTAATTTACTTATAGTACTTACCTAAAAGTAGATAGAAATACACAAAAACGAATGAATTCGTTAACTTTGCAAGCAGCACGAAATGGGTAAAAATTGCACATGAAAACAACACAATGCACAAAGTGAAAAACATAAGAGAAAGCTTTCAGCCAGAAAGCTTATGCTTTGTAATCTGTTATTAGGACAGTTCAGTGCTGCCATCCATACATAAATATGGAACAGAAAAAAAAATCCCATCTTCTTAATCCGTCTCGAAAAACTGTGTACACCACAGTGTACACAGTGACCGAAAAGGTTAATGGATTTATGTTTTTAATGGATTTTGTAAAATTTGAATGCCGATGCTATCCCAAGCAATCTTCAACCTTCGTTTTTGTTTCTGAACGGTTGAAAATTGTCTGCCGTTGACGAAAACCCTTCGGACTAGAACTCTCCGAAGATTTTAAATTGGGTTCAGGTCTGTGCTTCGGTCTAGCCAACAAATAGTCGGTGTTACGGTACTCCGGAACCATTCTTCAACGGCCTTTGCCTGATGAACAGCAGAATTGTGTAAATGAAAAATGAAATTGAGGACTCCGAGCTCGTCCTGGAATTCATCATACAAATTTTGTGCATAGTAAAAAAGGTAATTTACCTAAAAAATGTATTTAAAAAATAAAAGCGCATAAGAATATATATATAAGGGATACATAAAGCCGATCCAGATTCTGCATGAAAACATTTCTTAAGCGCTTCATTTTCATTTAGCGAATGTTCACTAAAAGCGCTGTTTGTACCAGGATATTAGATCTTCTAAGCTACTTGACTATCTATTGGAAGATAGGAGCTGTAAATCTCTCGCACAATCCTTAAGCTCTTGAAGGAATACAAATCGAACTAAGAAAGAGCATGCAAAATCTTGCAGCCCTTTATTAAAACCCCTTTGGAAATTTCTTACTAAGTATATACCGAAGGCGAAAATAGTAAATAACCTAAAATCAGGCATAACTATACACAAAATTATATTTTTGGAATACTAAAACCCAATATATTAAATATACTAAGCGTTAAGGAGGTATGTATGTACCAGTTTCTTTCTCTTATTGATTGCGAAATTTTTTAACGTCATCAAAACGTTAATAGCAAAATTCTAGCCTGAAGGTTTTTTTTCTAGTCAAGCGAATATTCATCGGAGGAATATCCTTGTACTATCTGGTCCAGGTCTGTTAATCTGTTATTCAAGTCTTGATATTTAATCATTCCGCTGCTCTCTGAAGTGAAGTCGAGTTTAATTTGATATGGAATTTAATTTCAGATGCTGTTGCGGTCAGTCCCGAATAACTCATCCTACAATACAAGGCATAGAAAGTGGAACACCAGGTGATATATGGGTACCCTTCAAGCATACACGTGCCCAGCCCACAGATGCCTACGGCACGATCGAGTTTCAAGGCGGAGCACACCCAACCAAGGCACAGGTAACTAACTTTACTTATTAAAGTATCAAAAGGACATTGTATTCACATAAGGATTTTTTTTTACTTTTTAGTATGTTCGATTATCCTTTGATACAAGGCCGGAGCTCCTTGTGCAACTTTTTACCAAAGAATGGAACCTAGAACTGCCAAAACTTCTTATTACGGTGCAGGGTGGAAAAGCAAATTTCGAGCTGCAGCCAAAATTAAAAAAGGTATCATTCGTATTTATTCAGAATTATTTATCAATTGGCAAAGTTGTTACACCTCATAAACCATGATTAATTTCTTTGCGTTTTTGCGCAACACCTACAGATATTCACATCGATTAATTACCATTCCCACACTTACTCCAATTTCTGTTATCAGCAATTTGTTCACTTTCATTTTCTAAATGCGAGCATTAATTCTAAGATACTGCGGGATTTTCGTATTTTCATTGCAGGTTGAGTTAGGTTAACCATAAAATATTGATTGTAATTAGAGAATTCCTAAATATTTTTTAGAAGTTATGTTTGAAATTGAAATGGATCTTCTTCCGCAGTTAAAGTCTTTTTGAAAAAATGAATTGAAACCGTGAAATATGGGTTAAAATAATTTCAAGATCTTCAAAAGTGGTCTATTTGATATTTACCGAGAATGAAAGTCAGCTGATAGTTCATTTGTTAGGAGTTTTGACCTCTTACAAAATGTTAAGTCACTATTTTTAACTTCCCAGTATAGGAAGTTATTGTAATCGGTCCGAAAATCGAAATCGAAATTTTCGACGTATTTTCATCTTTCAAGGCCCCAGGAGCATTTTAAGCAAAAAATTGGGTGGAAGTATGTGTGTGTGTGTGTGCGTACGGATGTGGTCATTTTATCCTGCGCAAACCAAAAAAGATATCGACTTCGTTGAGGTGTCGTTCGAAGCGTATTAACCGAAATATGATCTGAAAAGATTTTCATAAAATTCGGTCGAGCCGTTTTTTTGTTTAAGCGGCGTAAGTGATTTTTGTACCTGCACGATATCGCCCAAGCCATGAAAGATATTGACTTACTTGAGCTGTCGTTCGAAGCGTATTAGCAACAATATAATTTGAAAAGAATTGTATAATATTCGGTCGAGCCGTTTTTGGATTTAAATGACATAAGTGATCTTGGTATCTGCACGATATCGCGCGAACTATAAAAGATATCGACTTAGTTAAGGTGCCGTTCGAAGAGTGTTAACCAGAATATGATCTGAAAAGATTTTCATAAAATTCGGTCGAACCGTTTTTTATTTTGTTTAAACGACGCTCTTGAATTTTGTACATGCACGATATCGCGATATCTCAGGGGCCGAGAGCAGAATATTAACGAAAAAAAGTCCGGGAAAAAAATTTCATAACATTTGGTCGGGCCTTATTTGGTTTAAATGGAAAAACTTCGGCTCAGTGTCAGAAAGACCTAAAATATGTAGGCAAGTTTTGCTAATATCTAATAAATTCGATGGAATGAGACATGTTCTAAACGAAGTGATCTTTTTTAGGTTCTACACAGCGATACCCTGCCATCAAAACATCACTTGTCAAAATCCGACAACCTTTAAAAATCGTGTAAAAATTTCTTATTCCGTCTTCGTTCATCATACTGGGAAGTTAATCGTGTGGACCGAAGAGGTCAAACCCACATCCCAACTATGTAATTTTTAAATAGTTTTTAGTGAGTAGAATATTTAAAAAAAGGTTTCGGGAAATTCGTTGTACCGTAACCCTAAACACCACCCCTAAAAACAGAAAATTTCTCTTTAGGCTAATGGGGCTTATTCTGCAATTTTTCATAAAATATTATTTTATGTTATGTTATGAGGATAAAATTTCTTCTTCATAAAATGAAAATAAAACCAGTTGGGATGTGGGTTTGATCCCTTCGGTCCACACGATTAACTTCCCAGTATGATGAACGAAAATGGAATAAACTCACTTCTTACAAAATATACGTTAGACGTTTAGCACTGGTGGAAAATTGGCTATTATCAGAACTGATGACAAAGCAATCCCGAGAGAAGCTAGTTCAAATAACTATAATAGTGGTAAATCCACAAGATTTTTCTAGAGAATTTGTTTTTCCTGAACGTTAGCAAACAAGCATTTCCTTCGTATTTCGTTCGTGGCACTAAAGCGGGTGTTCAAATTCGTATTGAGCGTGCTGAAGCCCCGTTGACAAACTGAGAAGCGAATGACTTCATTTGGAAATTCCAAAGCTTTCCGGAGATATCAGCAAAACTGTAACTGTTAACTACTTGTCAGACTTTACCAAAAAGGACAAATTTGGCGGTAAGTACCGGAAATCCTGGGATGAACTGCAATTTCCTGAAACTGTAGCACGCGTAGAAAACAATTCCCCGTCAAAAAGTGCTAATCCAAGGTTTGAAAAATTCGCGCTGTTTGTAAAGGGTAACGAAATTTTTGCACGATTTTGAAAGGTTGTCGGATTTTGACAAGTGATGTTTTGTTCCAAGGCTATCGCTGTGCAGAACCCTAAAAAGATCCCTTCGTTTAGAACGGGTCTCATTCCATCGAGTTTATTAGATATCTGCAAAACTTGTCTATTTAAGGTCTTTCTGACAATTAGCCGAAGTTTTTCTATTTAATCAAAAAAGGCCCGACCTAATATTATGAAATTTTTTCCAGAGCATTTCTTCGTTAATAATCTTTTTTCGGCACCTCAATGAAGTCGATATAGTTTTTATTTCGCGCGGTATCGTGCAGGTACAAAAATCACTTATGTCATTTAAACCAAAAACCGCTCGACCGAATATTATAAAAATCTTTTCAGATTATATTGTCGCTAATACGCTTCGAACGGCATCTCAAGTAAGTCAATAACTTTTGTGGTTCGGGCGATATCGTGCAGGTACAAAAATCACTTATGTCATTTAAACAAAAAACCGCTCGACCGAATATTAAAAAAATCTGCTCAGATTATATTGTCGCTAATACGCTTCGAACGGCATCTCAAGTAAGTCAATATCTTTTGTGGTTCGGGCGATATCGTGCAGGTACAAAAATCACTTATGTCATTTAAACAAAAAACCGCTCGACCGAATATTAAAAAAATCTTCTCAGATTATATTGTCGCTAATACGCTTCGAACGGCATCTCAAGTAAGTCCATATCTTTCGTGGTTCGGGCGATATCGTGCAGGTACAAAACTCACTTTCGCCGCTTAAACAAAAAAACGGCTCCACCGAATTTTATGAAAGTCTTCAGATCATATTTCGGTTAATACGCTTCGAACAACACCTCAACGAAGTCGATATCTTTTTTGGTTCGTGTGATATCGTGCAGGAAAAAATGACCACATCCGTACGCACATACATACTTCCTCCAAATTTTTTGGTTAAAATGCTCCTGGGACCTTGAAAGAAGAAAATACGTCGAAAATTTCGATTTCGATTTTCGAATCGATTACAATAACTTCCTATACTGGGAAGTTAATATTTTCGAAATTCCTATCCTGTCATCGTTCCATAAAATTATTTTATGGAATCTTTTATGTACACATAACATAAAAGATTTAGTATAATCCGCTCCGAGTTCTATTACGCTTTGAACAGTTCGGTTGAAAATGAACAGCTGATCGGTTGTAAATGTAAATAAACAAAATCAAAGTGTGCCCTGGGCATATTAATTTTTAATTAAACTAAAAACTCAATTGACACGACTTTGCACAACAATTGTCAAATCACGCCTATTATTTTTATAAAATTGTCAAAATACCCCTAAAATGTGCTGCTGAGATTCTTTTATGTTATGAAGCATAACATGAAATATTTTATGTTATAATAGAAAATAAAATTTGTCGGACAGAATAGGATTTTAGAGAATTCTTTTATTTAATGGTATAACATAACATAAAATGATAAAATTTTACCGACAGAATAGGCCGCAATATGTCTTAAACAGTAAGCCTTATCATAAAATAGTGTTTGTAACGTAGATTATGCAGATATCTAATGATATTATTGATATATTGATATTTTCCCGTACGAATTGCCGTTAATGAGATATCGCCGTTTTAAAGATTTAAAATACTCATACATACCCCCTAATTCGCAACTTGTATAGGTCATCAGGCTTTGAATAAATCTTCTATTGTTCTACGTGGCTAATATTTTCAGTATTGATTTCTGGATGTATTTAGAGAAAGAAATTGATCTAGAGAGGGGGCTATCCCCACTATTAACTAAGATATAGGGTGTTTCCGAAGGGAAAAAAGTATATTTTAAATGTTTACTTAAACTTGAATAACTGCTGGACAACGTAATTCATTTTTTAGGTAAAAATGTATGTATTCTTTTATTTGATATCAAGAGCAAAAAATTAAATGATTCCGTTTTTTTGTATCTTTGCTTCAAATCTTGCAACAGCTTTTTTAACTACTTCTACTTACTCGATTCTTATAAAACTTTGCTCACGCATTGAGTTCCCGTGACAATGCAATCTGACAGTCTTGTAAAAAAATCGCTTCAAAGATGACGGACGAATTTTGCCAATTGAGTTCCGATTCCATTGAAAATCGGCATCGGAGGGTTTTTAGGGTCACAAATGACGATTCTGCGGTTAAAATTTGAAAATTCAAAATGGCGGATGAATTTTGAAAATAAGTTCAGAATAAACTATTTGAGGAAAGTCAAACGTATGTAGCATTGAACCGCGTAAGGGCTTTGGAAGGGCTTTGGAAGGGCTATCCATTGAGGAGCTTGATTGTCAGAAAGTAACGGGTAAGAAACCGTGAAATAAAGATAGAGATAGAGCTGGAGTGGATGACGAGTTTGCGTAAAATAGTAAATAAAAAAAATAGATAAAAAACTTTTAAGTTAAATGGTTTTATTTGAAATCATAAGCTGTACTAAAAACTAGAAAATAATTAGAACACAAATATAGACTTTCTTGAGCTTCCGAGGTCTGGTAAAAAATTGTGTAATATTAGCCGTGCTATTTCACCGTTCTACAAATCTTGACTTTAAAAAAATCCATTCTTATTCGTTTGCACTTTTTTGAGCTCCGATTTTTTCTGATTTTAATGGTTTTTTCGTTTTATCGTGGCACCCTCAGTTTTTTTCTTATTAACAAAAAATGGTTTTTACTTTTATTTGATATAATCGAATATTCGTAAAATGACAAATGCCTTTGGAGGAATAAAGCCTCGTTCACAAGCTGCTCTGTGGTAAAGTGTGTTCGGGTAGAACGCTCTCCGAATAAGAGGATTGCTGCTTTCCATCGCTCTAGCAACGTGGTTTCGAATCAACTTGATTATGAAGTTGTCGATCCTATTAACAAATGCTTTGTCATATAGGACATTGTTGGCGTGAAACTTAGTGAAGCGTTCGATACAAGTTTAAGCACGCCCTTAGGCATTGTCTTTCAAAGACCCGAAGCTTTTCCCATATATGAAGGAGATATGTTGAACCATACTGGGCAACCGTAGGTCAAAATCGGTCTGACCAAGGCTTGATAGCAGATCACTTTGACACGTGGGCCAAGGTCTTTGCTATAAAAAAGCCTTTTTGTCATGTGGAACGCCTTGTTTGCTTTGGATAGAGCGGCACCTACATTCTTATTGAAATATAAGTGTTGGTCCAGCCAAAGCCCAAGGTATTTCACTACCGATTTGGTTTCCAATGCTTGTCCAGCATTGTTCGAAATTCGGAAGTTTTTCCAGTTCCTCCTCACATCGCGTGAAGCTTTGTTTAGAGTAGTCCGGAAAAGGATCGACTCGCATTTGCTAAATTTGATCTTCAACTTCCAATCAATACTATACAATACGCATCCCACCCGATCTCGGCGGGGGTCCCCCAGGCCCTATTCCTTATCTTTATAAATGACCTTCTTTCAATCCCCTCCAACCCACTTCTCAGCTTCGCTGACGGCGGTACTTTACGGTACTCGTACAGCTTCGATACAAGGCAGACTCATGCCAGATCCTGTCTTGATGATCGCGAACGTATGTCCAACTCTATTAATAACGACATTGAACTCATTCTAGAGTGGGGAAAGAAGAATCGTGTTGAATTCAACCCCGCCAAAACCAAGTACTGTCTTATCTCCAAAAAGAAGTTCAACACCCCTCCACCCTTGAAAGTGAATGAAGTTCAACTAATGGCCGAACCATCCTTACACATCTTAGGCGTGACATTAGCCAAAGACTTGCGATGGAATGACCACATATTCCAAATCGCCAAACAAGGATCTCAGTGCTTGGGATTTCTTAAGAGGTGTAAGTTCCTCCTCCAGCCATCGGCCCGTGCTGTTATTTATAAATCCTACATTCGGCCTCTTCTCGAATATAACTCCCTCGTTTGGGGCGGCGGCGCTCCAATAACCACCTTGGCATGGTTAGATAAGGTCCAAAAAAAGGCCCTTAAATTAATTGATGACGATACCGCTTGCTCCACCATCGACCCCCTCAGCCACGGTAGGAATGTAGCAGCACTGACAAAATTTTATCGCTACTATCATAGTGACTGTTCCTCCGAGCTAAACGCTCTCCTGCCTCCACGGCATTCTTATACCCGCAACACCAGATTAGCCCACTCGTCTCATACCCTCCACCTGCAACTCCCCCTCTCACGCACTCAACAAGATATGAATTCGTTTGTTAATAGAACAACTCGACTGTGGAATAACCTCTCGCAGTCAGTATTTCCGAGCTCCTACAACATCCAAGAGTTCAAACGCAGGGTTCATCACCACCTTCTTCAATTCCCTCCCGTTCCTTTATAACCCCTCCAACCCCCTCCCCGTACTAAGCTTACTGCTAGACATTGCACCATGACGTGACAAATGACATGACGGACTAGTAGTACAAAGGGTGATTCCTGAGCTTAGCACTGCCACATAAAAAAAAAAAAAATAGCGTTCGATTGTTTCGAAATCACGTTGCAGAAGCGTTTGGATTACTTCAATCCTCGGCCCTGTCCTGTACATAATCAGGTCATCCGCATACGCTATCGCGGAGCGGAGTGAACGTACAAGGTCACTCGTGTAGATATTAAACAAGAGCGGCGAATTTACCGCTTTTTTGAAATCATGTCGTAAATCATGTATAGCATAGGCCCATTCATGCCGTATGTGACTAGCTTGTAGAGAAGACCTTCGATCCATACTGTATCGAACGCCTTCTCAAGGTCAATCAGACATGCTCCTGTACACTGGCCTTTCATGAAGTTCCACTGTATGTCTGATACCAGTTGCGACGCGGCATGAATAGTGTCATGCCCCGCCCGAAATCCGAACTGGTTATCAGGAATTATTTTCTTGTCCTCAACCCATTTAGATAATGATCTATTGACCACTATTTCAAACACTTTGCTGATGTTCGGAAGTAAACTTATTGATCGAAGATTCGCAGGGTTACTTTTGTTTTTGCCTTTTTTTGGAATCGGATACACCACTGCTGTTTTCCAATGGTCTGGAAAATGAGCATTGTTTAACGCATTGTTAAACAAAGTGGTGTTTATATCGATGGCTACTAGGGGCAAATGCTTTAGGACAATGTTCGGAATACCGTAAACACCTGACGATTTCTTACTATTTAACTGACGAAAAATTAGCATGAGCTCGATTTTTCCAATGAGACCGGAGTTCGCTTGTGCCTCTGGGATATCATTTGCTGGACAGTCTTCATTGAATTCAAGAGTTGCTCGATTCTCGGTTTTCCAAGCTTCGATTTCATTGGATATTCTGAAGTGGTTCAGCAAAGCCCTATTATCAAGGTCAGAATTCGCGTGGACAGAAGTGTTCACGGAATAAATTCCCTGGTAATAGCTCCCCACAAAATCCACTTTCTCCTGCTCGTCTTCTATATAATAATTGTCGTCAACGCGACTAGTTTCCTCCGGGTCTATGCTAGCTAGATCTCATAAGCTCTTCGTTAGGCAGAGTCCGAGGTATATGTAACTTATCCAACCGGTTATGTGTTTTGCTCCGAAATATTTTATTTATCTGCGGGAACATGCTAGCGCTATTAGTTTGAATAGCACGAATCTTGTTGTTCCAATACAGATTCACAGACTGTGAGTATTGTTGCTTTAAAAGCTGTTGGAGATTTTTCATAACCGACTTAAGAGTTACAACCTCCGGACTCTGTCTATCTCGGAACTGTCGGTGAAGGGCTTTTAGTCTCGTCAGTATACGACTTTTATGAGATTGTAGCGCATCAATCGTTGCATTCCTGTAACAGTCTGTGCTGTTCTTCTTCTTCATTTTGGGTACGGTTTTGTCCATTGTCCGTATAATAAGATTATCCATGTCTGTCAAGTACGCGTCGATTTCGTTGTTAGTCAGATTCCTGGTTGTTGGAGGTATAAGTGCACTGTTACGTATTGCTCTTTCCATGGCTTTCTCGAATCTTGGCCAGTGCATCTTCTGGTAAACAAAAGGATGAACTTCGCAATAATCAGAGAGCTCCATGAAGTCGTAGGGACTTGTACGGTTACAATTAGTCCATAGCGGTCGCTAAACGTGTTCTGCGTCTTCCTCCGTCGCTGGGCATACTGGACACAACGGTGAATCATCGTGCCCGAAGCGGTGGAGGTATTTCCTATACCCCCCGTGTCCGCTCAGGAACTGCGTGAGGTCGTAACTTACTTCCCCACACTCCCTCGTAGCCCATATTTCCACATTAGGGATAAGTCTGTGGGTCCAGCGACCCTTAACAGACTCGTCCCACTTCGCCTGCCATTCCCTTAAAGACTCGCAGCGCGCCATCTGCCGCCGCACCCTTCTTGGCTCCCCTCCACCATATTCTGGGTCATAGAGACGCATGCCCTCCCTCGCCAGAATATCTATGGGAATCATCCCAGCTATCATGCACGCCGCATCGTCGGACGTGGTCCTGTACGCGCAGCAAGCGCGAAGTGCACTTAGCCTATAAGCACCCCTCCATTTTCTGCTATTTGCAGTCCTGTTTAACGCTGCTGCCCACACTGGCGCTGCGTATAACAGGACTGAGCTTACCACCCGCCCCAAGAGGAGGCGGCGACTCGGTCTAGGGCCCCCAACATTGGGCAGCATTCTTGCGAGTGCTGCACAAATCGCAGACGCTTTGTCTGCCGTGCCCTCCAAGTGCGCTTTGAAGTTTAGCCTCCGGGCGATCATCACTCCCAGGTACCTTAGTGCGGGCTGTGAGTGGATGATCTGTTCCCCTACTTTTATCCTTACGGATACTAGCTTTCGTCGCTTGCTGATCAGCACTACTTCCGTTTTGTGCTCTGCCAGCTTCAACCCAGCGCGTTCTAGCCACGCTTTTATTTCCCAGATCGCTTCGTTTGCATACAGTTTCGATGTCATCTGGGTGTTTTCCTTCGACAACTACCCCGATATCATCTGCAAACCCGATCGCCACTGCTTCCTTTGGAAGACGAAGCCCCAACACATCATTGTACATTGCGATCCATAGGAGAGGGCCCAGGACGGAACCTTGCGGGACACCGCATGTTGTCCCGAACACTTTAGGGCCATCATCCGAATCACAATGAAGCGACCTACCCTGAAGGTAGTCGGCCACTACACGCACTAGGTACTTTGGTGTGCCTAGCTTGATCAACGCCTCAACTATTTTGCTCCACCTCGCTGAGTTGAAAGCATTTTTAACGTCAAGGGTTATCAATGCGCAGCAGTGATTTTTTTCTATGGCGGCTCTTGCTATGCCCACCACCATATTGACTGCATCAGTCGTCGACCTTGCCTTTCTGAAGCCGAATTGCTTGTCCGACAGGCCACCTACCCTTTCGACGCTAGGGAGAATCCTGTTACAGATCACCCGCTCGAAAAGTTTGCCTATACAACTAAGGAGGCATATCGGTCTGTAGGACGATGGGTCCCCTAGAGGTTTGTTCGGCTTCGGTAGGAGCACGAGTTTCTGCTGTTTCCATCGCTCAGGAAAAAACCCCTCTCTCAGGCACGCTGTGAAAACTTCAGCAAACCTGTCTGGCGCTATCGTAGCTGCTAGCTTCGCCGCTTTATTTGGTATGCCATCCATGCCAGGGGCCTTATTGATGGCTACCTTTTTTGCGGCCTCCAGGATCTCATCTGCGGTTATTGCAGGTATCTCTTCTGGGTCCACCTGGAGGGTGGGTAGATCGACCGTGCGTACGTTCTGTGGAAACAGGACGTACACAATACTCTGGAGCAGCGCGGGGCAGGTGATCGGCGGAGAGCGTTTGCCCGTGACCGCTGACATAACCATTTTATAGGCTCCACCCCAGGGGTCCGAGTCTGCTTCTCTGCACAACCTTTTGAAGTGCTCGGATTTGCTTCTAGCGATGGCCTTGTTCAGCATTTTTCTCGCTTCCTTATATCTCTGAAGGAGTTCATCGAAATCCGGACGGTTCCGGCCTCTCTGAGTTTTCCTTCTCGCCTTCAGACAGGTCCTTCGGCATTCATCGATCTCTGCATTCCACCAGAAGTTTGGTGAAAGCCTACGATTGCCGGCGCGCCGTGGCATGGATGCGTCACATGCCCGTTTCACCGATTCTTCTATTTCCTCTGCCCCTTCCCTGGCACCTCCTGCCGACCTCGCATCATGCAGGAATACTTCCTCGAACACCTCTGCGTCGAGTTTCTTAACGGCCCATCCTCTAGCCGTTCCGTACCTAGGATTCCTCTTTTCTATACGCTGACCAACCTCGAAGATGATGGCTTGGTGGTCGCTGTGCTTGTACAAATCGCTCACCTGCCACTGTAGGTCTTTGGCCACTGAATCACTCACATAAGTGATGTCGATTACAGATGCTCTCCCACCCCTTTGGAAGGTGTTTTCGCCTCCAGTGTTGACTAACACTACGTTAAGTCGCGAGAATACTTCTAGAAGTATGCGCCCTCTTGCATTCGTTTGTCGACTGCCCCATTCGACAGCCCAAGCATTAAAATCACCCGCTAGTATTACCGGGTGATGGCGACTCGCGTCGGCAGCTAACCTTTCCAGCATCGACTCGTAATCGTCTAGTGTCAGGCTTGGCGCCGCATAGCAGCTGTAGACGTGTATTCCGCCTACTTTTGCCCGCGTGAAGCCATTCTCTGGGCTTCTCATGGTATCTTCCATGGCTCGGCTCACACACGTCCATATCGCTGACGTGCCGCTGCTATCGTTTATCCAGACGCCACTGTGCAGATTTCTATACTGCTCGCAGACGATTGCGACGTCGATTTTTTCCTCGAAAACTGTCTGTGCCAGCAGATCTTGTGCCGCTTGACAGTGGTTCAAGTTAATCTGTATGAACCTTATCTTCGACTTCGACTTCTTTGGACTGCTGCCCTGTACAGTGGGCACCTATTACTCCCCGTAGCGTGAGCGTCGTGCTCGCCCTTCCCCTTATCTCCTTTACATAGGAGGCATTTAGGGCTCTTATTGCAGTCCTTAGCAATATGTCCCTCCTCCCCGCATCTCCAGCATAGCTCCTTCATGTCCTGAGCGCTGGTGCATTTCTTAGCGATATGACCTATCCCAAAACATTTGAAGCACTTAATTGGTGCTGTTGTCTCCCGTATCCGGCAAACAACCCAGCCGATGCGAACCTTCCCCACCTCAAGTGCCTTTTTTGCGCTAGCGACCGGAAGGCTTATTATGGCCGTCTGCGTACCACCATATGCCTTCCTTACTCTAACATCCTCTTCCTGCACCTCCGTCAGTTTCAGCTGCTCCCGCAGCGCATTGCAGACCTCTAGCTTAGTGGTAATCTCGTCCAGATCCCTGCACTCGATTAACACGCGGTTGGTACCTGCCCTAACCTCTGCCGCCTCCCCGATTGACGTCTTGATCTTTTGCTTTAGATCCTCCGTCTTTCCCTCGCCAGCTGCCAGTTCCATTAGAAGATCGCCCTTTTGGGTTCTTCTAATGCGCATGACCCTATTCCCCAACTCCGTAAGGGAAGCATCCGTTCTGACTTTTCGTAGGATGTCCGCATACGACGTCCCACTAGTCGCTGTTATAATCAGCGCGTCAGGCCTTTCTTTTTTGTGGGACTTTTTGTCCTCGTTTTTCTTTCTTTTTCTTGCTTTCTTGTTCTCCACTTTAGTCCAAGCGGAGCTCTTCTTTTCTTTCTTTTCGGAGGACTCTTCTTCCATGGGTGTGCCCGCGGTTATCTTAACGGCCTCTCGCTCTTCTTGGGGTTTTCTTTCTTTATTTCCCCCTTTGTTTCCTTTTGGGGCGCTGTGGGTGGTTTGCACTTCCTCGTTGCTATCCCGTTGGCGTTTACGGGATTCCCCAGTTTTCTCGGCCGTGTGCGGGTCCTTAGCTTCCCCAACCTTCCTTTTTACGGCGCTTCTTACTTTATGAGCTTCTGGAGTTGTCTGTGTCGCTATCTCCATCTTCTCCTTAACCATCTTTATGGCCTCCTCCTTTGCCTCTAAATAATCAGCCCTGAGGTCCTTAATGTGTCCGTGGATCACATTTGATACATTGCTTCTAGAAGCAATGTAGTCCGACAGGGTCTTGATCGTTGTACCCAGCTTTGCTAGGCACCTTGGCAAGCACTCCTCTTTTTCGTTAGCGACTGCGCTAGTAGTAGCGTGGTCACTATTTTCCCTCTTATTCTCCTCTTCGGTACTTACCAGACTTACCTTGAAAACCTCGCTCGGCTTACCAATCGAGCTGGTGCTGCTTGACCGCACCTTTTCTTTGGTACGGTCCTCCGCGGGTTTTGTGGGTGGTGACCTCACCACCCTCGCGGATCTTGCGAACGTCGCTTTTCTCTCTTGCTCTTTAGGCGCGATGAGTTTGCCACTGGCGACTGACCCCTGGCACCTACTGTTGCCAGTTTCCAGCCGTACGCCGGAGACCGCGGCCTCCTCCGACGTTGGGGCATATATCCCTACCCCGACTTTTTTCTCTTTGTTCGTACTCATCATTTTTTAATAGTTTCGGGTGTTCTTTCAAGTCTACCCACCCGAAAAAAAGACTGAAGAGGTAAAAATGAGGATGGGAGGTAAGGACTTTAGGATGGGAAGACCGGGTTATGAAGGAAGACGACTGTCTGCTACGTGTTTGAAATGCATTGCCCGGAGTGAACCAGCGTGATGGACAGGTCACGCATACTAGGAGGTCGCTCACCCCGATATATATATATACAGGGTGTCCCACATAAACTTACAAAGCGGCCGGCTGTGGATAGGTCTTGAATAGACGAACAAAAAATCGTATGGGTGGGGGGGGAAATCGTAACGGTTTAGCCGCTAGGGCGTTTTGAAGTTTTTTTGCTAGAGTTTTACATATCACCCTGTATTTTTGTAACCGTGTAATCCATTTTCATGATTATGGTACCGGTGTACGCAGAATTCCCCCACCTATCTACGACGGTAAAAATAATGGTCCTATCTTATAAACTTTTGGAGTTATGAGTCGCCAAAGTCAAAATTTTGCATTTTTTTCACTAAAATTTCAACTAAAACCACCTTTTTCTCCAAAAAATACGTGATAAACCTAAACTTTTTTTTCCAAAATTAAAAAGTTTGGACAATTTCCTATAAATAATGTATTTCAAGTTTTATTCTAGGGCCTTTACTTTAGAAGTTATAAGCAATTTTAAAGTTAATATTGGCCTTTTTCGATGCTTATTTGGCACTTTTCGACAAAGCTCAGATGGAAAAGTACTAAAAAAGGACGAAATAGAGCCAATTTCAACTTCAACAATAGCTAAACCGTTACGATTTCCCATACAATTCATAGGAAATTGTCCAAACTTTCCAATTTTTTAAAAAAAAATATTGGTTTATCACGTATTTTTTGGAGAAAAAGGTGGTTTTAGTTGAAATTTTAGTGAAAAAATAACAAAATTTTGACTAGATAGAAGATAGAACCATTGTTTTTACCGTTGTAGATAGGTGGAGGAATTCTGCGTGCACTGGTACCATAACCATGAAAATAGGTTATACGGTTACAAAAATACAGGGTGATATGTAAAACTGTAGCAAAAAAACTTCAAAACGCCTTAGCGGCTAAACCGTTACGATTTCCCCCCCCCACCCATACGATTTTTTGTTCGTCTATCCAAGACCTATCCACAGCCGGCCGCTTTGTAAGTTTATGTGGGACACCCTGTATATATCACCGTAAGAGATCTCTGGCCTGAACGCAGTCTGTCCTCGCTCTTCAAGAGTTCGAACTCAGTATACTCAATATACCGTCAGATCCATGGCGGCCATCTCAAAAGGGCGGTTTACCACTTTCTTCACATCACCTCGACATGGATATCAAATGAAAGGGTATGATAAGTAGAATACAATAAGCAATAAAGTACCCACACTATACCGTTAGATCCATGGCGGCTGTCTCAAGAGGACTGATTACCACTTTCTTCACAACCCCTCGACTTGGGTATCAAATGAAAGGGTATGACAAGTAGAATACAAGAAGTATTAATACCGTAAAAAAAGGTGATTCCAGCGATCCCTCCAACTACCGCCCAATAGCAATTACTTCTATTCTCTCCAAAACCATGCAGACTATAATCAACAAAAAGCTTATGGGATATCTAGAATCCAATCTACTCATAAACGACAGACAGTATGGCTTCCGACAAAAAATATCCACTGGCGATCTTTTAGTCTGTCTCACAGAACACCTCAGCCGTAGTCTGCATGGATCCGGTGAGTCTAGTCTGGTTGCTCTAGATATCTCCAAGGCTTTCGATAGAGTTTGGCACTCAGCCCTGTTAGCTAAACTCAAAGCTTCTGGCCGTTCAATCAAAGTGGTATTGCATGGCGTCAAATCCGCATCCCACCCGATCTCTGCGGGGGTCCCCCAGGGGTCAATTTTATCACCGGCCCTATTTCTCATATTTATAAATGACCTTCTTTCAATCCCCTCCAACCCACTTCTCAGCTTCGCTGACGACGGTACTCTACGTTACTCGTACAGCTTCGATACAAGGCAGACTCATGCCAGATCCTGTCTTGATGATCGCGAACTAATGTCCAAGTCGATTAATAACGACATTAATCTGATTCTAGAGTGGGGAAAGAAGAATCGTGTTGAATTCAACTCCGACAAAACCAAGTACTGTATATCCAAAAAGAAGCTCAACACCTCTCCACCCTTGAGAGTGGATGGAGTTCAACTAATGGCCGACCCATCCTTACACATCTTAGGCGTGACATTAGCCAAAGACTTGCGATGGAATGACCACATATTCCAAATCGCCAAACAACATCCCAGTGCTTGGGATTTCTTAAGAGGTGCAAGTTCCTCCTCCAGCCATCGGCCCGTGCTGTTATTTATAAATCCTACATTCGGCCTCTCATCGAATATAATTCCCTTGTTTGGGGCGGCGCCCCAATAACCACCTTGGCATGGTTAGATAAGGTGCAAAAAAGGGCACTCAAGTTAATTGATGATCAATCTTAATATAGGACGATAAGGATCAATATATTTTATTTATGAATATTCTGTTAAAGTTTATTTAATTGTTACTTATATGCACTCCCTCCAAAATGTGTTGCAATGTTTTGGAAATTAAACAATTTATGTTAAACTTATCACACAAATATCGGATGATGGATGACTGGGATAATGTAGTTTTTAGTAAAAATAGTAGATAATACATATATAGTAATAAATACATAGTACATAGTTCATAGGAAAAATGTAGTACATAGTACTTGTCGTCGGGTTGATGCAATAGTCACGAAACAGAAATTTTTGCTATTTTAAACATTGTGCAAATATGCAAAAAAGTCATATTATATTCAGCCAAAGTCACGGATCTAAATTTTTATGGGAATCCACTGGATTTATTTTGAATTTTTTCAGAACATAGTACATAATATGCAGTACATTGTATATAGTACGTAATAGATAATATATAATACATACATAGAAAATAATATAACATACCAGTAGGGAATGGAATTACTGGAAAAACTACTTCTACAGAAGCAGTTCAGTACTTCCACCCAGTACAAAAAAGGCATTACACTAACACGGCGATGGCCTAGGCTGGGAAGTACTTCTTTTTTCCCTTCCATTTGGAAGTACTTATACTACATTTATTACTAAACTCATAATGCAAAGTTATTATACTGTAAATTTTTATAATGTAATTTAGTTGGCGTAGGCGTGAAGGGGTGGGGTAGCTTGAAGTAAAATTAAGCGATTTATATTTATATCATAAACATAAATTCAAATATGTATATGTTTATCCATTAAAGACATAAAACTTAATGGCTGAGACAACTGTGATGATTAACAAAGAAAACGAGCAGCTACGAAGTTTTTCAACACGCTTTTTGCGCGAAATCAAACGCTTGGTCACCAAACCCATTCTCCTCTGCATTACTTATAAGTCATTACAGAGAACACTAATTAAAGAAGTACTTCCAAATCGACTTCCCACAGTAAATACCTGCGATTTTCCCTACTGGGATACTACCTCAGATATGTACGTAAAATTCAGATGCCCAGTCGAATAGGTGAACGCCGAAACGTATTCCATGTCGCCGAAAGCGATTAATCCAAGCAAAAGATTTAAATATTGCAGCCATTTAGTTGGCTAGAGCATGGCAACTTTTAGTCGAGGTCCAGCAACAGACATCAGCGATGGTCACGCGCATTTTTGGTTCGCAGTATGCACGTACTTCAAAGGCTTGAAACTAAAGAAAATTAATTGGCAATTTTATTACATAGATATACTGGTTTTTAGTTTTTCGGCATCCGCATTATAAAACCGGAGTTATTCACACTTTAAAGCCGAAAAGCGCGCAAAACAAAGTTTAATTGCTTATAACAAAAGTAGCGCAAGGTTTTCGAGATTTATAACTTAGGAATATACTCCGAGTAATACCCCAAACAGCATAAAATCATAATTTTGTTGTTACCGGAGTGTGCATATTTAAAGTAAGTATAAGTTAAAGTATAACCTTTAAAAATTTCATCAAATTTCACTTAAAATATGCGAAGCTATCACTAAAACACCAAAATGCAGCAGTTTCTTCAGTTTTTGATTTTTATTGAGGTTAGGTGTGCAGATAAAAATTTCGTATTGTAACCTCTGGCAGCCAATATCATAACGAACAGCTTCTATTTTCTCGGAGATACACATGCCGAGACATACGCATCTATATTTAGAAGGAACGACCAAAATGGTAAATTTTTGATATAACGGCCGATAACTTACCTAGCGGCGGTTGCAAGAGGTAGAAAATGTCCATTTCGTATAGTCTTCAATGTAACTAACATGTCCAAAAAGAAAAAAAAATTGAGATTGGAAACAATTCCTTATGTTTTGCTTATCTGACTCCACTAGTAGTAGTTTCCAAGAAAAAAATGTGCATTCATTATATTATTTCTTTTTTTTACCCCACTTAAACTAATCACTAAAACTGTCAATATTATATCCGAAAAGGAAAGATATATAAAATCATAACTAAGCATTATTCAAATGTATTTTGCCACCAGTTGATAATTATGACTATTTAATTCAGATTTATTAATGAAATTGTACGTTTACTCCATTCACATTTTATCTTCACACTGGCAACCGCAATGGCGCTAACAGTAGTGGCATGTCAAACTTTTCCTCTATACTTTACCATCAACTCTTTTTGCATATCTTTTCACATTCATGAAACTTCTCGCTTGGAATACCGAATAGCAGAAACTTTTTCAGTGAAAAGCCTGGCATTTTCCCATTCAAGAGCTCTCATTTTCTTCTTTTTATTTTGCGCATTAAACTTATGCATACACTTTTACTAGTCAGGATTACTTTATTTCACCCCGCCATGACTCCAGCAAACCCTAGATGCTGAGGGGAAACCCCAAACCATCTCTAATTTGATGTTTCCCATGCATGTAGTTGATTTTTTTTAGAGAAACTTGTATGAAAACGATGAGTTCATACCATTAATGAACCTAGTTGGTTCAATTTAAGTTTTCAATATCACTGTATGCTAATGGTATGCAATTACTACATACTTTTGTTTTTAGATAAAATGTATGTCATTTTTTCTGATCTGGTCAACAGCCTGGAATAAAATAATGATTTTCCGAATCCAATTTTATTAATTTACCAAAAATCCCCGTGGGCGAATCACAATTCTAGGAAAAATGTAAATTCTTCCTGATTAATATAAGGGTGCTCTCAGACTGGGATGTTGAACTATTACAAAAAATTCATGTAAAAGTGTAATATTTGAATTTTAATGAAATACAACATGGTTATTATCAAGGCATGAAAACCGTAACCGGAATCTGACCGATAACCCCTAAAAACCGAAACGATTGGAAAAACCGGAACCGTAACCGGACCGATATAAAAATTTTGGCCTTTTTCATAATTGCATGGTTGCTTGCCTGCTTTCATGCATGCTTGCAAAAGAGCAACTGTCAGGTAAATCAGTTGCGCAATCTAGAAACTTTGCATTTTTGAATGAAAGCAATCAGCTGTCAAAAATATATGGGCAATTCTCCGGAACTTTTAACCTGCTTGTCGCTTTAAAATTTTTATGAATTACAATTTTTGTAGGAAGATTAAAAATAAAAGAAGCTATCGATAATGTTAAGAAATCTTTAATGAGCAATGAGGTATAAGTACGAAGTCATTTAAAACGATATTTTGCAATGAAATTTGAAAAAATGTTCCGTTACCTGTCACTTTTCGGCCTGTCTTTAGCGCTAATCTGAATGAAAAATTATTTATATTTGTGATAGGAAGCGTTGACACAAATAGTGAAAAGTGAAAAATTGTAGTTTAACTCTTAAGGAAAAATGCAGTTGTGTTCGGTGCAGTGTCAAATCGCTATATTTTCCAAAAAACAACTCTGAAGTTTGTCCCTAGGTTTTGACGTCAAAGTTGTAACCCGCATGGTAAGTCGAAGAACTCCGAATTGTCTCATTTTATCATAAAATTTTTTAAACGCACTTATTGTTCAGACACTAACGAACATGTGCATACATTTTGTGACAACAATAAGTTGAAATTGGTTGATTTTTGGGCAAAACTAGCTAACGGGAACGTAGGTTACATTTAAATGTCAAAGTTGTAACCGCAATTAATTTGCTCATATTACATTAAATTCATCCCCGTAAAATTTCTTATGACGTATTGTAACTAGTTAAATCATATGTAACGTTTTTTTCGCTTAAGTTGTTTCATGAATCTTAAAAAAAAGTAATTTTAGCGAATGTCAAAATTGTAACCATGTCAAATTTGATGTCAAAATTGTAACCATGTCAATATAACCATGTCATAAAAAAAATATGCGCATTGAATTTTTTAATGTTCTACATCAGAAAACATTTATTTATGAAATAAGAAACACAAAAAATATCATGGCACGGTTGTGCTATCAATTTGAAATTTCATTTTTCCAATTAGCTCAGGTTAAAGGTTCTGGAGAATCGCCCATATGTCAAATTTGATGTCGAGTTTTTTTTCTTCATTTTCTGAGTTTGTGTACCGCTGAAAAATAAAACGAAAAAATGAATCGAGAAAATGTGATTAATGTTATTGTCAGTTTGTAGATAGATAACTCGGCTTCATTAGATCCGGTCCGAAAATTTGAAACTTCACAGCGAAAAAGAAGGATAAATTATGTGTCTTGTTTAGCTCGTTAATCTCTTTTTTAAAAGAAGTTTTATCCTTGGGGTGCTCCAAACCTCTTCTTCATTATTTTCGCTATAGAATACATAATAATTTCAATAATAATTGAAATTAAAATAAAACACCCTAATAATATCGAAAAACTGAAAATCTTGTGCCAAAATTTCACTTTTGGCACTTTTCTTCTTCTTTAATCAGATAAGCATGCGTACAAAAATAGTTGCAAGATTTGCGCAGACCTGTCAAGCAGGTTGCAGTTTTGAACAAATGATAGTTGCACATTTGCTTTTTTGAATACCATGCAAATGATCGATTTGGGCAACCATGCAATTATGAAAAGGGCCTTTAATGTAAGACCGATAACCGTGACCGAAACAAACGGTTCCCGGTTATATATCGGTTTTCTATTTATCAATGACTATTATGATTTTAAAATCTTTTGAAATTTTGACCAAAACAGAAAATCGGATTTTGAATTTCAGTGAAATGGAAAAACGCGAAAAGCAACTTTTTACCAACGAGGCCTTTCTTGCTGCCATTTACCTCGACTTGAGGTATCAAATTATTTTGTCATCGATTGAAAAGCAGCAAGCCGTCGATACGTTGACTAAATTGTACTCAGGATGCACGAGGCGGTGAAACAATCGGATCAAAACACTGCATCGCGAAGAGCACGTGTGGAGTTCACGCATCAAAATGGTTCATGCGATGACCTTGAAGCAGTTCTGTTAGGCTTAGAAAAAGACAGAGAGTTCTTCGACGAGTCTCCACATACTTCATCTCCAGCTAACGAGATTCGACCTCTTTTGTTAGAGTTTGGGAAGATGAAAAGATTGGACAGAAATATTAACATTCTTTTTTGGTGGCAAGAAGAACACTTGCGAAAACCACACTTGTTCGAATTGTCCAAAGTCGCGTTAGCTGTGCCACCTACTCAAGTAAGCGTCGAAAGATTATTTTCTGGTATCAAGTTTTTGATCGGTCACTTGAGAGCAAGTATGAAGAACGACGCCGTTGATGCGATTTCGTTAATCCGAACCAATCAGCGTTTCAGCGGTGCGAGTTATTTTTAATTTTTATTAACTTTGTTACAACTAGTTTATTGAATTTGTTACAACTAGTACACAATCCACATTCGACACTGTAAATTTAAGTGTGGACATTTATTAATTGTATGAAATAAATAAAGTCAACACTGTAAAATTTAAAATTGTATTTGAAAAACTTTGTACCTAAGACCGTTAACCGGACCGAAAAAATAACGGCACCCGAACCGTTTCAGTGAAAAAATGAAAAACCCGACCGATAACCGTAACCGAAATAAAAAAATAACCCGACCCGTAACCGGACCGAAATTTGTTTCGGTTTTCATGCCTTGGTTATTATACAATTATTCCGTACGTTTAATAACAGACTTGAAGACCCACTGGCTGCTTCCACTACATCTCGATAGTTAATATTTAAGAAATGTGCTACTATGTATTAGTATAAAGGTCAAAACAGAATTGCGACTGCGACGGCCGACTGCAACTGCGATTTATGCCAATTGCAACGGCAACTTCTATTCTGACATAAAAGCGTGACATTTTACGTTGTATTTGAAAACTAATTTGGCATAATATATATATATATATATATATATATATATATATATATATATATATATATATATATATATATATATATATATATATATATATTAATTAAAGTGGAATAAAACTTGTTTGGATTTGAATTTCAACAAAATATGAATATATATAAAATATTGAGGTTGACGGCGATTTTAGAAATTTGCTCAAACGCCGACTTCGACTTCGCGTCGCTGTGCCACGGAGCAATAGCAAAGACAGCAGCTTTTTGTGTTGTTACGCAATGATTGTTTGTAATAGTGAAATGTCACATATTTTGACTCTGGTCGGGTGGTTATATAAATTAGTTCATTACTAATTGGAGTGTCTGTCTGTGATTTCAAAATAATTGTGTTTTTTAAATTTTATATGGATATTTACATGATTTTTAAACGAAATCACGCATTTTTAAAATTTTTGTCTGTCTGTATGTCTGTGTTTCAAATTTTCACACATGTACAGTTCAAGTGACAATGCAATCTGACCATTTTATATATACGAGTTAACCTTCTAGCTCAGAAGGTGCACTTCTCAGCAGGGCTGAGAAACATTTACCACTGCCGTCGTGGCTCAGCTGAGACATGCAAACAAAAAATATTAAAAAACATAAAAGATCAAAAACATCAAACAAAGAAGCGTGCAAGCGTACTAAAAAGGGAGTGGGGCACGCAGAAAGTCACGCCACATTGAGAAGGGTCCTTTTAAGGACAACTTCACTAGTTAGCAAGCTAAACACACTTCTATTGTTGTTAGTATTTATACCACTGACATATAGTATCGGACTGCTAAATGAGCAAAATCCCATAAAAAAATGGCACCAAAAACTATTCCTGCCTCGCTCCCACGTTAAATCCCAATGAACTGTAATTGTCAGCGCATGTCAGCAATATAAACATAATTAGAAAAAAAATAGACAGGTATAGTTTTCGTTCTTCTGTCTCACTCTTGAGCTATTTTGAAAACTTCGCTAAACAGGGGAAATAACCGTCGCGGTTTTGGAATAAATACATTTATTTAATGAAAAAACTGCTAATAAATAAAAATGAGTGTTAATTATAACAAACATCTTATCACTTATTTTCTCCTAAATTCGAAGAAATTTTTTTGGTTTGCATGAAAAAGGTTTTCTATTTCTGGAGAAAAATGGTGCCATTCAGCATCGTCAATCAGTAGTCCATTACTATATGTCAGTGATTCATACGCATGCGATTAACGGGTTCGAACCGTGTTAGAGGAATTAAGGTGCAAGAGAGGTTCACCTCTCAGTTTGTAGTTATTCACTTTAAATGACGCGCGGCTTCTTAAGAAACCAGAGTCCACCTTGGCATTCATCAGTCGATGAACGAATATAACGTCATCGACCTCACGGCGCTTATGGAGAGAGCTTAAGTTGAGCAATTTAAGACTGTTCTCATAAGGCGGAAGAGCAAGTGGGTCATCCCACGGGAGGTGGCTGAGTGCAAACCGGACAAACTTCCTTTGAACCGATTCGATTCTACTAACATGGGAGGAGTAGTAAGGAGACCATACCTGGGAAGCGTAGTCAAGCAAAGACCTAACCAAAGATACGTACAGGTGTTTAGTGATGAGGGGTTTGTTAAACTCTTTGGACCATCTTTTTATAAATCCCAGGACTGAATTGCCCTTGGAGGAGATACAATTCATGTGGGTGGACAAATCCAACTTACTTTCTAACCTAACCCCAAGATCGATTACAGATTCAGTACCGGAGACCTTGTTGTCAAGGAAAGTATAGTCATAAGTTATAACACCACGCTTCCTACAAAAGTCATGATCTCGCATTTACTAATATTAAGCACAAGGTTGTTATTGGAACACCAAGAATAGAAGGTGTTTAGATCTGCTTGCAGAAGTTTGCAATCCTCTATACTCCTTATGTGGCGATATAGTTTGATGTCATCAGCGTAAATAAGGATTTTACAGTGCCTTAGCTGGGTAACAATATCGTCAATTGATAAAATAAAAAGGAGACGACCAAGTTGACTACCTTGCGGGACTCCAGAGGACGCTTCGATGTTCTTAGATTTGACTCCGCGGAATAGAACCTAGTAGGTTCTTTCGGCTAAGTACGTCTGGAACCATACCAAAAGGGCATGCGGAAAGCCTAATTTCTTTAGTTTAAGAACTATAATAGAGTGGAAGAGCTTGTCGAAAGCCTTACTAAAGTCTGTGTAGACACAGTCAGTTTGGCAGCCAGTAACAAAGCCTCTAACTGTGTGTGAAGAGAACTCCAGTAAATTAGTAGTAGTGGAACGGGCTGCAAGAAAACTATGTTGGTTTGTTGAGATAAGCCTCTTGCAGATAGGGGCGATAGCAGAATAAATAATAGATTCGAAGAGTTTTGGTATAGACGATAACTTCGCAATTGGCCTATAATTAGATATTTCGTTTTTACAGCTTTTTTTATGGACAGGTATTATAAAAGAATTCTTCCATAAGGTTGAGAAGCGCCCTTTATTTAGGGATTTTTGAAATAAACATAGAAGAGGAGACAGTAGGGCCCCTGCACAGGATTTTAGAACAGCAGGAGGAACTCCATCAGAGCCGGACGAGAAATTCTGCGGAAGTTCAGTTATATGTTTCGATATATCTTCCCTGGTTATAGACAGGGATAAGTTTTGAGCCGTTTGAATTGCTTTGATATGTCGAAAATTGTCTTCGTCTGGTTGGAAGACGGGGGACGAGAAAGATTTAAGGAAGAATGGTGCAAATTTGTCACAAATCTCGGATGAATTAGAGCTAAGAGAGTTCTCGTATTGCAACTCAACTTTTTTCTTAGTGTTGATAAATTGAAAGAATGCCCTAGGACCATCATACACTTTACCTTCCATGTTCCTGAGGTATTCTTTATAGAGGGCTTCGGAGAGGGCATGAAATTGGTCATAGCAATTGAGAAATGCATGGAAATTCACAGTGTCTTTCCGTTTTAGGTAGGTTTTCCAGAGTTTATTCTTCAAGTTTTTGGTACGTCTCCACTCATTGTTGTACCACGGGGGGGTTGATCTGGACGACTTTAACGGCTCAATAGGTGCACAGGATGCGAAGGTTTCATACAGGACGGAGTAAAATCTTGCTACATCAACATCCAACTCATTAGACGAGAGCAACAAGTTGAAATCAGCCGAAGTGAGCTTGGTTGAGAGTTCTTCGAGGTTGGCTTTTTTAAAGTTGAAGGTAAAGGTTGACTCCTCTGGGATTAGCTTATTGTTAAAAGTAGAACAATAGCTCAGTAGGAGAGGAGGGTGATACTTATCGACAGGCAACAAGACAATTGAGCTAGGCTCAACATTAATGTTGTCTGACTCGGAAAAGAATACAAGATCTAACAGCCTTCCTAAAATATTATTCACACCGCTCATTTGGCACAAACCCCAAGAAAATAAGGAATCCAGAAAGCTGGATTCCCTAGAACTAAGGTTGTTCTCAGGAAGGTAGTTATCGTCATTATCGCAAGTTACCCATTTCACATTGGGTAAGTTAAAATCGCCTACGAGTAGGAGTTCATCTTTGGGATCAATCATATCTAGGATATGATTTGTGCAAGAGATTAGAATATCGTAGAGGTTTTGACCTCTATCGTCAAGAGTGCTGAACATACTTATCTGGTGGGATGTAACAGCAAATTAAAAATAGGTTGTTCTGGACAAGGGAGACTTTAAGAGCGAAGATCTCAATGTCCAGAGAGTTTGAAAAATTAGGAAGCGTTATTAAGCAACAGTTGAGAAGGTTACTACAGGCAAGTAGTACACCACCTCCACGAGCCTCCGAGTCCAGCCGGTTTGGAAACATTGCTGATCTCCCTGCAAGAAACTGTAGCAGGATTAATAGCTTTAGCCCTCCTAAAGTATTCTTTAATTGCCTCGCACGTGGTTTCAGGGGAGAAACGCGAAATGAAAATATTTCGCGGTCTGGGTACCGTTCTCAAATTGGCGCAGGTTGCCGAAGACTCAGCATCCCCTGTGCCCGACGGTTCAATCACATAAACAGAAGAAGTTGTTGCCGGATCCGCTTCTGGGGTATAGTCTGAGCCCATTGCGAATGAGGGGGTGGGGACAGACAGACTAGTAGAGGGGTTTGCATGGGCAGCATCCGCAGCGTTGACTTTACGACTACGTCTGCGTTTACCATGCTTTCTACGGGTTTTCGGGTTGTTAGGAGCCAGCACGCACAGGGCGTTTACATGTAGTTGTATGCTGAGTTTTACTGGCCGCATCCAAATTGGGCACTCTGGCCCATACATGGTCAAATTGGATGTACATCGTAGGGCGGATGTACAACCAAAACTATCGATAGTTGGCCGGTCGGCCGACCAAAAATTGATACGTCAATCGGCTTGATGAAAATCAAACTAGGTTTGATTTTTTGAAGGCGTGGTTGGATTTTTTGGAGGCCTGGTCACCGGTGCTCCAACATGCATGAAAGTAGTGGCGTAGTGCTCCAACCGAACATCGAAAAACATTACATTAAAATAATTCATTAGCAGGATTTAAGTAATTTTAAAAATTGTTAATGAATTTTTGGATTTCAAAAAAGAAGAAACAAAGTCTTTGTAAAATATGAAATCCTTTAAATTAAATAAAAAATATGATTGCATTCTAAAGAAATGCTTTCAAATAATATTTCTTTTGTTGTAAGTTAAAAACTATAGTTAAAAATTAATTTTATTATTTTTGCTAAAATTTAACTGTTACTGTTGTCTTAAATCATATATTTCAAAATAAGTATTAATTTCTGATTTTTTCTATTGTAAGAGTTACGATTCCTGGTTGTAATTCATCCTTCTTTAGTTGAAGAACATCGAAACACGTCCTTCAGAAGTTTACTTTTAATGAAATCCTCTCGTTTTATTTAATTTCGAACAAAGATATTATTTAAATAAATTTTGATGCATTTGGATTATTCGTGAGCGGCAAATAGTAAATTATTCTTGTGTATGTCATTTCTACAATTCTAAAATTTCTGATAACATAAACATCCCCAAACTTGGCAAATTTTTTATTTCGTTTTCTTTTGGGCTGTTGGTAAATTTACGGAAATTTGCAGGGAGAACTAATATCTCCTTTTCTAGGGAAATATATCAATTTACACTCAAAAAATGCATCATTTAATTTATTCCATTGCAGGTTTTTACGTAAAAAAACTTACATAACCCTTTAGGTAGGGAAAATATTACCTTTTTAGGTAAGGAACAAGTAAAGCAGAGCCTGGCACTTGGAAGCCGAAAAAGCGAGTAGGACGAACGCAACTCACTGCCGCAAGAGCGTGTAGGAAAAAGGTTGTTGTTCGATGTTGTCCAGCTCTGAGGTAAAGATACAACAAAAATCATTCTTGAATCTTATGGCAAATTTTATGACTCTGTAATGTTGCTTCACACGTTTCCATTATAATTACTCCTAAACTCTGAGGAGATATTGCGGTTAAATATTTAAGATCTTCAAAACATGGACCGCGGATAAAAATCGCAAAGTGGCGGAGAGCCTTTCATTGGGTGAAATTTTATCCCTCATCATATTATTTTCATTTTTGATGAGAGTTGTCACTAATTCCAGTAATTTATAATATTTATAATGTTGGATAAACTCAACGAAGTATTGGAGGCACTCAAGGGTCTGCACATCAACACAGAAACTTGGGATCCAATATTGATTCATATACTATCTCAGAAATTATGCAAGGAGACAGTCACCCACTGGGAGGATGCACTGAGCTCCCATGACGCCAACTACTTTTTTTTTTTTTTTTTTTTTATGTAGCAGTGCTAAGCTCAGGAGTCACCCTTTGTACTACTAGTCCGTCATGTCATTTGTCACGTCATGGTGCAATGTCTAGCAGTAAGCTTAGTACGGGAGGGAGGGAGGGGGAATAGGGTAAGGATTATAAAGGTACGGGGGGGTATTGAAGAAGGTGGTGATGAACCCTGCGTTTGAACTCTTGGATGTTGTAGGAGCTCGGAAAAACTGACTGCGAGAGATTATTCCACAGTCGAGTTGTTCTATTTACAAACGAATTCATATCCTGTTGAGTGCGTGAAAGGGGGAGTTGCAGGTGGAGGGAGTGAGACGAGTGGGCTAATCTGGTGTTGCGGGTATAGGATTGCCGTGGAGGCAGGAGAGCGTTTAGCTCGGAGGAACAGTCACTATGATAGTAGCGATAAAATTTGGTCAGTGCTGCTACATTCCTACGGTGGCTCAAGGGGTCGATGGTGGAGCAAGCGGTATCGTCATTAATTAACTTAAGGGCCCTTTTTTGGACCTTATCTAACCATGCTAAGGTGGTTATTGGAGCGCCGCCCCAAACGAGGGAGTTGTATTCGAGAAGAGGCCGAATGTAGGATTTATAAATAACAGCACGGGCCGATGGCTGGAGGAGGAACTTGCACCTCTTGAGAAATCCCAAGCACTGGGATCCTTGTTTTGCGATTTGGAATTTGTGGTCATTCCATCGCAAGTCTTTGGCTAATGTCACACCTAGTATGTGTAGGGATGGATCGGCCTTTAGTACCACGTCATCCACTTTCAAGGATGGTGAGGTGTTGATCTTTTTCTTTGAAATAAGACAGTGCTTGGTTTTGTCGGGGTTGAAATCAACACGATTGTTCTTTCCCCACTCTAGAATGAGTTCAATGTCGTTATTAACAGAGATGGACATAATTTCCCGATCATCAAGACAGGATCTGGCATGAGTCTGTCTTGTATCGTAGCTGTACGAGTAACGTAAAGTACCGTCGTCAGCGAAGCTGAGAAGTGGGTTGGAGGGGATTGAAAGTAGGTCATTTATAAAGATGAGAAATAGGGCCGGTGATAAAATTGAACCCTGGGGGACCCCCGCAGAAATGGGGTGAGATTCAGATTTGACGCCATCCAATACTACCTTAATTGAACGGCCGGAAAGGAAACTTTCAACCCACTTATACAGATGCGAGTCAATTCCAATAGCTTTGAGTTTAGCTAACAAGGCTGAGTGCCATACTCTATCAAAAGCCTTAGAGCAACCAGACTAGACTCACCGGATCCATGCAGACTACGGCTGAGGTGTTCGGTAAGGCAAACTAAAAGATCACCAGTGGATCTTTTTTGTCGGAAGCCGTATTGTTTGTCGTTGATAAGTTGGTTGGATTCTAGGTATCCCATTAGCTTTTTGTTAATTATCGTCTCCATGGTTTTGGAGAGAATAGAAGTAATTGCTATTGGACGGTAGTTGGAGGGAAGGCTGGAGTTACCTTTTTTCGGTATTGGCTGGACATGGGCAAGTTTCCAGGAGTCTGGGTAAACTCCGGAGGAGTATGATAGAGCAAAAAGTTTGCGCAGAGGTTTAGCCAAAGGTGATGCGCATTGTTTTAAGACGACAGGGGGTATATTATCGGGTCCAGTGCATTTATTGACATCGAGCTCCTTGAGGCACCTGTACACCTCGCGAGTTCTGAAGAAAACCCTGGGCATTAAATGAGCGCTGTGCTCGAGAACTGGGGGTAGCATATCAGTTTGGGGTAAAGAAGAATTGGCAGCAAACAGAGATGCTAATAAATCGGCCTTGGATTTTCTGTCTGTTATCACCTTCTCATCGTGGATGAATGAAGGAGTTGTGGATGAAGTGAAATTCTTCTTGATGGAGCTTACCAAGGACCAGAAGTTCTTGCTACCAGAGGTTGCATTAAGGAGTTTACTTCTCAATTTGTTGTCAAATGAATTTTTGACATTCCTGATGGTGACTTTGCACGAATTTCTCAGTTTTATATACTCTAAACGGAGCGATTCACTCGGGGAGCTCTTGTAAGCACGAAAGGCGGCTTCTTTATTTCTGATTGCATTCATACATTCCTGATTAAACCATCTGTTGGGCCTAGCCTTCACAGATTTAGTTGTATGAGGAATGAACAAATGCATTCCTGCCTGTATGATCCTAGAGATACGGATAGCGGCAGCATTGACGTTTTTGTTTCGGAAACACAGGTTCCAGTCAGTAGATTGGAAAAAATTAATAAGCCCCAGCCAATTGGCCTTCCCATAATGCCATACAGTTCTTTTAACTGGTTTGGGAAATTTGAATGGGAAGCTAGCGCTAACTAAGCAGTGGTCCGAATTGCCGAGAGGTGAATCAACTGTGACGGTATATCGCGCTGGATGGGAAGTAAGGAAAAGATCAAGGAGATATCTTCCTTGACCAGCAGCATCAGGGACTCTTGTGGGATGATCCACAATTTGATGCAAGTTATTGATGTCTGCAAAGAGCTCGACGTCCTTGCCAGAAGCACTGGTGCCATTTGAGTAAGTCAGCCAGTTTGCATTGTGAACATTGAAATCACCCGCAACGATGATTTCACACTCAGGATTGGACGATAAAAATCCCGAGATTTGTTCGGAAATAGTATCAAAAGATAAGGTGGAGGCTTCGTTACTTATGTTAGGGCTTCTGTATAGGAAGCAGAAGAATATGACGTGGCTTTGGAAAATGATTTTAATCCAAAAATAATTAAAATCTGAAGTCGTGCTTGAATTTATTTTAAAAAAAGCCACGTCATCCCTAACATAGATGGCGATACCCCTATGGGGGGAGAGATTGTGTACTAAAGTGAACCCCGATACCTGGTAATGACCTAGGTCATTATCGGGTGATATTTGGGTTTCACTAAGTGCGAAGATTGGGGGTTTATAATTAGATAAGTGGCACTCAACAAAAGAGAAATTCGCATGAAGTCCACGAATGTTACAAAAGTCAATACAAAAATTTGACCTGTAACGGGACTTCGGTTGCGCAGGCTCAATCGCCACGTTCTCGGGGATATTTCCCGGAATTACACCTGCCGCAACCATCAGAGTCAATAAAATTTGTCCTCGTCAAAGTGTTATGCCTTTTGAGACGGGGCAAATTTCATCGACCGACAGATTTTAGCCGCGGCACCTGCATGACCGAGATGCGAGAGAGGGTAGGGAGCAAGGGTACTTACTTGAGCCAACCATAAAAGAATTCAAGGAATTCCTAGAGAAGAGATTCCGCACTCTCGAAGCCATAGGGGGAACCAAGCCAACAACACACAAACAATTCCTAGGAAAATCAGAACCGGTAAGAATTCATTTAACAAGGGCGACTGAATGCAGCCTATGCTAAAAGGATCACCCTCTTCGGACGTGTGTTCAATTCATTAAAATGAGTGTCAACGACCGAATCGCTTACATCAGGTCACATGGAAGGTGTCTCAATTGTTTGGGTACCTCACACTCCATCAGAACCTGCCCAAGTAGGGGCACATGTTTTAAGTGCCATAGACGGCAAAACACCTTACTACATTTGGAGGAGCTCAGTCATAGCAAGAGTCATCCAGAGCAACCAAGAAACGGAACCAAATCCGCTAAGGTCAACTTGGGGAGAAGGAACGAAGTTGACTGCAACCAAACACCAGATACACAAGAAATAGTTTCACTTCAATGCAGAGGGCAGCAGGGATGTAAACAGGTTAGTAAATCCGTCCTGCTAGCCACAGCACTCATTCAGGTCCACTCTAGTAAAACAGGGACTAAAACACTTAGAGCTCTCATAGACCAAGGTTCAGAGGTCTCATTCATTACTGAAAGGAGCGTCCAGCTTCTACAACTCGATAAAACAAACACTTTCGTGACAGTTTTCGGAATAGAAAACCAACAGTGTGGGCCAAACAAACATACAGTCAACTTTAGGCTCAGCTCTCGCTACGCTTACGATCACTACATAGATATGAATACGTTAGTAGTGAGGCAAATTTCAGCGGTACTCCCCACTCATCAAATTTTAGCACAAGATTGGTCACACATCAAGGGTCTCCAATTAGCAGACCCTCAATACTTTGAATCACGACGCATCGACGTACTCTTAGGAGCCGATGTCTACCCCGAACTAATTGAAGAAGGACAAATTAAAGGTCCTCCAGGAACACCATTAGCGCAACGTACCATCCTGGGATGGATTTTGTCAGGACCGGTGAAAAGTACCTGTCATAGTCTCAAGGTTGCAACTAGTCAAAACTGTGACATAAAGCAATTGTTACAACAATTCTGGGAATTGTTCCATTGACCGAAGAAAAACATCTCACTGAAGCCGACGCTCAATGCGAAGCTCACTTTAAGGCGACACACCGGCGCAGAGAAGATGGTCGATATGAAGTACAACTGCCGTTCAAGTCACATCCAGAACCACCAGCGCTCGGCGACTCGAAAGGAATGGCATTAAGAAGATTTTTTAACCTAGAGCGAAAACTGGAAGCACATAGCGAATTGAAACAAGAATACGAAAAGTTTATGGCTGAATATCTGGAATTAGGACACATGGAATTAGTGATTCCTGAAAACCACGATACTCACACACTCGGTAAACCATCCTACTTACCACATCATGCAGTGATAAAGGAGCAAAGTTCCACTACAAAAGTAAGAGTGGTATTCGACGCTTCCGCAAAAACCACTAATAATTCATCACTGAACGATCACCTACTAACGGGGCCCACCATCCAGGCAGATCTAGCATCCACCCTGCTGAAGTGGAGAACACATGCCATCGCTTTCACTGCTGATGTTGAAAAAATGTACCGGCAGATAAGAGTCACCCAAAAGGACGCTGATTACTAACGCATTCTTTGGAGGAGCGAGACAACGAAACCATTACAAGAGTACCGCTTGCTCACCGTTACATACGGAACAGCATCAGCACCATTCTTAGCCGTACGTACCCTTCAACAGATAGCAACCAACGCCGCGTCTCAGTCCGAAAGAGCGGCAAGGATAATTTTAGAAGATTTTAATGTGGATGATCTAATGTCAGGAGCAGATACAATCCCCGAAGCCCTTTATCTAATGGAAGAGGTACGAAAAATACTCAGAGAATCCGGTCTGCACCTACGAAAATGGACTAGCAATCATAACCAAGCGTTACGTGATATAGCAATTCAAGACAGGGAACTGAAAGGGCATCCCGAAGTTAACATCAACACTACTATCAAAACATTAGGGATTCATTGGAACCCCGTCACTGATACATTTCATTTTAAAATCAAGAACAATTCAAGAAAGGTGGAGACTAAGCGAGAACTATTATCAGAAATATCTCTACTTTTTGATCCATTAGGATGGTTAAGCCCAATAGTAATCTATAATATAAAAATAAGTCGGATTTTCCTTCCTGACGCTATAATTCCAGAACGCACGATCCGATTTCCTCGGTTTTGCATTCGTTGGAAAGGTCTCGGGCTCCGTGAGGTTTATAGCAAAAAAATTTCAACAGAAAAGCAGGCAGTTGGTCCATAGCAGCCATTTCAAGAGGGCGGATTACCATTGTCTTTACAACCCCTCGACATGGATATCAAATGAAAGGTTATGGTAAGTAGAACACCAAAAGCAATATAGTATACTCAATATATCGTTTGGTCCATGGCAGTCATCTCAAGAGAGCAGATGACCATTTTCTTCACAACCCCTTCGACATGGATATCAAATGAAAGAGTATGATAAGTAGAACACCATAGGCAATAAAGTATACTCAATATATCGTTTGGTCCATGGCGATCATCTCAAGCGGGCGGATTACCATTTTCTTCACAACCCCTTCGAGATGGGTATCAAATGAGAGAGTATGATAAGTAGAACACATAAGCAATATAGTATACTCAATATATCGTTTGGTCCATAGCGGTCATCACCAGAGGTTGGATTACCATTATCTTCACAATCCTCGATATGGATTTCAAATGAAAGGGTATGATAATAGAACACCATAAGCAATATAGTATGTATACTCAATATATCGTTTGGTCCATGGCGGTCATCTCAAGGGGGAGGATGATCATTTTCTTCACTACCCCCTCGACATTGGTATCAAATGAAAGGGCATTATAAGAAGAATGCCATAGACTATGTCATTAGATTCATGGCGGCCATCTCAAGAGGGCGGATTACCATTTTTTTCACAACACCGAGACATGGGTATCAAATGAAAGGCTATGAAAAGCAGAACACCATAAGCAATATAGTATACTCAATTTATAATTTGGTCCATGGCGGCCATCTCAAAAGGGCGGTTTACCATTTTCTTCACAACCCCTTCTAGATGGGTATCAAATGAAAGAGTATGATAAGTAGAACAATATAAGCAATATAGTATACTCAATATATCGTTTGGTCCATAGCGGCCATCTCGAGAAGGCGGATTACCATTTTCTTCACAACCCCTTCGAGATGGGTAGCAAATGAGAGAGTATGATAAGTAGAACACCATAGGCAATATAGTATACTCAATATATCATTTGGTCCATGGCGGTCATATCCCAAAATCAATTTTCCCAGATTTGTTCTTTTTTCAATATAGCTTTTTCCTATCGCAGACTGTGTCCCCATAATCTTATTTTATTGAAAGGCGTTGCAACGCACGCGGGTTTTTGCTAGTTTAAGCTAAAATACTAATGCAAAAGGTATGGCTTGAAAAAGGCGAATGGGATGAGCAACTACCTCAAAAGCTTAGCGAGACATGGCGTAACTTCAGGAACCAACTTCACATGATCGAGGAACTTACAATTCCACGCTGGTTATAAACACACAAGGATGAAGAATATGAGATACATGGATTCTGTGACGCGTCAAATCTAGCTTATGCAGCTGTACTATACGTAGTCGTTAAGTCTAACGATAAAACAAAATCATCACTACTGTTTAAGATGTCCGTTACTTCTCAATTCTTGTCGACTAGCGATCATCGGCGAACATCAAATCGGTTACTGTTTGAGATTAAAATAAATATCATTCTCAGTTGTGTAGTGTTAGGCGTGTTGACCAGTCGATTGAATCCAAGTTATTGTAAATCATAATAATTAATCAATATCATAATAAAGAAGTTTATTGTTATAATCAAAGTTGTTAAATTATAATAAATAATCAATATAATAATAAATTATATGTGAAGTGGTTGAGCAAAAATTTTAGTTTCAATTAAATTCAAACAAAAAAAAAGTTCAAAACATTTTTTGGTGCCGAAACCCGGGAATTAAGAGTGATATCATATCGCGGAACTTTGCACGTGAGCTTCAACACCACATCAAAGGGAATGGATAATAAATAAGCTAAGTACCTCTCAAGTTAATTATTTATCAATAAAAATTATAATTCAACGGAAACAGCAACTGTATTTTCAAGCCATTGCATATTTTTCCCAAATCATTTACTTGCAACGCCACGAGGGACAAGATTAAAACATGGACAATTACTAATTATTACAAGTGTATGTAATTTCATTTAAAATGTGCAGCTTATTATGCTCGTAAGGGTCATTTTAAAGGTAGCATAAAATGTGAACAGTTAAAACCAAATAACCTTTACCGGAATTTTCGCAATTCATCAACTAACGGCAGTGTGGTGATTGAACAATTGATAGCATGCTAGAGTGAAACAATAGACAATAGACTTGAGAATACACTAACCTGCAATTTTATTCCTGTGGATTTAACGTTTTTAGATTGTATTGAAATCTTAAATAAAATTAAATAATCATATTTTATTAAAAACATTTCCTATACATATTATGAACAGCTTCGAATTTAATTTTGTTTAAATGTTGTTGGAAGTTTTTTTTTTTAACATTTAAGCAGTTGAACTTTTAACAATTCCATAGTGGTGCTTTGCGGTATATATTGTTAAATCAATACATAAACATTTAAATAAATTCAATTACTAGTAAATTCAGCCACGCCAATTTTTTCGTAAGCTAGCTAACAGTTGCATATTTAGATAAGCATGGCAGATGTTAATTTATTAAAGGTTGAACGTGGTCGCATTAAGGGTTCCTTGACAAAATTAAAAAATTTTTCTGACAACATTCCAGGTGACAAAACAATTGAAGATATTCAAACAAGAATGGAAAGACTTGAAGAACTTCAAAGAGAGTTCAAATTAGTAGATGTCAAATTAGTTATGAATGTCGTCGAATCCGAGTACAGTGCATTTGAGGATAAGTACCTGGAAACCAGGGCATCACTACTAGTGATGAGCAAAGGCAAGAACAAGACAAGACTAATCTAGTCTTGTTCTTGTCTTGTTCTTGTTCAGTCTGTCTTGTTCTTGTTCTTGCAAGCATAGCTAAGTCTTGTTCTTGTTCTTGTTCTTGCAAACATACCTAAGTCTTGTTCTTGTTCTTGCTCTTGCAAATATGCGTAAGGCTTGTTCTTGTTCTTGTTCTTGCAAATATACCTAAGGCTTGTTCTTGTTCTTACTAAATGTGCAAGACCAAGACAAGGCAAGACAAAACTGCAAGGCCAAGGTATTTTCTCGCATGTAGTAGGTATTGTATGTTGATTTTATAAAATGGTTATTGAAAAAAACCTAGACTTTAATAAAAAAAATTATATCCAAACAACAAAATGCAAAAAAATTGATTTTAAAACTATTATAATTTTAGCGTCAGTCAGTCAGCGTCAAAAGTTTGTATACACCGAAAATTTACTACCTTTGAGGTGAGAATTCCACATGGCTTTTTTATTAAACAAATCAGTTTCACGACTGCTCTTGGTGACGTTATTATGTTTGCGCCCCTGAAAAATTCGTATGGGAAAAAGTTAGGCGTAGACATTTTTCTGTCAAGTGTGTAAGCAACAAATTACAACGGAAATATTTTGAAGCAAAAGTAAACCAGTATTATACCCATTACTTATTATAAAAAATTAGGTTGTTCAAGTATGATTCATTAAAGAAGAAATGTCGTGTATGGGCACAAAAAATTATTAAATCTCTTTGCAGCAATACAAAAACTTGCCCACGCTCCTGTCGTTCTTACGATGCGATGTAACCAATGTGGAGGCCTTGAAAATATTACATACATTGAGAAAAGAATTTTTTTAGAGCATTTTTTCTTTTCTAGTAAACTACTTGAACTACTGAATACTATAGATTCTTCTTTCTAAATCCATTCTGATTCGATTAATGCTGTTAAGAATTACCAACAATTATTTATGGATTGGTTTTTTCCTGAAGTCGGTTTTTTAAACCTTATTTTTATCTTAATACTAGCAAAAACCCGCGTGCGTTGCAACGCCTTTCAATAAAATAAGATTATGGGGACATAGTCTGCGATAGGAAAAAGCTATAGTGAAAAAAGAACAAATCTGGGAAAATTGATTTTGGGAAATGAAATGATATATTGAGTATACTATATTGCCTATGGTGTTCTACTTATCATACTCTTTCATTTGATACCCATGTCGAAGGGGTTGTGAAGAAAATATTAATCCGCCCTCTTGAGATGGCCGCTATGAACCAAATGGTATATTGAGTATACTATATTGCATATGGTGTTCTACTTATCATACTCTCTCATTTGATACCCATCTCGAAGGGGTTGTGCAGAAAATGGTAATCCGCGCTCTTGAGATGACCGCCATGTACCAAGCGATATATTGAATGTATTATATTGTTTATGGTGTTCTTCTTATCATACTCTTTCATTTGATACCCATGTCGTAGGGGTTGTGAAGCAAATGGTAATCCGCCTTCTCGAGATGGCCGCTATGGACCAAACGATATATTGAGTATACTATATTGCGTATATTCTTCTACTTATCATACTCTTTCATTTGATACCCATCTAGAAGGGGTTGTGAAGAAAATGGTAAACCACCCTTTTGATATGGCCGCCATGGACCAAATTATAAATTGAGTATACTATATTGCTCATAGTGTTCTACTTTTCATAGCCTTTCATTTGATACCCATGTCTCGGGTGTTTTGAAGAAAATGGTAATCCGCCCGCTTGAGATGGCCGCCATGAATCTAAGGACATAGTCCATGGCATTCTTCTTATAATGCCCTTTCATTTGATACCAATGTCGAGGGGGTAGTGAAGAAAATGATCATCCTCCCTCTTGAGATGACCGCCATGGACCAAACGATATATTGAGTATACTATATTGCTTATGGTGTTCTACTTATCATACCCTTTCATTTGAAATCCATATCGAGGGGTGTGAAAATAATGGTAATCCAACCTCTGGAGATGGCCGCTATGGACCAAACGATATATTGAGTATACTATATTGCTTATATTGTTCTACTTATCATACTCTTTCATTGGATACCCATTTTGAAGGGGTTGTGAAGAAAATGGTCATCTGCTCTCTTCAGATGACTGCCATGGACCAAACGATATATTGAGTATACTATATTGCCTTTGGTGTTCTACTTACCATAACCTTTCATTTGATATCCATGTCGAGGGGTTGTAAAGAAAATGGTAATCCGCCCTCTTGAGATGGCTGCTATGGACCAAACGGCTGCTTTTCTGTTGAAATTTTTTTGCTATAAACCTCACGGAGCCCGAGACCTTTCCAACGAATGCAAAACCGTGGAAATCGGATCGTGCGTTCTGGAATTATAGCGTCAGGAAGGAAAACCCGACTTATTTTTATATTATAGATAATATGAGGAATCTTCATTTTTGTATGGATTTAACAGAAGAAGGACTAGTTTCCTAAACACCAGAAATTGAATTAAAGTAACAGACCACCCAATTGGATAAAAAAAGAGTAGGCAGTGTGGAACATCTACCTAAATCTTTTCGGAAGATTTTGCTTCGAAATGCAAAAATATTGATTCTGAATCTCGTTGACATGCAAAGTCATTATGTACTTACATATGTACAAATGCTTTTACAATTATCATACTAAATATGTATATACACATATCCATGTATCTATCAAGGCAAGCGGTAGTTTGCCGAGTTCGTAAGGGCAAACAGCTAATGCCTTATTTACGCCTAAACATAGAAAACAAGGTGTTTTTTTTATAAAATTATGCGATTTATCACCTTTTTATAAGCAATATAAGTAATTTTTCATTTGTAACCGATAACCAAAATATAAATAATTTATTATTCCATGAGTTTTTTTTCTTATCATTCTTCGTTTTCTTTATTTTTACATTTTTTACATTTCGAATCGAACTTTTTTCTTCTCCTTCAGTCTAAAAAAGTGGGTACTCAAAATTATTCTGTCAGATGGCGCTCTAAGTTATTTCAATTGCTCAATAAATGAGATGGTGCTACTAGTTAGTCGAAAAGTGTTTACTCGAACTGTTGATGCTAGATGGCATTAGATGATTAACAAAATGTATTCATTTAAAGTGGTTAGTCGCAACTATGGTATCAGATTGCGTTAGGTACTATAAAAAACATGTAGTTCACAGTACAAATGTACAGTAAAATTTTGAAATACTGAATGCCGACGAATGACATATTCGTTACAAGTTAGTCAAATCCAGCACTGTTGATGTCAAATAGCATTTCCTATCATTTCGATGATAAACAAAAAGTGTACGCATGGTACGCGTCTCAAGAGGGCGGATTACCATTTTCTTCACAACCCCCTCGACATGGGTATCAAATGAAACGGTATGATAAGTAGAATACAATAAGCAATATAGTATACTCAATAAAAAGTTAGATCCACCGAGGCCACCTCAAGAGGACGCAGTACCATTTTCTTCACAACCCCCTCGACATGGGTATCAAATGAAAGGGTATGATAAGTAGAAGACAATAAGCAATATAGTATACTCAATAAAAAGTTACATCCACCGAGGCCACCTCAAGAGGACGCATTACCATTTTCTTCACAACCCCCTCGACATGGGTATCAAACGAAAGGGTATGATAAGTAGAATACAATAAGCTATGTCTTTATATCCATGGCGGCCGTCTCAAGAGGGCGGACTACCATTTCTTCGCCACCACCTCGACATAGGTATCAATTGAAAGGGTATCATAAGTAGAATACCATAAGCGATATAATATACTCAATATCTGGTTAGATCCATGGCGGTCATCTCAAGAGGGCGGATTACCATTTTCTTCACAACCCCCTCGACATGGGTATCAAATGAAAGGGTATGATAAGTAGAAGACAATAAGCAATATAGTATACTCAATAAATAGTTAGATCCACCGAGGCCACCTCAAGAGGACGCATTACCATTTTCTTCACAACCCCCTCGACATGGGTATCAAATGAAAGGGTATGATAAGTAGAATACAATAAGCTATGTCTTTATATCCATGGCGGCTGTCTCAAGAGGGCGGACTACCATTTCTTCACCACCACCTCGACATAGGTATCAATTGAAAGGGTATCATAAGTAGAATACCATAAGCGATATAATATACTCAATATCTGATTAGATCCATGGCGGTCATCTCAAGAGGGCGGATTACCATTTTCTGCACAACCCCCTCGACATGGGTATCAAATGAAAGGGTATGATAAGTAGAAGACAATAAGCAATATAGTATACTCAATAAATAGTTAGATCCACCGAGGCAACCTGAAGAGGATGCATTACCATTTTCTTCACAACCCCCACGACATGGCTATCAAATGAAAGGGTATGATAAGTAGAATACAATAAGCAATATAGTATACTCAATAAAAAGTTAGATCCACCGAGGCCACCTCAAGAGGGCGCAGTACCATTTTCTTCACAACCCCCTCGACATGGGTATCAAACGAAAGGGTATGATAAGTAGAATACAATAAGCTATGTCTTTATATCCATGGCGGCCGTCTCAAGAGGGCGGACTACCATTTCTTCACCACCACGTCGACATAGGTATCAATTGAAAGGGTATAATAAGTAGAATACCATAAACAATATAATATACTCAATATCTGGTTAGATCCATGGCGGTCATCTCAAGAGGGCGGATTACCATTTTCTTCACAACCCCCTCGACATGGGTATCAAATGAAAGGGTATGATAAGTAGAATACAATAAGCAATATAGTATACTCAATAAATAGTTAGATCCACCGAGGCCACCTCAAGAGGACGCAGTACCATTTTCTACACAACCCCCACGACATGGGTATCAAATGAAAGAGTATCTTAAGTAGAAGACAATAAGCAATATAGTATACTCAATATCTGGTTAGATCCACGGCGGTCATCTCAAGAGGGCGGATTACCATTTTCTTTACAACCCCTTCGACATGGGTATCAAATGAATGGGTATGATAAGTAGAATACAATAAGCTATGTCTTTATATCCATGGCGGCCGTCTCAAGAGGGCGGACTACCATTTCTTCGCCACCACCTCGACATAGGTATCAATTGAAAGGGTATCATAAGTAGAATACCATAAGCGATATAATATACTCAATATCTGGTTAGATCCATGGCGGTCATCTCAAGAGGGCGGATTACCATTTTCTTCACAACCCCCTCGACATGGGTATCAAATGAAAGGGTATGATAAGTAGAATACAATAAGCAACATAGTATACTCAATAAATAGTTAGATCCACCGAGGCCACCTCAAGAGGACGCATTACCATTATCTTCACAACCCCCTCGACATGGCAACTTATTGATCATGAATTTGGAAAACGAGTAACCCTTAGTGGTCAATGTAAAAATTGTTCGTACACTCAAAAGATTCGTAAATCGGAAATGATTTCGGCAGCACCTGTTCTCATAATACAACTGAAATTATTCGAACAGAAAAATAAAAAGTTTATTAAAATTGAGCAATGCGATATCAAAGCTGTCACTTCTGCAAAATTGCATATAGGAGGTTCAAATTATAAAGTGATTAGTGCTATATTCCATACAGGAACACTCGAACAAGGTCATTACATCAGCATGTTGAAACAAAAATCGAGCTGGTTATGGATCAATGATTCCATAGTGCAGAAAAAATCTTGGCCGAGAAACTCAAAAGGAGCTTATGTTTTTTTTTTACAATGACAATAATATTAGTTTGAATTCCTGCATTTTGCTATTTTGTTATTACCTACCTATAAAATAAATAAAAAAATATAATGAACAATTAAATACATAATATTTCTTTATACAGAAGATTATTTATTTTTTATTTTAGAATGTATTAAAACAAAAAAGAGTGATATCCCACCAAAAAAACATTAAAAATGTGAATTAGAAGTTCGTGGGCGCGGAAATTATTTATTGGGACAGTTTAAAACACACTTATAACAAAAAGAAGTGATATGGATTAGTCAAGATGTATCGTTAATAGCATGAAATAATTAAACACGTGCATTTACGAACGAATTCAAAGGAATTATACAACTGCCAATTTTTATTTAAAACTCAAAAAAGTAAGTATTATAATACTTTATTGAGTTTTAAATAAAAATTGGCAGTTGTATAATTCCTTTGAATTCGTTCGTAAATGCACGTGTTTACTTATTTCATGCTATTAACGATACATCTTGACTAATCCATATCACTTCTTTTTGTTATAAGTGTGTTTTAAACTGTCCCAATAAATAATTTCCGCGCCCACGAACTTCTAATTCACATTTTTAATGTTTTTTTGGTGGGATAATACTTTATTGAGTTTTAAATAAAAATTGGCAGTTGTATAATTCCTTTGAATTCGTTCGTAAATGCACGTGTTTACTTATTTCATGCTATTAACGATACATCTTGACTAATCCATATCACTTCTTTTTGTTATAAGGGTGTTTTAAACTGTCCCAATAAATAATTTCCGCGCCCACGAACTTCTAATTCACATTTTTAATGTTTTTTTGGTGGGATATGTATATCTGTGGATGCTCGAACAAAAGTGCGCGTCTCTAATAAAAACAGAATTCTTTAAAACAGAAAACTGAACAAGTCCAAACAAAAAATTTTCATTTCAACCGAATTCTAAGAATGAAGCTTTTGCAGAAATAAAATTCAAAAAATTCTCTATACCTTCTCTGAGCAACGAGCAAGAAGGCTTCCTTAGAGAAAGCATTCTCAATTTTCCTTGTGGGTCGTGTGTGAATGGCCTAAGTGTTACATAGTGTTATTATGTACATATGCATATTTCCTTTATTATATTACATTATTTATTATTTTTCATTATTTATTATACATACTTCAAAAAAGGTGCTACATTTCACTTGTAGAAGGCATTTATAATTTATGATGACATGCCCAAGAAAATTCAATTTGATTTTGCGATTTGGGTCTTACAGTGATGACGAAGTTATAATAATGTAAAATACATTCACTTACAGTGAAAACGTATGTAGGTGTGAATTTCTCTTTTAAGGCCGATTCACACACATCAGTCACGTCACGTCTCAGTTACGTCAGTTCCGAGAAGCAGAGCCACAAAAAATATGCTTTCTTTGAGAGTAACTTTCTGAATTCCGGCAATTTGGAAGGAGTCTTTATCTTTATTCTTAGTTTTTTAACTCTGGAACTTTTCGTTAGCGCCCTACGCTTTTTTACATTTCGAAAAGTAGATTCTTTCTATGAACTGGCTAGATCAACAAAAACTTTACATTTATTTTTGAAGTGTTAACTTCATTAGGCACGATTGACACTTTTTCGACAAGGGTAAAAATCAAAGAATTCGTGTCATGCGCACTTTTGTTGCACACCCGTTTCGAGATCTCCGACGGAGAGGTTGGGTTCGACCTTGAACCATTTGGGCCGCTGTTGGAGGGAGCATAGGTACTCGTGCTGCCACCGCTTCCAGAAGTGTTGATGCATTTGCAGCAATAGTCGCCATCGCCCCTGCAGGGATGTTGTTGTTGGAGTAATAGGCATCTCTGAGAGGCTGGTAAGAGGTTGTCCTATAATGAAGTGTCCTGGAGTGAGTGCATCTAGACTTGAGACGTCATCGGTGACGGGTGTGAGTGGTCTGGAGTTGAGCAGCCCTTCGATTTGGACCAACAGAGTGTACATTTCTTCATATGTAAGTTTTGTGGCACCTATTACTTTTCGCAAGTGCGTTTTTACACTTTTCACACCCGCCTCCTATAGTCCGCCAAAATGAGGTGCTGCTGGAGGAATAAAATTCCAACAAATTCCTCTAGAGGAGACAAAATGTGAAAAGGATGATTCTTTATACAAGATCTAACAAGGTTTTCAATATCATTTAAGTGCCGAGCTGCTCCTACAAAATTAGTCCCATTGTCACTGTATATAGTATGAGGAAGTCCACGTCGGGACACGAACCTCTTTAGGCAGGCTACAAACGTGTCTGAGGTCATATCACCTGCTAGCTCGAGATGTATTGCGCGTGTACTGAAGCATACGAATACAACAATGTAGCCCTTTAGTGAACGAGCTCCTCTGCGCACTAACAGTGTGAAAGGGCCAGCATAATCTACGCCGAGGTTTTCAAAGGGTCTGTAAATACCTACTCGATGCTTCGGTAAGCATGCCATCATTTGCTGGGACGTGGCAGCTCGATGGCGTACGCAAGTGAGACATTTGTTGATATGTGCCTTAATGAGTGTCCGACAGCCTAGGATCCAAAATTTCTGGCGAATTATATTCAATAGTAAGGACGTTCCATCGTGAAGATGTGTTTCATGCAATTGTGAAATTAATCGCTCGACAAAAATATGGTCAATCGGGTGTTTAGCATCATAGTGGCATGGCGCATGTTCGATGCGCCCACCGAGGCGAAGGATGTGATTTTCGTCCAGAAATGGCGCTAACTTCAGTAATGAGCTTGATGAGGGTAGCTGTTGCTTGGATTCCAGTGCTTGTATTTCCTTGTGAAAGACCTCACCTTGCGCCCATAGGACGCAGCCACGATTTGCGTATTTGAGATCTTCAGATGTCAGCCATGGGATTTTTCTTAAGTTCTTGGAGAGTTTTGCAGTGTCTTATGAATTGGAAACATCTTCCCAGGACGCGAAGGATGTGCGTCAAGGAAGATCGATCATTGAACAATGAAGGCAGTATATCATTATTGATTGTCACATGGAAAGCGTCTATATATCGCTCTCGTTTTTCCACATTAGCAGCGGCTTCAGCGTCAGTCTCTGTGGCAGGGTTAAAACGACTAACCTTATTCCATTGTGTCTTTAACCAAGTCGGCCCTTGCCACCATAGCTCTGAGTTGATAAGGTCTCCGGCGAGAACTCCGCGGGAAGCTTGATCTGCAGGATTTTCAGCTGATGTCACATGATACCATTGGCTTCGTAGGAGTACCGATTGGATGATTGATGTCCGGTTTCCTACAAAACATTTCCATTTGCGGGGAGGTGATGATAGCCAGTGCAGGACTACTGTTGAGTCAGTCCATCCAAAGCATCTTTGGGCTCGGATGTTAAACGTTGAGCTTATGAACTTCATTAATTTTGCCAATAAAGTTGCTCCACACAATTCGAGTTTTGGTATGGACAACTCTTCGATGGGTGACACTCGAGTCTTTGCTGTCACGATGTTGACACGAGCCATGTCGTTTTGTGATGTCGATCTGCAATAAATGACAGCAGCATATGCGGCTTCGGAGGCATCTGGGAATCCGTGTAACTCAGATGATGACACTGATGAGTGTATCCATCTGGGGATGCGCAACTGCTGCAGATGAGCCAGGTCCCTTCGCATCCTTTCCCAGCTACTAGCGTGCTCTATACAGATTTCATCCCAGTCATAATGTTTAAGCCACAAATGTTGGAGCAGTATTTTGAACGTGATAGTGACTGGCGCTATTAGCCCCATGGGGTCAAATACTCGACTTGATTCAGATAAGATAGTTGTTTTTGTTGCAGTGACGTGTTTCGGAAGCGTGACTTCAAAGGTGAAGCAATCAATATCGGGAATCCACCTTAGTCCTAATACTTTTAAGCTTTCAGGATTATCTTCAATTTGTAAGGACTTGGTGCAGTGTTCATTGGCCGATATTGCTTGGAGGAAAGCCTTAGAATTTGATGCCCATTTGCGCAGGGTGAATCCTCTCAATTGAAGAAGTGTCGTAAGTTGTGAATGCAGAAGCAATGCAGTCTCTTTGTCGTCAGCACCTCCCAGCAGATCATCGACATAAAAGTTGTCTAGTAAAGCATTTTCTGCTAAGGGATATTGACCCTTGAATTCAATTGTCAATTGCTTCAATGAACGAGTGGCTAAAAATGGTGCAGCAGCAGTTCCATATGTTACCGTGTTCAGCCAAAAGTGCTTAATGGGCTCGTTTGGTTCGGACCTCCACAAAATCCTTTGGAAGTTCCTGTCTTCCCTGTGTACGAGAATTTGCCTATACATTTTTTCAATGTCAGCTACTATGGCAATTTTGAGTGATCTAAACGAAAGCAATATTGGTAGCAAGTCTCGTTGGATTTTGGGACCTATAAGTAATTTTTGATTAAGAGATTGTCCTGTGGAGGTTGGTTGTGATCCATTGAATACTACTCTAACCTTCGTTGTTGTGCTGGATGGTTTTATAACCGGGTGGTGTGGAAGGAAGGCATGTTCGCGGTTAACAACGAGTTCAGATTGTGGGATGGGTTCAAAGTGTTCTAATGTTCTGTACTCGTTCATGAAATCCGAATATGCGCGATGAAGTTGTGGATCCCTTTGAAGTCGTTTTTCGAGAAAGTTAAAACGCGACCGAGCAATTTGAAATGAGGTACCTAGGTCAGGGGTCTCCTTCCTAAATGGTAACCGTACAATATACCGATTGGTTACTGGGTCTACCGAGTGAGTGGATGTAAACAAAAATTCGCAGAATTCTTCTTCCTTAGTGTAGCTTGGTGATTCCTTTGGGATCTCTTCAATTTCCCAAAACTTGCGAAGGGTGGCATCGATGTCAGTAGTGTCGATGTGTAATAAACTGAGTGTATGTGTACCTCTGTTGAAATTCAGAGGCCCGGTGATGATGTATCCGAAAATTGTATTCTGTAATACCGGTAGGTTTGGTGATACATCAATACGACCATCTTGCAAAATATCGTTAAGCTGATCAGCACCCAAGAGAATGTCAATCTTTCTTGATTCATTAAAGTGTGGATCCGCTAAGTTGTATTTACAGAGGGTGGCCAAATTATTATACTCAACTGATTTTTTTGTAATAAAAGTACAAGTACAAGAAAGTTTTGATGGAAAGACTGGCCCCACAGACAGCAGAATGGTTCCCAGATGGAAATTTCATATTTATGCATGATTCTGCACCTTGTCACAAGGCCAAATCTATCACCAAATATTTAAAAGATAATAATATCAACACTTTGAACTGGCCTAGTAACTTCCCTGACCTGAATCCCATCAAAAATGTGTGGGCAGTCCTTAAAACTAAAATAGCCAAAGAAAAAATTGTAACCAATAAAAGAGAGTTGATTGAAAACATAATCAAAGCATGGCACAACACTCCGAAACTGCAACAGGTAGCTGTATCATGCATTGAAAGTATGCCACGTCGCATCCAAGCTGTACTAGCAGCAAAAGGAGGAGTTACTAAATATTAAAATTTTTTTTATTATTATTTTTAGTATAGATAAGGAATAAACTGAAGTTGCAAATGTTCAATTATATTTGAAATATGTTCAAATAAAATATTACAAAAATACAGAAAATTTTGCTTGAGTATAATAATTTGGCCACCCTCTGTATGTAGTAATTTCACGTCCTTGATGTGAAACGTCCTTGAAGGTTGTGGTGCTGTGAGTCTGTCAAGAATGTAAGCTTCTATTTGCCGTCTATGATTTGATGAAAATCGAGAAATAGTTGTGAAGGTGACAATGCCCTTTGTAATGGCCATTGGAATTTTTAATATGCCGCGAATAGTCATTCTTGCCTTGCCTCTTTGTAATCGTAGCCTTTGGACACATTCTTCCGATATGAACGATGATTGCGAACCGCCGCGTCGTCCAGTAGTGCTCGACATGAGTGAAGCGTTCCAAACTCATATTGATTATCGCTGTTGGAAGAATGGTTAATTTGTTTTGGTTTTCCTTGAACGCTGTGTAGGTGTTAATATGCGGTTGCCTTCCAGGTGTGCATTGGCCAGGGTTGGAAATCGAATTGGTGAGTGGTTGGGAGAATTCCGTGAAGTTCACCGTTTCTGACATCGAACTTCTAATTCACATTTTTAATGTTTTTTTGGTGGGATATCACTCTTTTTTGTTTTAATACATTCTAAAATAAAAAATAAATAATCTTCTGTATAAAGAAATATTATGTATTTAATTGTTCATTATATTTTTTTATTTATTTTATAAGTAGGTAATAACAAAATAGAAAAATGCAGGAATTCAAACTAATATTATTGTCTTTGTAAAAAAAAAAAACATAAGCTCCTTTTGAGTTTCTCGGCCAAGATTTTTTCTGCACTATGGAATCATTGATCCATAACCAGCTCGATTTTTGTTTCAACATGCTGATGTAATGACCTTGTTCGAGTGTTCCTGTATGGAATATAGCACTAATCACTTTATAATTTGAACCTCCTATATGCAATTTTGCAGAAGTGACAGCTTTGATATCGCATTGCTCAATTTTAATAAACTTTGCCTTAGCTTCTCATTGAGGAATTTAGCTTCTCCTCCGCTTTAGTCAGTAAATCAAACGATCGTACCATTATAGTCTAAGACGTTCGTTGCTCTTAGCCGTGCCTTTAGCTGTAGGTTACAGTGCAGCAGTTTGCTCGGCTAATCTCCGGCAATCCAAAAGGACATCGTCTGTGTCCTCTGTCACAATGAGGAATTCCAGGCGTTGCGTAGACCCATTTTGCCGGTATGCTCTCGTAACTCACCTGTAGGTTCATCGACCTTGGGCAGATTCATTACGTCACTTCCAAATTCTGTTCACTTCCCCAGCTTCTTCTTTTAGTTGTTACTCAATTAAATTGAGTGGGTTAGGGTAATTGAAATCCCACCAAAAAAACATTAAAAATGTGAATTAGAAGTTCGTGGGCGCGGAAATTATTTATTGGGACAGTTTAAAACACACTTATAACAAAAAGAAGTGATATGGATTAGTCAAGATGTATCGTTAATAGCATGAAATAAGTAAACACGTGCATTTACGAACGAATTCAAAGGAATTATACAACTGCCAATTTTTATTTAAAACTCAATAAAGTATTATAATACTTACTTTTTTGAGTTTTAAATAAAAATTGGCAGTTGTATAATTCCTTTGAATTCGTTCGTAAATGCACGTGTTTAATTATTTCATGCTATTAACGATACATCTTGACTAATCCATATCACTTCTTTTTGTTATAAGTGTGTTTTAAACTGTCCCAATAAATAATTTCCGCGCCCACGAACTTCTAATTCACATTTTTAATGTTTTTTTGGTGGGATATCACTCTTTTTTGTTTTAATACATTCTAAAATAAAAAATAAATAATCTTCTGTATAAAGAAATATTATGTATTTAATTGTTCATTATATTTTTTTATTTATTTTATAGGTAGGTAATAACAAAATAGCAAAATGCAGGAATTCAAACTAATATTATTGTCATTGTAAAAAAAAAACATAAGCTCCTTTTGAGTTTCTCGGCCAAGATTTTTTCTGCACTATGGAATCATTGATCCATAACCAGCTCGATTTTTGTTTCAACATGCTGATGTAATGACCTTGTTCGAGTGTTCCTGTATGGAATATAGCACTAATCACTTTATAATTTGAACCTCCTATATGCAATTTTGCAGAAGTGACAGCTTTGATATCGCATTGCTCAATTTTAATAAACTTTTTATTTTTCAGTTCGAATAATTTCAGTTGTATTATGAGAACAGGTGCTGCCGAAATCATTTCCGATTTACGAATCTTTTGAGTGTACGAACAATTTTTACATTGACCACTAAGGGTTACTCGTTTTCCAAATTCATGATCAATAAGTTGCCATGTCGAGGGGGTTGTGAAGATAATGGTAATGCGTCCTCTTGAAGTGGCCTCGGTGGATCTAACTATTTATTGAGTATACTATGTTGCTTATTGTATTCTACTTATCATACCCTTTCATTTGATACCCATGTCGAGGGGGTTGTGAAGAAAATGGTAATCCGCCCTCTTGAGATGACCGCCATGGATCTAACCAGATATTGAGTATATTATATCGCTTATGGTATTCTACTTATGATACCCTTTCAATTGATACTTATGTCGAGGTGGTGTCGAAGAAATGGTAGTCCGCCCTCTTGAGACGGCCGCCATGGATATAAAGACATAGCTTATTGTATTCTACTTATCATACCCATTCATTTGATACCCATGTCGAAGGGGTTGTAAAGAAAATGGTAATCCGCCCTCTTGAGATGACCGCCGTGGATCTAACCAGATATTGAGTATACTATATTGCTTATTGTCTTCTACTTAAGATACTCTTTCATTTGATACCCATGTCGTGGGGGTTGTGTAGAAAATGGTACTGCGTCCTCTTGAGGTGGCCTCGGTGGATCTAACTATTTATTGAGTATACTATATTGCTTATTGTATTCTACTTATCATACCCTTTCATTTGATACCCATGTCGAGGAGGTTGAGAAGAAAATGGTAATCCGCCCTCTTGAGATGACCGCCATGGATCTAATCAGATATTGAGTATATTATATCGCTTATGGTATTCTACTTATGATACCCTTTCAATTGATACCTATGTCGAGGTGGTGGTGAAGAAATGGTAGTCCGCCCTCTTGAGACAGCCGCCATGGATATAAAGACATAGCTTATTGTATTCTACTTATCATACCCTTTCATTTGATACCCATGTCGAAGGGGTTGTGAAGAAAATGGTAATGCGTCCTCTTGAGGTGGCCTCGGTGGATCTACTATTTATTGAGTATACTATATTGCTTATTGTCTTCTACTTATCATACCCTTTCATTTGATACCCATGTCGAGGGGGTTGTGAAGAAAATGGTAATCCGCCCTCTTGAGATGACCGCCATGGATCTAACCAGATATTGAGTATATTATATTGTTTATGGTATTCTACTTATTATACCCTTTCAATTGATACCTATGTCGACGTGGTGGTGAAGAAATGGTAGCCCGCCCTCTTGAGACGGCCGCCATGGATATAAAGACATAGCTTATTGTATTCTACTTATCATACCCTTTCGTTTGATACCCATGTCGAGGGGGTTGTGAAGAAAATGGTACTGCGCCCTCTTGAGGTGGCCTCGGTGGATCTAACTTTTTATTGAGTATACTATATTGCTTATTGGGTGGTGTGAATAAAAACTGAGTGCAAGTGTTCACTCCCATTTTTGCAGGGAACACTTAGTTTGGCGTGAATAAAAATAACCTTCGTTAGGTTTCGTTAAGTACTTCACTCTGTCATTTCCCCATATCAAGTGAACACTTCTTTTTGGTGTGAATAAAATTATGTTTTTACATTTGTTTGCGAGTGAACGCTCGTAAAAATTAAGGGTAGTGGCGAGGAGCTTTGAAACGAAAAATGTATGATGTAATTGATTTTTTGGATGAAATAGATGAAGAGATAATCGATGGAGTAAAAAAGTAAAAAGGAAAGTTCAACTTCAACAATTTTGTCAATTTATTAAAACTATGCTTTGTGGATAAATGCCATGTGTATAATCCAGAGCACCAATTGCACTAGGCAATTTATTTTTTGCCAACCATTCCTTTATTTCTTCACGTGAAGTCGGAGAGTTGATCCATTTCTCTCTAGTACTACAGACCTCCCAAATTATTTTGCCAATATTATTCTATGGATGCCAAGATATTCACCGACTTGAAAGCTCGGAAAACCTACATATCTTAAGAAGGTTTCAATTTTTCCAAGCTTTGGTATAGCACCCACCACTTTTACAAACTTCAATCTATACCTACAGCTATCATCGAAATCACCAAATCACCGCCCTTTGTTGGAATACGTAGCTAATATTTTCACGGGGGATTCCTGGATATATTTGGAGGACAAAATTGTTCTAGAGTGGGCTATCCACATTATCCACTAAGATACAGGGTGCTTACGAAGAATTGTATTTATTTTAAATTTACTTAAAGTTGAATAACTCGTAGACTAATTATGGTAAAGCAACATACTTAGGCTCATCTTTTATGTACATGTGAACATCTATGTCAAGTTGCGAATGAGGGCGTATGAGTATTTCAAATCTTTAAAACGGTGATATGGTCATATCTTATGAATGGCATTTCGTTCGGGTTAATGTATAATAACTTTTTCTGTAGATGATCTTCAAAACTTTGTGAACATTATTTTTCGATATAATTACCAACTGATATTTTGAGCCTAAAGCCCTTCCCTTGAGCCTAAACCCCTTATAACTCCTTATTAGGCACCCTAAAAGGAAGATCTCTGTAACCTTTGCAGCATGCACCCAATCATTTTCGCTATTTTTAGTATTTTACCTGTACTACTTTGCTTTTTGATAAAAATAAAAAGTTTGCCTGCTTTGATTCTTACTTGACGTACAACTTTGACACTTCAACACTTGAATCCCAAAATTTCCCATGAGTGAATTGCATTTGAATGAGGAAATTTTTATTCTCACCAAATCGAGTGTTCATTTTTAACGAATCACTCCACTCAGAAGTGTTCACCGTAAGTGAACACTAAGTTTTTATTCACACCGCCCATTGTATTCTACTTATCATACCCTTTCATTTGATAGCCATGTCGTGGGGGTTGTGAAGAAAATGGTAATGCATCCTCTTCAGGTTGCCTCGGTGGATCTAACTATTTATTGAGTATACTATATTGCTTATTGTCTTCTACTTATCATACCCTTTCATTTGATACCCATGTCGAGGGGGTTGTGAAGAAAATGGTAATCCGCCCTCTTGAGATGACCGCCATGGATCTAATCAGATATTGAGTATATTATATCGCTTATGGTATTCTACTTATGATACCCTTTCAATTGATACCTATGTCGAGGTGGTGGTGAAGAAATGGTAGTCCGCCCTCTTGAGACAGCCGCCATGGATATAAAGACATAGCTTATTGTATTCTACTTATCATACCCTTTCATTTGATACCCATGTCGAGGGGGTTGTGAAGAAAATGGTAATGCGTCCTCTTGAGGTGGCCTCGGTGGATCTAACTATTTATTGAGTATACTATATTGCTTATTGTCTTCTACTTATCATACCCTTTCATTTGATACCCATGTCGAGGGGGTTGTGAAGAAAATGGTAATCCGCCCTCTTGAGATGACCGCCATGGATCTAACCAGATATTGAGTATATTATATCGCTTATGGTATTCTACTTATGATACCCTTTCAATTGATACCTATGTCGAGGTGGTGTCGAAGAAATGGTAGTCCGCCCTCTTGAGACGGCCGCCATGGATATAAAGACATAGCTTATTGTATTCTACTTATCATACCCTTTCGTTTGATACCCATGTCGAGGGGGTTGTGAAGAAAATGGTAATGCGTCCTCTTGAGGTGGCCTCGGTGGATGTAACTTTTTATTGAGTATACTATATTGCTTATTGTCTTCTACTTATCATACCCTTTCATTTGATACCCATGTCGAGGGGGTTGTGAAGAAAATGGTACTGCGTCCTCTTGAGGTGGCCTCGGTGGATCTAACTTTTTATTGAGTATACTATATTGCTTATTGTATTCTACTTATCATACCGTTTCATTTGATACCCATGTCGAGGGGGTTGTGAAGAAAATGGTAATCCGCCCTCTTGAGACGCGTACCATGCGTACACTTTTTGTTTATCATCGAAATGATAGGAAATGCTATTTGACATCAACAGTGCTGGATTTGACTAACTTGCAACGAATATGTCATATTTTTAGAAATAAATTGCGATTACGATCTCGGCATTCAGTATTTCAAAATTTTACTGTACATTTGTACTGTGAACTACATGTTTTTTATAGTACCTAACGCAATCTGATACCATAGTTGCGACTAACCACTTTAAATGAATACATTTTGTTAATCATCTAATGCCATCTAGCATCAACAGTTCGAGTAAACACTTTTCGACTAACTAGTAGCACCATCTCATTTATTGAGCAATTGAAATAACTTAGAGCGCCATCTGACAGAATAATTTTGAGTACCCACTTTTTTAGACTGAAGGAGAAGAAAAAAGTTCGATTCGAAATGTAAAAAATGTAAAAATAAAGAAAACGAAGAATGATAAGAAAAAAAACTCATGGAATAATAAATTATTTATATTTTGGTTATCGGTTACAAATGAAAAATTACTTATATTGCTTATAAAAAGGTGATAAATCGCATAATTTTATAAAAAAAACACCTTGTTTTCTATGTTTAGGCGTAAATAAGGCATTAGCTGTTTGCCCTTACGAACTCGGCAAACTACCGCTTGCCTTGATATGATACGAAGAGTTTCATACTAAGGACATTAATGAATCGGCAAATACAGCATCAACGCTTCCAAAGTGTGAGTGACAACACTCCTAACCTGTCCAAACACCATCGTTGGACGCTTGACATTGGACATTCGTAGTTCGAGTAGCGGCCACACGATGCGTTCTACTATTAAACGTCCAACGTTGGAAAGTGCTCATAGCATCGTTTAGACCGGCTTTAGCTGAAAACTAGGATATGTAATTGATTTCCCTCCATAGCCTCTGGGTAAAAACCTCCTCACCCATGGACATCGTGAACGGACTTTGGCTACGAATTTTTATATGCCCATATAATAATAAACTTAATAGCTAAAGGATTGGAGTTGCAATGCTTCCCTCCTCTACCCCTTCGCCTATATCGTCCGATATCAGAACATCAAAATTGGCAGCGTGCAGCAAATTAGGGCATGAGATAAAAATGCAGCACGCTGCAATCAAAAGTATTTCAATTGGCTGAGGCTGGTAAAATGACAAGCAAAGCAGCGTGCTGCATGTTCATATCATGTCTTAAATTTGCAGTACGCTGCATATTTCAAGTTCTGATAGGGCCTCCAGCAAACCCATCGTATAGCTACAGGCCTGGAAGCAGCCGGTGCTGATCCTACATTTGCTTGAATGGAGAACTTTTCTCGTGTAATAACATAGTGGAGCCAAGTTTTTTAGTTCATTTTTACAATAAAAAGTTGTAAAATATTGTATTTTATCACTTTTTTCTGCACCTGGATTACCAGTAATTAGTGTTTCAGTGATTGAATTAAAACAATTTCAAAAAATTTAGTGAACCAATATGTTTTAATGGTTTAATTGTGAAGATGACCAATTTTGTTTACATTCGCTGTGGTTTTGTCGAGTTATTTTAGGGCAAAAATGTTGAATTTGTGTGGTTATTGAGTTAAAAGTGCATTTAAAGTGATTACAGCTTGTTGAAGAATAATTTTTTAAAATATTAAAGCAGAAAAATGTGTAGGAAAAAGTTCAAAATTTTTGTTATTCATGTTGTGTGGTGGTACTTGCACTTATGTTTTAATAACTATTCCGTAATAATTTTTAACTATTTTAAATTCACTTTTAATTTCATTACCACATAAATCCAACATTTTTTCGCTAAATTAACACGAAAAAACCACCATGAATGTAAACAAAACTGGTATCAATTTCATTCAATTTATTCACTCGGATCACTAACTAACTTATCACCGAATGCACGTTCAGTATAAAATGTTAAAGTACAATATTTTGCCACTTTTTACAAGTTAAAACTTGGCGAGTCTATCTTACACTACGAGTTAGAGAAATTGCCTTCCATTCAGCAAAACCCATCACCCACAAACAGCACACAGTAAACACTACGAATCTTCCTATGCGCACGAAAAACCAAACATACGCTTAGCTGATGACTCGAACATTAAATTTATTTCCCTCCATAGCCTCAGCATAAAAACCCCCTCACCCGTCGACATCGTGAACCGGCATCGGCTGCGAGTTTTCATATGCCCATAGTAATCACGGTAATGTAAAAGACTGTATACCGTATACGGTATTTTAGTGCTGATGTCACGTGGGGGACACTTCCCATATAAAATCGAATCTGTTGTTGTTGTTTCAGCATTACGGCTGACGTCACCAGGCGCCCATTTTTTACGGTATTCGAAGCTGCCGTCGCTTCTGTATACCGTGCATAATAATGATAACACAGGCCCACAAAAAAAAAAAAGTCTTTTAGTATGAACTTGAGGTATGCTACCTTATGTTTTTCGGTGTGCTGAAAACGAATCCGAGGTCAGAATTTGGCCATCACCCTCAGATTTTGCCCCACAAGCCCCCACACCCCCAAAATGGACCAAAATTTGAGCAGCATAAAAATTCAAAATCAGCATGTTATTGCCCGTTTTTGGATGTGCTGAAAACGAATCCGAGGTCAGAATTTGGCCATCACCCTCACATTTTGCCCCACAAGCCCCCCACACCCCCAAAAAGGGCCCAAAATTTGAGCAGCATAAAAATTCAAAATCAGCATGTTATTGCCCGTTTTTGGATGTGCTGAAAACGAATCCGAGGTCAGAATTTGGCCATCACCCTCACATTTTGCCCCACAAGCCCTCTCCCCACCCCGAACTTGACCCGAAAATTCAGGGGCTCAGGAATTCAAACCAGCATGTTGTTCTCCGTCTTTGGGTATATTGGGAACGAATCCGGGACCAGCCGTTCTCCATCACCCCCAGATTTTGCCCCACAAACCCCCTCCCCCACCCCGAACTTGAACAAAATTCGAGAAACATGAAAGTGGGAAACAGCTTGTTACACTCCGTTCTTTGCTGTGCTAGAAACGAATCTGGAGTCAGTCGTTGCCCATCACCCCCAGATTTTGCCCCGAAACCTCCCCCCCACCACCAAATGTGACCCAAAAATGGAGGCCCTCAAGAATTCAATATAGCATGTTATTCTCCGTATCGTTCTGTAATTTTGATGTAAAAACAAATGACAATTTAAACTTTTTATCAAGAAAACAAAATTCCCCAGACCGCAGCTTACCATGCGCGCTTCTTTTCAGAAACCGCCCTCTGAGAAAAAATCAGTTTTTCCTCGGTTTCTGACCAGGGAGAAAGGTGAATCGCAATCCAACGACTGACTCCAGATTCGTTTCTAGCACAGCAAAGAACGGAGTGTAACAAGCTGTTTCCCACTTTCATGTTTCTCGATTTTGTTAAGGTTCGGGGTGGGGGAGGGGGTTTGTGGGCCAAAATCTGGGGGTGATGAAGAACGGCTGGTCCCGGATTCGTTCCCAATATACCCAAAGACGGAGAACAACATGCTGGTTTGAATTCCTGAGCCCCTGAATTTTCGGGTCAAGTTCGGGGTGGGGAGAGGGCTTGTGGGGCAAAATGTGAGGGTGATGGCCAAATTCTGACCTCGGATTCGTTTTCAGCACATCCAAAAACGGGCAATAACATGCTGATTTTGAATTTTTATGCTGCTCAAATTTTGGGCCCTTTTTGGGGGTGTGGGGGGCTTGTGGGGCAAAATGTGAGGGTGATGGCCAAATTCTGACCTCGGATTCGTTTTCAGCACATCCAAAAACGGGCAATAACATGCTGATTTTGAATTTTTATGCTGCTCAAATTTTGGTCCATTTTGGGGGTGTGGGGGCTTGTGGGGCAAAATCTGAGGGTGATGGCCAAATTCTGACCTCGGATTCGTTTTCAGCACACCGAAAAACGGGCAATAACATGCTGATTTTGAATTTTTATGCTGCTCAAATTTTGGGCCCTTTTTGGGGGTGTGGGGGGCTTGTGGGGCAAAATGTGAGGGTGATGGCCAAATTCTGACCTCGGATTCGTTTTCAGCACATCCAAAAACGGGCAATAACATGCTGATTTTGAATTTTTATGCTGCTCAAATTTTGGTCCATTTTGGGGGTGTGGGGGCTTGTGGGGCAAAATCTGAGGGTGATGGCCAAATTCTGACCTCGGATTCGTTTTCAGCACACCGAAAAACATAAGGTAGCATACCTCAAGTTCATACTAAAAGACTTTTTTTTTTTTTGTGGGCCTGTGTAATCCCAGTGCGCATGAAGAATGGCAGTTGAAATGCTTGCCCTCCATTGCCTCCACCCCTTAGCCAATATCCTCAAGTTGCGTTGCGTTGCGAATTCGTCAAAATTCACTCTCATAATATTTTTCAAAACGCGCCTAAAGAAGTATAACTTCAAAAATTTTCAAAATAAAAATGCTCTTAAAATTAATTTGTTTATAACTTTGTTAATTTTTTTTTGTTTTACAAAACCATTTCGTGGCGTGATTGTGTGCATAATAAGGTACCGATTAAGCATGAATTCATTATAAATTATGAATCTTCGGTTTTTAGTGATACATTTGAGAAATTTTTACTCAATATAGTATACTCAATATTTATGGTGAGATCCACGTCGGTCATCTCAAGAGGGCGGATTACCACTTTCTTCACAACTTCGAACACAATAAGCGATATAGTTTACTCAATATATCTTTAGATCAGGAATGAATGCATTTGTTCATTCCTCATTTTACTAAATCAAGCTAGGCGCAACAGATGGTTTAATCAGGAGTGTATGAATGCAATCAGAAATAAAGAAGCCGCCTTTCGAGCTTACAAGAGCTTCCCGAGTGAATCGCTCAGCTCACCTCAACCGAAGTTCGCATGGATCTGGTGAATCTAGTTTGGTTGCTTTGGATATCTCCAAGGCTTTTGATAGAGTAAGGCACTCAGCCTTGTTAGCTAAACTCAAAGCTATTGGAATTGACTCGTTTCTCTATAAGTGGGTTGAGAGTTTCCTTTCCGGCCGTTCAATTAAGGTAGTTTTGGATGGCGTCAAATCTGAATCTCACTCCATCTCTGCGAGGGTCCCCGGGGGTCAATTTTATCACCGGCCCTATTTCTTATGTTTATAAATGACCTACTTTCAATCCCCTCCAATCCACTTCTCAGCTTCGCTGACGACGGTACTCTACGTTACTCGTACAGCTTCGATACAAGACAGACACATGCTAGATCCTGTCTTGATGATCGAGAACTAATGTTCAACTCTATTAATAACGACATTGAACTTGTTCTAGAGTGGGGAAAAAATCGTGTCGAGTTCAACCCCTCCAAAACCAAGTACTGTCTTATCTCAAAGAAAAAGATCAACACCTCACCATCCTTGACAGTGGATGACGTGGAAGATGACGCCGACCCGTCCCTACAGATCTTAGGCGTGACATTAGCCAAAGACTTGCGATGGAATTGACATATATTCCAAATCGCCAAACAAGCATCCCAGTGCTTGGGATTTCTTAAGAGGTGCTGGTTCCTCCTCCAGCCATCGGCCCATGCTGTTATTTATAAATCCTACATCCGGCCTCTTCTCGAATACAGCTCCCTCATTTGGGGCGGCGCTCCAATAACAACAACCTTAGCATGGTTAGATAAGGTCCTAAAAAAGGCTTTTAAGTTAATTAATGACGATACCGCTTGCTCCACCTAAGCCACCGTAGGAATGTAGCAGCACTGACACAATTTTATCGCTACTATCAGAGTGACTGTTCCTCCGAGTTAAACGCTCTTTTGCCTCCACGGCAATCTTATACCCTGCAACACCAGATTAGCCCACTCGTCTCATTCCCTGCACCTGCAACTCCCCCTTTCACGAACTCAACAAGATATGAATTCGTTTGTAAATAGAACAACTCGACTGTGGAATAATCTCTCCCAGTCGGTATTTCCGAGCTCCTACAACATCCAAGAGTTCAAACGCAGGGTTCATCACCACCTTCTTCAATACCCCCCCACGCACCTTTATAATCCTTAACCTAACTCCAAACCCCTCCCCCGTACTAAGCTTACTGCTAGACATTGCACCATGACGTGACAAATAACATGACCGACTAGTAGAACAAAGGGTGCCTCTTGAGCTTAGCACTACCACATAAAAAAAAAGATCCACGAAGGTCATCTCAAGCGGGCGGATGATCATTTTCTTCACAACCGCCTCGACATGGGTATCAAATGAAAGGGTAGGATAAATAGAATACAAAAAGCAATATAGTATACTCAATAAATAGTTAGATCCACCGCGGCCATCTCAAGAGGACGCATTCACATTTTTTTCACCACACCCTCGACATATGTATCAAATGAAAGGGTAATATAAGTAGAATACAATAAGCTATGTCGTAACATCCATGGCGGCCGTCTCAAGAGGGCGGATTACCGCTTCTTCACCCAGTAGCGTAGCGTGGGGGGTAGCGTGGGGGGTGCAGTGGGTTGGATTCTAGATATCCCATAAGTTTTTTGTTAATTATCGTCTCTATGGTTTTGGGATAGAAGGATAGAAGTGATTTCTATTGGGCGGTAGTTGGAGGAAAGGCTGGAGTTACCTTTTTTTCGGTATTGGCTGCACATGAGCAAGTTTCCAAGAATCTGGGTAAACTCCGGAAGAGTATAATAGGGCAAAAAGTTTGCGCAGAGGTTTAGCCAAAGGTGACACGCCTTGTTTTAAGACGATAGGGGGTATATTATCGGGTCCAGTGGATTTGTTGACCTCGAGCTCCTTGAGGCACCTGTACACCTCACGAGTCCTGAAGAAAACCCTGTCCATTAAATGAGCGCTGTGCTCGAGGACCGGGGGTAGCGTATCATTTTGGGGTAGAGACGAATTTGAAGCAGAGATGCCTTGGGTTTTCTGTCTGTTATCACCTTTTCATCGTGGATGAATGAAGGGGTTGTGGAGGTGGTGAAATTCTTCTTGATGGAACTTACCAAGGACCAGAAGTTTTTTTTTTTTTTTTTTTTTTTATGTGACAGACTAGAGGCTTAGGGAAAGTCCCTTTGTACTGACGACAATCTATTTTTCGTATAGAGTGAATGTCGAACAGCAGCTCTAGCCGGAAGATAGAGAGAAGAGAAGGAAGTAACTGCCACAACCTTGCCGCGATATTTTTATTCCACCTACTCACAACCATCTCGCGACTCTGACATCGGGGCGTCGAGAACAACTCGCTGGAGTGTTATGCCTCCTGAAACGAGTTGAATCCCATCAACCAACCGATGGCATGCGCTTGGTGGAGCGGGGAAGGACTAGGGAAGGCTATGACAGGGTAATCAGGAATGTAAAGAGGGAAGAAGAAAGAAGGAAATTTAGGTGGGAAAGGCGAAGGACCGTGGCACCACCGGGATTCGAACCCGGGACCCCTGGGGATAGCAGTCAGGCGCCTTACCTCTAGACTACCGAGGCCCCAGAGGTTGCATTAAGAAGTTTACTTCCCAACTTGCTGTCAAATGAATTTTTGACATTCCTGATGGTGACTTTACAGTAATTTCTTAGTTTTATATACTCTGCACGGAGCGATTCACTCGGGAAGCTCTTGTAAGCTCGAAAGGCGGCTTCTTTATTTCTGATTGCATTCATACACTCCTGATTAAACCATCTGTTGCGCCTAGCCTGATTTAGTAAAATGAGGAATGAACAAATGCATTCCTGCCTGATCTAAAGATATATTGAGTAAACTATATCGCTTATTGTGTTCGAAGTTGTGAAGAAAGTGGTAATCCGCCCTCTTGAGATGACCGACGTGGATCTCACCATAAATATTGAGTATACTATATTGAGTAAAAATTTCTCAAATGTATCACTAAAAACCGAAGATTCATAATTTATAATGAATTTATGCTTAATCGGTACCTTATTAGGCACACAATCATGCCACGAAATGGTTTTGTAAAACAAAAAAAATTAACAAAGTTATAAACAAATTAATTTTAAGAGCATTTTTATTTTGAAAATTTTTTGTAACCAGCCGAATTAATATTGTTTGCTCATCACAACGTCGTTGCTTAGATGAAAGATTGAATTTTAGGTATAATTGAAAAAAGAATAAAAAAACTGAATATTTCATAATTTTTAATAACCAAAATAAGATGTAAAATGAAAAAAAAAAAAGGTGTTCTTCGCTAGCCAAAAATTTCAAAAAAAAAAATGTGTTAATAGGAAATTAAATGCAGAATCATAATCTGTTGAAAAAACTCACGTGCCACTTTTCTCAACAAAGTTATAGCGATTTTTCATTGCAAGGAAAACCGCGCGCGCCGGGCACCACGCGCCGGCCACCGCACTCCATGCAACGCCATGTTTGCACACCGCGTCGTCGACTGCTATTCCTTTTGTATGCAAAAACGCGTTTTAGGTTTAGGTTGATGAATAGACAAATACATGTCATTGTTAAATAGAAATTTTGATGTAGTTTAACACTTTTTTGTCAAGAATATTTTAACAATGATAAAAACATTCAATGATAAAAGTTGATTATTTTTTAAAAAATTAATAATTTCGTTGTAATTATTTTTTCTAATAAATCTCGTACTTTTTTAATGCTTTAATAAGTCATAGGCCATTTAGTTAATTTTGAAAATGGTCTAAGTCTATTCAAATTTTAAAAACAACATTTTCGTATGAGACTCATACAAAATTTCACATTCATAATAAATTTTCATTTATCAAAACTAATAAATATTGCATAATATAAAAATATTTTTTAACTTATTCAAATGTATTCTCCATTAAATTTCTTGAAAAAGAATTGTATGATTTAGACCACTTTCAGAATTATAGGCTCAAATAAGAATCTACAAAACGATCATACTTATTAGGACGGCGCATATGCAGCTTTTCGTCATTTATATATATATATATGGAACAAATCGTCACATGCCGCTTTGCTACATCTCCACACAAAAAGTGACGAAGAGCTACATATGACGCAGTGGCGGTTCCTCTTTGGAAGCAAAGGAAGCACTGCTTCCCTTGACCAAATAGGTAACTTCATAAAAATTAATTGAAATATATCAAGATTTATCAGAAGAAAAATCTCAATATATTTCCTCCTCTGGAAACACTAAGGATACAATGTACAGATTTTTGTATACAAAATGTATAATTCAAATTTATTACACTACTGTACTCAAAGAGTAAAGCCTTGGCCACGATACGAGCGGCGAATGGTGAGCGGCAGAGTGGCAAACACTAAAGTGCCTCTCGCCGCTCTTATCGTGCCCGAGGCCTTATACAACATGGGGAAGCTGTAATATCTCCAGCTTCTTTGCCACAGAAAATCAACGTGAAAACTCCAACACATTCATTTGATTGAACCCACACTCACGCAAAGGTTTGCATTGATACAGTACCCTCAGAAGCTGAGCTAAACGCAGCTTCTTCGGAACCGAACAGTGGGATATAACAAGTCGAAGATAGAGAAAATTTCCATGTTCTCTTTGTTTTCTTGGTTTCGTTTTCTGGTAATGTTCTCGTTTCAATTAAGAACTAAATTTACTCTTGCAAATTTGCTTCGAAATTTGTTGGAGACTCTTAAAATATGAATTTTCGTTTATTGCATATTGACTGAAGAAGAAAGAGATCGAAGATAAGTGGAGTTTCTCTTTATTTATTGGTTATTCTATTGGGGTGGCAGGAGGCGTTTATTGAAAATAAGATGATTCTTTGTAGCTTCCATTACATTTTTTATGATTCTCTTTAAAGTTGATTTAAAGGGATAGAGAATATTTTTATGAATTGCATTTCTGAGCTCGGGTTGCCTGAATTCTTTTTTTGCAGGAAGATTGTAATGATGATGAGCGAAGCTTACAAAAGAAAATAGGGGCGTATGTAGGGTTTTATTATTACTATCTTTTTTAGATTTTTAGCCAAAATTATGCATTTGCATGAAAATTTAAATGAACTCAAAGTAGTAGTTGCAGTCTTTCAACAGCTTTTTGTAGACGCTTTAATTATCAACAGAATCTGAAAAAAGGCGCAAAATGCCCTCTAGCGGCGAAATTATTTCGAAAAACTGCAAAACCACGATTTTCGATTCGTATAGCATTCGATATAACTAGAAACTGGTAACAGTTGTTATGTTTTGCTTATCTGATTCCACTATATGTTATTTTTCAGTTTTTTTAGTTAAGGCCTTCGATACTTTAACTTTTATCGTTTGCCTTGCGCATTGCTTCCCTTATCCTGAACATTACGAACCGCCACTGATACGACGCCTATGCAGCTTTGATAGACGACCTAATCAGGCGAAGGGAATGAAATTGTATAGGCCAAACTTTGCGACGCGAATACGAGAATCTAGGAAAACTGGCCCTTGACTGGAATCCGCAAGGATCCCATCGAGTCGGAAGACCTAGAACAACGTGGAGGAGAACCTTATTAGCAGAGGCAACAACTGAAAGATCTTGTTCGGAACTGATAGCTATCGCACAAAGCAGAGTCCGCCTGGGGGGCAACTGCTTCCGCCCTATGTTCCATAAGGGATTAAAGGGGAAAAAAGTAAAAGTAAGTAAGCAGCTTTGGATGGCAAAAGACCGGTTGGCAAACCATGATTTTAGGTCCCTTGCTATTTAGCATTTACATTAATGACCTTCCTCTTGTAATTAAAAGCACATCTATACACTTATATGCTGATGATGTGCAAATCTACATAAGTATGCCCATAGATGTAACTCGTCATTTGGTGATCGTTCTTACTTTGTCCAAGTTGCGCGTAAATGGAATGCTTTGCCCTGTGGTATTCGGAGTGCGGCATCTAGCCGAACTTTCAGCAAGCTTTTAAAATACCACTTTAGTTGATTCTATCTTTCTTTCTTTTCACTCTTTCTCCTTCTTTCTCTCTTATCTTCTGCTCTCATTCTTTTCTATTTTAGCAATTGTTCAAATATTTTTTATTTCCTCTTTTTTATGTACAGTTAAGATGTTTAATCTTTGTACTCTACCAATAAATGTTATTATTATTATTATTATTAAAGGTGGGAAGACAGTGTAAAGGCTGATGCAGCAAAACTCCTCAACATTAAAACAGAAACTTAAAGCAATCTGCGGAACAGAGAGACGTCTGGAGGAGTAAGTTGAGGCGAAGGTTCGAATTGGGCTGTAGAACCATAGAAGGAGATGAAGATTCTGTTTCGTTTAGTCCGATTTCCTTTCGTTCCGTTATTGGGGGATCAGAACTCTTGTCTAACCGGAGCCCACATACATAATTGCAAAAAACCCTCTCTTATAAGGTGCTTAATAACTTCATGCAGATGCATATTTGGCCTTCTCGATGAGTTCATGAGAAATCATTTTTTTTTTCTGTATTATTCCCAATTAATGTTATCGAATTGAAATAGTTAATTGTTCTACCATCATTGTTGTTGTAATGAGAAAGAGGTATTAGGCCCTTATTTATATCTTGAAATAGCATATCACGTTCTGGTATCTAGACTTATCAGTGTTTTTTCTCAAAATCAAAACGATAACTCAATGGTCGTTTTTCGCTCCGTGTACTGAAAACGAAGAGATTATTTTGAAAGGGATGAAATAAATTTTTTGAAACCTTTACTTCAGAGTCCTGAATGACGGAACCATATAAAATTTGGCTTCAAATTTGAAAACTATTACCATAAACAGAAATTGTAATAGTTCAATTTCACTTGCATATTGAAAACAAAATATATTGAGAAATGAGGATAATTAACTTAAAGTTTTTGCAACTATTTTTATTTTCGTATTTTAATATTTTTTTAATGTGATTCCCTTAATTTCAGGAAATTCGAAAAGGTTTATTAAAAGCTGCAAAAACGACAGGAGCTTGGATTTTTACTGGAGGAACAAATACAGGTAAAGAAATTTGGAAAATTTTTCACTTACCATAAATTTAAGTTTCATAAATCATCAACTATTTTATCCGAGGCCACTTTTATTTAATCTAGGAGCAAAATTTGGCTTTTCGCCTAAAACAAATGAATTCTTCATTATTGATTATTGCTTAATACATATATAATTCTGATTCTAATATGTCTTCTTCTTCTTCTTTGATCCGTTAGCTGGCGGTCCGAGCGGGACGTCCCCGCAACGGATACGCTGCTGTCGGTGCCGCTGGGTCCCGAACTCTATTCACGATTCGCTTCCATTCTTCTCGGTTTTTGGCGGTGTCTCGAGCCTCGGTAACTGATAATCGTTGATTCTTTAAGTCACCCTCGATATTCTTCAACCAGGTTTTCTTCGGTGCCGATCGCTGTATTCTCCAGTCTGCAGGACGGTCTCGCCAGACAAGTTTACGTATGTAAAATGTATAAAAACTTTTAAGGTCGATTCGCACTATACGGAACGTCAACGTCACGTCACGTTACGGCAACGGCACGTCAAAATATACTTCAATGAGTTTTGCACTACACGTTCACATATATACATACATAGGCAACGTCACGGACCGTCAACGTAACGGCACGTCAAGATTAGTTTCAAACTATATTTTGACGTGACGTGACTGATCTATTCTGTTCAATGTGAACGTAGTAACGGAAGCATTTCGAATTTTTCAAGCATTTATCTATTTTGTATTAAACTAATTTATGACGGAAGATGAAAATTTAGTTGAAAGGGTTCAGCGATATGAGGAGCTGTATGATTTGTCACAATTTTTTTTGTTTCTCATCCAAAACTAATGCGATCCTTGTATCCATCCTATGGCGCTACAGCCCGAATCTAGCCTTGGCCTCCTTTAAGGCATTTCTCCAAGTTTGACTGTCTCTTGCAGCATGTCCCCTGTTCCTGGCTAGTCTCAGTCTGATGATTTTTATTAAAGTTGAGAGTTGTGGGCCGTCAAAAATTTCATACAACACGTTGTTGTATCTCCTTCGCCATATTCTATCTTCTCTGGTTGAGCTGAGAACTTTTATCTCAAACATGTTGACTCGTTCCTCTATGTCCTGGGTCATGTGTACAAATCTTGAGTGAGGTATTTGTTTTTGGGCATAAAAGGCTCCAATAGCCAGTATAATTCGTCTGGTTATTTCTTCGTTTTCTTCGTTTCTATTTGTGATTGTAGACTCAAAGTAGACTGTTTTATCGAGTATTTCTAGGTTATGCTCGTCGGTGGTTATATTTCTTCCCATTCTAAATCTTCCTGCTCTGGATTGTTGCATCATTTATCTTCAGACCTATGTCCTTTGCCGCCACTTTTAATTCGACATAAGATTCTTTTGCTGCCAAAAAGGACCTTGCCAGGATGGTCACATCCGCATAACTAAGAAATTGTACCGACTGTGTAGCTAATAGTGCACTTCTCTTGACTGACGTTATCCTTATCACCCATTCTAGGGCGAGGTTAAGAGCATTGCGCCCAGCCCATCTCCTTGTCTAAGTCCTTGTTGCACTTCAAACTATTCTATTATAAAATTTTGGATCCTATCCTTCGGCAGTGACCTAATTGTTGCGCATATGATCAGTAGTACCAGCTTTGAGGGGACTCCTAATTCCTATAAAATCTCGTATAGTCTCTCTCAGTTTATTGGGTCATATGCCTGTTGAAAATCGACAAATATCTGGTGTATATCTACATTCCTTTCCCAGGTTTTCTCCAGAATTTGCTTTAAGGTCAGCAATTGGACCGATGTTGATTCTTTTGTCATAAAACCAGCTTGATATTCTCCTATAAGGCCTTCCGCTAAAGGTTCTAGTTTTTGTTTCACAAGGATTGTGAAGGATTTGTAGCTGCTGCTGAGGAGTGAGACTGAGTTTAAGTGCGAATCGACAGCAAAATTCACGTGCCGTTGCCTTTCCGTAACGTGACTTTGACGTTCCGTATAGTGCGAATCGACCTTTAATCAATTAGAAATTTTATTTAACTTAATCGAATGCCATTTAAACTGTAAATATTCTTAACAACTAGAGTAAGTTTTCCTTTAAAATGGCGCTATAGTGTTGTAGTACTCGGGGCTCTTAAAGGATCTATCGTCTCTACATATTGGAATGTTTAGTTACAACAACCAGCTGAAGACAATAAGGCTTATTTTCGAGTGCTCCAGTCCAAGAGAGAGACGGTCTTATATAAACTTGGACTAGCTTTACTTTGGACTAAGGCTATTATTATAAAAACAGTGGGTGTGTGTACTTATATACACGCATTAGAAGTTATACTTCTTTGGCGTGATTTTAAGACTAATTTTTAATTTCTACACAAATATTTTATTGGATTTTTTCTATTTTCGTGCGTTGGAAGGTGCAAGCATTATGATGCCGACACGCTCAAGGCTGTCGGTTATACCGTATTCTAATCCTAACTAAAATCACCAACTAATTGGGTTATTAGGCCTAATTACAATTATCTTAAGATGGGCTTAAGATGCCTCATGAAATTCTCTTAAGACTGGCTAATTTTCTACCAAAACGTAATGAATGTTAAGCTTAATATGCGTCGCAAAGCTGGATCAGCATTTATTTACCTGATAATACTACTGGTACTTCTAAGCCCAACTCACTTCTTTTTTGTTCATTTCCGCCTTAGCTTCTCATTGAGGAATTTAGCTTCTCCTCCGCTTTAGTCAGTAAATCAAACGATCGTACCATTATAGTCTAAGACGTTCGTTGCTCTTAGCCGTGCCTTTAGCTGTAGGTTACAGTGCAGCAGTTTGCTCGGCTAATCTCTGGCAATCCAAAAGGACATCGTCTGTGTCCTCTGTCACAATGAGGAATTCCAGGCGTTGCGTAGACTCATTTTGCCGCTATGCTCTCGTAACTCACCTGTGGGTTCATCGACCTTGGGTAGATTCATTACGTCACTTCCAAATTCTGTTCACTCCCCCAGCTTCTTCGTTAAGTTGTTACTCAATTAAATTGAGTGGGTTAGGGTAATTGAAATATGATACGAAGAGTTTCATACTAAGGACATTAATGTATCGGCAAATACAGCATCAACGCTTCCAAAGTTTTAGTGACAACACTCCGAACCTGTCCAAACACCATCGTTGGACGCTTGACATCGTTGGACATTCGTAGTTCGAGTAGCGGCCACACGATGCGTTCTACCATCAAACGTCCAATGTTGGAAAGTGCTCATAGCATCGTTTAGAGGCGGCTTTAGCTGAAAATTAGGATATGTAATTTATTTCCCTCCATAGCCTCTGGGTAAAAACCTCCTCACCCATGGACATCGTGAACGGACTTTGGCTACGAATTTTCATATGCCCATATAATTATAAACTTAGCTAAAGGATTGGAGTTGTAATGCTTCCCTTTTCTACCCCTTCGCCTATATCGTTCGCAGGCCGTATCAGAACATCAAAATTGGCAGCGTGCAGTAAATTAGGGCATGTGATAAAAATGCAGCACGCTGCAATTAAAAGTACTTCAATTGTCTTAGGCTGGTAAAATGACAAGCAAAGCAGCGTGCTGCATGTTCATATCATGTCTTAAATTTGCAGTACGCTGCATATTTGAGGTTCTGATAGGGCCTCCAGCAAACCCATCGTAGCTACAGGCCTGAAAGCAGCCGGTGCCGATCCTACATTTGCTTGAATGGAGGACATTTCTCGTGTAATAATATAGTGGAGCCAAGTTTTTTAGTTCATTTTTTCAATAAAAAGTTGTAAAATATTGTATTTTATCACTTTTTCCTGCACCTGGATTACCAGTGATTAGTGTTTCAGTGATTGAATTAAAACAATTTCAAAAAATTTAGTGAACCAATATGTTTTAATGGTTTAATTGTGAAGGTGACCAATTTTGTTTACATTCGCTGTGGTTTTGTCGAGTTATTTTAGGGCAAAAATGTTGAATTTGTGTGGTTATTGAGTTAAAAGTGAATTTAAAGTGATTAAAGCTTGTTGAAAAAATTTTTTTTTTTTAAATATTCAAGCGGAAAAATGTGTAGGAAAAAGTTCAAAATTTTTGTTATTCATGTTGTGTGGTGGTACTTGCACTTATGTTTTAATAACTATTCCGTAATAATTTTTAACCATTTTAAATTCACTTTTAATTTCATTACCACATAAATCCAACATTTTTTCCCTAAATTAACCCGAAAAAACCACCATGAATGTAAACAAAACTGGTCACCTTATCAATTTCATTCAATTTATTCACTCGGATCACTAACCAACTTATCACCGGTAATACACGTGCAGTAAAAAATGTTAACAAATACAATATATTTTGCCACTTTTTACGAGTTAAAAACTTGGCGAGTCTATGATATTACACTACGAGTTAGAGAAATTGCCTTCCATTCAGTAAAACCCCTCACCCACAAACAGCCCACGAAAAAACAAACATACGCTTAGCTGATCTCTCGAACACGAAATTTATTTCCCTCCATAGCCTCAGCATAAAAACCCCCTCACCGATCGACATCGTGAACCGGCATCGGCTGCGAGTTTTCATATGCCCATTGATGAACTCGGGGTGAGTAGTGGATGTGTAGTAGGACGTGTTAAAGATCGCACAACTTTAACAATTTGGATAGCGGTTTTATGAGTGAAAATATACTTTACTTGAGTTAATTCTTTATTTTCTTTTACTGTTCTATAAGAATCAGTTAGTAAGACTACGATTAAGGTACATTGCATTTGGGCTTATATATTAATTGCTTGACCTACTTAATTAACATATTTTTAATTATATTATTACCTAATATCTTCATTGTTCTAGATTGCTTGTAATACTTGAAGTAATGTAGGTTGTTGGATATTACTTCATTAATGTTGGATATTACTTCATTAATTTATTTAGGTTAAATTGGTTAAATTATGTTTTTGTGATGTGCTTGCACATTCTCCTGCCTCGGCCTTGAGTGTTGGGCTATAGGATGCGTTGGCTGGCTGGCTGGTTTTGCTACATTGTTTACTCTTAATGATGTATCCAACAATTACTAGGATAAGTGTTATTGTGATTGAGCCCGCTGCTGTTGTAACATGGTGTCGGAAGAGTGTCCTGGTGCCTTGTGCTAATTCTTCTTGAAGTAATTCCTGTTGTCTGATTTGCCCTATCAGTTGCTCATGAGGTCTTAGTACTGATTCAGGTTCTAATCTTAGACTGTGTTGCTGGTGACGGTATTCTGTCAGGTTAAACATCATGGGTTTATTGAATGCTGATTTTACGTTGATGTTCTTTGTGATCTCTGATGTTAGTGTGTTTCTTCTGGTTTGTATAATGCAGCCTTGCTCGATTTGGATGATCGCCACATCTTTTAATCTAAGTTCCACGCGCTTGCCCTTACATCTTATCGCTGCAATAGTGGGCTTGCTTGCTATTACCAACCATGTATTTCGCATGTGCAAATGCTTCCAGATGACATCAGGGGCCTTCAACTTCGTCATTGTACATGGGTATGGATCCTGACGTTGGTAGATTTCATCTATGATGCAGTTTGGGTTCGTGTCAATGTGGCTTACAACTGTTGGAGTGCACAATATTCCCTCTGCTTCTTGTGGTGTACATGTGGTGAATTCTCTTTCAGTCATCTCAAAGTAGGTTTGATCATTATAGTTTACCGCTAGTATAGGATTTGTTATTAATGGTAGTATATACGAGCTGCTATTTGTACGTTGAGGAATTGGCGTTATTTGTAGCAGTGTATATTTATTTACTTCAATGATGTATAAGAAACCAAAGATATGAATGCCAGTCTCATCTACTGCTACTTCAATTGGTTTGTGTGATTTGTGTGTGATTCCAAGACTTGATGGTAGTTTGGATGAAACGTTATTAAAGATGGTGAGTAGTTTGCTGGGAGATATGAACTCTAGTAATGCACCTTTTCCTAAAAATGCCTCAGTAAACCGAGTATACTGGCGTTCCAGTTCATCTATAAGACTGGTTGCCAATTGGTATGCAGTTATTATGTGAATAGCTGCTTTATTACTATCCACAGTAGAGAACCAACCTGGCACCTTATTTATTTCTTCTAACGCCATATTTAGTTTTTTATTATATATGTTGAGTCTCTCAGTGGTTCTGGCTTCCGTCTCATTGATTGTCGCGATGGTGGATAACATAATGTTAGACTGATGGAATGCAGCTTGTCTAAGTGCTTGCTGATCCTTTTGTAGGATGTTGATGTCTGTGTATACTTCCTCGTTAACTCCAAACACTGATTGTAGTAGTTGACCTAGTATGCCGCGTTTTTGTCTTCCTTTGAATTTACTGGCAAGAGTTTCTATTTCGTCCAATATTGTGCTTTGTTTTTGCGTCAAATGTCGAATTAACTCGTTGCAATGTAATTCCAAGGATAGATGACCCATTTTGTTGCAGACAATTCCAAACTGTGTGATAGTTTCATTTAATTGTGCAATGTCTGATGTGATGTTTAAAGGATACTGAAGTTCAATACGAAGAGTTCCCCTCTGTACAAATGTTTCTCCTATATGCTCTACATACAGTCCGGGTTTAGGGTGACTAATATTATAGGCTGCCAACGTTTGTTTGCACATCGTTACTAAGAATAGGACTGCAAATGCCATTGTTTTCCACCTTTTGCAAGAATATTGTTTGTGAATTCGAATTGATGCTCTATTCTTGCATCGTATCGATGATTGATGGCTCCTTGGGTTTTCTTTTATAATGTTCGTTTCTCTTCTTATTGTTGACTTCATTTCTTCGTAAGTTTCTTTGGCTAGTCGCTGTTTTTGTAATGGCACTAAGTTGTCATATCCTGTTACTGGTCGAATTCGGATACTGCTGCTTCGTGATTTGTGAGCAATCTGGGCTTCTTTAATTTCTTGAAGGTATCTTCTCTTTATCAGCTTAGGAGTCGTGTAGGTATCAGGAAGTTCAAATTTTCTTTTTCTAGAAGATATTTGCGAGACTTGTAAAGTATTTGCCTTTGTTTGGCTCGTGCATTTAATAGGCTTAGCTTCTTGGTTATAGGAAGAGGTGTTATATTTGTCATTCTGGATTGATTGACGGGTTGATGCTACAGCTACTGTCACTGTTTCGATTGGCTTGCTTTGTTCTGAGGTCTTCTCCTCATCTTCTGATGGTAGGATACATATTTTTGTAATAGGGCGTTTTAGTATAGTATTTCCCTTTGTGCGTAGGCTGACTACTCTAACTAGTCCATCAGATCCTTTGTGTGTTTCTATCACCCGTGCTAGAAGCCATTTAGCAGCAGGTAAATTTTCGTTTTTAATTATGACCATTTGACCTATCTTCGCGTTCTCTTGTTTTATTTGCCATTTTGGGCGTTGTTGTAATCTGTGAAGATATTCTGTTGACCAGGATTTCCACACATCTTCCTTTAGTTTCTCAACCAGCTTCCATCTTGTAGTGCAACTTGTTTGGTCTAATTTCTCTGAGCTTGGAGGACATATCAAAGGTTGCCCTATTAAAAAATGACCAGGAGTGATTGCATCTAGATCCTGTGGATCATTTATTAATGGATAGAGTGGTCTTGAGTTCAGACAAGCTTCTATTTGGTATATTATTAATTATTAATGTGTTATTAAGGTGTTATTAATTCTTCAAAAGTTAGTGGAGTTTCACCAATAACTCGTTTTAAGTGGTGTTTTATCGATTTTACTCCGGCTTCCCATAATCCACCGAAGTGTGGCGCTGCGGGGGGGTTAAAATGCCACTGTGTTCCGTCAGATGCTAATAAGGCTGCTATTTCTGGCTCGTTCACCTTCAGGGCCATCTTAAGATCTCTATCTAACACCCTTTTGGCACCGACGAAGTTTGTTCCACAGTCACTGTATAACTGTTGACATTAACCGCGTCTTGCGATGAATCTCTTAAACGAAGCAATGAACGCTGTTGTTGTCAAATCACTGACTGCTTCTATATGGATTGCCTTTGTTCCAAGGCAGACGAATACCGCAATGTATCCTTTGTAGCATTTATTGCCTCTACCCTTTGACATTCTGATGGATATGGGTCCAGCGTAGTCCACACCTGTATGGGAAAATGGTTTAGATGGTGTTATTCTTGCTGCCGGCAGGTCTCCCATCATCTGTTTAGCAGTTTCTGCTCGGTAACGCACACATACAATACATTTATGGATAATCTCGCGTATTGTGTTTCGAGGATTTATTATCCAGTATTTTCTTCGGATGTAAGCTAACGTCCCTTGATTTCCAGCATGTAGAGTTTTTAAATGAGCTTCTTTAGTTATGAGAGTTGTTAACGTACCTTTATGTGGAAGGATTATTGGATGCTTTTCATTGTAGCTTAAAGACGAATGTGTCAAACGACCACGTACTCGTAATATGTTATCTTGGTCTATAAACGGCGACAACGACTTTAGTTTACTGTTTGAGGCGATGCTCTTGTTTTGTTGTAGTCTGGTTTTCTCTTCAGCGAAGGAAAGTAATTGTTCTAGGCGGATTATACAGTTTAGTGCCTCATCCAACTCCAGAACTGATAGGTAAGGTGACGTATTTTTACTTAACGGTGTTTTACAGTTGCGAATGAATCGTCGACAGAAGGCAGTGACTCGTGTTAGTTTTCTTAGGGAAGAGAATCTTTCAATTATTTCCCTATCTGGTATATCAACCCTTGCGGTTAGTATGGCAAAGCTGGGTCTGATTCTATTGCAGCGGAATGTACAATTGGTGTGGAAGGCCATTTTTCCTTTGGATACTTTAACCACTCTGGACCTGTCCACCATAAGTTATGGTCACTTAATTTTGCAGGTGTCCCCGGGAAGCACAATCTGCAGGGTTTTCCTCTGTTTTAATGTAGTGCCATTGTTCTGCTATGGTGGTCTCTTGTATTCTGGAAATACGACTTGAGACGAATCTTTCCTTCCGTTCCGGACTGGTCTTGATCCATGATAATGCAATTGTTGAATCTGACCATAAATATATGGGGATTTCTTGAATTTTCAATGATTTGATGGTTCTTTCGATTAGGTTTGCTAATAGCACCGCTGCACATAACTCTAGACGAGGTATGGTTAGCTTGCCCTTCAAAGGAGCCACCTTGGACCTTGCTGTGAGTAGCTTTATTATTGTTTCGCCTGATCGTGTTACAATTTTGCTGTACACTACAGCTGCGTATGCTTTTTCTGAGGCATCGCAGAAGCCATGGATCTCCATAAGTTTGTTGTCCGGTTCATAATGGTTCCATCTTGGTATTTGTATTTTCTCAAGCTCGTGTAGTTCAGCTGCGTATGCCTTCCATTCATGAGTTAGTTTTGATGGTAGTACTTCGTCCCATTTCACGCCAGTTGCCCAAAGATCTTGAAGAAAGATTTTTGCTCTTAAAGTCACTGGAGTTAACCATCCTAATTCCAAAATATTCTGCTCTCTCTGTTCTTCAGGAATTTCTTGGATGAGTTGACGTTTGTTGCTGGTCCATTTCCTAAGATTAAATCCTCCAGAGGCCAGCAAATTGATTAATTCCTGATGAAGTTTGATAGCCGTTTCTCGCGAATGTGCTCCAGTCAGTAGATCATCTACATAGAAGTCATTCAATGCAGCAGTGGTTGCTAATGGGTAATTGCTGGCTTCATCATTTGCTAGTTGTTGGAGAGTACGTATTGCGAGATATGGAGCTGAGGTTGTTCCGTATGTTACTGTGGTTAATTTGTACTCCTTAATGGGTTCCGTTGTTGAGAATCTCCACAAAATTCGCTGATAATCTTGATCCTCGGATGATACTCGTATTTGGCGGTACATCTTTTCAACATCTGCCGTGTACACGTAGCGATATTTACACCATCGCAGAAGTATTTGCGATAAATCTTGTTAGAGACGAGGACCAGATAGCATTTCCTCATTCAAGGAGGTTCCAGATGATGTTTTCATCGATGCATCAAAAACGACGCGTAGTTTTGTTGTGGTGCTATCGTTTTTAAACACTGCATGATGAGGGATATAATAATGTTGTCCTTTCGGTGATTCAGTGGAATTTGCTAATACCATGTGTCCTAAGTCAACGTATTCTCTCATGAGTTTTTTGTAGCCCTCTTCTAAGGCCTTATTAGAAGAGAATTTTCCTTTTAAGTGTAGGAGACGAGCTAGTGCCCGTCTTCGTGATTCTCCAAGCGTTTCCATGGGTTTCTTGAAGGGGATTGAAACGGTATATGTTCCGTCCTTGTTGCGAATATGTGTTTCTTCGTACTGGCGTTCGCATTCTTGATCTGCGATGGATAAGTGGGTATCGTTACTTGGAATATCCTCTATTTCCCAAAATCTTTTGAGCTGGTCATTAATATCCACTTCTGTGATCATGCTCACTAAATTAGTTCCTTGACGGGAGGTGGATGTTTGTCCTGAAAGAATCCAGCCAAGTTCTGTATTTTGGGCCAATAGTTGCTGCCTTTCTGATATTATTAAGCAGAATTGTAGGAAGGATGTCGGCTCCTATGATAATGTCTATTGGTCCGGGTTTGTTATAGGTCGGATCGGCCAATAGTATGTCTTTCCATGGTAAGCTATGAGATATGTCCGTGCTCGGAAGTAGTTTTGTTAGTTTTGGTAAGATAAGCACGTCCACGTCCATTTGAAAGCTTGAAGGAAATCTCGGTATTATTTTTATTGTTGCTTTCCCTACAATGCTTCCTGGTTTTATTTCTCCTATACCTGATACCTCGGCACACGCTTTGGTTCTTGGTATGCCATGGCTCTGCACAGTTTGCTCTGTTATGAATGATGCTTGCGAACCAGAATCAATCAATATTCGTAGTAGCTCTTCCTTACCATTGCTGCCGAAGGTCTTGATTAGTGCAGTAGCCAATAAAACTTGTTGATTTTGCGCTGCGTAGTTGGTGAGGACTTCCTTGCCTTTCCCTATCTTTGTGGTAGACGGTTGATTACCTTTCCTCAGTTTTTCATCGAGAAGTAAGGTGTGATGCTTTTTCTTGCAGATACTGCATTTAAAGCGGCTGTGACATACTTCCTTAATGTCGTGACTTAGGCAGTTCAGGCATAGTTTTTTACTTGTAATCGTTTCTAAACGTTTTTGAACTGACAGTGATCTAAATTTATCGCAGGAGTATAATAAATGTCCTTTGTTACATAGGTGACATCGTTGATCAAGTGATGGAATTATATTCCGTAATTCGTGGAATTTGGTTGGTTTTTGACTTGTCTGCTTCCAACTCCTGTTTTCATTCTGCAGATCTCCCAAATTTTCTAGTGCGTTGAATCTTGTTTCTAAGAAATTAAATAATACTTCGAAAGTTGGTATTTTCTTTGGTTTTAGTAGCGTAATCTCAAAGAACCTTAATGTCTCTACATCAACCTTACGTAGTATTATTGGAGTGACTAATGCGGCCCAAGAGCTAGTGTCCACACCTATGTAGGTTATTAATAGCTCTTAGGGACTCCTTCAGAGTGTCATGTATATGTTTTATTCCAGAAGCTGATTCTGCCTTCAGCGTTGGGAAATCAAGCAACCTGTTTACTTGAGTTGTGACAAGTTTCCTTTCGTTGCCAAATCTGTCAATTAGCATTTCCCACGCGTCATCGTAATTTTCTTCGGAAATGTCCAAATGGCTTATAAGGTTCATTGCTTCTCCGGCTACATTAGTTTTAAGGTATTGCATTTTTTCTACTCTTGATAATTTGTTGTTCTCATGGATTAGTTTGGAGTATACGTTAAAAAAGCTTCTCCAAGAATCAAAAGTCCCGTCGAATACAGGAACAGTTAATCTCGGTAAACGCATCTCCTTTTGTAGAGGCATATTATCCGCAACTTCTTTTTTGTTTTGCAAGCTTATTATGATACCATAATAAGTTTGCTTCATTTCCTCGCATAGATGGGTCAATTTTGTCATGCAGTGGTCATCGGTGTAAAGCTGCGTTTCTTCAAACAATTGCTGCAAGCTTCTAAAGTTCTCCGAAAGCTCTTGAGTGTAGAATTCGATCGCACCTTTGGATATTGACCTCGATTCCCAGATCCGACGGGAGGGAAGTGAGTGAGGATTTGACACTTTGCGATTCTCAAATCCGCAGTCCCGGATAGGTTTAAATCGAAAATTCGGAGTGAAAACTCACGCGATAATGAAATATGATGTCGGATTATCTCAGGCGCATTTGTCGTTCAAATCCGCAGAAAATTTGTTGCGGATCACACTTTTACAGCGCGGAAAATGTCAAAAAGAAATTCGGGGTTGCGGATCTGAGAATCGCAAAGTGTCAAATCCGCAACTCACTTCCCTCCCGTCGGATCTGGGAATCGAGGCCAATACTTCCTCTAAGTTGATGGAAGTTAATTGTTGCTTGAATGCTTCCATTCTCAGCGATAATTTTTTTGGCGTATTTCATTTTCGTTCGACAATAATTGTTTCGATGAGCTTTCTTCACCTGCTTGGTCAGCATTCGTTAATGATGCAACATATGCCATAGTGTATGTATACAGCAAATTTCGTGCTTGCTCCACAACGGCGACGACTTGCTGATAATAATTGCTTTGATGATATTTATGGGTTGGCTCGTTGTATTTTAAAATTTCCTCATTACAGTGGTCAAAATCTGCCCATAATTCATCCAATTCTTTGTATCTTCTCTGAATTGTATTTGGAACTCGTCTATCCTTAGGTTCTTTTTTGATGAGGTCCAAAAGATGGATAATGGTTTTACCCGTTGCATCTTGTTGGGTGGTTAATTTATCCAAGTCCATTGAGGTTGTTGGGGTGTGTCTTGGTGGGTATTGTCAGTGGTAGCCTTGATTGGTGTAGTTGTGACTCTGTTGAACTCTGGTATTGACTTAGGTCGTCAAATTGTAACTTGACGCCAAGGTTGATGACTCGTGTTGGGAAGGTGAATGTTAAATTCTGGGAAAAGTTTTAATTCCTCAGTTGATTGTAGTCTTTCGGTTGTATATTTTCCTCGGTGGTGACTCCGCGAAATCGTCTAGTGGTGTAGATCGGTGTAATTAACGCGATGCCGTGGAATGTTGTTCTATGATCGGTTGTAAATCGATGATCGGTGGTGGTGTTGTTAGGTTTATTATGATGGTTTTCTTAGGTGCTGCTTACTCCTTGTAGGGGCGCACTGGTTTTCCTTTTGCAGGCTCGAAGGACCAAATGATGAACTCTGGGTGAGTAGTGGATGTGTAGTAGGACGTGTTAAAGACCGCACAACTTTAACAATTTGGATAGCGGTTTTATGAGTGAAAATATACTTTACTTGGGTTAATTCTTTATTTTCTTTTACTGTTCTATAAGAATCAGTTAGTAAGACTACGATTAAGGTACATTGCATTTGGGCTTATATATTAATTGCTTGACCTACTTAATTAACATATTTTTAATTATATTATTACCTAATATCTTCATTGTTCTAGATTGCTTGTAATACTTGAAGTAATGTAGGTTGTTGGATATTACTTCATGAATGTTGGATATTACTTCATTAATTTATTTAGGTTAAATTGGTTAAATTATGTTTTTGTGATGTGCTTGCACACCCATAGTAATCACGGTATTCAGAAACACTGTATACCGTATACGGTATTTTAGTGCTGATGTCACGTGGGGGTCCCATATAAAATCGAAGCTGTTGTTGTTGTTTCAGCATTACGGCTGACGTCACCAGGCGCCCATTTTTTACGGTATTCGAAGCTGGCGTCGCTTTTACATTACCTTCGTTTGCTGTATACCGTGCATAATAATGATAATCCCAGTGCGCATGAAGAGTGGAAGTTAAAATGCTTGCCCTCCTTTGCCTCCACCCCTTCGCCCATATCCTTAAGTTGCGTTGCGTTGCGAATTCGTCAAAATTCACTCTCATAATATTTTTCAAAACGCGCCTAAAGAAGTATAACTTCAAAAACAAACTCCTAGTTGTTGAAAAAATATTCGGTGCAATACGTTTGGAAACAGAGAATTAATAATTTATTGATCACAATTTCAAAAGTATTTTTGTACGTTTACTATTCGTTTTTCGCCTTCCTTCAAAAATAGAATTAAAAATCTGGCACGCTGTTTGGAAACGATTGTTGATAGTACTCATAGTATAAGAGCTAGCGAAGTCGAAAAAAAGTTGGTTCCTACACGGCTTATTTTTTTATATGACCTGTCTTATTCACCTACCTACCGGATGCGGTGCGTCTGCCACCTGGGAGTGGTTGCGTTTTCTTCTGCGCATGTCTTTTGCAGAGATGAAAATTTTTAATTTTGAAATAATTTTAACAACTTTTTTTCTCTCCCATACCTTTCTATGTTATTTAACAGCATCAATTTATTGTTGCTAGACAATTTTGTCGTTGCTAACATCGCGCCAGACATACTTTTAGTGATTATAATTTTCTTATCTTTTTAATATAGTTGAAATTTTAATATGCAATACCAAACCGCGTTGTTCAATTTAAGTCTCGGAGAGTATTGGTTGGAATAATTAAAAGAGTGCGAAAGCCCAGTAGAATTTTAAACATACATTATATTAAGTAGCTGGGACAGAGAGTGTCATGAGTGTTTGTGTACGCTTTTATTTCCTTGTATTTCGTTTTATATAATAAAAACAATTTTCTCATGATGGATGACGAAAAAGAAAAAGGCGTTTTTTGCTCAAACAAAAGTTTTAAAATAATATTGTTTGATGAAGAAAATTTAACTAAGTGTGTAACAACGTATCTAGGTGGGTTGCCCGAAGAAGCCACCCTTAGCTACACCTACAAAAAAACAAAAATTTGGACAAACGGAAAAAATTCCCAGTCAAAACCAATCCAACCACTAACCATCCAGGTGGTACCCCGGCCTCAAGAGGAGGGCTGGCTCGCCGGGGGGTCGTGGAGTGTTTAGAACCTGGAGGTACCACCTACAATAATGCATCACCATTTGCATGGATGAGAGCGTCTCCCATCGAGATGGAAGTGGAGTGCTTACATGAAGCGAGTAAAGCCCCTGAAAATGAATTCCGGAGAGCGAAGCATCGCTCGCCGCTAAGTCGGTCGACCGTTAACCTGCCATATTATTTCCAATCATTCTAAAAAAAACTACTAAAAGAAAACTAAAATCTCTTCAAGCGAAAAAAAAACTCGTTGTAACAGCGTATCTTTAATGCAACCTCATTAAATATACATGCAGGTAGGCAACACAATACATCGACATTAACACATTAACACGTCTTACAATAGTTGAGGTTTCAAGACGACTTAGGGAGTGGGTGATTATACCGTTATTGGGACTGCTATATAATATTGGATATTAATTAAACAAAAACCCAAAGAAACATGAAAGAGTGCACTCGCCCTGGTACCAGTACGCGTATACCCCTATGGGACCAAAAGGAAATTAAATGTGATGCCACAACGACCTCACCCAAAACCCTGGAGTCGCTCACAGAAAAAAAGAAATCAAAAAATCAATATAATAAACAATATAATAAGTTGAATTAATTATTATGGCCAACGCTTTCGTTAAATAAAATAATCAACAATCAAATAACAATTAATGTAAAAAAAAATTTAAAAATCAATGTTCACTTATAAAATTTGATAAAATAAATAAGGAAATTAAGTAGAAATGTGTAAATTAAGAAAAATTTTTTTAAGATAATAGTATATGTATTTGTTCTTTCAAAAAAAATGTTTTTTTTCTTGAACCGTAATCTATTATTCTGTCATCCTTGAAATTATGCTTCATTGGACCTACATACGTAAGTTAGTCCAGGCAATGGTCCTCCACAATTTGTTCTTTCGCTGATTACGCAGCGAACGCTAATATATACCAAAAACTTAGCACCTAAAACTTAACTTAATTTCCATACGCTTCTTGTCCACTTCTACTCCTGTTTTGTTTTCTTTTTACTCCAATCCAGAGGTACCTGCCATCATCTTCTTTGAATACTGCTCTGTTGCAAATATAGTTCGAAATTCTTCCTTTAGGTTCTCCATTTTTCCTCTCTTGCACCCAATAAGTTCAATTCTTTTTCTAATATGTTTCTGTTGTTGCACTCACACAGAAAATTATATTCTTTATTTTTTATTTTTGAAGTTATACTTCTTTAGGCGCGTTTTGAAAAATATTATGAGAGTGAATTTTGACGAATTCGCAACGCAACGCAACTTGAGGATATGGGCGAAGGGGTGGAGGCAATGGACGGCAAGCATTTCAACTTCCATTCTTCATGCGCACTGGGACTATCATTATTAGGCACGGTATACAGAAAACGAAGGAAATGTAAAAGCGACGTCAGCTTCGAATACCGTAAAAAATGGGCGCCTGGTGACGTCAGCCGTAATGCTGACACAACAACAACAGCTTCGATTTTATATGGGAAGTGTCCCCCACGTGACATCAGCACTAAAATACCGTATACGGTATACAGTCTTTTACATTACCTTGTTTCTGAATACCGTGTTACTAATGAACGTCAAGCTAGCGGCGAAGCAAGCGGCGCGGCGGTTGCACTGAAAAGGGCCGTGACTTTGTAATTAAGCTCAAAAACGCTGGCTGGAAAATTTTACTCCTATTTCCTTCAGAACCATGGAACTATCCTGAAATTTTTACACAATCTTCCTCACTCATATAGATACATAAAACAAACAATTTAAATGAGGGACATTAGCTTTTTATTTTTAAATAGAGTTGAGTTTTAACTTCGCCGCTTTTCAGTGCAACCGCCGCTAGCTTAGCCGCTAGCTTGACGTTCATGTGTTACTATGGGCATATGAAAACTCGCAGCCGATGCCGGTTCACGATGTCGATGGGTGAGGGGGTTTTTATGCTGAGGCTATGGAGGGAAATAAATTTCCTGTTCGAGTCATCAGCTAAGCGTATGTTGGGTTTTTCGTGGGCATAGGAAAGGAAGATTCGTAGTGTTTATTGTGTGCTGTTTGTGGGTGAGGGGTTTTACTGAATGGAAGGCAATTGCTCTAACTCGTAGTGTAATATCATAGACTCGCCAAGTTTTTAACTCGTAAAAAGTGGTAAAATATTGTATTTTAACATTTTTTACTGCACGTGTATTACCGGTGATAAGTTGGTTAGTGATCCGAGTGAATAAATTGAATGAAATTGATAAGGTGACCAGTTTTGTTTACATTCATGGTGGTTTTTTCGGGTTAATTTAGGGAAAAAATGTTGGATTTATGTGGTAATGAAATTAAAAGTGAATTTAAAATGGTTAAAAATTATTACGGAATAGTTATTAAAACATAAGTGCAAGTACCACCACACAACATGAATAACAAAAATTTTGAACTTTTTCCTACACATTTTTCTGCTTTAATATTTTTAAAAATTATTCTTCAACAAGCTTTAATCACTTTAAATTCACTTTTAACTCAATAACCACACAAATTCAACATTTTTGCCCTAAAATAACTCGACAAAACCACAGCGAATGTAAAGAAAATTGGTCACCTTCACAATTAAACCATTAAAACATATTGGTTCACTAAATTTTTTGAAATTGTTTTACTTCAATCACTGAAACACTAATCACTGGTAATCCAGGTGCAGAAAAAAGTGATAAAATACAATATTTTACAACTTTTTATTGAAAAAATGAACTAAAAAACTTGGCTCCACTATGTTATTACACGAGAAACGTCCTCCACTCAAGCAAATGTAGGATCGGCACCGGCTGCTTCCAGGCCTGTAGCTAAGATTGGATTGCTGGAGGCCCTATCAGAACCTCAAATATTGCAAATTTAAGACATGATATGAACATGCAGCACGCTACTTTGCTTGTCATTTTACCAGCCTGAGCCAATTGAAATACTTTTGATTGCAGCGTGCTGCATTGTTATCTCATGCCGTAATTTACTGCACGCTGCCAATTTTGATGTTCTGATACGGCCTGCGAACGATATAGGCGAAGGGGTAGAGGAGGGAAGCATTGCAACTCCAATCCTTTGGCTATTAAGTTTATTATTATATGGGCATATGAAAATTCGTAGCCAAAGTCCGTTCACGATGTCCATGGGTGAGGAGGTTTTTACCCAGAGGCTATGGAGGGAAATAAATTGCATATCCTAGTTTTCAGCTAAAGCCGGCTCTAAACGATGCTATGAGCACTTTCCAACGTTGGACGTTTGATGGTAGAACGCGTGGTGGCCGCTACTCGAACTACGAATGTCCAATGTCAAGCGTCCAACGATGGTGTTTGGACAGGTTCGGAGTGTTGTCACTCAAACTTTGGAAGCGTTGATGCTGTATTTGCCGATACATTAAGGTCCTTAGTATGAAACTCTTCGTATCATATTTCAATTACCCTAACCCACTCAATTTAATTGAGTAACAACTAAAAGAAGAAGCTGGGGAAGTGAACAGAATTTGGAAGTGACGTAATGAATCTACCCAAGGTCGATGAACCCACAGGTGAGTTACGAGAGCATACCGGCAAAATGGGTCTACGCAACGCCTGGAATTCCTCATTGTGACAGAGGACACAGACGATGTCCTTTTGGATTGCCGGAGATTAGCCGAGCAAACTGCTGCACTGTAACCTACAGCTAAAGGCACGGCTAAGAGCAACGAACGTCTTAGACTATAATGGTACGATCGTTTGATCTACTGACTAAAGTGGAGGAAAAGCTAAATTCCTCAAATTGCTTTAAATTGCTTGTCATTTTACCAGCCTCAGACAATTTTTTTTTTTATGTGGTAGTGCTAAGCTCAGGAGTCACCCTTTGTACTACTAGTCCTTCATGTCATTTGTCACGTCATGGTGCAATGTCTAGCAGTAAGCTTAGTTCGGGGGAGGGGTGGGGGGAATAGGTTAGGGATTATAAATGTTTGGAAGGGTATTGAAGAAGGTGGTGATGAACCCTGCTTTTGAACTCTTGGTTGTTGTAGGAGCTCGGAAATACCGACTGCGAGAGATTATTCCACAGTCGAGTTGTTCTATTTACAAACGAATTCATATCTTGTTGAGTGCGTGAAAAGGGTAGTTGCAGGTGCAGGGAATGGGACGAGTGGGCTAATCTGGTGTTGCGGGTATAAGATTGCCGTGGAGGCAAAAGAGCGTTTAACTCGAAGGAACAGTCACTATGATAGTAGCGATAAAATAGTAGTAGCGATAAAATTTTGTCAGTGGTGGTACTTTCCTACGGTGGCTTAGGGGGTCGATGGTGGAGCAAGCGGTATCGTCATTAATTAACTTAAGGGCCTTTTTTTGGACCTTATCTAACCATGCTAAGGTTGTTATTGGAGCGCCGCCCCAAATGATGGAGTTGTATTCGAGAAGAGGCCGAATGTAGGATTTATAAATAACAGCATGGGCCGATGGCTGGAGGAGGAACCTGCACCTCTTAAGAAATCCCAAGCACTAGGATGCTAGGATGCGATTTGGAATATATGGTCATTCCATCGCAAGTCTTTGGCTAATGTCTTTGGCCTAAGATGTGTAGGGATGGGTCGGCCTTTAATTCCACGCCATCTACTGTCAAGGATGGTGATGTGTTGATCTTTTTCTTTGCAATAAGACAGTACTTGGTTTTGGAGGGGTTGAATTCGACACGATTCTTTTTTCCCCACTCCATAATAAGTTCAATGTCGTTATTAATAGAGTTGAACATTAGTTCACGATCATCAAGACAGGATCTGGCATGTGTCTATCTTGTATCGAAGCTGTACGAGTAACGTAGAGTACCGTCGTCAGCGAAGCTGAGAAGTGGGTTGGAGGGGATTGAAAGTAGGTCATTTATAAAGATAAGAAATAGGACCGGTGGTAAAATTGACCCCTGGGGGACCCCCGCAGAGATGTGGTGAGATTCAGATTTGACGCCATCCAAAACTACCTTAATTGAACGGCCGGAAAGGAAACTCTCAACCCACTTATAGATAAGCGAGTCAATTCCAATAGCTTTGAGTTTAGCTAACAAGGCTGAGTGCCATACTCTATCAAAAGCATTGGAGATATCTAGAGCAACCACACTAGACTCACCGGATCCATGCAGACTACGGTTGAGGTGTTCGGTAAGGCAAACTAAAAGATCACCAGTGGATCTATTTTGTCGGAAGCCGTATTGTTTGTCGTTTATAAGTTGGTTGGATTCTAGATATACCGATATATGCGATAATTGAAATGCTTGTGATTGCGTTGGAAGCGTTGATGCTGTATTTGCCGATACATTAATGTCCTTAGTATGAAACTCTTCGTATCATATTTCAATTAACCTAACCCACTCTATTTAATTGAGTAACAACTAAAAGAAGAAGCTAGGGAAGTGAACAGAATTTGGAAGTGACGTTTATTTCAGTAGTGGCAGTAGGTCGATGAACCCACAGGTGAGTTACGAGAGCATACCGGCAAAATGAGTCTACGCAACGCCTGGAATTCCTCATTGTGGCAGAGGACACAGACGATGTCCTTTTGGATTGCCGGAGATTAACCGAGCAAACTGCTGCACTGTAACCTACAGCTAAAGGCACGGCTAAGAGCAACGAACGACTTAGACTATAATGGTACGATCGTTTGATCTACTGACTGTAACTGTCCGGGTAATTTGTGCCGGAGCACGAAGAAGGGAGTGGGCCCTAAAGGCCAGAAGTCATCGTCACAAAAACAAGGGATGGAGAAAGGGTGAACGAAGAAGGTGTGGCAGGGACGGTCCGACCGCCGGGAGGATATCGCCTATAATACTTGTATCCCATGCACCTGAAGTCGGCACGACTTGCGATGCTCAAGCTAGCTCGCCGGATGGGGTGGGGTTCGTGGTGCAGGGACACAGAAGGGATGACAGTTAGACTGTTTAAAAAGTCGTGCCATTAAAAGTTTTAACGAAAGAAAAGGGGGCGATGATGGGGCTACGTGGGCCGTCCGGGACCAACGAGAGGGGGGTCGAGAAGGGGGTTGAAAGGGTGGTCATTGGTCATCAGTCATTCGGGTGCTACCTTATCCAGGACCCTGAGGCGAAGTGCACTTACCCTCGTTCGGGCCATCCCTAATCCTGAGGGTCACACGGGGGGGGGTAAGCCACCTCATACTAATTAGGGATAGACTCTGTTAATCTTCAGTCTATCCTTGTAAGTGGAATAGTAAGGGCTATAGTGTTAATTCTCTAATTTGTTGTTTTTATTTCTTTTCTTTTACGTTAAATTGAGTTTAGGTTTGTATTATTGTAAATGGTCGAGATTAATATTTGTTAACCTAGTCAATTTCTTTTTATTCCCAACAAGAACTTCGCTAATATTTCATTAATTAGTATTAATATTAATAATTCAAATAAATTCACACTTCCGCGTCAAATACTAAGTTCAATCAATATTCATTTACTAAATCAAATGTTACAAATATATGAAGGTATATGTGTGATGTAAGTGGTTGTACCACACGGCAACTTCGGTACAGGAGTACACAGTAGTAAGACAAGTAATCAATATTGAAAAATAAAAAAAAACGTGAACCGGAACGAAGTGGGTTCTACTTCCCTAATCGAAATAACTACCACCTTTTGCATATCCAGTAAATATTTGCAAATCCTTCATAAGTTAAGGTAACTGTATTAAATGCGTCAAACAGAGACGACGTCACCAGAGCTTTATAAGGTGTATTGTTTGAGTTGTATACACACAAACAAAGTCGCCCTTTTGCTATTAGGTTCCCCACCGTAGGGGAAAGACCAGAGGCGCCAACAAGTCAAAATTTTCAAATCCACTGAATTATTCCCAGAAATTACTATTCCCTTCCGGAAAAAATAAAGATTTAGAACCCTGCATCATCATCTGCAAAACAATACTTAACTCACTACCCCAAGAAAAAAAACAATTCTCGATTAATATCCATGTACGTACTGGTACAATGTTTGTACAACTATAAATTAATTTTTATATTGACCTCGAAGAGAAAAAGACTAGTTAAATAACTCCCGCGATTTTTCTTCAAAATTATAAATCACGCGTTCGTAGTAATTGAACGCACACGCTTGCAATTCTCATGCACGCCAGATAACGGCCGAGATGAACCGTTCAGCCATAGAATTTAAGTTTATCCTACCGGTTATTCTTTAAATCCAAAAAAAACTTAATACTATTATATATGTATAAGGAAAGATATTAATTCCAACTTCCCTGAATGATGTTTTATCCAGACCAGAATTTTCTCCGACGCCCCCTTGCAAAAACGCTTCCTTCACCCTTTTCATGCACTACGAACCGATCAAGACAATTAACGACCTGAACCCGAAACACTTTTTAGTTTAATCATATTTGCGGATCTTATCCGGTATTACTTTACAACTCAATATCCTACTTTACGTTAGTTCAGAATGCGCGGTAGGACACTCTTAACAAAATCTCAAAAACGAAAAAAAAACTCACGTCGTAAGAACTACTGAACCGTCCGCTACTAATCCCAAAAACTGACTCTGCTTCCAAAAAGCTCTCCACGTCCCATCCACGCGACTTAAATGTTCAGAAAATGTAAGTTAAAAAAAACACAAAACTTTTCAAAGTTTAAAATAAAATGTTTATTATAACCGAAAAACATCCGAACGGATTAAAATTTATATTTTAACTAACTGACAAAACATTTTATAATTTCTTACCTGCTTAAAGTTCTAACAGAAATTTGCTGATGTTATCAAATTCATTTTCTCACGACTTAATAATTTAGATGCAACTTGTTTCAGTTAATGCAACTTGAGATTTTTCTGTTTTACTCAGAATGCGAAGGAGGCAAAATTCTCCGACGTAGAAGTATTTTAGACAACAGTTTGTCGTGGGAAAATGAATTATGATTTCTTATTTTTTGTTATATTTATCTTCTATTTCTTGCCAAAAATTATCTTTGTTAGTGTTAGTATCTACTGAATATCTAACTCCTCCCTCCTTTAATTCAGGATTCTCCTGAATCCTATTGTTAATATTTATTTTATTTTTTCTTTTACAGCATATAAATGTTATTAATATTAATATAATTATAATCATGGTAGAACTTAAACTATAAGCTGCAGTTTTATAATATTTTAATTCTTTTATTTCTTCAATATTATTTTCTTTATTAAGTACAAATTTATCAAAGGTTAATTTTGCATTGCCAAAGGTAATATTTTCATTTTTTGGGATAACAAATTTTTCGGTAAAGATTCTTACTTTGTTACTGAAGTCTCTATTATTTATTCTGATCGTACAATTATTGAAATTTATGAAATAGTTTCCTTTTAGTGTGAAAACCCTTTCATCACAGGTACTTTTTAACTTCCCTGATTTAATATTATTAACAATTATAATGTTTTCGTCAATTAGTGAAATTTCTTCCTCTACTTGTTTTATGAATTGACATTTTCCGAGAATAACACAATTCTTGCTTTTACTCAATTCTTTAAGAGACTTGCCTTCGGAATATGTAAGGACTTTATTATTATGTCTAATTATATATTCGATTTCTGAATTTATTTGTAAATTTTGCGAATTCACAATTGGTAGGAGTAAGTTTTTGCTAACCATTATGCTATGAATGGGAATTTTTATTGCAAAAACTATGGATTCATCTAAGTGTTTTGCGACGGCTAAACGAATATTGGAAAGCTTATTGAAATCGATATTGTACGTATTTATCTCTTCATCGGTTAAAATATTTGGTTGTAAGAGTCCTAATCTTGCTGAGGCTATATTATTCTGAATATGTTCGACTTGTCTTCCTATATAATCCAATTTAAACATTTGTTCAAGGAAAGCATTTTCGGATAAGATTTTCATTTCTGTACGATTTAAGTAGTCTAATTTATCTAGAATTTTTATTCTGTCTGAATTAATAATATTTTCAATTTGCAAAAAGGTATTATTAAAATTATTGTTAATCTTAACTTGTTGGTTAGAATTCTGAATTAGGTTATGGTTATTTTGATCTACAACGGTGAGATGATTTTCAATAGCCAATTGATCTTCATCATCCATGGTGCCGAATAACCATTTAAGTACCTTACCTCCTATATTTATGAGCCCTCTCTTACTTCTATATGGGATAAGTGTTTTAATTCCACTTTTGATTCTCCTTATTTTATTGCTTATTAAATCCTTATGATCATCTAAATCTAATAGGGCTAAGGTTGACTCTAATTTGTTAACTAAGTTTAAAATTTCATGTGGGTAAATTCTGTGCAGGATGATTTCAAATTGATCCGCTATTTCCACGATACTTACTTTTATTTCTGTATAACCTAAATCGGTCTCTATTCTTTCAATTGTCATTGCCTGCAGGGATATTGCTGGTCTGGTTATCAGTAATATCCATAGGAGTAGTGTCGCCACTATCGCCGGTCTGACCTGAAAATTTAAACGGTCTCTTTATATTGCTTTCATGGACATTTCTTAAATTATATCTTCTGAACTTGGGCTGTTCCTTATGCCTAAGTGACATATAGTTCTTTATAAATCCCGTATCTCTCTGCTCTTGGTAATTTTCCCTAGCTACATTTCTTTTACTTATAATTTTCTCTTTTGTTTTTAACAATCTTTCATATATAACGTTAAAATCTACTTCTCTATTCTGAACTGAAAGAGGTGTAGTTTTGATTACGGAATGGTAGGATTTATTATAGAGTTCTATCGCTTTAAGTATTTGTTCCCTGATTGGTAGTTTTTCCTCTAAATTTAATGCCCTTATTTTTTCCGTTATAGTACCATTGAGTCTTTCGACGTCGGCGTTGCCAGTATGATTATTTGGTTTGGTTGTGTGATACGCAATATTTTCCCTTTCGCAAAATTCCCTAATATATTTTGATCCAAATTCGTTATCAAATATTAATTTTTTCATTTTTCCTCTAATTGATATTATTTGTCTTATCTTTTCTAAAATTGTAATGTGAGTTCTATCCTCCAAATGTAGACTCACTGCATGCTTTGAGAATTTATCAATTACATTAATAAAATTATGCTTACTGTTTGTGTAGACGTCGATATGCACTATTTCATTAATGGTTTTTGGGGTTTCGGTAATCTCGAATTTTTTCTTTATTGGTTTCCTATCGTATTTAGCCCCTGTACAAATATCGCAATTATTCAAAAGTTCGTATATTATGATTTTCAATTTAGGGTTATATAGTTTCGTTTTGATTCCTTCGTATGTTGCGACTATTCCGCAATGTCCAGATTCTTTCTTATGGTAAATGGCAATTTGTTTTTTCAATTCTTCTTCGTCTATTATATCCCTCGCAAAATGGCTACATTTGACAAATTTTACTATACTTCTGTTTGGGTATAAATCAATTAACCTTTTCTGTAATTTATTGTATTCGTGATCGTTTTGTTGAGAGTATATGCCTATCTTTCCTTTATCTATGTACCTTCTAAAAATATCTCTTTCTTCTTCTAAATCGTTATTATCTACATATATCCTTCTATTTTTAAATATTTGCTCGTATTCTTTCTCTTTTCTTTCCACAAAAATAATTTGTAATTTAAACCTATTGACGACTGTATCAAGCAGTGGTATATGGTCATTAAGCTCTTCTCCTTGAGAGTGAATAGTTTGGGGATCTTCAGATCCCTGTGGGATAATGCTCAAGTTATCGGCATGGCCTTGGCTTCCTGAGCTATTGTTCAAACGTCTAGTGCTAAGCACTTCTCTGTTTGTTGTATTTTCTTCTTCGTTGGTTTCAAGTGAATTAATTTCGTTTGTTTCTGAGTTGATTCTACTGAGAAAATCAGCGATTTTGTTCTCTTTACCTTTTATATACTCGATTTTGATATCATATTCCCCTAATTGGACTAACCACCTTTGTAGGCGGGGGTTAATGTCTTTTCCAGTATGTTTTGCTTGCAACCATTTGATTGGCTGATGATCTGTTTGCAGATCAAATTCCTTACCGAAAAGGTAGGGGCGGAAATACTTGCAACCCCAAACTACTGCCAATAATTCTTTTTCAATCGTGGAGTAGTTTTTTTCGTGGTCATTAAGGGTCCTGGACGCAAAGCAGATGGGGTGGCCTTCTTGTGTAAGAACGGCTCCAACTGCTAAATTGCTAGCATCTGTTATAAGCTTAAACCTTTTATTAAAATCTGGATATCTTAATATAGGATAGCTTGTTATTAGTTCTTTGAGTTTTTCAAAGGCATCGATGTAACTTGGGTCGTTCAAATTTATTTTACTGTCCTTCTTCAAATATTTGACCATTGGAGTCGCAATTTTTGCGTAGTCTTTAACAAATTTTCTATAGAACCCTGTAAGTCCTAGAAACGATTTTATTTGTTTCTGAGTACTTGGAAGTTTTAAATTTTGAATGGCTTCTAATTTTTTTGGGTTGGGTTTAATTCCCTTTGTCGTTAAAATATGCCCTAAAAATTCAGTTTCCTTATTGAGGAAGTTGCATTTGTCGACTTGGATCTTCAGATCAGCGAGTCTTAAACAATTGAAGATTTTCTTCAGGTTTAACAAATGTTCCTGCAAGGAGGTACTAAAGACGAGGATATCGTCCATATATACTAGACATATTTTGTTTATATGTTCCCGTAATACTGCATTCATCAACCTTTGAAAGGTTGACGGGGCGTTTTTCAGCCCAAACGGCATTCTTAGATACTCATAATGCCCGAAAGGCGTTGAGAATGCAGTTTTTCTGCTGTCAGATTTATTCATGAGAATCTGGTGAAAACCCTTCGCCAGATCCAAAGTTGAAAAATACTGTGCCGATCCTAATTTATTTAATAAATTTTCAATATTTGGGATAGGGAATTTGTCATCGACGGTAACTTCGTTTAATTTTCTATAGTCGATGACAATTCGCCACTTCTTTTGGCCAGAATTGTCTGCCTTTTTTGGGACTATCCAAAGTGGGCTATTGTAAGGTGAATTACTTTCCGTTATAATGCCCTGTTCGAGCATTTCTTTTATTTGACGCTCTATTTCTTTTTCATGCACTTGGGGATATCGATATACTTTGGAATAAATAGGATTATCTGTAATAGTCCTAATTTCGTGTTTAATTTCGTGTGTCGATGAAAGCACATCGCCCTCTTTGAAGAATAAGTCTTCGTTACTCTTAAGTAACCCAATTAGTTTATCTTTTTCTTCCATATTTAAATGGTCAAGTTGTATTTTTTCTAAGAGTTTTCCTGTATATCCTTCTAACGAGTATATTTCATTAATATTGAAAGGGTAGTAATTTCCCACGAACGGAATTTTATCATTATTTATTTCTACACATTTGGAATCTAAATCTATCTTTGCTTTAAATGGCACTAAGAAATTTTGCCCCATTATTGCATCGTAATTCCTACTTTTAAGCTCATGTACTTTCCACGTTATAGTTCCGGAGAATTTAAATTCTTTCGGCATTGGAGTAACGATCTTACTATAAAATGCATTTGGTCCATTAATACTAATATAATAAACTGGTTCTTTTAATTTTTCCTCAAAAAACCCATCTAATACGTTCGGTTTTATAACACTGGTTACTGAACCACTGTCTAGAAGACATCTAATTTTATTTTTTCCTAAAGTAATAGATATTATAGATATTAAAGGGATGCTTGGTTCCGAGGCTCGTTGTGAAAATTTACATCTTGGTCTTGACCTAGATGACAAACCTCCATTGGCTCATAACTCGGATTATTTCTCACTTGTCCCGAACTTTGTCTGAACTGATTAACACTATAATTATTAGTATTGTTATTGTTAGGATTGAAATGACGATACTGCCCTGGTGTATTATAATTATGATTATTTCTAAAATTTCGGTTTCTAAAAGAATTGGTATATTTATTTTTATTGTTATCATTCTCAGAATTATTAGGATTATTCATTCTTGAATCAGGAACACTTCTATTATGGTTATTAACCCTATTGTATGAAGCATTTCTATTAAACTTCTGATTATATGTGTTTTCACTTTTATTCGCAATTTTATGTAAATTAGTTTTAAACTTCTTACTTCTATGCTCTACGGCATCCTCGTTATCAAGGAGCTTTAATTTCTCAAATTTATTAAAAATTTCAATAATTGTAGCATTTTCAGGTATATTGCCTCTTAAAAAATCATGGATTTTGCTACTTATTATATCGACTAAATACTTATCATTATTTCTAGGGTGATATGTATCTGGTCTAGCTTCGTCGAACTCGTATAGTTCATTTAATTTATAATTGATTTCCCTAACATTGTCAAATAATTCTCTTAGTGTACTTACTTTTAAAGATCTACAATTATTTAATAATTCCGAATAGTTTTCCCTGGGTCGAAAGTGTAACTTCAGCTCTCGTTTGACTTCTTCCCATCGTTGTGAGTCCACTCCTAAGCGTTGAATACATTTTTTGGCTTCACCTTGGATTTTCTCATTGATGACGATACTCATTGCATGGTCTCTTAATCCTGGAACATCATGTTGGCAAAGTTGGAAAGTTCGCTCCACTGAACTTATAAATTCCTGAACTGTATATTCATCTGAACCATTGAATTTGTTTAATTTGTTAACATAATTCAAGAACTGTTCAGGAGTAAGCACAAATAGCTGCTGTTGACGTACTGGAGGCTGTTGCTGCTGGGCTGCGATCAATTGTTCAATTCTAGCATTTTGGGCTAGAATTTGAGCTTCCTGCTGCTCAATTATATTCCTAATGTTGTCGTTCATTTGTCCTTCCATATTAGCACTTATTTGTCGATTTCGGTCGAATACTATCTGCCTATTATTTAACATGAACCAGTTCACCAATTTATTATTATTTTACAAGAAATTGATTGTAACTTATTTTTCACTCAATTGGAACTAATTTATCATCAATTATTATAATTTTTCAAAACCAAATCGCTTTCGTATATATTTATTTGATTTAAAATTCACTTTTATTTTTATCAAATTTTCACTTCAGACAGAAGAATAAAGAAAAAAAAAATTTTCTGTTAAGGGTGTAAAGGTTTGTTTCTCCGCACTTCAAAATTTTATTGTTGTACTTTGTTTTCCACTTTTAGTCACCCAAATTTTCTAACAAAACTATTTAAATAATTTGTTACGTAAATTCGAACACTGGATTGTCAATCTTTTGACGACAATCCTACCGACTGCGCCACTTAAATGTTCAGAAAATGTAAGTTAAAAAAAACACAAAACTTTTCAAAGTTTAAAATAAAATGTTTATTATAACCGAAAAACATCCGAACGGATTAAAATTTATATTTTAACTAACTGACAAAACATTTTATAATTTCTTACCTGCTTAAAGTTCTAACAGAAATTTGCTGATGTTATCAAATTCATTTTCTCACGACTTAATAATTTAGATGCAACTTGTTTCAGTTAATGCAACTTGAGATTTTTCTGTTTTACTCAGAATGCGAAGGAGGCAAAATTCTCCGACGTAGAAGTATTTTAGACAACAGTTTGTCGTGGGAAAATGAATTATGATTTCTTATTTTTTGTTATATTTATCTTCTATTTCTTGCCAAAAATTATCTTTGTTAGTGTTAGTATCTACTGAATATCTAACTCGCGCGCCCGACCAGGATCCCCGTTAACTCGCATTCCTCGGTATTCAGAATCATTGTGCTTTCTTACCTCTGATGGGTTTCGAAGTTGCCAGATCGGAAAAATTTTTTTATAGATTGATTTGTGAGATCAGCCACCAAGGGGAGGCCGGGTTGCCATTTATTTTTATAAAATTTTTTGTTGGCTAATTTGAGTCCAAAGTTCGGTTGTGGGGTGAAATAATGCTTTTTAGAGGCTAGATCCATGGGGCGGCCGTTACAACGCGCGCTACTTAGACGCCGCCAGGGGAGAGGGAGCGCGAAAAGAAACAAAGGGACGGACTGTTTACAAGGTTAAGGTTCCATATGGAACGTGGGGCTGACCCACGACCCTGAGATTAAGAGTCTCATGCTCTACCGACTGAGCCAGCCGGGCCCATTCAACCATATAAATTGACCGCACTTTGCTTAGGATCACAATTACAATTCTGCACATCGGACTCCCGCTGTGCTGCCAAAGTGCTGTGTAGCTCTTCCATGGTTTTTACGTTTAGGAGCTGCCTGAATCTTAAATAGTTTCTGCTTCGACGAGGTCGACCGTCTCCCTATCCCAAGTATCCTTCGGACAATCGCACTCGTCAACAGTCTCTGGAACATCCATGCACCATGCGTTCCCTGTTGGTTTCTTTGACGTGGCTAGTGCGCCAACAAGAGCATAAAAGGGTTAGATGTGTAGTATTGGAATCATAGGCGAACGTCTTACAGGGTGGACCTCGTGAGCATTGGATGTCAGGATGATAGGCGACTGGGTCGAAGCTAATACGTACAGAGCGACTTTCAAATGGCAGCTGTCAGTTAATTCTGTGCTGAACGAGTGAGAACCAGCTGAAACGTGTTTTTTTTTTTTTTTTTTTTTTTTTTTTTTTTTTTTTTACAGCACAGTAGGAGTGCGGACAATATTAAAACGTTTGGTCGGTCAAGTAATGCGGTCCGAATGGCGCAGCCACCAAAGCACGAGACGGGATCCTTCAGGGGGTGGTTGAGGCATCGCGCATGGATCAATATCTGAGTTTGCGGCTAATGAAATCGGAGGGCCGGGAAATTGACTTACAATATTAGAAGCACTAAATAAATCGAGATAGAGATAGATAAAAATTAACAAACGCTTAATAAACGGAAATTATTCTGGCAAAATTTTAAACTTTCTTCCAGTTTTGTGAGAAATTTTCAATAAACAATTAATAATAGAAGAAATTTTCCAAAATAGAGCGAAAACAAAATCTATAAAGGAGCATTATCAATGTCGGTTCATCCAATAAAGTAATAAGCAATAATTCCACAATGTTGTTAGGTATGATTAGCAAAATTAAATAAATGCGTTTTTATATACTTTTTTTTTTTTTTTTTTTTTTTTTTTTTGAATTCAAATATAATAAAATAGTTAATAACATAGCCGATTTGCAACTTCGATTGTGATTAATTAATTCATTTAAAAAAATGTGTGTGAAAAGCCAAACAACATTTTCTACATATCCACTACTATAGGAAATAGACCTATATAAAAGATTATCAAATTGTTTCCTCTAAGCCTATACTGAAGCGTAAAATTTTATCAATGTATATTTACACATAAAAACGAAAATTTAATAATAATATTTTGGTTTCTATGTAAAATGTGTATTTCGTGCGAAAAGGAATAACTCAGAGTACACTCATATCTCACATATGAACACACTAAAGTCCTTATATAATAACGGGTAAGGAAAAGGAGGCAATTTGATATTTATAAATACATTAATTAACGATTTTCTTTGTTCGATTTTTCCCATTCACATTTGATTTAAATATTTTCGTTTTGTTCTCTGTATCCCAATGTTCTTTTTAAAATAAGCAATGAAGTTGTGTAAAAAAAAGAGAGAAAATAACTTAAAACTGAAATCTACCGCGTCCTCCGGCAGGTGATTTTGCGCGGAATCTTCCCCTAGGTACACCTTCGCTACGGCCCGTCAGGCTTTGAGATCTTTGGCGTGGTAAATGCCGATAGGTTTCCCTTTCATGTCCTCTAGTTCGTATCTCCCACTCCCAAGCTTTCGCCTCACGCGAGCTTTCATGAATTTATCTGCTAATTTTGCGCTAAATTGTTCAACCTTGTTGCTTACAGGGAAGGTTCGGCGGTAAACCACTTGGCCGGGCGAGAACTCTACTGCTCTGCAGCGCAGATTGTAGTGTTTCTCATGTCTCGTGTGAGCCGCGGCCAAGTGATGTTCTATCCGGTCACGTCGTGACTGCCATCTGTCTACTGCCGGAACTATGGTTATATCTCCCTCTTTCAAGGCACCTAAGGTCTTCAGGATAGGGTAAGCGGATCCGTGCCGGATCATTGGACACCCGAACAGGGCCTGGTATGGGGAGGTACCAATGGACGTGTGATGGGCGCTCCGTAGGGCACATTCAATTGCAGATAGGTACAGGTCCCAATCCCGGTGATCTTCTTTCAAATATGCACGGATAGCAGCTAAGACTGAGCGGTTCACCCGCTCGGAAGCGTTGGCTTGTGGGGAATAGATAGCGGTGAGTTGGTGTTTGATGCCGTAATCGGACAACAGCTTCGCGAATTCTTTGGAGGTAAAATGACTTCCATTATCAGAGAATATCACCTCGGGGACTCCGAAGGTGTGGAAGATCTGATGTTCAAGGAAATTCACGGCGGCTTTGGATGTTTCGCCTACTACGGGGTGGAGAAAACTGAATTTGGAGAACGCGTCTAATACTACCAGCACAGCCGTGTGGCCTTTCTTCGTCCTCGGGTAAGGGCCCATATAATCGATGTATAAGAGTTGAAAGGGTCGACACACATCCATGGCTTTACCCATAGGAGGTCGGAGGGGTATGTTTGGAGCTTTCGTTTCTTTACACACTTCACAACTCGCGATGTACTTCCTGACTTGGCTAATCATGCCGGGCCAATAATACTTTTCTCGGAGGCTTGCAAGGGTCTTGTGAACACCGCCATGGGCAGCTTGAGGGGGCTCATGAGCTGACTCGATCAAGGGAGCAGTTAATTCTGCAGGGATCCACAATTTCCAAATCAGATCGTCCGTCTCGGGGTCGCCAGTCCGTGGGGCCGAACGGTGGAATACGTATCCCTCCGAAACCTGAAGATCAGGCAACTGCCCAGCATCCCTACTGATTCTTTCAGCGAGATGTTGGTAGTCCGCTGATCTGAAGGCGGGGGACGTTAGGTGCACTTCACGACAGAAGGTCACTTCATCGACACAGTCGACTCGTGATAGTGCGTCCGGCACCACGTTTTGACTACCCTTGCGGTGCTCGATTGAAAATTGGAAGCCCTGCAGCTTTAGGCTCCACCGCGCTAGGCGACCGTTTAGGTCGGTCTGGCTCATGAGCCACCTCAAGCTGGCATGGTCGGTAATTACAGTGAAGGGCTGCCCTTCCACATACGCCCGGAACTTCTTAACGCTCAGCACCGCCGCGTAGCACTCGAGTTCCGTGATGGAATAATTACGCTGGGCGCTGTTGAGCTTCTTAGAGAAATATGCGATGGGATGTTCTTCATCGCCCTGTCTTTGGAAAAGGACACTTCCTACCCCCGTTTTACTGGCGTCACACTGGATGAAAAAGGGGAGGGTGAAATCTGGGGTGACCAGTAAGGGAGCAGACATCATTAACTTCTTAAGTTCCATGAATGCTTGTTGGGCTTCGTCGGACCAAGCAAATTTGCCACCTTTTAGGCAGTCCGTAATGGGTGAGGCGATGCTCGCATAGTTGCCTATGAAGCGCCTATACCATCCGGTCATGCCTAAGAAGCGTCTCACCTGCTTGGCTGACTTTGGAACTGGGAAGTCCCTGATGGCTGCCACCTTGTCGGGGTCCGTTTTTAGGGATCCATCGCCAATGATGAACCCCAAATATTTCACCTCCCTGACGCAAAACCGGCTCTTGGACAGATTTACTGTCAACCCGGAGCGACGAAGGCAGTCAGCGACCTTTTCCAACAATTTGAGGTGAGTCTCAAAGTCAGGAGACACCACCAACAAATCGTCTAAGTAGACAAACACATTTTCTCTAAGAAAGCCTGGTATCGCTTTATCCATGAGGCGACACATGCGTTGCGGAGCGTTACAAAGCCCGAACGGCATCACTGTAAATTGATACAGCGGTCTTCCTGGGACGGTGAAGGCCGTCTTTTCCCTCGACTTTTCCTCTAAGGGAATTTGCCAAAAGGCGTCCTTAAGGTCAATCGCGGAGATGAACTTCGTGTCTTGCAAGCGCCCCAGGAGACCGTCTATATGAGGCAGTGGATAGGCATCCTTCACTGTTACTGCATTAACCTTGCGGGAGTCCAAACAGAGGCGGACCTTTCCAGGTTTACGAACCAGGACCACGGGCGAGTTCCATGGACTGTTGGACTCTTCGATCACACCTAAACTCAACATGCGATCGACCTCCTCATACATGAGGGCCTGAATGGCGGGAGAGACCGGATAGTGCCTCTGCTTAATAGGCACCGCCTCGCCAGTGTCGATCACATGCTGTTCCAGGTGAGTTCTGCCGAGCCCACAGGTATCGAAAGACGGGAACCGCGCTCGAGCCCGGTTCAGTCGCTCCTGTTGAGACTCCTCAAGGTTATGGCAATTGGGATCTTGCTGTGGGGTATGATGGTGTTCCCCTATTATATGAGGGGCCAAACTAAAGGCCCTCCAAAAATCCACTCCCAGGTAAAGGTTCTGGGCCAAGCCAGGAACTACATATATGGTCATAGTGATGGTTTTCGGTCCATAAGATACTGGGACAGTAATGAAACCGATTACGTCCTTAGGCGTACCGTCAGCTACCTGGACATCGGCGCGTAAGCGGTATAGTTTAATGGCTGGGTTCTCCTGGAGGAACAACTCCGCCCCTCTACCCAAGCAACTAATGCTGGCGCCGGTGTCCAGCAGGCCGGTTATGGTTGTACCTTGAATTTGTACGTTGACGAAAGGTCGATCATCCCCGTTCTCATGTAATACGGCGGCGACGATCTTTTGACTGTGTGCCCGCTTTTCCATTGCACATAACCTAATACGCGGGGCTTTGTGAACTGGTGGTTGTTCGGTAACGTCATTAAATATTCTCTTACGGACTCGATGATAATTGGCCCATCGATACATAAAGGAGGCTCTGACCTGCGGTGAAGGGAAGTCCGGCAGAGATTCCATGGTCGATAGGTCAGATATATTAGACAGGCTGGTAGATAAATCCGGTATAAGGGGGGAATTTTCAGGGACTAAGTCGGGCGCGAACCTCCCCGGGGCCTCGCACCCAGGTTCCGGTTTCCCGAACAGACTGGACAGGAAGTAGTGTAGACTTCGGGGCGCCCACATCTATAGCAGAAAATCTTCCTATTTGGAGAAGGGCAATCCGAGAACGAGTGTCCCTCTTGATTGCAGTTCCAACACGTGACGGGGCGGCGCGGAGTAGCGTCAGCCCTCATCTCTTCTACTGCAGGTGTTGGTGTGTCGCGAAGGTAGTTGGGATGGGACAAGGCCGGTGGCTGTGGGTGTAAGTCGTCCAATTCTTGTACTCGGTGAGAAGGGCGGCTCTCCTCCTTCTTGGCCCTCTGCCATCTCTCTACACGAATGCATGCTTCGCGGATCTGGCGTAGGTCTGCGTAGGTAGATCCGATTATGGCGATCCCCAAGGTCGCGTTTAAATTGGTCATAATGATGCGCATCAGCTCGATGGGGGGCATCGGCCGCGTTAGGCGGTTAGCCAGGGCTATTATCTTTGACGAGAAGGTGTCGTAGGTTTGGTTGAATTGTTTAGTTTCTAGCATCTGACTGATTATTTCATAGTCTGTTTCAAGTCCTCCAAACTGACCTACTAGACCAGACTTGAAATCCGCCCACAAGGGACTGGAATGTTGTCTCCGGAACTGGGTCCAGTACCAGTCCTCAGCGGGCCCTGTCAGTAAAGCGGCCACATTCCGCACCAACTCCCGTGATGATATGTTCTCATCTCGAGCTCGGGTGTCGAGTCGATAGAGAAATTCCTCTGCCGAGGTTTCTCCAGGGCGACCCGTGAACTTGAGGTTCCAGTTCAAGACTGGTGACTTCTGCCTGATGGCAGAGCCGGTATATTCAGGGCGGTAATGTGGGCGCTCACCGACGCTGCTGGACCGCGGAGGAATGCCACTGGGCCCCGCTCCAGGCGACGTAGGCAAGTGCAGAAAGTTAGACACTGTTTCATTTAGGGGTGGTTCCTGGGGGCCGCGCTGTTTCATCCGCTCCATTTCGTGTTGTAGGGCCGCCACTTGCTCAGCCAGGGCTGTCAGCACGGCGTCCCGTTCCAGATCTCCTTCTTCAGATGGAGTGTTCTCATCGTCTCCTTCAACCTGTTTACTTGGGGCAAATTGCCCCTTTTCATTCCGATTCCTTGACATGGTTGGGAGACCGACTAGCAGATAGTGACCTAGGGAAACCCAAAATTTAAGAAAACGGTACGACTGTTGTTAGCAAATTCTGTGACCGTCCAGTAATAATGGCTATCGCCAAAAGAAATAAAACTCGGAAGGAAAACCTGGCTCAATGACGCAAATCCGAAAATCGAAATTAGAAGAGAAAATCTATATGTATATTTAGTTATAATAAAGTAGAGGGAGCAGACTGCTCGTACAGTGACGAAAATCCGAATGACGAAAATCCGAAATTCAAAATTAGTAGAGAAGAGAAAAAAAAATCTATATATATATATATATTTATTTTTAATAAAGTAGAGAGGGCAGAATGATCATACAGAGACGAAAATTTTTATTTACTTTGTTTTACTTAATCTTCGATGTGGCCCCCAGGTAAGGATGTCCCCTCCAAGGGTACGGTGGCTGACGGCGCCGATGACAGTCTGCCTGTACTCCGTGCAGATTGGCATCCACGTCGTCAGAAACACCAAGTGCACTCATCTTCGGGATCAGTGTTGGGGTTGGCATTAGACTAGTGCCTAACAACACACCCAACACCGATGTCCCTATCATCTTACATACGGCCACCCATATCGTGACCGGATTCCCATTGACCAGTTAGAAGGACAGAGAGAGATAGAAGCCTCCACACGAATTTTGGGGTGAATGTTCTGTCAATCCACCACAACTGGTCGGCAACACTGCCGAGCCCCAGGAAAGCGGATTGTCAGAAAGTTCATTGAACGGGGGTTGTGGTTGCATTCTGCAAAGTCGATTCTGTCGCAAGGCCAGGCGATAGGACGCCTGATAGCCCAGACGGGACAGAACCGACGTTACAGGATCCACCCATCCATGCTACAGGAAGAAAAAGAAGAACAACTAGTGAGTGGTGTTCTCTGTCAGTATAGGCTCGCGCAGAGTCAGGCGTTGTACGCCTGTTAACCAGACTCCGAGCCTCACTGACAGGAACAGTACAAAGATTTAGGGAGGCTACCGCTAAAAGATAATGAAAGTTGAAGTGGGTGAAGAAGAAGAAAGATAGGAAAGGGGAAAGAGAAAAAGTGATAAGGGCTAAGGCGCCGCGGTAAGCACCTTCGCCCAACTCCAGAAGCCGGAGGAACTTGGACTGAGCGGGAAACGGAAGTTGAAAGAAGTTCGTTCCGGGCTCCTCTCGCTGGCCTATGCCACAAGGAAAAAGGTTCAAAGGAAAATTCGGCTGCAATTTAAAAAAAGGATATTTAAAACCGATGACATGAGAGGGAAACAAACTAGGAGAAAAGAAATGCCGAGTGGAAAATTAAAGTGTCACCAAGTGACAATCAGTCGCGTCCATGTCATCGGGCCGCTAGACCAAGGGACCCAAAGCTAATTAGGTTCCTTAGCCCGCGTTGGGCGCCATTTGTAACTGTCCGGGTAATTTGTGCCGGAGCACGAAGAAGGGAGTGGGCCCTAAAGGCCAGAAGTCATCGTCACAAAAACAAGGGATGGAGAAAGGGTGAACGAAGAAGGTGTGGCAGGGACGGTCCGACCGCCGGGAGGATATCGCCTATAATACTTGTATCCCATGCACCTGAAGTCGGCACGACTTGCGATGCTCAAGCTAGCTCGCCGGATGGGGTGGGGTTCGTGGTGCAGGGACACAGAAGGGATGACAGTTAGACTGTTTAAAAACTCGTGCCATTAAAAGTTTTAACGAAAGAAAAGGGGGCGATGATGGGGCTACGTGGGCCGTCCGGGACCAACGAGAGGGGGGTCGAGAAGGGGGTTGAAAGGGTGGTCATTGGTCATCAGTCATTCGGGTGCTACCTTATCCAGGACCCTGAGGCGAAGTGCACTTACCCTCGTTCGGGCCATCCCTAATCCTGAGGGTCACACGGGGGGGGGGGGCTTACCTCCACCTCATACTAATTAGGGATAGACTCTGTTAATCTTCAGTCTATCCTTGTAAGTGGAATAGTAAGGGCTATAGTGTTAATTCTCTAATTTGTTGTTTTTATTTCTTTTCTTTTACGTTAAATTGAGTTTAGGTTTGTATTATTGTAAATGGTCGAGATTAATATTTGTTAACCTAGTCAATTTCTTTTTATTCCCAACAAGAACTTCGCTAATATTTCATTAATTAGTATTAATATTAATAATTCAAATAAATTCACACTTCCGCGTCAAATACTAAGTTCAATCAATATTCATTTACTAAATCAAATGTTACAAATATATGAAGGTATATGTGTGATGTAAGTGGTTGTACCACACGGCAACTTCGGTACAGGAGTACACAGTAGTAAGACAAGTAATCAATATTGAAAAATAAAAAAAAAACGTGAACCGGAACGAAGTGGGTTCTACTTCCCTAATCGAAATAACTACCACCTTTTGCATATCCAGTAAATATTTGCAAATCCTTCATAAGTTAAGGTAACTGTATTAAATGCGTCAAACAGAGACGACGTCACCAGAGCTTTATAAGGTGTATTGTTTGAGTTGTATACACACCAACAAAGTCGCCCTTTTGCTATTAGGTTCCCCACCGTAGGGGAAAGACCAGAGGCGCCAACAAGTCAAAATTTTCAAATCCACTGAATTATTCCCAGAAATTACTATTCCCTTCCGGAAAAAATAAAGATTTAGAACCCTGCATCATCATCTGCAAAACAATACTTAACTCACTACCCCAAGAAAAAAAACAATTCTCGATTAATATCCATGTACATACTGGTACAATGTTTGTACAACTATAAATTAATTTTTATATTGACCTCGAAGAGAAAAAGACTAGTTAAATAACTCCCGCGATTTTTCTTCAAAATTATAAATCACGCGTTCGTAGTAATTGAACGCACACGCTTGCAATTCTCATGCACGCCAGATAACGGCCGAGATGAACCGTTCAGCCATAGAATTTAAGTTTATCCTACCGGTTATTCTTTAAATCCAAAAAAAACTTAATACTATTATATATGTATAAGGAAAGATATTAATTCCAACTTCCCTTAATGATGTTTTATCCAGACCAGAATTTTCTCCGACGCCCCCTTGCAAAAACGCTTCCTTCACCCTTTTCATGCACTACGAACCGATCAAGACAATTAACGACCTGAACCCGAAACACTTTTTAGTTTAATCATATTTGCGGATCTTATCCGGTATTACTTTACAACTCAATATCCTACTTTACGTTAGTTCAGAATGCGCGGTAGGACACTCTTAACAAAATCTCAAAAACGGAAAAAAACTCACGTCGTAAGAACTACTGAACCGTCCGCTACTAATCCCAAAAACTGACTCTCTAAACTTGCTTGTGTGGTGACGATTCTCATAACACTTCCATACCAACACTTTCGCATTAACTCAGCGCACACGCTTGCAATTCTCATGCACGCCATATATCGGACGAGATGAACCGTTCAGCCATAGAATTTAAGTTTATCCTACCGGTTATTCTTTAAATCCAAAAAAAACTTAATACTATTATATATGTATAAGGAAAGATATTAATTCCAACTTCCCTGAATGATGTTTTATCCAGACCAGAATTTTCTCCGACGCCCCCTTGCAAAAACGCTTCCTTCACCCTTTTCATGCACTACGAACCGATCAAGACAATTAACGACCTGAACCCGAAACACTTTTTAGTTTAATCATATTTGCGGATCTTAACCGGTATTACTTTACAACTCAATATCCTACTTTACGTTAGTTCAGAATGCGCGGTAGGACACTCTTAACAAAATCTCAAAAACGAAAAAAAAAACTCACGTCGTAAGAACTACTGAACCGTCCGCTACTAATCCCAAAAACTGACTCTGCTTCCAAAACGCTCTCCACGTCCCATCCACGCGCGCCCGACCAGGATCCCCGTTAACTCGCATTCCTCGGTATTCAGAATCATTGTGCTTTCTTACCTCTGATGGGTTTCGAAGTTGCCAGATCGGAAAATTTTTTTTATAGATTGATTTGTGAGATCAGCCACCAAGGGGAGGCCGGGTTGCCATTTATTTTTATAAAATTTTTTGTTGGCTAATTTGAGTCCAAAGTTCGGTTGTGGGGTGAAATAATGCTTTTTAGAGGCTAGATCCATGGGGCGGCCGTTACATGACTAAAGTGGAGGAGAAGCTAACTTCCTCAATCAGAAGCTAAGGCGGAAATGAACAAAAAAGAAGTGAGTTGGGCTTAGAAGTACCAGTAGTATTATCAGGTAAATAAATGCTGATCCAGCTTTGCGACGCATATTAAGCTTAACATTCATTACGTTTTGGTAGAAAATTAGCCAGTCTTAAGAGAATTTCATGAGGCATCTTAAGCCCATCTTAAGATAATTGTAATTAGGCCTAATGACCCAACTAGTTGGTGATTTTAGTTAGGATTAGAATACGGTATAACCGACAGTCTTGAGCGTAATGTTCATAATGCTTGCACCTTCCAACGCACGAAAATAGAAAGAATCCAATAAAATATTTGTGTACACATTAAAAATTAGTCTTAAAATCCCACCAAAGAAGTATAACTTCTAATGCGTGCACATAAGTACACACACCCACTGTTTTTTTCAACTATTTTATTATAATTAATCAATTGTTCTAATTTACATGAATTATGGTAAAAAACACTTCCACCTACAGATTTTATATCACTGATTTTTTTTTAAACTTTTCCATCATCTACAATAATTTCATTAACATTTCTTGGTGAATTGGAATGCTAGGAACATTAGTATTAGTTGAAGGGTTAGATACACATAAATTAGATACACATAAATCTTCTTGGATGTTGGATCCGGGTTGGATCGAAGGTAATGTGGTATTATTGGAAATTCAACCCGCTGGATCGAAAGTTGATGTTGCAGAGTATATGCTCTCGTAACTCACCTGTGGGTTCATCGACCTTGGGTAGATTCATTACGTCACTTCCAAATTCTGTTCACTTCCCCAGCTTCTTCTTTTAGTTGTTACTCAATTAAATTGAGTGGGTTAGGGTAATTGAAATATGATACGAAGAGTTTCATACTAAGGACCTTAATGTATCGGCAAATACAGCATCAACGCTTCCAAAGTTTGAGTGACAACACTCCGAACCTGTCCAAACACCATCGTTGGACGCTTGACATTGGACATTCGTAGTTCGAGTAGCGGCCACACGATGCGTTCTACCATCAAACGTCCAACGTTGGAAAGTGCTCATAGCATCGTTTAGAGCCGGCTTTAGCTGAAAACTAGGATATGCAATTTATTTCCCTCCATAGCCTCTGGGTAAAAACCTCCTCACCCATGGACATCGTGAACGGACTTTGGCTACGAATTTTCATATGCCCATATAATAATAAACTTAATAGCCAAAGGATTGGAGTTGCAATGCTTCCCTCCTCTACCCCTTCGCCTATATCGTTCGCAGGCCGTATCAGAACATCAAAATTGGCAGCGTGCAGTAAATTACGGCATGAGATAACAATGCAGCACGCTGCAATCAAAAGTATTTCAATTGGCTCAGGCTGGTAAAATGACAAGCAAAGCAGCGTGCTGCATGTTCATATCATGTCTTAAATTTGCAATATTTGAGGTTCTGATAGGGCCTCCAGCAATCCAATCTTAGCTACAGGCCTGGAAGCAGCCGGTGCCGATCCTACATTTGCTTGAATGGAGGACGTTTCTCGTGTAATAACATAGTGGAGCCAAGTTTTTTAGTTCATTTTTTCAATAAAAAGTTGTAAAATATTGTATTTTATTACTTTTTTCTGCACCTGGATTACCAGTGATTAGTGTTTCAGTGATTGAAGTAAAACAATTTCAAAAAATTTAGTGAACCAATATGTTTTAATGGTTTAATTGTGAAGGTGACCAATTTTCTTTACATTCGCTGTGGTTTTGTCGAGTTATTTTAGGGCAAAAATGTTGAATTTGTGTGGTTATTGAGTTAAAAGTGAATTTAAAGTGATTAAAGCTTGTTGAAAAAAAATTTTTAAAAATATTAAAGCGGAAAAATGTGTAGGAAAAAGTTCAAAATTTTTGTTATTCATGTTGTGTGGTGGTACTTGCACTTATGTTTTAATAACTATTCCGTAATAATTTTTAACCATTTTAAATTCACTTTTAATTTCATTACCACATAAATCCAACATTTTTTCCCTAAATTAACCCGAAAAAAACACCATGAATGTAAACAAAACTGGTCACCTTATCAATTTCATTCAATTTATTCACTCGGATCACTAACCAACTTATCACCGGTAATACACGTGCAGTAAAAAATGTTAAAATACAATATTTTGCCACTTTTTACGAGTTAAAAACTTGGCGAGTCTATGATATTACACTACGAGTTAGAGCAATTGCCTTCCATTCAGTAAAACCCCTCACCCACAAACAGCACGCAATAAACACTACGAATCTTCCTTTCCTATGCCCACGAAAAACCAAACATACGCTCGTTTTCTGTATACCGTGCCTAATAATGATAATCCCAGTGCGCATGAAGAATGGAAGTTGAAATGCTTGCCCTCCATTGCCTCCACCCCTTCGCCCATATCCTCAAGTTGCGTTGCGTTGCGAATTCGTCAAAATTCACTCTCATAATATTTTTCAAAACGCGCCTAAAGAAGTATAACTTCAAAAATCCACGTACTTCATGGCATGTAAATAGAGATACCCACAATAACATTTTCAAAGGCATTGTATTATTAATTGACGTTCAGGTAATACAAAATAAAAGCTGCTTGATAGTTTCATCTCTTTGTGATAATTACAATAGCGGTTTAGAAGCTGAATTAAAACAAAAATCTTCAACAGATTCAACTTATATAACTCATCATGTCCTTGAACGTAAAATATTAAAACATTTCAAAATATAATTAAAATTCAAAGAAAAAACAAGCATAATATTATCATGCACACGGATGGTAATTTAATTGAAGACAACGATATTATAAATCTTGAAGAGAATAATTTGATCGACAAAGCAACATTAGTCCTGCGGAAATTATTTTTAAATATTGATAAATTTAAATTACCATCAAATATCAAAACTGAAGATTTAATAAAAGGCGAGGGTTCTATTTCGGAAAAATTGGAGCTATTTTAAATAGGTAAAGATATTCGTCGGAGAGATGGTGTAAATTGTGAGCGATCGACAAGTTCATTGGCCTCAGATGCAATTATTTGTGTCAGTCATGGGACTGTTAAGCCGCCTAAACACATAGCACTAGGTATGACTATAAAAAGTCTTACAAATAGTCGGAAAGTTATAAATACTTTAAATATATTTGGACATTGCTGTAACTATAACACCTTGGAAGAAATGGAAACTGAAGCTACCTTTTCATCAGTTGCAACGTCAGAAATATGTCCGCCTGACATTATTCGTAACATATTATTATGCACACGTGTGGCATTTGATAATTTTGATAGATTTGTCGGTACAATAAATGGAACGGAAACACTACATGACACCGTTGGAATCATATACCAAAATATAGATGAGAACGTTCGTCAGAAGCATGATATAAATGTTTCCAGTGATGGTTCAAATGAAATATTACCACGCCCATATAATCAATTGATTTCTTACATTTACTTTCACACTTTTTCCATGTGCCAAAGACTCCAACGTGGACAGGTTTCAATTGTCAATTATTAGAAGACTAAATAGAATAGTTTAAAACAAAGAGTTTTATATCTTACGCCCATTAATTCTTCACCTACCAATATAGCTGTGGTGGTAAATACACTGGAACAGGCCCAAACAATTGGTAAAGAATGTAATCAAACTTACGTACAAGTCACTTATGATTTAGCGATATCTAAAATTTCATTAAAAATTCAAGCAGTATAGAAGCCTCGATTTGATAATCTCTTCATACATCTCGGTTCATTTCACTTAATGGTGGCTTTTTTTAAATCAAATGGAACATTTATAAATGAGTGTGGGTTATCTCACATGCAGGGTCGGCGCTTTCATAGGTGCGAATGTAGCACTCGCACCGGGCGCAATTGAACGAGGGCGCTAGTTCAGAAGATTTAAAAAAAAATTAAATAATTGAAAAAAATTAAATTACCTGAACTTACACAAATTTTCCAGAAGTTACACAAATTCTGTCAGTACTATCTCACGCGATAAAAAGTGGCGAAAATTTACTCCCCTCGTTCAGGAAGTTACTCGAAATTTTTGCTTCGAGATTTTCATATATGTAATTTCTGCTCAAAAAGTGAAACAAGAGAGGCAAAAGTAAAAAGTCTCTATTCAGCTGTGGCTCTCAAATTTTAATGTGAGAAGTAAATACAGAATTGAGCAGTAGAATGAGCGAGACGAAACACAAAATAATTTCATTTTCACGAGGCTGGAGCACTTTTTGAAAATTTTATAAAATGCACCATGTCAACTCAACTCACACAAAGAAAAACATTGTTCCGGTGCCTCTGCATTGCGTACTGTTGTTTACTGTGATTGATATAAACTGCAGGCCGCTGTTGGAGCACTTTAAAAGGACCCCGCACAAAATGTATGGAAATGTGCTTTCGGTCAAATTGGCTGAAATTTTACTATGTTGTAGCTGACATCGTCCTGATCAAAAGTGTTCATGGGCACGAAACCCAAAAATGAGATCTTTTGGGTTTTTCAGGTACTTTTAGGATTTACGTCTCTTTTGCCTCCCACGGCCCCAAAATAAGTCGTAGGAGGCTCCAAGACCCCTCAATATTTTCGTAACGGTACCTACTATTAGTAAAAAATACCAGAAAAATCCCCCCTTGCCTCTAAGGGGGCCAGGGGGCGGTCCGTATGGCTGCAACAGGTAAAATGCACTTAACTTTTTAAAGCTTGGAATTGAGAATTTTTTGATGCACCTACAAATCGATGTAATTAGAGCCCCAGGTGAGGTGCAATGACTTTTTTTTGATTGATTATGAATTATTACAATGTAATTAACTAGTTTTATAATTTAGACATGGGTGGCGTGCATAGGGTGCATATGGGAGGGGCAAACTTTCAGGACCCTTTTTGACCCCCTTAGAGGGAAATGCGGATTTTTATATTATTTTTGCGTAATTGTACGATTAATTACGAAGATTTTCCGGGGTCTCCGAGCTTCCTACGTTTTTTTTTGGGCCGTGGGAAGTAAAAGTATAAAGTGCATAAGTGCATTTTACCTGTTGCAGCCATACGGACCGCTCCCTGGCCCCCTTAGAGGCAAGGGGGGATTTTTCTGGTATTTTTTACTAATAGTAGGTACCGTTACGAAAATATTGAGGGGTCTTGGAGCCTCCTACGACTTGTTTTGTGGCCGTGGGAGGCAAAAGAGACGTAAATCCTAAAAGTACCTGAAAAACCCAAAAGATCTCATTTTTGGGTTTCGTGCCCATGAACACTTTTGATCAGGACGATGTCAGCTACAACATAGTAAAATTTCAGCCAATTTGACCGAAAGCACATTTCCATACATTTTGTGCGGGGTCCTTTTGTTCCAAGTTTCGTAAAAGAGGTAAATGAACGAAATGAGAGCAAAATATCTTGTGGCGAGAATCCTAACGATTTTTTTATGTTATGCGAGTTATTATGGTGCAATTTTAAATTTATAATTATTGAATAAGTAATGCGTTTTTAAAATGTGTTATTTTATTTTTTTTTGTATTTTTAAGAAACTTAAAATATTTTTCTGTGCTTATCTTCCAGGTGTGAGTTACGTAAGTTTTTAGATAATTTAAATAAAAAGTAGTCTGATGTAGTTGAAGAGAAGAAAGTTAGGTAAATATTCAAAATATTTCTCTGCCTATGATAAATCCAAGGTATTATAGTAATGGTAAATAACAGTGGTAAATTAGTTAATAGATTTTGGTTGGTTTATTAAATTTAAAAAAACACCATCTTTTGTTCTTGTTTTTTGAAGTTATACTTCTTTAGGCGCGTTTTGAAAAATATTATGAGAGTGAATTTTGACGAATTCGCAACGCAACGCAACTTAAGGATATTGGCGAAGGGGTAGACGCAAAGGAGGGCAAGCATTTTAACTTCCATTCTTCATGCGCACTGGGATTATCATTATTAGGCACGGTATACAGAAAACGAAGGAAATGTAAAAGCGACGTCAGCTTCGAATACCGTAAAAAATGGGCGCCTGGTGATGTCAGCCGTAATGCTGAAACAACAACAACAGCTTCGATTTTATATGGGAAGTGTCCCCCACGTGACATCAGCACTAAAATACCGTATACGGTATTCAGTGTTTCTGAATACCGTGATTACTATGGGCATATGAAAACTCGCAGCCGATGCCGGTTCACGATGTCGATGGGTGAGGGGGTTTTTATGCTGAGGCTATGGAGGGAAATAAATTTCGTGTTCGAGCCATCAGCTAAGCGTATGTTTGTTTTTTCGTGGGCATAGGAAAGGATCGTAGTGTTTATTGTGTGCTGTTTGTGGGTGAGGGGTTTTACTGAATGGAAGGCAATTTCTCTAACTCGTAGTGTAATATCATAGACTCGCCAAGTTTTTAACTCGTAAAAAGTGGCAAAATATATTGTATTTGTTACAAAGCCTTCTATATTTACAAGCCATGCTGTAGGTGTGTGTGTGTGGTTGTATGAAGTCCCAACTTAAATTCGTGAAATATCGAAGTCCCATTAATATCAAAGGGAAAGAAGTTTTCGTTCCCCAGAAAGTGCTGTTTCGAGTGCGATTTTATTGAAAATAAGAGCTATTCCATCAATGTAAAAAACGTACAATAATGCAAAAAGTACCCAATTTACCTGTCATAAATTTGCAATTTAAATAAATAGTGTTATTAATAAGATTTACGGGGTTTATGTTGGCAATGGAGAAAAAAATATCAAAATCCCTTTGATAACGAGGAAAACAAGTGTTTCGTGCCGCGGAAAGTTTTCTTTTAATGAAAGTGCCGGGATTTTTTGTTAAAAATAATAGTTTTTTTTATAAAGATAAAAGCAAAATTTTCGTTTATTACATTTATACATTACATTATTTACGTTACATTTATTATTTACATTATTATCACAACTTTATAATATGTAGTTAATAAATGTTACAATTAATGTCCATAATTTTTGTTTTTATTTGGTGTAAAGAAGATTTTATCCCCAATAATTTATTCCCAATAAACGTACATAACCACACTCCACACAGTCTGACAGCAAAATTGAAGTCCCATGCACCTTTGAATGTGAGTGTGAAATTTTGTTGTGCATGGCTTGTAAATGTAGAAGGCTTTGATTTGTTAACATTTTTTACTGCACGTGTATTACCGGTGATAAGTTGGTTAGTGATCCGAGTGAATAAATTGAATGAAATTGATAAGGTGACCAGTTTTGTTTACATTCATGGTGGTTTTTTCGGGTTAATTTAGGGAAAAAATGTTGGATTTATGTGGTAATGAAATTAAAAGTGAATTTAAAATGGTTAAAAATTATTACGGAATAGTGCAAGTACCACCACACAACATGAATAACAAAAATTTTGAACTTTTTCCTACACATTTTTCCGCTTTAATATTTTTAAAAATTTTTTTTCAACAAGCTTTAATCACTTTAAATTCACTTTTAACTCAATAACCACACAAATTCAACATTTTTGCCCTAAAATAACTCGACAAAACCACAGCGAATGTAAACAAAATTGGTCACCTTCACAATTAAACCATTAAAACATATTGGTTCACTAAATTTTTTGAAATTGTTTTAATTCAATCACTGAAACACTAATCACTGGTAATCCAGGTGCAGAAAAAAGTGATAAAATACAATATTTTACAACTTTTTATTGAAAAAATGAACTAAAAAACTTGGCTCCACTATATTATTACACGAGAAATGTCCTCCATTCAAGCAAATGTAGAATCAGCACCGGCTGCTTCCAGGCCTGTAGCTACGATGGGTTTGCTGGAGGCCCTATCAGAACCTCAAATATGCAGCGTACTGCAAATTTAAGACATGATATGAACATGCAGCACGCTGCTTTGCTTGTCATTTTACCAGCCTGAGACAATTGAAGTACTTTTGATTGCAGCGTGCTGCATTGTTATCACATGCCCTAATTTACTGCACGCTGCCAATTTTGATGTTCTGATACGGCCTGCGAACGATATAGGCGAAGGGTAGAGGAGGGAAGCATTGCAACTCCAATCCTTTAGCTAAGTTTATAATTATATGGGCATATGAAAATTCGTAGCCAAAGTCCGTTCACGATGTCCATGGGTGAGGAGGTTTTTACCCAGAGGCTATGGAGGGAAATAAATTACATATCCTAGTTTTCAGCTAAAGCCGCCTCTGAACGATGCTATGAGCACTTTCCAACATTGGACGTTTGATGGTAGAACGCATCGTGTGGCCGCTACTCGAACTGCGAATGTCCAATGTCAAGCGTCCAACGATGGTGTTTGGACAGGTTCGGAGTGTTGTCTCAAACTTTGGAAGCGTTGATGCTGTATTTGCCGATACATTAATGTCCTTAGTATGAAACTCTTCGTATCATATTTCAATTACCCTAACCCACTCAATTTAATTGAGTAACAACTTAACGAAGAAGCTGGGGGAGTGAACAGAATTTGGAAGTGACGTAATGAATCTACCCAAGGTCGATGAACCCACAGGAGAGTTACGAGAGCATACTGGCAAAATGGGTCTACGCAACGCCTGGAATTCCTCATTGTGACAGAGGACACAGACGATGTCCTTTTGGATTGCCGGAGATTAGCCGAGCAAACTGCTGCACTGTAACCTACAGCTAAAGGCACGGCTAAGAGCAACGAACGTCTTAGACTATAATGGTACGATCGTTTGATCTACTGACTAAAGTGGAGGAGAAGCTAAATTCCTTAAGGCGGAAATGAACAAAAAAGAAGTGAGTTGGGCTTAGAAGTACCAGTAGTATTATCAGGTAAATAAATGCTGATCCAGCTTTGCGACGCATATTAAACTTAGCATTCATTACGTTTTGGTAGAAAATTAGCCAGTCTTAAGAGAATTTCATGAGGCATCTTAAGCCCATCTTAAGATAATTGTAATTAGGCCTAATAACCCAATTAGTTGGTGATTTTAGTTAGGATTAGAATACGGTATAACCGACAGCCTTGAGCGTGTCGGCATCATAATGCTTGCACCTTCCAACGCACGAAAATAGAAAGAATCCAATAAAATATTTGTGTAGAAATTAAAAATTAGTATAACTTCTAATGCGTGTACATAAGTACACACACCCACTGTTTTTTTTGTAATCTTTTTCAAAACTAAAGGAAACTAAAGTTCACTTTGCTGTTCTGGATATAGGTACTGATTGGGAAGACTAGTAAAATAGGTGGCAAAGTTTTACCAATATGGAAAATTTTAAATGTCGGGAGATATACAATTAACATTCAGGGTGAATAAAACAGTAGATTCTACGTTGCAAAAAGAAATGTCTGAGAAAGCTCAGCAGTGGTCAGAGATTTTAAGGCTAGCACAAAAGGATTTTTGATAGATTTAAGAAATGTTGTTCCTTTTCAGGAATTTATTGAAAAAGAAAGAAGTAAATTGTTACCAAATTAGAAGTGCCATGTGTATTTACCGTTCTTGCGATTCAGATGAAAGAATCTTTTTATTAAATGTTTAGCTGATGGGGCGCAAATTTAGCCTACGCAGTTCGTTCAATGGTGTTTGCATTTATCCGCATTTCTTTAGTTTTAGTTGGATTTAGCCTTAGCCTGCTGGACTACTTTCTGTTGCTATAAGAAATAGTAAAGGCGAGAGTAGGCATCCTTGTCGTACTCCTGAGCTCACCTCAAAGCTGTCGGATAATTTTCCGTAATGGAGAACTCTGCATTTGGAATTGTTATATAGGGCTTTTATCAATTCTATTATTTTATCAGGCAGCCCACGTCGCCGTAGTGCCTGCCATATAAAGCTCCTATTGGCCGAGTCGAACGCTTTCTCATAATCTATGAAAGCAAGGTAAAGGGGCGATCGGAATCCAGTAGACTGCTCCACTATTATTCGTAAGGTGTTGACATGATCAATACATGAGCGGCCCTTCCTGAATCCGGCCTGCTGCCTCCGAAGCGCTCGGTCTACTGCCTCACTTATCCAAAATTTTGCCCACTGTAGATAGTAAGCAGATGCCTCTCCAGTTGTCGCATATTGTTAGGTCCCCCTTTTTTGGAATTTCAACTATGATACCTTCCGTCCAATCCTCCGGAAAGTTACAGGTGTTCCATGCTATTTCCAGGATTGGCTGAAGCGCATCTGCTATGAGGCTTGAATCGGCTTTCAACAATTCTGGCGGGTGCCATCTTTCCTGCTGCTTTACCATTGGCCATCGCATGAATTGCGGTTACTATTTCCGTCTTGGATGGGGCCCGGGTGGTGCTTCGAATTGGCTGTGCATTGTTGCTGGTTTCCTGAGGTTCCTGTATAAATGAACCATTCAGGGCGGCGAAGAAGTAATCTCTCTTTCTTTGGAGCTGCTCCTCGTCGCTGCACAGCAGCCTTCCATCCGCACTCTTAACGGCATGCCGTGAGCTGTTTAATAATTTGGTACAGCACCTTACTGTTGCCTGTGTTTGCCGCATTTTCCGCTTTTTCTGCGAGCTCATTTATCTGCTGCCTTTTATCACGCCGGACACTTCTCTTTACCTCCCGGTGTAATTGGGAGTATTCCCGTTCCAGTTGGTAACGTCTTTCAGGGTCGGTTGTAGAGTTTACGTTATTTTCTAGGGCTCTCCTGCGTTCTATTTTGTGCCAGGTTGTGTCCGAGATCCAGTGTTGCTGGTTTCTTTGGACATAACCGATGCTCGTTTCCGCAGCCGTCAATATTGCGCCCTTTGTCCTACTCCACAGCTCTTAAATATTTGTGTCGTCAGAAACGTTGTGCTGGTTTAATATTTGTTGTAGGTTTCCAGGTTTTTGAAAATTTTCAAAATAATAAACAGTTTTTGTGAAATACCGTTTTTTCGAGAAAAAAAAAGAGATCCTTGGCGAATTCGATTAGCTTATAGCCATTAGCACCTACACAAACTGGTTTCGGCCTAAAATGTTCTGGAAGAGTTATACTATCTATTATTTTTGCGCGGACATTGTTATTTCATTGAAAACATGCGAAATGATGACCGCAAAAGCAAAAAAATAATTTTTCCAACAAAATTTCATTAATTCATACAAACTTACATTAATTGCCTATCAAAAGGTGTAAAATTTTTTTTTTCGTGACTATAGGCAAATAATGCAAACTCCATTTTTTCTGTTTCCAATGCGCTACAACAAATAATAAATAGTCAGGGCTCATTACTCTGGAAGTTGTTAAGCTACAGCCCTGATGTTTAAAGTTTTAGATAGGTGGGAGTATTCTGCGTGCGCTGAAGTCTTACTCATGAAAATATCTTATAGGGCTACCAAAATACAAGCTGATATCTAAAATTCTAAAAAAAAATATTAAAAACGCCCTAGCTGCTAAACCGTTACGATTCCCTCCTCTCTCCCATTCATTATTGTTATCGTTACTATTTAATGTAGCGCCCCAAAAAATTCTGCCATACCAAAGGGGAGCCCCTGTGTACGCCACTGGTTTGCTCCATTGGAGTGCGGCAAAGCAAAAAAAACTCAAAAAACGAAAGAAAGCAGACAATGACTTACTGAATCCAACACCGTCTGAAACGCAGAATTTGTTCTCACTGGGGCAAGATCCCAAATACCTAACAGCGGAGATAATTAACGATGAAAAAAAATCACCGAACTGAATCCATTCCTCGTACAAAAAACCTTACAAATGTACACTGGGAAAGTTGAATTTTGCAGGTCGCTGCGGGACGGAAAATACCATCTGCTACTCCCAAATGAGGTTGAAGCGAGCAAATTAATTAAAAATCTGAAGACAATTGCAAATTATGAAGCAAAGAGAGTCATTTGACAAACTTAACGAGTCAAAAGCAACCATCCGCATGCCCAACCTGAAGAATATCAGCGAAGAAGACATTCTTGAAGATATCAAATATGACAACCCAACTGTTAAAGCGATCAAGCACTACACAAGAATCGTAAACAACCAAAAAATAAATACTGGTACGCTGCTTATAATGTTTACAACATATCAAGCACCCCAATATGTTAACATTTTGTATGAAACGGTCAGCACGCAAAAATGGTATCCCTCGCCACTAAGATGTCGTAGATGCTACCAATTTAGGCACCATGAATCTAGATGCAATGAAACACCGAAATGTCCTTCCTGTAATCAACCCAAAGCTGAAGGTGAAGCACACACCTTCACCAAAATTTATTGCATTAGCTGCCAAATTGAGGGAATGCACACCACGCTAGACAGAAACTGCCCAGTCTACATTCGGCGATCCCCAATCCTGTCGCCACTTCCTCCTGCACTGTTAACTCCTTAGCTTCTCTTCTTCCGATATTAGATGACATTAAAAGGAGTACGAAACGTGTTCGGGCGGATATGGAACCGCTGTCTAAAGCAGCGAATCTATTACAAAATCACAATGCCCTGAGTTCCCTATCCTTAAAATTAGAAAGCGTCAGCGAAAGAATAAACTCCCCCTCAACGTTGACAGTATCTGTTGGCGCCCTGCAGGTGGGGAGCAGCTTCTCTCTGCACCCTGCTCCACGGCTGTTTCTCCAACGGAGGATGACGCAGCTACTTTAAACCTCACAGCCTTAAACGACCCGACCACAATACTTGAGCAGGCCCCTTCGGTGGAGGCTGCCTCCAGTCTGGCTCCTAACAACCCGAAAACCCGTAGAAAGCATGGTAAACGCAGACATAGTCGTAAAGTCAACGCTGCGGATGCTGCCCCTGCAAACCCCTCTACTAGTCCGTCTGTCCCCACCCCCTCATTCGCAATGGGCTCAGACTATACCCCAGAAGCGGATCCGGCAACAACTTCTTCTGTTTATGTGATTGAACCGTCGCGTCGGTCACAGGGGATGCTGAGTCTTCGGCAACCTGCGCCAATTTGAGAACGGTACCTAGACCGCGAAATATTTTCATTACGCGTTTCTCCCCTGAAACCACGTGCGAGGCAATTAAAGAATATCTTAGGGCTAAAGCTATTAATCCTGCTAGAGTTTCCTGCAGGAAGATCAGCAATGTTTCCAAACCGGTTGCGTCTTTGGTCCTGACTGCACCGCCCAATACCGCTGAAAAGCTTTTAGACTCGACGTTCTGGCCTCCTGGTGCCGTTTCAAAGTGTTTTATTCCCCGCACGCGTGTACAGCGTATTTCTGACACTCTACAGGTTTCAAAAAACTTAAGACGCTTTCCCTCTATTACCAAAACGTGAGGGGAATCAGATCCAAAACCCAAGATGTGTTTCTGTCGACTTCGGCCAGCGGTTTCGATATTATCGCTTTTACAGAAACATGGTTACATAGTGGAATTCTGAATGCCGAACTTTTCTATACCTCCTTCCTAGTTTTTCGGAGGGATAGATATATTGACTCGGAGGCTCATGGACGTGGTGTACTACTTGCCTGTAGTAGCCTTCTCAACTGTTGCTTAATAACGCTTCCTAATTTTTAAAACTCTCTGGACATTGAGATCCTCGCTCTTAAAGTATCCCTTGTACAGAACAACCTATTTTTAATTTGCTGTTACATCCCACCAGATATGTATGTTCAGCACTCTTGACGATAGTGGTCAAAACCTCTACGATATTCTAATCTCTTGCACAAATCACATCCTAGATATGATGGATCCCAAAGACGAACTCCTACTCGTTAGGCGATTTATACTTACCCAATGTGAAATGGGTAACTTGCGATAATGACGATAACTACCTTCCTAAAAACAACCTTAGTTCTAGGGAATCCAGCTTTCTGGATTCCTTATTTTCTTGCGGTTTGTGCCAAATGAGCGGTGTGAATAATATTTTAGGAAGGCGTTAGATCTTGTATTCTTTTCCGAGTCAGACAACATTAGTGTTGAGCCTAGCTCAATTGTCTTGTTGCTTGTCGATAAGTATCACCCTCCTCTCCTACTGAGCTATTGTTCTACTTTTAACAATAAGCTAATCCCAGAGGAGTCAAACTTTACCTTCAACTTTAAAAAAGCCAACCTCGAAGAACTCTCAACCAAGCTCACTTCGGTTGATTTCAACTTGTTGCTCTCGTCTAATGAATTGGATGTTGATGTAGCAAGATTTTACTCCGTCCTGTATGAAACCTTCGCATCCTGTGTACCTATTGAGCCGTTAAAGTCGTCCAGATCAACATCAACCCTCCCGTGGGACAACAATGAGTTGAGACGTACCAAAAACTTGAAGAATAAACTCTGGAAAACCTACCTAAAACGGAAAGGCACTGTGAATTTCCATGCATTTCTCAATTGCTATGACCAATTTAATGCCCTCTCCGAAGCCCTCTATAAAGAGTACCTCAGGAACATGGAAGGTAAAGTGTATGATGATCCTAGGGCATTCTTTCAATTTATCAACACTAAGAAAAAAGTTGATAACTACCCTTACACCATGCAATACGAGAACTCTCTTAGTTCTAATCCATCCGAGATTTGTGACAAATTTGCATCATTCTTCCTTAAAACTTTCTCGAAAATTGTCTTCATCTGGTTGGAAGACGGGGGTTCCAACCAGATGAAGACAATTTTCGACATATCAATGCAATTCAAACGGCTCAAAACTTATCCCTGTCTATAACCAGGGAAGATATATCGAAACATATAAATGAACTTCCGCAGGATTTCTCGTCCGGCCCTGATGGAGTTCCTCCTGCTGTTCTAAAATCCTGTACAGGGGCCCTACTGTCTCCTCTTCTATGTTTATTTCAAAAGTCCCTAAATAAAGGGCGCTTCCCAACCTTATGGAAGAACTCTTTTATAATACCTGTTCATAATAAAGGCTGTAAAAACGAAATATCTAATTATAGGCCAATTGCGAAGTTATCGTCTACACAAAAACTCTTCGAATCTATTATTTATTCTGCTATGGCCCCTATCTGCAAGAGGCTTATCTCAACAAACCAACATAGTTTTCTTGCAGCCCGTTCCCCTACTACTAATTTACTGGAGTTCTCTTCACACACAGTTAGAGGCTTTGTTACTGGCTGCCAAACTGTGTCTACACAGACTTTAGTAAGGCTTTCGACAAGCTCTCCCACTCCATTATAGTTCTTAAACTAAAGAAATTAGGCTTTTCACATGCCCTTGTGGTATGGTTCCAGTCGAACTTAGCCGATAGAACCTACCAGGTTCTATTCCGCGGAGTCAAATCTAAGAACATCGAAGCGTCCTCTGGAGTCCCGCAAGGTAGTCATCTTGGCCCTCTCCTTTTTATTTTATCAATTGATGATATTGTTACCCAGTTTCTTCTTCTTCTTTAACGGCTCTACAACCGGGATCCGGTCCTAGCCTCGCGCAACTGTTCTCTCCACCGGTCCCGATTCTGAGCCGATGTCATCCAGTTTGGCATCCCTAAACTCTGAGCGTCCTGGTCCACGCCATCCTTCCAGCGAAGATTGGGCCTCCCTCGCTGTCGCACCCCATAGGTCTTACCGAAGAGAACTTTCCGAGCAGGCTCATCTTCACTCATACGAGCTAGATGCCCTGCCCACCGGAGCCTACCGAGCTTTATTTTCTTCACAACATCTATGTCGCGATAGCGCTCATAGATCTCGTCATTGTAGAGTCTCCGGAATCGTCCTTCCTCACATACGGGGCCAACAATCCTCCGAAGTATTTTCCTCTCAAACACGCCCAAGAGGTTTGAGTGCTTTTTGCTAAGCACCCACGTTTCGGATGCATATGTGAGAACGGGTAAGACCATCGTCTTATATAGTAAAAGTTTAGACGTTATGGTTAGATATTTGGATTTGAAGAGCCTTGACAGACTATAGTAGGCTTTGTTGGCTTTTAGCAGTCGTGCGCGTATTTCTGGTTCCATGCTATTGTCGGCTGCTACTATTGACCCAAGGTAGGTAAATGATTTTACCACGTCAAACTTGTGTTCCGCTACCTTGATTGTGGGACCAATGTTAGGTGTTCTTCCAGACGAGGCTACCATGTACTTTGTTTTGCTTTCGTTAATGTGCAGTCCCAGATTTCCTGCGGCTTGCTCAATCTGAGTGAAAGCTTCTTGTACAGCTGTTGTTGTTCTTCCAATGATGTCAATGTCGTCTGCGTAAGCCAGTAATTGGGTGGACTTGTGGAGGATTGTACCCCTAGATGTCACGCCCGAATCTCGGATCACTTTCTCCAACGCCAGGTTGAAAAGGAGGCAGGCCAGACCGTCCCCTTGTCGGAGTCCATTATAGATGTTGATTGGTCTAGACAGTGTTCCGGATACCTTTACTTGGCTTGACACATAGTCTTGTCAGTTTGTTGGGGATGCCGAATTCTCTCATGGCTTTGTAGAGTTCTACCCTGGCTATGCTATCATAGGCGGCTTTAAAGTCTATGAAGAGGTGTTGAATTGAGTTTTGAAACTCTAGACATTTTTCCTTAGCCTGCCTCAAGGTGAAAATCTGATCAGTCGTTGATTTGCCTGGGCTGAAGCCACACTGGAAATGGCCTATGATGTTTCTGGCGTATGGGGCCATCCTGTTTTGTAGGATAGCGGAGAATATCTTATACACGGTACTCAACAACGTTATACCGCGATAATTAGTGCACGCTGTGATATCTCCTTTTTTGTGTACCGGACAGAGGATGCCTTTTCTCCAGTCTTCTGGCATCACTTCCTGCTCCCATACTTGCACAATTAATTCATGAATCGCTTGGTGTAATGTAGGCCCTCCATATTTAACCAGCTCCGCTGCGATGCCGTCTGCACCCGAGGCCTTGTTGTTTTTGAGCCGGCTGATGGCTCTGCTAACTTCTTCTATGCTTGGTGGCGGCAGCATAGAATTGTCATCAGATATTGGTGGAGCCTCCGAATCCTCAGTTAGCTCGCCATTTAGCAATTCATGAAAGTGCTCTTCCCATCGCTCCAAGATGCCTTTAGGATCGGTGATCAGATTACCTTCTTTGTCCTTGCAGTATGTGCAACGTGGTGTGAATTGCGTCATACTGCGGACTCTTTGGTAGAACTCCCGCGCCTGGTGCGGCCGTCGTTCCCTGTACTGTTCTAGCTCACAGACGAGATTTTTTTCCCAGGCTTCCTTTTTCCGTCTGTGAATTCTCTTTTCTTCTTTTCTGAGCTCTTTATAGTTCTCTTCGCGTGCCCGTGTTCTCTGAGACTGCTGCATGGCTCGGTACGCAGCATTCTTACGTTCAGTTGCCAGCTTGCATTCATTATCGAATCAGTCGTTCCGATCTTTACGACTTCTGCCTAAGATGGAATCAGCAGTACTAATGACCGTATTTTTAAGGCGGGTCCAGTTCTCTTCAACGCCCGGCATCTCATCCCCAGGACTTAGGGCGAGTTCTAATGCTTGACCGTAGCTGTTTCTGGCCATTTCATTGTGTAGTGCAGCTGTGTTGATTCGAGCCTGATCAGCGGATACAAAGCTTTTCAGCGTTGTAATGCGCTCTCGGAGCACCATACCAACAAGATAGTGATCCGAGTCGAAGTTGGCACCTCGGTACGTTCGTACCGTCATCAGACCCGAAAGGTGGCGGCGGTCTATCAACACATGATCTATTTGGTTGCGAGTGGCTCCATCAGGAGATACCCAGGTGGCTTTATGGATATCTTTACGCGCAAATCTAGTACTTGCAACGACCAAGTTCTTACTTGCTGCCATCTCTACAACTCGCTGTCCATTGTCATTAGTGTTTTCATGCAAGCTGTGGTTGCCGACATATTGCCTGTATATGGGCTCCCGGCCTACTTTGGCGTTCAGATCTCCCAGTATGATTTTTACATCATACCTGGGGCAGGCATTAAGTTCCCGTTCAACTAATTCGAAGAATTCTTCTTTATCATCATCCGGGGACTCTTCTGTAGGTGCGTGAACGTTTATAAGGCTGATGTTCTTAAATTTACCTCGCACACGAAGGGAGCATAGCCTTTCGTTTATTGCTTTAAAGCCGATAATGGTAGGCTTCATTCTTTTGCTAACCATAAAACCTACTCCTAGAACATGGTGTTTTGTATGACAGCTGTAATATACGTCATACTCAGGTTTTTGCAAAACACCATTCCCTGTCCACCTCATCTCCTGAATGGCGGTAATGTCAGCTTTATACTTTGACAGGGTATAGGCTAGATGTTTTGAAGCTCGAGTTCTGTACAGAGTTCGAACGTTCCATGAAAAAATTCGTAAATCGTTTTGCCTTTTTCGTTGCCGTGGTCGTCGTCGTTTATTCCAGTATCCGAGGCATGTTGCTCGTTCCGTAATAATTGTTTTTTACGGGTGAGGTTATTAGCCTCACGCCAACCTTACTTGGAAGGGACTAGCCCGATCATATTAGCCTATCCTCTCTCATAGAATAGTTACCAGTGGCCACCGCTAGGAGGTTATGATCGCACTTCCATCAGTCCGGAATAATTACGGCACGTGCATGTTATGCTACATGTTATTCCCCCTATTCCGCTGATGACTGACCACTGTTACCCAGCTAAGGCACTGTAAAATCCTTATTTACGCTGATGACATCAAACTGTATCGCCACATAAGGAGTATAGAGGATTGCAAACTTCTGCAAGCAGATCTAAACACCTTCTATTCTTGGTGTTCCAACAACAACCTTGTGCTTAATATTAGTAAATGCGAGATCATGACTTTTTGTAGGAAACGTGGTGTTATAACTTATGACTATACTTTCCTTGACAACAAGGTCTCCCGTACTGAATCTGTAATCGATCTTGGGGTTAGGTTAGAAAGTAAGTTGGATTTGTCCACCCACATGAATTGTATCTCCTCCAAGGGCAATTCAGTCCTGGGATTTATAAAAAGATGGTCCAAAGAGTTCAACAACCCCCTCTTCACTAAACACCTATACGTATCTTTGGTTAGGCCTTTGCTCGACTACGCTTCCCAGGTAAGGTCTCCTTCCTACTCCTCCCATGTTAGTAGAATCGAATCGGTTCAAAGGAAGTTCGTCCGGTTTGCACTCAGCCACCTCCCGTGGGATGACCCACTTGCTCTTCCGCCTTATGTGAACAGACTTAAATTGCTCAACTTAAGCTCTCTCCATAAGCGCCGTGAGGTCGCTGACGTTATATTCGTTCATCGACTGATGAATGACAAAGTGGACTCTGGTTTCTTAAGAAACCGCGCGTCATTTAGAGTGAATAACTACAACCTGAGAGGTGAACCTCTCTTGCACACTAGATCCTCTAACACCAATTATGGCATGTTCGAACCCGTTAATCGCATGCGTATAAATACTAACAACAATAGGAGTGTGTTTAGCTTGCTAACTAATGAAGTTGTTCTTAAAAAGACCCTTCTTAATGTGTCGTGGCTGTCTGCGTGCCCCGCTCCCTTTTTAGTTTTGCACGCTTCTTTGTTTGATGTTTTTGATCTCTCATGTTTTTTAATATTTTATGTTTGCATGTCTCAGCTGAGCCACGACGGCAGTGGTAAATGTTTCTCAGCCCTGCTGAGAAGTGCACCTTCTGAGCTAGATGGTTAACTCGTATATATAAAATGGTCAGATTGCATTGTCACTTGAACTGTGTACACGTGTGCAAAATTTGAAACTTATTGGTTATATGGAAGTGGGCCAAAAACAATTATCAAGATTTGTCTACATACATACATCCATACATACATACAGGTACCGCTAATATATAGTGCATGTGAATAGCCTAAAACATGCCCGCCAAAATATTGAACCTTCCATTAAAACCTCCATCCCAATCGGAATAGCCCTTTACGAGATTTGCCCGAACAAACAGACAGACAGACATACAGACACACAGCATACAGACAGACAAAAATTTTAAAAATGCGTGATTTCGTTTTAAAATCATGTAAATAACCATATAAAATTAAAAAAACACAATTATTTTGAAATCCCAGACAGACACTCCAATTATATTTATATAGATTACTTGCACTTATAAAGCCCCAATCTTCGCACTTAGTGAAACCCAAATATCACCCGATAATGATCGGGGTAAACTTTAGTGCACAATCTCTCCCCCCATAGGGGCATTGAGTTCTTGAATTGAAACTTACTTGAAATCTCAAGTAGCGTTTTCGGTTCTCTTACTTGACTTCAAATTGTCTTGAATTTTACTTGAACTGGCATTTAAGGTTTCAGTGTGTTGGTTGTTAGTATATTTATTTGTTGGAGCATAAAAATAAAAACAAAGTGGAAATGAGTGAAAAAATAAAAAAAGGTTTATTAAAAAAAGCCACGACTTGCTTTATTAACAGTGCGATGATTTTATATAGACGCTATAATTATAATTATAAAATTAGAAGAGTGCGATTTTTAAAAAACATTTTGAGAAAAGTGAAATCGAACTTTGTGAACCACCAAAAAAATACGGATGTGTTAATGAAATCATTCATTTTGAATATGCCTAGTAAAACTCCTCGTATAATATGGAAAAAAAGTAGGAGCAGGCACTGGTTTAATTTTATATTTCCCAGCATCAATGATGATGAATTTATAGAAAATTTTCGAGTGGATAAAGCCACATTTAAAATGCTTTGCAAAAAACTAAGCCCGTATTTGGCTCCAAAACCGTTTCGTGTCAGGGAAGCAACTCCCACAGAAATGAAAGTGGCAATTGCACTCTACAAGCTAAGCAGCTGTGCAGAATACAGGGTAATTGGAAACCAATTCGGGGTGCATAAAAGCACAGTCAAAAAATGTGTGTACCAGTTCTGTCAGGCGATGAGTGAAGAATTTTTGCATGAGCAGATTCATATGCCACAAGAAGAGGAAGCTGAAGAAATAATTACTAATTTTGAGGAAAAGAGCAAATTGCCCCAAGTGATAGGAGCAATTGACGGAACCCACATCCCTATAACACCAACATCGGAGGGATGTAAGGACTACATTAACCGAAAAGGTTGGCCCTCCTTAGTATTACAAGCAGTAGTTGATAGCAATTACTTGTGAGTAAGAACTACTCGGTAACAATTATTGTTTTTAATTTTGTTATTTTATTTAAGGTTTAGAGACATAACGTGCAAACATCCAGGCTGCACACATGATGCCGTGGTACTAAGAGACTCTTTTTAGCTTTTTCAAAAAAAAAAAAAAGCTTATACAGAGGCTCTGTCCGTCTGTCCGTCTGAAGCCTACTTTCATCTCTGAAAGTACTGCAGCTACAAACTTGGGAAATATCTCAAAATGTAGCTCTTTGTCAAAAGACCAAAAACTGAGAAAATGGTCTGGAAATTTCAACCAGAAGTAGGTATATTTAACAACAAAAAAGAGATTTCCACTAAAGTCCATATATCGGTAGCCTAGAGGTAAGGCGCTGTAGTCCTATCCCAGGAGAACCAAGTTCAATCCTCGGCCGCAAAATGGTGAAATACAATTTTTTTTTACTTCGGTGTAACATTTTTTGATTCTATTTCTCACTAAATTATATTATTTAATAATGAGACTCAGGAGAACATAAACATTTACTTAATTAAAAGTGCAAAAATATCATTTTCTTGATAACTTCCATACACCGAACAAATTACTTTATTGTTGTAAATCTGGCATCAGGCCGATGGTGGAGTGGGTAGAGCGTCGGATCCTCGGTTCAGCGGCGTGTAGCGTTGAAGGTTCGAGCCTGGTCGGGCAGTATTTTTGTTTTCTTTTTCTCTTTTTCTTCTTTCTGAAATGATTTATTAGCATATTAGTCAACCACCGGTAGTATCTGCCATGGCGCAAGGGCTACGGAAAAGTCCTTCGTCTGTGGGGCTGCGGGTTCGATTCTTCGGCTCGCGGTGCTTTTTTTTCGTCATAATAATTTATTTTTTATAATTTCCTTCGGGGAATTTTGTTTCATTTTTTTTATGGCATATAGTAGCCGTGTTTTTTTAATGAACTATATGGTTCTTTCATCGAGTTCATTAAAAAAAAAGCTAAAACGACAAGGGAAATTTCATGTAGCGCCTACTTCGATGCTTAAAAATTTCAAAATAAAACGGAAGTTAAGTGTTATTTTTTGCACTGTTAAACGAACTCCTCGCTAGAAAATAATAAATCTGCTTCTAAAAAATTAATTACTTGTTATAAATTTGCTCTCATCACTTTCCTGTTGTTTTTATTTTTAAATTACGTCTTTCCGACCCCCGAAAGTATGCAACATGCCAGTCCCCGAAACAACATGCCAACACCCGAACGTATGCAATAAGAAAATTAAGCAATTTCCCAAAACCTCGATAGAAACCCCGATAAAACCTGGGTTTTCAGATTTGTATGGGAAAGAACTATATAGTTCATTAAAAAAAACACGGCTAGTGTAGTATAGTATAAACTATTGTTTATATTAAATAAAGAAATACACCATGACGTGGGCGAAAAATCAAAAAATTTTATTGTTTACATTTGATTTCTCCGATATCAATGGCAATTAAGCTTATATTTCCTAGATTTGTATGTGTGTGCAGTGTAAACAAATCTTGCAACTTGATTTTGACCCACTTCCATATAAGCGATCAGCTGCAAATTTTACACATGCGCATAATGACGAGTATAGTACAGTAGATAAGCTATTTCTTTTAATTTTCCCCGGAGAATTTTGTTTCATATTAAATAAGTTTTTGTCCGAAAATATGCAAAGACTTTACTATTTAGCTGCTGCTTCGATTTTTTTCAATGGCGCGGCGGCGTGTTATACTTCTCAGAATGGATTTAAAAAGAAGAATCACTTTGGAAGACGGTGCTAACATCTGTGAGTGATGTATTAAGGGCATAAGCCTAACAAAGAAATGAAAACAATTCCCCAAGCAAGAGTTAGTGCAATCAAAGTCAACTACTACCTGGCACCGTCTTCAAAAGTGATTCTTCTTTCTAGATCCATTCTGATTGGATTAATGTTGTTAAGAATTACAAATAATTATTTCATCCTTTTTTGTGCATCGCGGGATTGGTTTTTTTTCTGAAGGCGGTTTTTAAATTTTTTTTTTATTTCGTACTTTTTAGTCCGTTCATTTTTTTCGGGGGCAATATAAAAAAAATTATTAAGGTAGGTCTACACGGCACAAATAGATCGTTGTGTGTGAACTCAACTGTTTGGCTTGGACAATTTAAAATGTTTGGATTGTACCAAATATATGTATCTCGGTGATGTTCGACCACTTGCTCCTCCGACCTTATCACAATCAATGTAACATAATATAACGCGTAGATAAGTATAAATATAATGAGCAATAACTAATGGAGGCACTCGTCTTTTGCACTCAGCTAATTTACACAATTCGATTTGCGCCAGACAATTTAAAAAACTAAATCGTTGCGTATAAACCTAGCTTTACGATAAGTATAACACGCTGCCGTAGTATCGTTTAATCGACGACGCAGCGTACGTATTGCGAGAATGATTCTTCTTTTTAAATCCATTCTGAGAAGTATAACCGACGCTGCGCCATTGAAAAAAATCGAAACAGCAGCTAAATAGTTTTTGCAGTAAAGTCTTTGCATATTTTCGGACAAATTTAAAAAAAAAAACTTATTTAATATGAAACAAAATTCTCTGGGGAAAATAAAAAGAAATTGCTTATCTACTGTACTATACTCGTCATTATACGCATGTGTAAAATTTTGCAGCTGATCGCTTATATGGAAGTGGGTCAAAATCAAGTTGCAAGATTTGTTTACACTGCACACACATACAAATCTAGGAAATATAAGCTTGATATCGGAGAAATCAAATGTAAACAATAAAAATTTTTGATTCTTCGCCCACGTCATGGTGTATTTCTGTATAATATGACAATAATATACTGAAAAATATGACAATTAACAAGCAACATGGCACCTTATTCAACAATAAATAACAGGCAATGCAATTAAATTTTTTATAAGAATTCATATATTGACATTGATATTTACATCAGGTAAATAAATTTACATTAAAGCTTCATTATCAAAAAAAATCACAGTAAAAAATTCCACATAATATGACTTCATAATTAATGATTACTTAAATCTATCTTTTTATATGAAAAACATATTTAATATAACAGAAATTGAACATAACAACACTTCTTAAATAAAAAAAAAAAAAAATAAAAATAAAAAAAAACACTTCTTAAATAAAATAAAATAAAAAAAATACGAGTGTGCGTAGGACCACACTTTAGAAGTGTTAACTTCTATGGCTAGTCTAAATGTCCAAATCAATCTTAATACAGGACGATAAGGATTAATATATTTTATTTAGGAATATTCTGTTAAAGTTTATTTAATTGTTACTTATATGCACTCCCTCCAAAATGTGTTGCAATGTTTTGGAAATTAAACAATTTATCTTAAACTTATCACACAAAGATCGGACGATGGATGACTGGGATAATGTAGTTTTTAGTAAAAATAGTAGATAATACATATATAGTAATAAATACATAGTACATAGTTCATAGGAAAAATGTAGTATACATAGTACTTGTCGTCGGGTTGATGCAATAGTCACGAAACAGAAATTTTTGCTATTTTAAACATTGTGCAAATATGCAAAAAAGTCATATTATATTTAGCCAAAGTCACGGATCTAAATTTGGGAATCCACTGGATTCATTTTGAATTTTTTCAGAACATAGTACATAATATGCAGTACATTGTATATAGTACGTAATAGATAATATATAATACATAGAAAATAATATAACATACCAGTAGGGAATGGAATTACTGGAAAAACTACTTCTACAGAAGCAGTTCAGTACTTCCACCCAGTACAAAAAAGGCATTACATTAACACGGCGATGGCCTAGGCTGGGAAGTACTTCTTTTTTCCCTTCCATTTGGAAGTACTTATACTACATTTATTACTAAACTCATAATGCAAAGTTATTATACTGTAAATTTTTATAATATAATTTAGTTGGCGTAGGCGTGAAGGGGTGGGGTAGCTTGAAGTAAAATTAAGCGATTTATATTTATATCATAAACATAAATTCAAATATATGTTTATACATTAAAGACATAAAACTTAATGGCTGAGACAACTGTGATGGTTAACAAAGAAAACGAGCAGCTACGAAGTTTTTCAACACGCTTTTTGCGCGAAATCAAACGCTTGGTCACCAAACCCATTCTCCTCTGCATTACTTATAACTTATTACAGAAAACACTAATTAAAGAAGTATTTCCAAATCGACTTCCCACAGTAAATACTTGCGATTTTCCCTACTGGGGTACTGCCCCAGATATGTACGTAAAATACAGACGCGCAGTCGAATAGGCGAAACGCCGAAACGTATTCCATGTCGCCGAGAGCGATTAATCCAAGCAAAATATTTAAATATTGCAGCCATTTAGCTGGCTAGAGCAAGGCAACTTTTAGTCGAGGTCCAGCAACAGACATCAGCGATGGTCACGCGCATTTTTGGTTCGCACCCGTTTCTGGGGACTTGTGCCTATGCAGCTGGCTAGAGCATGGCAACTTTTGGTTTAGCTCCACATAGAAACAGCAGCGTATAATTCTATGTGTGCGAGGAAAAATAGCCCGCGCTTGGTGGGTGGGATTGGGTTAGAATGTTGCAATGCAGAAGCTGCTCTCAGCATTCGTTTTATATTCTCGCGCCGCTCTCAAAATTCATGTCATATTCAGGGGTGCCACTTTGGCTCTATAGAGCCATTTGTGGCTCTTTATAAAAAAAAACTTTTAAAATTGGCTCTTTGGCTCTTTTTCAACTTAAATGGCTCTTTTGCCTTTTTCTTTCAACTTGATCTTGAATTTTAACTGATTTTGTTTTTCCTAATTACATACTCGCAAAGAATTTACCATTACTGTTACTGGATAAAAATTCAATATTTGATTTCAAGATTTGAAGATTTTAGAACTATCCTACAACTAATTTCTCTGGTCGACCATGCCTCCTACTCGTATGGTAAAGAAGAAGATTTGTTTTTGACATCTTATTGTTCGCGGTTTTCAATGTAATTTCTGTTGTGTTTGAATTTGGCTCTTTTTTATCAGCTTTGGCTCTTTTTCTCGGAAAATTTGACTCCAAAATTTTTTGTTTAGTGGCAACCCTGGTCATATTCTCGCACGCCATCGCACACAGCAGCGAATGTATGAATGTATGCAGACCCGCTCTCAAAATCCATGGCATATTCACGCCGCTCTTAGCATTCATTTCATCCTCTCGCACACATTCGCTGCTGTGTGCGATGGCGTGCGAGAATATGACATGAATTTTGAGAGCGGCGCGAGAATATAAAACGAATGCTGAGAGCAGCTTCTGCATTGCAACATTCTAACCCAATCCCACCCACCAAGGGCGGGCTATTTTGCCTCGCGCACATATAATTATGCGCTGCTGTTTGTAAGTGGAGCTCAACTAAAAGTTTCCATGCTCTAGCCAGCTTCATAGGCACAAGTGCCCAGAAACGAGTGAACAACAAAGTGCGCGTGTCGCCAACATGTGTCCAGAAACGGGTGTAAGCAACAAAATGCGCGTGTCGCGAATTCTTTGTTTTACCCCCAGCGAAAAAGTGCCAAACGCGCCTAAAGAAGTTAACACTTCAAAAAATACTTCGTAAATAAAATAAAAAAAAACACTTCTTAAATAAATTAATTAAAAAAAATTCAATAATTTAACAAATAAAATAAAATAAAAAACACTTCAATGAGTTAACAAATAAATTAAATTCAAATTCTTATTCATTATCATTCCAGCATTGTAAAAAATCTCTGACATTAAATTGTTTAATATATTTATCATTAATTTGTACACTTTGGTTTTCCTTATTTTCCCCAGTAAATATTTCCTTTAAACCACCCAGGAATTTTTCAGTGTTTCTCTCCATCATTGCTTCAAAATTCTTCTCGTAGTTTTGTTCCTTTTCGGAAAAGAGCTTCATTTCGTAGTCGATTAGCTCCTTCTGCTTTGCGAAAAAGAGTTCATTATTTTCTTTTTGTATCTTTTGCAGTCTGGATGTTAGTAAATCGAGGTTTTTAAGGAAACCCTTTCTGCCTGTCTTCCTGTTTCCTTTTGTACTACTATCTGTTAATTATAAAAAGGATTCTGTTATAAACGTAACAACAAATTAGCAAACTGAAACGAACCATCTGTAGTTCACATGTTTCTAAAACAATATCTGCTGCTTCTTTCTCTGGTGCCAAGGAACTACTGCGGCATGGTTCACCCATATTTCCATTCAATGAGCTTACGGTATTGCCTGCAATATAGAAGTAGTATATAATATATGATTTTGGTATGTTATTAACTTTACCTATTGTGTTATCTCGTGATGTGTCTACCCCTTGATGAAAGGTTTTTGCAGATGGCCGGCATCCCAACATTTCATCCATTTCTGCGAAAAACACGAAATCCATCCTTTCACCACCGCTTTTGCTATTTAGTTTTTTGACCGACATGTATTCAGATTTTAAATTCCTCCACTTAACTGCAATTTGTTGTGCCGTTTTTTTTTTATGTGAAAGACCAGAGTCTCAGGAAACGCCCTTTATACTGTGTCGACAATCTATTTTCTTCATACAGAGTGCAATGTCGAACAGCAGCTCTAGTCGGGGAAGGAAGGAGCTGTCACAACCTACCAGAGATAGTTTTCAGTCCACCTACTCCCAACCATTACTGTCGCGACTTTGACATCGGGGCATCGAGAAACAACTCGCTGGAGTGTTATGCCTCCTGAAACGAGTTGAATCTCATCAACCAACCGATTACATGCGCTTTGGTGGAGCGGGGAAGGGCTAAGGAAGGCTATGACGGAAGGAATCAGGAATGTAAAGAGGGAAGAAGAAAGAAGGAAGGTTATATAGATGAGAAAGTGGAAAAGGCGAAAGACCGTGGGGCTGGCCGGGATTCGAACCCGGGAACTCTGGGATAGTAGTCATGCGCCTTACCTCTAGACTACCGAGGCCCCCATGGTTGCACCATTTTGTATATCTCGCTGTTTCTATATCTTTTGCCATCAAAAAATTTTAAACAATTTTTTTTCTTTTATTATATTAATCATGGAAACTGTTTCTTCATAGCTCCACACATTTCTTTTAGCCATTTTTTTTTTAGTTTATAAAATAATAAAATAAAACGCACTGCAAACGAAAAATAAACAACAATGATCAAATTTCTCTTCTTCTTATCTAAACCAAAATACACATGTAATTTTCAAGTATTCAAACGAGTTTACATGATATATTTTCAAGTCAAGTAGAAAAATTTTTGTGATTTACTTGACTCAAGTATACTTGAAGTCAGGACAGGTTTACATGCATGTTTTGTTACTTCAAACCTACTTCAAGTATACTTCAAGTAAGCATGTAAACGTAATATATGTTAGGGATGACGTGGCTTATTATAAAATATATTCAAGCACGGCTTCAGATTTTAATTATCTTTGGATTAAAATCATCTTCCGCCGAAGCCACGTCATATTCTTCTGCTTCCTATACAGAAGCCGTAACATAAGTAACGAAGCTTCAACTTCATCATTCAATGTTATATCTGAACAGATCTCGGGATTCTTATCATCCAATCCTGAGTGTGAAATCATTGTTGCGGGTGATTTCAATGTTCACAATGTAAACTGGCTGACTTCCTCAAATGACACCAGTGTTTCTGGCAAGGACGTTGAGCTCTTTGCAGACACCAATAATTTACACCAAATTGTGGATCATTCCACGAGAGTCCCGGATGTTTCTGATCAAGGAACCTATCTCCTTGATCTTTTTCTTACCTCACATCCAGCGAGATACTCCGTCGAAGTAGATTCACCTCTCGGCAATTCGGACCACTGCTTAGTCAGTGCCAGCTTCCCTTTCGAATTTCCCATCCCTCCCAAACCAGTCAGGAGAACTGTATGGCATTATGGGAAGGCCAATTGGCTGGGGCTTATTCATTATTTCCAAGCCACTGACTGGGACCAGTGTTTCCGAACCAAAAACATCAACTCTGTCGCTATCCGTATCACCAGGATCATTCAGGCAGGAATGCATTTATTCATTCCTCATTCTACCAAATCTGTGAAGCCTAGGCCCAACAAATGGTTTAATCAGGAGTGTATGAACGCAATTAGAAACAAAGAAGCCGCCTTTCGAGCATACAAGAGTTTTCCGAGTGAATCGCTCCGTCTAGAATATATAAAACTTAGAAATTCCTGTAAAGTCACCATCAGGAATGTCAACAATTCATTTGACAGCAGAGAAATAAACTCCTTAACGCAACTTCTGGTAGCAAAAACTTCTGGTCCTTGGTAAGCTCCATTAAGAAGAATTTCACTTCACCCACAACTCCTTCACTTATCCACAATGAGAAGGTGATAACAAACAGCAAATCCAAGGCCGATTTACTAGCACCTCTGTTTGCATCAAATTCTTCTCTACCCCAAAATGATACGCTACCCCCGGTCCTCGAGCACAGCGCTCATTTAATGCCCAGGGTTTTCTTCAGGACTCGCGAGGTGTACAGTAGTCTCAAAGAGCTCGACGCCAATAAATCCACTGGACCCGATAATATACCCCCATCGTCTTAAAACAATGCGCAAACTTTTTGCCTTATCATACTTTTCCGCAGTTTATCCAGATTCTTGGAAAATTGCCCATGTTCAGCCCATACCAAAAAAAAGCTGACTCCAGCGATCCCTCCAACTACCGCCTAGTAGCAATTACTTCTATTCTCTCCAAAACCATGGAGACGATAATCAACAAAAAGCTAATGGGATATCTAGAATCCAACCAAATTATCAACGACAAACAATACGGCTTCCGACAAAAAAGATCTACTGGTGATCTTTTAGTTTGCCTTACAGAGCACCTCCATCAAAGTTTGCATGGATCTGGTGAATCCAGTTTGGTTGCTTTGGATATCTCCAAGGCTTTTGATAGAGTGTGGCACTCAGCCTTGTTAGCTAAACTCAAATCAACTCAGGAATTGACTCGCTTCTGTATAAGTGGGTTGAGAGTTTCCTTTCCGGCCGTTCAATTAAGGCAGTATTGGATGACGTCAAATCTGAATCACACCCAATCTCTGCGGGAGTCCCAAAGGGGTCAATTTTATCACAGGCCCTATTTCTCATTTTTATAAGTGACCTACTTGCAGTCCCCTCCAACCCACTTCTCAGGTTCGCTGACGACGGTACTCTACGTTACTCGTACAGCTTCGATACAAGACAGACTCATGCCAGATCCTGTCTTAATGATCGTGAACTAATGTTCAACTCTATTAATAATGACATTGAACTCATTCTGGAGTGGGGAGAGAAGAATCCTGTTGAATTCAACCGCACCAAAACCAAGTACTGTCTTCTTTCAAAGAAAAAGATCAACACCTCACCACCCTTGAAAGTGGATGACGTGGTACTAAAGGCCGACCCATCCCTACACATCTTAGGCGTGACTTTAGCCAAAGACTTGCGATGGAATGACCACATATTCCAAATCGCCAAACAAGGATCTCAGTGCTTGGGATTTCTTAAGAGGTGCACGTTCCTCCTCCAGCCATCGGCCCGTGCTGTTATATATAAATCCTACATTCGGTCTCTTCTCGAATATAACTCCATCGTTTGGGGCGGCCCTCCAATTACCACCTTGGCATGGTTAGATAAAGTACAAAAAAGGGCCCTTAAACTAATTGATGGCGACACCATTTGCTCCACCATCGACCCCTTGAGCCACCGTAGGAATGTACACTACCGCTCAAAAGTATTAGGCCACCCTGATATTTTTGAATTTTCCATATTATCGACAATTTTTTGTTGTAAAATGATTTCATTATTTTGATTATTTATTTTGATTTTATATATTCTTAATTTAAAGTTAAATAAAAAACAACTATTGTTCATCAAACATTTTTTTATTAACTCCCTCACCCCAAATAAATTCATTTTTCAGGGTGGGCTAATACTTTTGAGCGGTAGTGTAGTTGCACTGACAAAATTTTATCGCTACTTTCATAGTGACTGTTCCTCCGAGCTAAACGCTCTCCTGCCTCGACGGCAATCCTATACCCGCAACACCAGATTAGCCCACTCGTCTCATTCCCTCCACCTGCAACTCCCCCTTTCACGCACTTAACAAGATATGAATTCGTTTGTAGAACATAGATAGAACAACTCGACTGTGCAATAATCTCTCGCAGTCAGTTTTCCCGAGCTCCTACAACATCCAAGAGTTCAAACGCAGGGTTCATCACCACCTTCTTCAATACCCTCCCGTACCTTTATAATCCTTAACCTATTCCTCCTCCCTCCCTCCCGTACTAAGCTTACTGCTAGACATTGCACCATGACATGACAAATGACATGACGGACTGGTAGTACAAAGGGTGACTCCTGAGCTTACCACGGCCACATAAAAAAAAACAATCCCCTCCTAAAATATAGACTAAGATCAACTTAAGAATTGTAACCATCTCACATTGTAAAGCTCGATAGGACTTAACTCCATGGGCTCAATATTAAATTAAAACACTTAATAATTAATAAAAAAAAATATTTTCTTCATATGAAAGATATGTAAGCCGCACACGGCGAGGGGATTATGGGAAGACAGCTCAATACTACATGATTTACTACAGTTAGTTAATTATTACATCACTCTATCTAGAAGCGCATGGGAGATTTTGGAATGTATAAATATATATTTCTAAAATAACTAATTTATTTTTTTATTGTGAATCAAAAAAACTATGCTCGGTGGTGTGTCAAATACTCAAACAGTTTAAATAATGTTCATGAAACGCATCCAGGCCTTGAAGATGCTTTCAAAAAAGGTTTCTTTGGAATTAAAAGAACCGAAAAACCTTTTTCAAGAATACCAATTGATGTTATATTAGAACAAACTATTAATGCTGATGCAGCACGACGATTAAGGGGAATTGCACATTTGTCCAACTCTTTAGCAGCACGTCAACGCTGGTCAAAAAGTCATAGCAAAAGAGCTGATTTAATTTCTCGTATCCTTGATATTTGTGAATTAAAACAATTACAAGATGTAACTGCAGAATCAGAACCTAATAGAATTAAAATTCATGCTCACCAAGTTGCAGATTTTCTAGAAATATTTGAAAAGAGTTTAAATCCATTCGATCCCAGTTTAAATCATGATAATTTTTACAATATTATGACTGGAAGGCCTGCTACTTCAGATGTTGCCGAATTTTTGTTGAATGTCGAAGAAAACGGTGATATTTTGGGAAACAGTTTATAGATGAGTGTGCTAATAACAATGATAGATGTGAAAAGTTTATAAGAAAAAATAAAGTGCTTAACTTTGCTGGTACTCCGAAAAAAAGAAACTCACTCTTGGCAATAAAGTTGTTGAATTGAGGATGCAAAGAGATTTATTTGGTCGAATGTTAGGCATATTTCTCAGTCACAAGGTTGACATTGAAAAGGTTCTTACATTTCCACTAACACCTATGCCAATGTTGATGGAAATACTTGCAAAACAGATAAATCACAGTCAATAAAAATATTAGAAAAAAATGAGTGACGATAACAATCTGCATCCTTTGTGCTCCGACGTAGTTGTAATAGACGGCTTCTTCATGTTATATCTCATGAAAGAAATACCTCAAACCTTTGATGCAATATCTAAAAAATTCCTCAGTATGATACTTAATTTTAAAGCAAATCGCATTGGCACTATATTTGACCAGTATTTTACGTCCTCAATAAAAGTTTGTGAGCGTACACTGCGAGAAGAATCAACCAGCCCAGTTTCATTTGGACCTAATCAAATACGACCTCATAACTTTACTGCTCAGCTAAAAAATATCAAGTTTAAAGAAGCAATAGTAAAATTCTTCATCAATCACTGGTCTACTGATGGTATGGCATCTGTTATTGGTAAAAAAAATTTTAAAAACCGACTTCAGAAAAACACCCGCGATGCACAAAAAAGGATGAAATAATTGTTTGTAATTCTTAACAACATCAATCCAATAAGAATGGATCTAGAAAGAAGAATCACTTTTGAAGACGGTGCCAGGTAGTAGTTGACTTTGATTGCACTAACTATTGCTTCGGCAATTGTTTACATTTCTTTGTTAGGCTTATGCCCTTAATATATCACCCACATGTGTTAGCACCGTCTTCAAAAGTGATTCTTCTTTCTAGATCCATTCTTATTGGATTGATGTTGTTAAGAATTACAAGCAATTATTTCATCCTTTTTTGTGCATCGCGGGTGTTTTTCTGAAGTCGGTTTTTAAATTTTTTTTTTTATTTCGTGCTTTTTAGTCCATTCATTTTTTAATATTGCCTGTCATTGCAAGGAGCCTACGTTTTTACGACGCCACATAGCGAAGTGTATTCTACTTGTCACACCTTTTCATTTGATACCCATGTCTGGGGTCGGGGAGTGCAATTGCAAAATTTGATTGCAGATTGTATTGTCATGCGAACTATACGTATGTGCAAAATTTGCAGTTGATCGGTTGTATGGAACTGGGTCAAAATCAAGTTGCAAGATTTGCTTACACTATACACACATACAGATCAAGATAATATAAGGCATATAAAAAGTTAAGTTGCCATTGATATCGGGGAAATTAAATGTAAACATTAAACTTCTTTGATTCTTCATCCACGTCATGGTATATTTATTTATTCGATATAAACAATAGTTTTTTGAACTGCAAATTTCGCCATAATTTCGTTCTTATCGGCTTTTGTTCTGGAAGCAAATTTACAGACGCATTCACGTCGAAAAATTGTTTAATATGGAACAAAATTCTCCGAAGGAAATTAAAAAATAATTATTTTGTCGACATATAGAAAAAAAAGCACCGCGAGCCCTTGGGATCGAACTCGCACCCCACAGATCCCGCAGACAAGAATACTTGTCTCGAGCCCTTTGCGCTATGTCAAGTACTATCGACCGCTGACCAATATGTTAATAAATCATTTCAGAAAAAAGAAAAAGAGAAAAAGAAAAAAACCGGCTGCCCCGACCGGAATCGAACATGCGAACGCTGAATCGAGGTTTCGACGCTCTACCCACTCCGCCATCGGCCTGCTGCCAGATTTTCAACAATAAAGGAATTTGTTCGGTGCCCATGAAATGTTTAGGTTGAACTTTAACAGGTTGAATTTTAACAGTTTTTTCTGCCTAACTTCGAACTCCGTTATCAGAATTAAGAAAAAATTTAACGGGACCACCGTGGGAAGCTCCCCCTTCAAATGAACCAAAAAAAAAGCAAAAAAGTTATTGGGTTACAAAGTTATGCGTGAACAGGACCACAAAATACCTACACGTCGAATTGAGTAACCTCCTCTTTTTTTGAAGTCGGTTAAAAAAAACTATTTACTTAAGCTTAACTGAATGTTATTGTTATCGCGTTGTAAATAACAAGGATATTACGACCAAAGAGGACTCATTTATCGTGTCAAGAGCATAAAGAAGCAGATTCCAGGATAGTATATCATTTTGTCAAATTGATTTTGACGCTGAAGTTGTGGTAAGGTGCTCAGACTCTGACATTTTGATTATACTTCTCGGAAATATGGACCATTTGAATGCTTCCTTAAAGCTCTGGATGAATATTGTCACCAACGATACATAAATATTAACGAATTATATAATATACTGGGTAAAAATATATGTATGTAAAGCTTTACCAGGCTTCCACGCAATGACAGGATGCAATTACACACCAGCTTTTTTCCGTAAAGGCAAACTCCGACCTTTCAAGTTATTAACAGAATCGGAAGAATATCAGTTCACTTTTCAAAATATTGTTTCTGATAACGATGAAATATTAAAGGGTGCACTTGCTACGTTAGAGAAACTCGTTTGCCATATGTATGATTTCATTTATTTTCTACTACTTACCGGTCCAAAAATTCAGACAACTTCAAAAAAAAAAAAAAATTAGGAATTTCGACTCTTCAAATTTGCCCCCGTGTAAAACTGAGTTACGGCAACATTTATTACGAGTTCGATATGTAGCACAATTATTGTGAAGCAATGCTAATTTAAAATATCCATCGTCGTTATCCCCAGAAGCTTGTGGGTGGACTAAAAATAATAACAAATACGACTTTGTCTGGTTTATTGGGAATCAATTACCATCATTAGTTTCGGATATTATAGCTCAAGGTAGGTACATACATATAAACTGTATAAAAAAGTAAAAGTTCGCAACTTCCAAGTCATATTTTCCTGTACAGATGCTCAGGTCCTGGAAAATGAAGATATATCTGATAATGATATACGAGGTGTGACAATTAAGTAATGAGACTGATTGTATTGCCGCGATAGTGATAACCCTGCGACCTTGAAATTCCCTTTCCCTTCTCTCGGCATCCTTCCCCTCTCCATTGATATATTTGCCATCGCTCTAGCTTGTTTAGTTCGCCTGCTCTGTCGTGTTGAGTAAACGTGTGTTCGTGGTACTCGTCACGAAAATGGAAAAACGAAATCAAGAACAACGCGTCGCGATGAAATTTTACTTCAAATTGGGCGAAACAGCTTCGGAAACGTACGCTAAAATTGTAAAAGTGCATGGTGATTGGGCTCTTAGTCGTGCCCAGGTGTTTCGATGGCATAAAGAGTTTAAGGAGGGGTGTGAAAGCGTGGAAGACGAGGCGCGGAGCGGGAGACTAGTCTAGGTGCGGACTGACACGAATGCGCAGCGTGTGCGCGCCCTGATCCGTGAAGATCGGCGTTTAACAGTTCGAATGTTGGCGTCGTAACTAGGTATGAACCGTGAAACAGTCACACAAATTTTAACCGACGATTTACGGGGATGAGAAAGTTGTGCGCGAAGATGGTTCCAAGGAACCTTTCCGAGGAGCAAAAGCAGCAGAATGACCGTCGCAGAAGACTGTTTGGAACAAGTGGAAAACGATCCCACGCTGCTTGATCGAGTTATTACAGGCGATGAGAGCTGTTTTTTTCAATACGACCCGGAAACCAAACGCCAAAGCTCACAATGGTTGTCTCCGCACGCCACCCGCCCGAAAAAAACTCGTTTTTCCGTTTTCGTGACGAGCACCACGAACACACGTTTACTCAACACGACAGAGCAGGCGAACTAAACAAGCTAGAGCGATGGCAAATATATCAATGGAGAGGGGAAGGATGCCGAGAGAAGGGAAAGGGAATTTCAAGGTCGCAGGGTTACCACAATCGCGGCAATATAATCAGTCTCATTACTTAATTGTCACACCTCGTAAATATAAATGACGATTCTAATAGTGACGATGATCTTGATGACGCATTATTTTATTGCGACACAATTATTGAATAACGTTAATAATATTTAGTAAGTTTTTCTCATCTCATTTTATTTTAATTATTATTCTTTTCTAAATTCGTGCCGATTTAAATGAGAGTAATCAATTTAAATAATTTTCTATATGTCTCTTATGCCCTCTGTCGCAGCTATTCCTCTCAGCTATACCTACTAAAAGGATAAGAAAATTATAATTTGTTTATTACTAAAAGTGTGTCTGGCGCGATGTTAGCGACGACAAAATTGTCTGGCAACTATAAATTTATGCTGTTAAATAACATAGAAAGGTTTGGGAGAGAAAAAAATTTGTTAAAATTATTTCAAAATTAACAATTTTCATCTTTACAAAGGACATGCGTAGAAGAAAACGCAACCACTTTCAGGTGGCAGACGCACCGCATCCGTTAGGTAGGTCAATAAGACAGGTCATATTTAAAAATCAGCCCTGTAGAAATGAATTCTCGAAAACGTTTCTAGCTCTCGTACTATCACGTCTTTTATAATTTATAAGTAGTTCCCTAGTTTATTTGATATTTAAATCGGGTAAAAACTTCTTATGCAACCAACCAATATTTGAAACTTTATTTACACTTGTTTCACTTTGTTCTGTTGTATTCCTCAGTTCAGTTTATACATAACAATTCTAATATTAAAGTTGTAACATAAGTTATTCTTCATTGCTCAATATACACAACGAACATCACAGAATTATGCAGAGAAATTCACCATAGAGAGGAATTTTAGAATAATTGAGGTTGTTACTGAAAATATGTACCTAAAACCCTACTTGAATATAAATGCTATATGAATTTTAATCAAAATCCCGAAACGTCTGTGTCCTTTGGTAAACAAAAGGATTGGTGCCCTTAGCTCCAGCATTCTGGAATTATTTAAATCAAAGTTCAGCTTATACAGATTTAAGGTTGATTTCACCAGTAGAAAAAAACCATCGATCTTCTACCTTGAATGCATGCGATTTATGAAATTTATGGATATGGAAAGAGTGTTTAAAATTGTTTGCTGTTGAAAAGGAGATATTAGCAATTTTATATTTAAGCAGCTGTTGTGTTCATGAGCTCGATTAATGAATTTAATGCAAGGTTAAAAAATTTACTTCGGATACTAATAAGAGACATGTCGTTACCATTAGAATATGTTATGTCCTGTAGGTATTGAAGAAAGTAAATCGATTGGAAACTTCGTTCGATATCTTGATTATAAATAAACTTAGACTTATTCCAAAAGTAAAGAAAGGTCATAGTACAGTTTCCAGAGTAAAAAAATCGCTAAAACTGCAAAAAAAAATTGTAGTTGAATGAAATTTGGAATGGTGGGAGTTTAGCAATTGGAGAAAAGGTAACCGTTGAGTTCCGGGCCGTACTTCGTGAAAATCACGAGAAAATCCGATTGAAAGAGTTTTCCGACGCTTTCCCGACCGTAGCTCGGAAAAACGTCGAAATTGGAAAAATGTTAAGAAGACAAAATTAAAGCTATGAAAATTCTCAACAAAAAAAGTTATATAAGCTTTTCCCGGAGAACCTCACGTTTGGTCGGAAAATGGAGGCTAATGAAAAAAAAATATGAAAAATTATTTTGTTTTTATATTGTTTTCTTTATGCAGGGTGTGTAGCGGTTACCAAACATGAAATTACGGAACCGCTATCACACTATCACCCGACAGCAAATTATTTCGATCAGTTCTTGTTCTGCCTCGATCAGTTAAACATTAAAGAATCTGTGCCTAATCGATCAAGTGTTTTTTATATAATATTAATACCCCACAAATGGTGACCCCGACGTGATTCGGTATATTAAAGGTCCACTTAATATTGTTTCGGACACCTTATCCAGGTCTCATATTGATGCAGCAGATCTCAGATTAGACTTACAAACAATACATGCCGAACAAAATAAAGACGAAGAGTTAAAAGAACTGCTAACAAACAACCCCAATTCGTCTATCAAACTTAACAAGGTTTTCATCCCTCTCCATGAAGTATACATTTGGTGTGAATCAACCACTGATGTTAACAGGCCATACGTGCCAGAGTGTTTACGTCGCATAGTTTTTGACTCATTACATAACTTGTCACATCCGAGTATACGGAACACTAGAAATCTAATAACGTCGAAATATTTTTGGCCACAAATAAACAAAGATGTCACAAGGTGGGCCAAATGCTGCATCCAATGTCAGAAATCAAAAATTTCCCGTCATACTATAGCCCCATACGGAACCTTTAAAGTACCAGAAGGAAGGTTTGAACATATCCATATGGATATTGTCGGACCGCTACCACCCTCTAATGGTTATACATACTTATTAACAATTAAAGACCGATTTTCGCATTGGCCAACAGCTATCCCACTTAAAAATATCTCGTCAGAAAACATCGCGAAAACTCTTCTCCACCAATGGATTGCCCAATTTGGAGTACCCCAGACTCTAACCACAGACCAAGGTCCTCAATTTGAGTCAGGGCTGTTTAAAGACTTATCCAACATCATGGGAATCCACCGCATTAGAACAACCACCTACCACCCCCAATCAAATGGATTAGTAGAACGTTTTCATCGACAATTAAAAGTAGCTATTCGAGCCACCAACGACCCTAAAAAGTGGTATTCTAACTTGCCATGGATTCTTCTTGGAATAAGATCCGCGGTAATAGAAGACATAGGCCTAGCACCAGCCCAAATCCTATACGGACAATCGTTGCGTCTTCCAGGAGAGTTTGTTACTACAAATGCCAGTATGAGCTCAAAAATTACTTCCGCCACAGCCAAAGAAATACGAGAAGCCATAAGTAAAATACAACCTAATACATCCAGAGTTCGAAAACAAACTAACATATTTATACCACAAGATATTCTCACATGCTCGCACGTCTTTGTCAGGGAGGAGATATACAAAAGTAGCTTAAATCCACCTTACAGTGGGCCACACGAAGTACTGACACGAAACGATAAATTTTACAAAATACACATCAACGGTAAAAATCAATTAATCTCAATAGATAGGTTAAAGCCAGCTTTCATTTCCAACCCAGACATGTTCACGAATAATCGCCTAACTAGATCATGTATGAAGAAAGTAGTTTTTAATTTATAAAAAAATTAAGGATGCCATTTTCACATCCCTCAAAATATACATATATACATATATTTTTTTTTTTTTTGAATTGTAGTAAATTAAGTAAATTTTTGAATTCTAGATAATTAAGTACCTAATAATATTTAAAAAAAAAAAAAAAGTTAAAATTTAGCATAGTAAGTAAAAATTTATAACTGTTATTGGAATTATTATAAAAATATGTAATTATTTTTTTTTACGGAGGAGAGTGATGTAGCGGTTACCAAACATGAAATTACGGAACCGCTATCACACTATCACCCGACAGCAAATTATTTCGATCAGTTCTTGTTCTGCCTCGATCAGTTAAACATTAAAGAATCTGTGCCTAATCGATCAAGTGTTTTTTATATAATATTAATACCCCACAGGGTGTCCCACCTCAAGTTACAAAGTGGCGGGCTGTAGATAGGCTTTGGATAGACGAACAAAAAATCATATGGGAGGGGGGCAGAAATCGTAACGGTTTGGTCACTAGGGCGTTTTGAAATTTTTTTGATAGAAGTTTACATATCACCCTGTATTTTGGTAACCCGATGACCTACTTCCATGAATTAGGTAGCAGTATACGCAGAATACTCCCGCCTATCTAAACTGTAAAAGCGAAGGCTCTACACCACCAACTTCCAGAGTTATGAGTCAAAATATCATTTTTTTCACAGAAAAACTATTTCGAATATACATATATTAGAAAAATTGACGAAGTACCTATATTTATTTCCATTTATGCATTTATTTATCGCTGGATGTCTCGGGGTCTGGTTCACCGGAGCTGTCCACTTCACCTTCATTTTCTTCGTCTAAGTTCTATTCAGCATCATTCATTACGGGGATATTACTGCAGCGATTGCTGTAACAATGAGCACATACTGAGGTGCACAATAACCCCGCTTTTCGACAGGAACAGCTTTTCGTGCACCCTTTATGCACTTGCAGAAAATTAACTAGACTGGAGATAGATCAAGAAATGACTCGAGGGCCTACTTTCATTTAAAAATAACACTGCGTTATTAGGATGCTCTAAGTTATTTCCGAAGAACTTTGTAAATTTTTCTAATAATGTATATTCGAAATAGTTTTTCTGTGAAAAAATGATATTTTGACTCATAACTCTGGAAGTTTGTGGTGTAGAACCTTCGCTTTTACAGTTTAGATAGGAAACTGCATAAAGAAAACAATATAAAAACCAGGGACTAAGAACGGAACGAAAACGAGAACGAAAGAAGAAGAATTTTTCGTTTTCGTTCTGATCGGAAATGAACAAAATACTTTTCGTTTTTAGTCCCTGATAAAAACAAAATAATTTTTCATATTTTTTTTTTTCATTAGCCTCCATTTGCCGACCAAACGTGAGGTTTTCCGGGAAAAGCTTATATAAATTTTTTTGTTGAGAATTTTCATAGCTTTAATTTTGTCTTCTTAACATTTTTCCAATTTCGACGTTTTTCCGAGCTACGGTCGGGAAAGCGTCGGAAAATTCTTTCAATCGGATTTTCTCGCGATTTTCACGAAGTACGGCCCGGAACTCAACGGTTACCTTTTCTCCAATTGCTAAACTCCCACCATTCCAAATTTCATTCAACTGCAATTTTTTTTGCAGAAGAAATCTCTAGGAGCTGTACTATCACGAAATTAGTCGCCCAGATGCACACTCTTAAAAAATGCTGTCGTAATTTTACAAAAAAAAAAAATAAAAAAAAATACTGGAAGTTTTATTCCCAATCAGTTTTGTAAATTCGCAATACATACATATTATTAGGAATATTCCTAATTTACGTTAGGCCAGTGATTCCCAAAGTGGGTTCCGCGGAACCTTAAGGTTCCACGAAAAAATTTTAGGGTTCCGTGTCACCAGGGCCGAAGCGCAAAACATTCGCAGACTCACTGGCGCTGCGCCGGCCGTTTAACGCGTTTTTGCTAATCATAAAGTGCGAGTGGCCCTTTTTCCTTGAAATTTGGTCTACGTCACGACGCGTAACATTTTGGCCGCCATTCCATATTCCCATGTCGAGGGGTTGTAAAGACAATGGTAATCCGTCCTCTTGAGATGGCCGCCATAGGCCAAACAATGTATCGAATATACTATATTGCTTATGGTGTTCTACCTTTCATTTGATACCAATGTCGAAGGGGTTGTGAAGAATATTTCAATCCGTCCTCCTGAGACTGCCACCATGGATCTAAAGGTATATTGAGTATACCATATTGCATTGTCTTCGGAGCATGATAGGATATCCGGAAGTATTTGAATAATTAATTGCAAAATTTGTTCCGTGAAGAAAACAGTATTCCTACCTCTTGAGACGGCCGCCATAGATCTAACGGTATAATGAGTATACTATATTGTCATCGGAGCTGAAGTTGTGTGCAAAATTTCAGGGAGATCGGGGGGAACCGGAAGTATTCAAAAAATCGATCGCAAGATATATACCGGACAAACAGACAGACAAGAAAGCGAGCTAATAAAAACGTTTTAAAATATAATATATACGTTTTACAAATTTATATGTACATACATATATCATATATCATTTTATTTTTCATGGTTGGGTTCCGCCAAATTTTATACATTGTAAAAAGGCTCCGTACGAAATAAAGTTTGGGAACCACTGCGTTAGGCATTTAACCAACTGTGTAGTAAATCCCACCAAAAAAAACATTAAAAATGTGAATTAGAAGTTGGTGGGCGCGGAAATTATTTATTGGGACAGTTCAGCTTGAAGTGTCAAGTGTCGTTGGTGCCGGTCGTCCGCATTTTTTATTAGTTTTTCGTTACTTTATTTACCTATGTGAAATCAGTGATTTAGTGATTGATATTATTTTACTATAGGTCCTGTTTTTCGTAGTGTAGGCTTTGCCTCTTCATATTTTTCGTCTTTTTAAACACTATTATGTACTATTTTTTTGTTTTCCAAAACATTTTTTTCGTACCTACCTAAAGTGTGAAAAAACGTGTTTTCGCTACTTTTATTAAGATTTTACCAGCTGTTCCACTGGACCAATTTTATCCAAAACACATTCATTGAATTCCTACGGTTTTTCTCTTAATTATAGCGTCAAGAAATCGCAGGGTAGATTTATTTCAACTTTTTCGCTATCCCTCTTGGGCTAAATAAAAAATATAAACTTCGAATGCTAATACTTTTTTATTTTTTTAATTTAAACAACGTTAAATACATGGTGTTCAACGGGGAGATAATATATCAAATTTAGGCAACAAAGCAAGCTTCTAACTTCATATTTTTAAATTCAGGTCTTTAAATGTAGATACATAGTGTAATTGCTATGGATTTATGATTATTTTCTTATAATAATCATGTATGTTGCCAGGAGCATCTAATATCTGTCGGAGCTGGTCGATATTTATTTAAATTAAATTAAAACTGAGAAATGGAACTCAAATATTATTCTGTCAAAACCGGCCAACAGAGAATTCGTACCGCACTGCCAAACTAAATTGAGCAGTGGAAACTTTGTGGAATGATTTAGCCATTTAGCCAGTATTCGCACACGCCCTAAGAATCCCAGCAGCGATTCTCGGCGGCTTTAATTCGCATCAACAACTACAATACTCAGACAGGCAATCACATTGGCAGCTGGCTAGGTAACACAGAATACGTACTACTGAACCCATGATCTCCGACCCTACTTCAAAATTGCTTAAATACCTTCTTTGCACCTAAAGAAAAAGATATTATTCTATTTTTATTAGGGACATTGAGTTTTAACTTCAAATTTATATTTCAAATTTAACCTTGGAAATCGGACGTTCTAATGGCTTCACATTTTAGGAATGAAGTATATCGTGACTATTTTTAAAAAAGTAAAAAAAAACAACTTTGGATACTGATTTGGTACCCTAACATTTATTCTCTATATCAAAGCATATGAAATTCAATTTATCCATTTGCTACAGTTTGTTGTCACATCCGAAAATAATGTCATTCATGCCCTTTAATTTACGACCTTCGTTTGCCCTAAAAATTTCATGAAATGCTCGTTTTCTCTCCAATCAGGTGTAACAAAGCAAGTAGGAGACGCATTATTACTGGAAGGCCAGCAAAGGACTGGACGTGTTGTAAGTATAGGAATAGCCCCCTGGGGTATTGTTGAGAGAAATCATGAACTTCTTGGTCACAATCGGGAGGTACCATGTCACAGTATAAGCTCACCACGGTAAGTCAAGGAAGCCCATATTTACCAGTAAATACGAAAAATAGATGTCAGATGTAATGTAATCCATATATCCTTTTTCCTTGTTTTGTTTTTGCTTTATCTCAGGTCCAAGTTAGCTGTACTAAACAACCGCCATGCCTATTTCTTGTTGGTCGATAACGGTACTCAAGGAAAATATGGCGCTGAACTTATACTTAGGAGGAAACTGGAAAAATTTATTTCGAACTTGAAGCTGCATCCTTGTAAGTAGTTAAACTTTTTTCTGTTAGTTTAAAACTTTACAGATTGGCGTCAGTGTAATTTCTCTGTGGCTTTAGTACAATATAAAACTGGAAGAATATATACATATGGACATTCATTATCTACCCATCGGGGTAGCCATGTCTTCTAGAACATTTATTAAATTACATCTGGAAGTTTTCAACATACTTGAATATTGATACTTTCAAGATAAGCCAAAATGCTTCATTATAAATCCACAACTGAGTTATGCTAAAACTCCGTGATGAATATTGAATTTCATAAAAGAGAGCTTTTCTGATTCGAAATCCAGGAGTTCCAATTTCGAGTATAGATTTTTTCAAACTCCGTGACACAAAAAATTTGAACAGTTCTGCGCACCTCATTGCCAAATTTTATAAATATTGTTCTATCATTTCCCCGCTTTTTAGTTAAAACGGCAACACACGCAGAAAAAACTCAACAAAATAATTTGGGCAGGGATGCGCCAAGACCCTCTCAACTACAGGCCTCGTAGTTGAATTTTTCGTGGTGTTGGTCTCAGGCCCAAAAGTCACCGCACACCGGAGTAACATGGCGCGGAAGCCGTACGCGCAGAATTTTTGTGTTTATTTTTGCATTAAAAAGTGAATAAAACATTGTATTTTATAACTTTTTACTGCAAAAATTGAAAAGGATTACCAGTGATTAGTGGTATAGTGTTTTAATTATAAAATATCAGTGAATAAGTGATTTTAGGTTAGGTTTTTTTGTGGCCCAAAATTTGACATTTGCTTAGAATTTAATGGCGCAGAACACATTCGGGACTGTTTTCATTATATTTTTGAAGAAAAAAGTGGTAAATTATTGAATTTTATTACTTTTAACTGCACATAGATAAGATGTGATTAGTTCGTTAGTGATTTAATTAAGAAAAATGAAAAACAAAAATTAGTGATTAAGTGTCTTTTAAGAGTGTTGTATCGTGATAATTTTTTTATTACATTCGCGGTGTTTTTCGTGTTCATTTAGGAAAGAAATGTTGAATATATAATGTTTTGTGCGGTGATAGAATTAAAAGTGATTTTAAGGTGAGGAATATATATTATGGAATTATTATTTAACTTTAAGTATACAGAAAAGTGTGAAAGGAAAAGTGAACAAGAAAAGGCACTTATATTTTTGAGCTGAGCTTTTAAACATTTTTAAGAGCTTAGCTGGGGAACAAGCGCGGGATGTCACGACGTTTGAAAACAACTATACCTGTATGGACTCACAATCTTGGGGGAAATTACCCTTCCTCTTTATGGGAAAATAATGAGTTGTGATGGAGATTTTACTCTGGTATTTTCGTCATTATATCAAGTATTTTTTTTTGTGAATGTGTGTGTATAAATTTAAAGAACAGTAATCCGATTATATCTTAAATAATCTTATTATATATTAAATAAAGACGATAATATCTCAATTCAGAGCTAATCGATCCTTTAACTTTGAGGCTGGCATTCTTACACAAGATTTAACTGTTATTTCCTTAGATTTTCCTTTTGCTAAGGATATTACTTCTTATCTTCTATATATTCCAGCGCGTGAAAGAACTTCATCCTTTGGCCTAAAGAGAGGTTAGTACATGGATGTAGTCATTAGGTTTCTGATGACATATTGTATTGTCAATACAGAATTTCTTTTCTGTTTTATTGTTGTCAAAATGTAGTAAAGCAAGTAATAAGTACAAATTCTTCTCAGCTATTGTTTCTATGAATCTTGCTGTTGTAGAAGAGCTATCTTATAATAATATTTTATCATAGCCGTATAAATAATAACTCTTAATAACTCCTTAGATATATCTCATTTAAAAAAAATTGTCAATAACTGCTAAAAAAATAATAGTATGTATGTATGTGTGCTTCTATTAAATTTGTAATTAGTTTTCTCTAAGAATATATATATGGGTCATTCTTTTACAAACCGAACAGATTTTGATAAAAAATCATTGGCATCTCTTCGATTTGGCTGAAACTTTTTATACGGATTCTATATCGAAAAATAAAAGATACGTGTCCGAGGATTTTATTTTTTTCCTCATTGTTTCGATAATACAAGTGATCGAAAATTTGCGAAAGGCGAGTTTTTTGGCTTGGAGGCTTAATTTCAAAAATTTGTAATTCCGAATCTGCAAGAGCTACGAAATTTTGACCAATTGCACTTTTGTAGCTGAAAAACTGAACTTCAAGAAAAAAAATTGTTTCATGGAAATTTTCAACAAATTCATATTGTTATTAACAATTTAATTGTTTAAATCGTTTTTTAACAATGGCCCCCAGAACAAATCAAGTTTTTGATATTTCCATCGAATTCCCCGTCAAATTTTACGTCAAAAACATGTTTTCAAAATATGGTACCTTTTCGATTATTATTGTTAAAATAATAAGTTATGTAGCGCGTGACGGCAAAAAAACCGTTTTTCGCTGATAAAACGAAATCTGTGGCTCGTATCGAAAAAAGTTAAATGTAAAAGTTGTAGATAATTGAAAGATCTACTACTTTTGTTCAAACTGTTTTTTGACTTAACCTCAATATTTTGAATTAAACTGCAAAACACGTTGAAAATCGTCTTTTTAATATTTTTTTATTGCAAATGTGCATAAATAAAAAAATTATGGGTAGTTTGTTCACAAACCGAATCTTCTACGTGTTAGAAAACTAATCTTGATTGTAAAAAATTATTATCTAGCATTTTTCAATTTTTGACATTCTTGAAATTTCGCGGGGAATTCTGCCTAAAATGATCCAAGGTGTTCCACACACCATACGCGTTCTTAGCTGACCGCTGCTACGCGCCAGAGTCTAAAGAAACAATCTGATTAGTTCTTTAGAACTGGCGGAGCTCTTTGATTGGTCGATGTAGCGCTACCGCGTAGCGCCTAGCGGTCGCCAGCTAATATAGAATACAACCCGTGTTGGAGCAGCTGTGCGCGTCTTTTAGTCCGTTACGTGTTTAAAGCATTTCGTGTGTTATTGTAATAATGTCACGGAAAGAGGCGCAATCTTTGCGAGGTACTAATATTCGGTCTGATCGATGTTTCAATCCTTTCAATTTGACACATCCTGCTACAAATGCTTTTGAACTGAGAAAAATGAATGAAAACCAACTTTTTAATTTTTCTTTATTTGCTAATATATTGTTTCATCATTTGTTATTATTTATCTAAGTTGGTGATAATATTTTTCACAATCAAGATTAGTTTTCTAAAGCCCGGTACCCACTTGTTGCAAACCAGCGTATACTATCTTTGTACCGTTTCAATTATTGATTGATACGAAAAAAACAGGAACTGAAATTTTTCAAGTGTCATCACTGCGTTCCGAATCATCCAGCTTGTACTATGATTGATGCGCGAGCGCGATACGATTATCTGGTCAGTATCGGATTTCAAGGAACATTATTATGGAAGATCACTAAACAATGGAGGAGGATGCAATGGCAACTAAGCAACGGATGTGCGCATGGCCGTCCACACTACCTCCTTAAGCGTATAGTATCATTATTTTGATGTGACGGAGAAAACCTGCTAAATGAGAGATCGGGTTCGTATTGTATCTTTTCGCACATTTTGAAACGGAGCATTGCAATTATTTTAGAAAAAATTTTAAAGAACGGGGATACGAGACGCCGGTTTTCAACAAGTGGGTACCGGGCTTAACACGTAGAAGATTCGGTTTGGGACCAAACTACCCATAATTTTTTTATTTATGCACATTTGCAATAAAAAAAATATTAAAAAGACGATTTTCAACGTGTTTTGCATTTTAATTCGAAATATTGAGGTTAAGTCAAAAAACAGTTTGAACAAAAGTTGTAGATCTTTCAATTATCTACAACTTTTACATTTAACTTTTTTCGATACGAGCCACAGATTTCGTTTTATCAGCAAAAAACTTTTTTTTTGCCGTCACGCGCTACATAACTTATTATTTTAACAATAATAATCGAAAAGGTACCATATTTTGAAAACATGTTTTTGACGTAAAATTTGACGGGAAATTCGATGGAAATTTCAAAAACTTGATTTGTTCTGGGGGCCATTGTTAAAAAACGATTTAAACAATTAAATTGTTAATAACAATATGAATTTGTTGAAAATTTCCATGAAACAATTTTTTTTCTTGAAGTTCAGTTTTTCAGCTACAAAAGTGCAATTGGTGAAAATTTCGTAGCTCTTGCAGATTCGGAATTACAAATTTTTGAAATTAAGCCTCCAAGCCAAAAAACTCGCCTTTCGCAAATTTTCGATCACTTGTATTATCGAAACAATGAGGAAAAAAATAAAATCCTCGGACACGTATCTTTTATTTTTCGATATAGAATCCGTAAAAAAAGTTTCAGCCAAATCGAAGAGGTGTCGATCAGACAGGTGTTCGATTTGTAAAAGAATGACCCATATGTATAAACAAAAGTAAAGTAATTTTACCAAAATCTGTTCGTATTGTCAAATTGTGTTCGTAAAACTTTCTTTTATGTTAACAAAAATGCTGAAAAATATTTACGTTTTCCGCTGTGGATATATATATATATATATACCTATATATATATATATATATATATATATATATATATATAATTATTGCACGTTATATTTGAATGATTATGTAAGAATTCATCATTCATTCATCATTATGCAAGTGTTACAAATATTTGTATTAATTAAGATTAGAATAAGAAGAATATTTTCCACTACGTAATGCTGAGTGTACAAATTATGCTTGCCTTTATTATAAATCATAAAATCACAAATATCTGTCCTGCGTTAGACAGAGTTAAGACAGAGTTAGACAAACTCAGTGTACAAGACAAGTTAGACAAACTCAGTGTATAGTTGGATTAGTCGCTTTTTAACTTGGTTCTAAATTTTCAATGCTGAAAACAATTACATTGTCATTATTTGCCTCTTAATACTTTATAAACGAATATGACAAATTGTTTATAGATCTGTTTATTCAATTTAAATCTAAAGGATGATAAAATAGTACTAGTAGTAACAATACTCAAAATTTGACTTAACTGCTTATTGTATAGATAGGATAGATATAGATTGATTGAGCATGCTTTTAATAACTTATAGAGGTGCTAATTTTGAGATTATACAGGGAATGTTTCAAAACTTCCTCAGCAAACTGAAACTGATCAATGCTGGATTTATTTTTTCAACCACCTCCTTTAGTTACACTGTATTATCGTTATCGTTTAAAATAAATAATAACTAACCGAAAACTTTTACTATCCGAAATTAAAGTATAAAAGAATTGGCTATTGTTTATTTAACCTTCTGCATTATTTCTCTAAATCAATCTAAATAAAAATGTAAATGTTCGTTTGTTCAAAATTTTAAATCTCAAAAGTTGTTCACCATTTACTTGGACTTTTTTACATTTTTACGTGGCATTGGAATACGTGCTTGGGGCCTCGGTAGTCTAGAGGTAAGGCGCCTGACTGCTATCCCCAGAGGTCCCGGGTTCGAATCCCGGCGGCGCCATGGTCCTTCGCCTTTCCCACCTAACTTTCCTTCTCTCTTCTTCCCTCTTTACATTCCTGATTCCCCTGTCATAGCCTTCCCTAGTCCTCCCCCGCTCCACCAAGCGCATGGCACCGGTTGGTTGATGAGATTCAACTCGTTTCAGGAGGCATAACACTCCAGCGAGTTGTTCTCGTGGCCCCGATGTCAGAGTCTACTCACAAGGTGGAATAAAATATCGCGGCTAGGTTGTGACAGTTACTTCCTTCTCTTCTCTATCTTCCGGCTAGAGCTGCTGTTCGACATTCACTCTATACGAAAAAATAGACTGTCGACAGTACAAAGGGACTTTCCCTAAGCCTCTAGTCTGCCACATAAAAAAAAATACGTCCAAATAGCCCCATCTGTTGGACGTTAAAGCAACACACGCTGTACTAAATTAGTGTTTTCATAGATTTCGATTTATATATAGTATAACGCTCCTTTAACCCTCATGGTACATAAGGCGGCAACAGTTGCCCTCTTGGGATCTCTGTTTTGCCCGGCAGCTCTCAGCTTTGATCAGGATCTTCCAGTTGTTGCAGCCTCTGCTAATAGGGCTCTCCGCCCCGTTGTTCTTGGTCTTCCAAAATCACGGGATCCTTGCGAATTCCAGTCAAGGGCCTGTTTGGCTAGATTTTCGTTTTCACGGCGCTAGGTGTGGCAAAACCCAATTCCATTTCCTTCGCCTGATTTGGTCGTCCATCTTTTCCGGCCGGCACAGCACCATAGCACTTCATTAGGAATTCTATCTTGCCAGCGGATTTTGGGATACGACGTAGGCATCTGTTGATGAAAACTTGTAGGCGCCCTATGATGAATTGGGTGACTTTCCATATTTCGCAACCGCACAAAAGAACTACCTTAACGTTGGAGTTGATGTTAACTGCTTCGTGCTGTATTTATTCTGGAACTGATGTCTTCTTCTAGACCGTAATAATACTACCAAGGTAGCAGAATTTATATACCAGTTCCACGCTAAGCTTATTAAACGCTGTCTGTTCAATGGTGTTTGCATTTATCCGCATTTCTTTGGTTTTATTTGGATTTAACCTAAAGCCTACTGAACTACTTTCTGCTGTCAAATTGTTTAACATATTATTTAGGTGCTGGTGTTTTTGGGCCATCAAACAGATATCATCCGCGTAGTCGAGTTCCTTAAGGCGGTCTAGCAAACCCCAGATTTTAAACCACCGTTACCGACTGACAACAGAGAGATGATAAACAACAAAGCAAATTTTTTCAATTTTTAAGTATCTAGACTACCTAGCTAGTTAGAATTAAGTATAATAGAAAGTTAGAATTCAATCTAAATATTATATTCATTAATCGAAATTCTGTGTTCTAGTACTAGAACACTTGATGTTGTGAAAGCAAAGGCTTAGTACCCTTACTTCTTGGCGATATTTGTGCTTTACTTGAACACTTGAGGTTGGTAAAAGGCAAAGGTTCAGTACCTTTACCTCTTGAAAATGAATTGCCTTCTGGTACAGCACCAGAAAGTAAAATTATTGAATGAAAAGCTTTGTTATCTCTATCAACTGTCTGGTGCATCCCACTGCACTAGAAAAAGGTTCAACGTTGGCACATTCCCTGTTGTTTGTTTCTTGCGGCGCAACACATGTTAAGATAGTGGGCATTGGCTTCGCGGTGTGTGCGGATTTTTCACTGATACAAAGTCGCGGTGCTGGAGGAGTCGCGTTCCGACTTTGACACAACCTAAAAATCAATGTAACAAGTGGACGTGATACGAAATAAATTAAAAAACCTGTATTAAATATTTGCGTATTAAATGTCTATCCTACAGGACTTGTATTTGATCTAAGTACTAATTTCATCACCACAATTTTGAAAAATAAAAGTTTGCATTAATTATGAAATTCAACAAATTCCCTATCCCCATCACCAGCACACGACTCAAAACATAAACAAAATGCCCACCAACACCAGCGGCAACGCGCAAGAAGTAGAAAGTAAAGCAACTGCCGCGGTGTCTGCGAAGCGATCAAGCCACATTTCGTTAGTTCGCATACTCTATTCTATCTGTCATTGCCCGCACCACATTTGCGCGTAATTCTGTCACTAGCTTTACATTTGAATAGCGTGTTAATTTGTGGCCGGTGAGGATGCAACATGATGCACCGCAAGTTTTTTCTGTTGTTGATGATGGCATTTTAGTGTCATGTTTTTATTTTGAGTTTTTGTATTGTTTCAGATTTTTTGTATTTTTCTGTTGTGAACCCTTTTTTTCTGTGACTTGCAAATATGGTTTAATCTGCCTTTGGGAAAGGAATTTTATCCTATACCTGAACACTACCAAATAATGGAAACTGTCAATAATGCCGTTGAAAAAATCTTCGTCGTAGATGCACCAGAAATACAAACTTATTGTTTGGAATGAATGCACTATGGCACATTGCGCGGAAACGTCAGACCACTTGGGAATGTATTCATACTGCTTGCACGAGATTTCAGTTGAATGGTTGGTGTTGCACCTTTAGCAAGACCAAAGCAAGACCAAGACAAGACAGGACAAGACACGACTGCAAGATCAAGTTAGCAAGACCTTTTGCTCATCTCGAAGTGCCAAAATCTCGCAGGTATGAGCAAAAAGTCTTGCAAAAAATCTTGCAGAAAGTCTTACAAAAAATCTTGCGGTCTTGCAGAATATACAAGACAAGACTTTTTGCTTATCACTGCACTGGTACTTAGTGATGTCTTGTCCTTGTCCTTCCGTGTCTTGGTCTTGCTTAGGTCTTGCTAAATGCATGTTTTTGCGACAATTTCCAATATAACCATTAGTGATTTTCTAAATACACGAAACACAGTTGCTAAAAACCCCAAAGTATTTTTGACTACTCTACGAACACGTAAATGTCTATAATTGTGTAGTTTTTGAGAAGTCCCTTTGCCGTGGTGAAGATTAAAAGGTTTCATAATAGGTGATTACATAACGCGATAACTCATTGCAATTAGGAAGTGGTTCTGAGTGGGGTAATTTCAGATTTAAGCCTGCAGCGCACCCTCATTTCATTGCCCGAAGTGATGGCAATAAGATAACCGGTTCAAACTAACTGCAATCGATAGAGGATGGATAAATGCATGTCAGTTGATTTTGGCCGAAGTTTGGTCATGGCCAACATATAAACAAATCATTTTTTCGTGTGCGCTGTTTTAAAGAAATTTACACTTTATCTCGCCATATCTCAGTTAACACCGCTGATATCGATTTCAACATAATCTAGTTTAATTAATTTTCTAAATATAAAACTTTAACCGAAATGTTTATATCATTTATAAACAAAATGGCGAATGTTTAAAAATTTTCCAACGAATTCGTGAATTTATTTATTTATTTATTTTTTTTTCAAATCAAAAAGTTGTGCTACAGATTGTTGAAAATCGCTTTTTTGGCTACTCTACATTGTAGTCGAATACTTGAGGCAGTTTTCAGTAAATTTTCAGATCAAAGTATTCTCTGGTTCAAAATTTACAGTAACATTAGTTGACGCTCGAACTATACCCGCAGTGTGAAATTCGTCGGCAACTGTTAAAACATTTTCTGCTAGTTAATTTTTTGTAAAGGTGCTTGTAAACGAGCAACATTTTTTAGCAATGTGTGGCCGGCAATACTGGCTGAACGACATTGCTGAAAATTCAGCATTATTTCCATAAATATGTTCAAACTTGCCGGCAATATATCCGTATAGCCCGACGATACTGGCCATATTGCAACTACTGGCCGGCATGTTGCCTTTGATATCGGTCATAGAGCGAAAATATTTAAACATTGCCGGCTATTTAAATTTGATTTCGAAATTTTCTTTGGACTAGAAGTATGTTAGTATGGCCTAAAGATGGCATAGTTGTGGGCGGTGTAGGGTGTACATTTTCTGTGTTTGGGATGCATGAATCTATAGTATCCGGTGAACCAAACCGCAGCCAAATACGTGCAAAGTTCCAGGAGATCCCCTTGACTAAGTCCATGGCGTCTCCCAGCCATGAGCTGCATTTTTCCTTCTATTTATAATTTGGCAATTCTTACAGTAAGATATCGTAAATGATGACCCTAGAACACTAGTTATGTACCTTAAAAATTCTATACCAAAGTACGCATATTGTAAAGGAAAATGGATTGACACCATACCGGATGAAGTAGCGCTTTCAACAATGCCAGCATGGGATCTACAATGGTTTAAGTTAGTGGATCATCCGCATTCTTAGAACTTTGATATTTAACAAAAGCTTAGAAAAGAGTAGAGTGGTAAACACCGGGGCCTCTGCATACCGCTGGATGGAGTCTTGCCACCGCTGGCGCTGTTAAGGCTTATGGTTGTTTTGTATGAAATATTTAAGGTCATCCTTCGTCATTGTAGTGAAATTTCTAAACAAGTAACTACATATTTAGAATTAGCTCATAGCAGTCTTCGTTTTTTAATAAGCAAATACTTCAGCCATTGTCATACGTGTACGCGTGAAATTCTCGGGCAACACAGTAGCCGAAACATTGCGAAAACATGTCTGACTACAAGTTGCCCGGCAATAGTATCGGCCACACATTTTCAAACATATAGCCGGGCCATCATTTTCTGCAATATTACCGGCAATGTGCATTTTTAGTTGCTCGTTTACAGGCACCTTAAGAAAGTAAAAACTGATTGATTTTCATCATAACTTTTTATCCTTGAATATATTTTCATATTCGATAAAACATTTAATTTAAATTCATTATATGTATTCCTAAACTGATCTCAAAAATGTTTGGTAATGTCAAAGAAATGAGGTGTTTTTGTGATGTTTTTTAAACGAACGTGAAGTTGCAGCACAAGTAAGCAAAAAAGGAGTCGATGCTCTTCTTGAGTCTGCTAAGCAAAATAAAATATTGATGGCTTATCAAAGAAGTTATTTACTGCTCGTGATAGCAACTCTTTGAATAAAATCAAATTCCATAATGACAATAAAAAGGCGCGGACTCGGAAAAGTTCAGATTTTGATAGTGATGGTAACTCACAGAAAATTAGACGAGACCTTTCCAATTATGTGAAAACATTTTACAAAGCAACAAAGTGACTGAAAATGTTCGCGATTTACTTAGAAAACACCCGAATTTATTAGAAGTCACTAGTCATGTTACGCAACATTTTGTAACGAAGCGAAGAATGCTGCAATTTTAAACAAAAATGAGATAAGAAAACTTTATTTGAGGAAAGTGATTGCCACCGAGATCTGGAAAAAGAATGAAAACTCCTTGCAAATAAATATTTTTACCTTACTTTCATGCTGAATTTATAATAAAGCAAAAATCAAGGTACTTCCAAGAATGATAGCTGCTGATTTAGCATTTCAAATGATGAGTTGCGCTCTTTTTAAACAAGTGCAGTATACTTACAACTATTAAACATCAAAATGCAATTCCATCTGGCTTATTAGAGGGATCACGGAAACTATTGATGGGAAAAATACTTGCCATAGCATGGCGAGGGTTATATTTCAAGACCAAATAGCTGACAATTATTTGTCACAAAATGTTGCTCGCATCAAAAGAATCTCGCAAAAGACATTAGCAGATACAAATGATTATCAACATTTATGTATAATAAAATTCAACCTGAACCAATGCGATACATGAATGCTGTGAATCAAATTAAGAGTTTAAAATTTTGATCTACGTATTTTCCATTTAGTAAAGACATTACATGGATTTTACTAAGAGACATGTCTTGTAATTTGCTTGGTAAGAAACCAGATGAATCATCAACTATGGCAACATCTATTCCAATGCGGACTGTTTCTAATACAAGCATTTCAGAACTTACGAACATGAAAACCAGTGACATATTTACCAGCAATCGATGAAAAACTTGATCGCAAAACAGTATATACAATGTTTTAAAACGTGGTTGCGGTATCGTTAAAGAAAATTATAACATCCACACGTTTGATCAAAAGCTATACACAGTAGCACCACGGTATGCTGAAACAAGGTAATGTAAAAGACTGTATACCGTAAGACGGTATTTTAGTGCGCCGTCACGTGGAGTATGCTTTCCATATAAAATCGAATCTGTTGTTGTTGTTTCTACATTAGGGCTGACGTCACTATACGCCGGTTATTTACGATATTTGAAGCTGTCAGTCTCTTTTACATTACCTTCTGTTTCTGTAGTAGCACAAGATGTCATTGATAACTCCAAAAAGTTATGTCATTAATAACTCGTTGCACACGCAATCCGGGTCAGAATGACGTAGACTCCATTTTATTTCCATATCTTTTATATGGGTCCACGTAATTTTGATGTCATAATCGGGATTAAGCGTGCTAATTTGTCTCCGGTATAACAGCTCAACATATGATGGAAGGGAAACAATTTCATCGAGCTGTACGAGTTTTGACAATTGTTTATCAAGGGTGGACTTGAATTGCACAGATTACTTTATTCGCGGTTGACTTTTCATCCGCTGTGTCGCGTACATGAAACGACATTCTGTAACGTTATCAGTAATTTCAGGCACGTGCAGTGCGAACTTTGGCATTGGATTGCTCATAAACTGTACAACCGAGAACGACGGCCAAGGGTTCATTATAAAGATAATTACTAGCACTTTGAGTTTGTTCGTTGGCACTAAAACACACAAATCTTACGAGTTAATCGCAAGAAACTACATTCAACCCCAACCACATGATCAAGGTTGAACTTTGAACTTTTTTCGCAACACACTGCGACCCCACAAACTTGGTTTCTTCATTGTCAGATGTACCCGAACAAATGCCAAAAAAACTTCGTGCATCGTAAAATGCAATTTCATGGCCTCTTTTCGAGTAATTGCCTTTGACTATCGCTCAAAACATAAAATGTTGCCCACTTTGTAAATGCTATGCCGTTCATAATGTTTTTCGCAAACTGTACAGGACATAAAACGAAAATTGTGATTTCGGAATAATTAATAGATAAATAATAACTTAACGCTACTGCACTACTAATATGTTCATATTTCCTTACAATGCCATGTACAATTTTAACAATAAAAAATTATAAGTGGTAAATTTTGAACCGGAGGATGTTTTGATCTGAAAAAGTACAGAAAACTGCCTCAAGTATTCGACTACAATGTAGAATAGCCCAAACAGCGAATTTCAAAAATCGATAGCACAACTTTTTGATTTAAAAAAAATCTCACGAGTCCATTAGAAATACTTTAAACATTCGCGATTTTGTTTATAAATGATGTAAACAGTTCGGTTAAAGTTTTATATTTAGAGAATTAGTAAAACTAGATTATGTTAAAATTTGAAATCGATATCTGCAATATCATTAACACTATTTTTACCAAGAGGTGTCAAAAGACACCTTTCAAATTTTAACTTAACATTATTCTCTAAGTTTAATCATTTCTTCACAATTAATTTTTTGACTTTTCGTACAATAGCTGTTAAATTAATTCAGTGACATCATTTTCCTCCAACTCAACTTCAAATGCGGATATGGTATACCTATTTCTACCATGAAGGTGTCTTTTGACACCTTAAGGCCCATTTTACACGATGAAACACGAAACATAAAGTAGAGGTGAAAAAGGGCTTGAGGGAAAACGTGTTCCTTCAAACCCTCTCTCACCTCTCCCATCAACCGAGCAAGCTTTCAGGATACCGTTCGCTTTGTGTTTCATCGTGTAAAATGGGCCTAAGGATTTCAAAACAGGAATGTATTTGCAGTGGGAAAAGTATGGGTGTGGAAAGTGCTTAGTACAGCAAACATTGATTTGTAAAAATTGTGGCATTGAATAAGGAAAAAGATTTACTACAGTTTTACCGTTGGGCCGAAATAGGTATACACAAAATCGTGTAGAAATAGTATTAATAACTGAGATATGGCGAGATAAAGTGTAAATTTCGTTCAAACAGTTCTTTCCGTCACAAGCTTTAACACAGTAGGGATAGTTCCAGGAAATTTCGAAGTCTCTTGCTATCTTTCCCCGCTCTTTGTCAGAGCAGCTCATTTTCACGAAACTTGATATGATATTATTTTATACATATTAGGGTAGAATTTCTCAAGAAATTACTCTAAATCTTCTTTACTCATTCGCGTAAAATTTCAAAATAAAACTTCATCGTCACCAATCAATTTGTATACATTATACTGAGCTTCTTGCTCACCAAAATATAGTTTTCTCCTCCAACATCGTGGGTTTCTTCTTATTTAACGATTCAAAGGTGTTTGTAATGACATGGTCCACCAAACTGAAGTTACCAGAATGGAATCGTTTTAGAAGCATTCTAAAATTCAGAGCGATTATTCCGGATCTCCATGAGTGGGAGGAACTTATCCTTCAAAAATGGATCATGGTACAGGATTTAATTGCTTGACGTCTTAATTGAATGGATATGTGGCCATCGGCTTTCCAAACTGAAATACATACCATTGCGACTAGCAAGGCTTAACCTTGAGTATGGTTTGAAAGACGCTAACATTAAAATCTTTTCGGACAGTCAAGCTGCCATCAAGGCACCCTCAACCTGGAAGTTTTTTTCCACCCTCAACCTGGAAGTTTTTTTCCAGGGTGTTTTAACGAGCCAGATCAAAATGGGGTCTTGTTTTTCTCGATCCTCGGACATTGCGGTACCGAAGGAAGTGAGGCATTGGCCCATGGCCCAGAATTCTTCTGTGGCATCTCATGGACCCCTTCGAAGTCCCGGTTCCTCTTTCCTACTGGGAATCCGTCCAATGACTTAAACAGGCTAAAGATCTAATAAGACCCTTTGCCTTAAGGGGTGTTATCAATTTAAACAGGGCGAATCTTAAGCTGTTGATGAAATATCTGACTGGCCATGTAGAACTGTGGTAACACCTCAGAAACCTAGAACTATCTCAGGAAACATAATGCTAACTCTACATGGAAAGTGACAAGACTTCCACAGATATTCTTTGTGAATTTCCGGCGCGTTTATCAGAGAGTTCATGAGCCCTGTTAAAATCCGATATTTTTGAACTAAAGACCTTCTTGCCCCATCCGGAAGGGCTTTTAGTTGTCCAGTAAATTAAGGAATTCACTTCATTCTCTTCTAAATTGCTTCAATAATATATGATAAAAAAACCCGCTTCCTAAAAAGTTCCGCTGCAATAGTTATTAAACAAAAAAAGTGTTAAATTAAGGTTTTTCTTTAGTACCTTTTAATATATAATTTTTCCGAAAAAACTGATAACGCCATTCGAAATAGGAAGAAATTTTCGTGAATAATGTCCGAGAAACTTTTTTGTACGATCAAATCCCCGAGAGATATGAATTTATTAATTAAGGTCTAATACATTATTTGCCTAGTATGTGTGTATGAGCAAAAACTGAGGCGCGCTCCGAACAAAAACCGCTATAACTTTTGATTAGTCAAGACAAATGCAAAAACCCAAAGTTCTTGTGAAAGAAAAATACTTCACCTACTCGATCCACCAATTATTAACTAATAATTGGCATTATCACAATCTTCTGTAATTTGCTAAAAAGAAAATTTGGGTTGGTTTCCTGAAATGTCCTTTTTAAGGTACATATATGTATTGAAAAAAATTTAAAAAAAATGTGTTTTTCTACGCATCTTTTGTTTCACAAATTACGGGAAAACGAGTGTTTTATTTTTCCGTGCATAATACTAATAGTTGCAAAATACTTATTAACATGTAGAAGGAGATCAATTTATAGCTAAAAACTATTTTACAGATTTTACGATAGTATAATTCATTGCATCAAAATATTTAAATTTTAATGATTTTTTTATGAAATAGTAACAAACAAATGATTATTCCTTAAAAATATGGATTTTTTTAGGCAAATATCCGTCCCTTTTTAAACGAAAAAAAAAAACTCTTATTAATGTTCTAAATATATAGTGGTTGTAATTGATATCTGTGCCTTTCAGTATGTGCGTATGTGTATTTCTACTTTAACCATTGTTCATAACATGAATTTGTAAAAAGGTGGACTTCTTTAAAAACCATTCTAAAATAAATTTCTATAGCTCATGCTATTATGACTGCGATTGGACCAAAAACGTTTAACTCACCGTGCAAGTTGCGTTAACAGTAATGCTTCATCGAAAACTTGGATCAAGATACATTATAGATACGCAAACGCAAGAAGATTTTAGATAGGTTGATAATTGCAACAGTAAGAAAGTAGTGACATTTTTTAATGGGTGGGATTTTATACGTATAGCTTTTACAGCGATTTGAAAAATGTTCGAAGACGATACGTTAAGCCCGATTTTTGCCTTATTTTACCGGACTATAGTAAGGTACGCACACAATAGGCCCAACTATGTATACTCAAATTAATTTCATTGTTTAATTTGATAGCCACTCTCAATACAACAGATTGCTTCGGAGATTAGGACTCAAATTTTAACTTAACATTATTCTCTAAGTTTAATCATTTCTTCACAATTAATTTTTTGACTTTTCGTACAATAGCTGTTAAATTAATTCAGTGACATCATTTTCCTCCAACTCAACTTCAAATGCGGATATGGTATACCTATTTCTACCATGAAGGTGTCTTTTGACACCTTAAGGCCCATTTTACACGATGAAACACGAAACATAAAGTAGAGGTGAAAAAGGGCTTGAGGGAAAACGTGTTCCTTCAAACCCTCTCTCACCTCTCCCATCAACCGAGCAAGCTTTCAGGATACCGTTCGCTTTGTGTTTCATCGTGTAAAATGGGCCTAAGGATTTCAAAACAGGAATGTATTTGCAGTGGGAAAAGTATGGGTGTGGAAAGTGCTTAGTACAGCAAACATTGATTTGTAAAAATTGTGGCATTGAATAAGGAAAAAGATTTACTACAGTTTTACCGTTGGGCCGAAATAGGTATACACAAAATCGTGTAGAAATAGTATTAATAACTGAGATATGGCGAGATAAAGTGTAAATTTCGTTCAAACAGTTCTTTCCGTCACAAGCTTTAACACAGTAGGGATAGTTCCAGGAAATTTCGAAGTCTCTTGCTATCTTTCCCCGCTCTTTGTCAGAGCAGCTCATTTTCACGAAACTTGATATGATATTATTTTATACATATTAGGGTAGAATTTCTCAAGAAATTACTCTAAATCTTCTTTACTCATTCGCGTAAAATTTCAAAATAAAACTTCATCGTCACCAATCAATTTGTATACATTATACTGAGCTTCTTGCTCACCAAAATATAGTTTTCTCCTCCAACATCGTGGGTTTCTTCTTATTTAACGATTCAAAGGTGTTTGTAATGACATGGTCCACCAAACTGAAGTTACCAGAATGGAATCGTTTTAGAAGCATTCTAAAATTCAGAGCGATTATTCCGGATCTCCATGAGTGGGAGGAACTTATCCTTCAAAAATGGATCATGGTACAGGATTTAATTGCTTGACGTCTTAATTGAATGGATATGTGGCCATCGGCTTTCCAAACTGAAATACATACCATTGCGACTAGCAAGGCTTAACCTTGAGTATGGTTTGAAAGACGCTAACATTAAAATCTTTTCGGACAGTCAAGCTGCCATCAAGGCACCCTCAACCTGGAAGTTTTTTTCCAAAATAGTTGCAGGGTGTTTTAACGAGCCAGATCAAAATGGGGTCTTGTTTTTCTCGATCCTCGGACATTGCGGTACCGAAGGAAGTGAGGCATTGGCCCATGGCCCAGAATTCTTCTGTGGCATCTCATGGACCCCTTCGAAGTCCCGGTTCCTCTTTCCTACTGGGAATCCGTCCAATGACTTAAACAGGCTAAAGATCTAATAAGACCCTTTGCCTTAAGGGGTGTTATCAATTTAAACAGGGCGAATCTTAAGCTGTTGATGAAATATCTGACTGGCCATGTAGAACTGTGGTAACACCTCAGAAACCTAGAACTATCTCAGGAAAAATAATGCTAACTCTACATGGAAAGTGACAAGACTTCCACAGATATTCTTTGTGAATTTCCGGCGCGTTTATCAGAGAGTTCATGAGCCCTGTTAAAATCCGATATTTTTGAACTAAAGACCTTCTTGCCCCATCCGGAAGGGCTTTTAGTTGGCCAGTAAATTAAGGAATTCACTTCATTCTCTTCTAAATTGCTTCAATAATATATGATAAAAAAACCCGCTTCCTAAAAAGTTCCGCTGCAATAGTTATTAAACAAAAAAAGTGTTAAATTAAGGTTTTTCTTTAGTACCTTTTAATATATAATTTTTCCGAAAAAACTGATAACGCCATTCAAAATAGGAAGAAATTTTCGTGAATAATGTCCGAGAAACTTTTTTGTACGATCAAATCCCCGAGAGATATGAATTTATTAATTAAGGTCTAATACATTATTTGCCTAGTATGTGTGTATGAGCAAAAACTGAGGCGCGCTCCGAACAAAAACCGCTATAACTTTTGATTAGTCAAGACAAATGCAAAAACCCAAAGTTCTTGTGAAAGAAAAATACTTCACCTACTCGATCCACCAATTATTAACTAATAATTGGCATTATCACAATCTTCTGTAATTTGCTAAAAAGAAAATTTGGGTTGGTTTCCTGAAATGTCCTTTTTAAGGTACATATATGTATTGAAAAAAATTTAAAAAAAATGTGTTTTTCTACGCATCTTTTGTTTCACAAATTACGGGAAAACGAGTGTTTTATTTTTCCGTGCATAATACTAATAGTTGCAAAATACTTATTAACATGTAGAAGGAGATCAATTTATAGCTAAAAACTATTTTACAGATTTTACGATAGTATAATTCATTGCATCAAAATATTTAAATTTTAATGATTTTTTTATGAAATAGTAACAAACAAATGATTATTCCTTAAAAATATGGATTTTTTTAGGCAAATATCCGTCCCTTTTTAAACGAAAAAAAAAACTCTTATTAATGTTCTAAATATATAGTGGTTGTAATTGATATCTGTGCCTTTCAGTATGTGCGTATGTGTATTTCTACTTTAACCATTGTTCATAACATGAATTTGTAAAAAGGTGGACTTCTTTAAAAACCATTCTAAAATAAATTTCTATAGCTCATGCTATTATGACTGCGATTGGACCAAAAACGTTTAACTCACCGTGCAAGTTGCGTTAACAGTAATGCTTCATCGAAAACTTGGATCAAGATACATTATAGATACGCAAACGCAAGAAGATTTTAGATAGGTTGATAATTGCAACAGTAAGAAAGTAGTGACATTTTTTAATGGGTGGGATTTTATACGTATAGCTTTTACAGCGATTTGAAAAATGTTCGAAGACGATACGTTAAGCCCGATTTTTGCCTTATTTTACCGGACTATAGTAAGGTACGCACACAATAGGCCCAACTATGTATACTCAAATTAATTTCATTGTTTAATTTGATAGCCACTCTCAATACAACAGAGGGCTTCGGAGATTAGGACTAGGTTTAAAGTGGTTGAATGCTCTTTTCTAAAACCGTGTTGTTGTTCATTAAGGTATGGGTCGATTAAAGAGGAAATCTTATCGCAGATTAATTTTTCAAATAGTTTAGGGATTGCAATACCACTGCAGTTATCCACCAAATGCTTATTATATGCCTTATGGCCCGTCCCTAGAGACTAGCTACGGAACCGAAGGACGCCTGGAGGCAGAAGCTGATCGACGCTAAGGATCCGAGCTATCGAAGATTAAGAATAATATTTTTGAAATGTTAACTTCTTTAGGCGCGTTTGGCACTTTTTCGCTGGGAGGGGGGGGGGGGGGTAAACAAAGAATTCGCGACACGCGCATTTTGTTGCTACACCCGTTTCTGGACACATGATGGCGACACGCGCACTTTGTTGCTCACTCGTTTCTGGGCACATTCTCGCACGCCATCGCACACAGCGACAGCAGCGAATGTGTGCGAGAGGATGAAATGAATGTTAAGCTGGTGACATATCCCAGCCGTACATGCATTGCATTCAGAGGCTCCATGAAATCCGGCGAATTTCGTCTGACATATAATTACATGGTTTGCGTTCCGTGCCGGCTGTCACACATAGCCCGAAAATCTAAGTAACGTGTTCATGTGTTTGTGTGCTTATGCTTGTGTGTGCTATCTCGAATGCGGCAATGCAGAAAAAGTTGAAAGTAGCCCGACCTTTGCGTGGCATGCCTTCCACTCACGGGATATTCCGTCAGCTCGCATTTGAATACACACACTTCTACATTATCTGTCAACGAATGCAATGCATGTACGGCTTGGATATGTCACCAGCTTTAAGTCGCAATGCAGACCCGCTCTCAAAATCCATGGCATATTCTCGCACCCATTCATTTCATATTTTCGCAATGCAGACGCCGCTCTTACCATTCATTTCATCCTCTCGCACACATTCGCTGCTGTGTGCGATGGCGTGTGAGAATATGACATGAATTTTGAGAGCGGCGCGAGAATATAAAACGAATGCTGAGAGCAGCTTTTGCATTGCAACATTCAAACCCAATCCCTTTCACCAAGCGCGGGATATTTTGCCTCGCACACATATAATTATACGCTGCTGTTTGTAAGTGGAGCTCAACCAAAAGTTTCCATGCTCTAGCCAGCTGCGTAGGCACAAGTGCCCAGAAACGGGTGCGAAGCAAAAATGCGCGTGACCATCGCTGCTGGCTGTTGCTGGACCTCGACTAAAAGTTGCCATGCTCTAGCCGGCTAAATGGCTGCAATATTTAAATCTTTTGCTTGGATTAATCGCTCTGGGCGACATGGAATACGTTTCGGCGTTTCGCCTATTCGACTGCGCGTCTGTATTTTACGTACATATCTGGGGCAGTACCCCAGTAGGGAAAATTGCAAGTATTTACTGTGGGAAGTCGATTTGGAAGTACTTCTTTAATTAGTCTTTTCTGTAATGAGTTATAATTAATGCAGAGGAGAATGGGTTTGGTGACCAAGCGTTTGATTTCGCGCAAAAAGCGTGTTGAAAAACTTCGTAGCTGCTCGTTTTCTTTGTTAATTATCTCAGTTATCTCAGCCATTAAGTTTCTGATCTTTAATGTATAAAAATATATTTGAATTTATGTTTATGATATAAATATAAATCGCTTAATTTTACTTATTTTGCTGGTTCTGAAAAAATTCAAATTGAATCCAGTAGATTCCCATAAAAATTTAGATCGGTGACTTTGGCTGAATATAATATGACTTTTTTGCATATTTGCACAATGTTTAAAATAGCAAAAATTTCTGTTTCGTGACTATTGCATCAACCCGACGATATGTACTGTGTACTATGTACTACATATTTCCTATGAACTATGCACTATGTATTTATTACTATATATTAGCTACTATTTTTAATAAAAACTACATTATCCCAGTCATCCATCGTCCGATCTTTGTGTGATAAGTTTAAGACAAATATTGTAATTTCCAAAACATTGCAACACATTTTGGAGTGAGTGGATATAAGTAACAATTAAATAAACTTTAACAGAATATTTATAAATAAAATATATTAATCCTTATCGTCTTGTATTAAGATTGATTTGGACATTTAGACTACCCATAGAAGTTAACACTTCTAAAGTGTGGTCCTACGCACACTCGTTTTTTTACTGCAATTACCAATATTCGGTACAAAATCCAATATCTACTAAAAAATGAAACTCCATTGGAACTAGCCGTAATAGCTGACTTGATTAAAAATGAAAGTGATAAGCTTCACTATACGTGAAATATAGGAAAATCAAGAAATACCAGAAGAATAAAAATAACTATTATCGATCCCATTCATAATGAAGGAGATAGAAAATAATGTATCAACTAAGGTAGGCTGACCATTCGTCCCGGATTTGCCGGGATAGTCCCGGATTAAAGCTCCCTGCCCCGCATTAATATATGTCCCGGAAAATGTCCCGCATTACATAATTATCACATCATGTGAATATTATAATATCCGATTTATTTGAACGTCTTTTCGTACATATCTATATTAACTTATAGTGTCATCGATTTGCTGCCCTTTTTGCTCGAAAAGTGCTTTTAGAGCAGATTGCATCATCGATTTGACGCTCCCTCTCAGGGCTGTGTCATCGATTTCTCACTCGCTCTAAGAGCAAACCAAGATTTTGTCATCGATTTGCCCAAAAGTGCTCTACCAAAGATCAGAAAGAGCAAGTTTTTAGATCTCTATCATATCGACAGATTTGAAAAGTGCTCTAAAATTTAAAAAGTTATTCATGTTGTGAAGATTAAATAAATAAAAAAAATTTATAATAATAATTCAACAAAATTATTAATGGTTGAAAAATCTTTAGAATAGTCATTAGATGTCGACGCGGGATATGTACAGTTATTTCAAATACCAAAGAAACTAAAGCAAAATTGTAAATTTTTCTGAGAATTAATAAGTTCAGAACACAAAAATGTGTAAATGTTAATCAAAACAAATCTTGAAGGGAGCAAAATTCAATCGAAGAGCAAGCGAAATTGAATCAGAGCAATTTAGCTCAGTGCAATTAGTCGATAAAAGGGCATGAAATTGCATTTCATGATGGTCAAATTTTTTTTTTTTTTGGAATTTGTTCGGGTACATCTGACAATGTTAAAACCAAGTTTGTGGGGTCGCAGTGTGATGGGAAAAGCCGCCATCTTGAAAAAGAGGTAGAGGTCGTTTATACCAAATAACTCGCTTGTGTGCAATGATAGCTGAAAATGATCAATACAAAGTCATTAGAGAATAAAATTATCTACAAAATGAGCCCTTAACGAGGTCTGTAATTTAATTTGGCTCAAAGTTATGGCCGCTCAAAATTCGAACTTGTTCGGGTGGTTGAGGTTGAATACAGTTTTTTGCGGTTATCTCGTAAGATATTAATTTGGGTGGGTTAATGCCGATTACCAAACTTATAGTGCTAGTGATTACCTTTAGAATAAGCCCTTAGTCATCGTTCTCGCTTGTATAGTTTGCGAGTAATAAACGCCAAAGTTCGCACTTCACGTGCCTGAATTAACTGATAACGCAATTTTTTTTGAATAGCTCCTTAACGGTTGCTCATATGATAACGTAGTAAACAGCAGAAATACGGATATTAAAATATCTTTCAAATGGGCTATTGACCGAAACTCTATGTTACTTCATGTGCGCGACATAACGGGTGAAAAGTCAACAGCGAAGGTTGTGACACTTCTCGACGAATAACTCGCTTCCAGCCAGTTTCGCGTGTCGGATGAATTAGAATTTTCTGTAACCCCCTAAATTATCTATATTTTGGGTTATTTAACTACTTTGGAAAATTATAATAATGGGAAATAGTAGCTAAGAATCATCATTTTCGAGGTTCTAAAAGTAAAGTTTTTGATGAGCTGCCTCAGATGCGGAAAATAACAAAATCTGAAATGTAAGGTAAAACTTTCTGACGAGACTGTCTTTGGAATCCGGGAAACATAACGTGTGCAAAGAGACTTAAGTGAAGGTCAAGTGAAAGCTGTTTAGGTGGGTGGTGCAATCATTTTTAAGAGGAGCAGTGCAAGAAAAGACTTGTAGACTTGCCTGGTGTAGATGAACCTGGTGTAGATGCTGACACTGAAATACTTTTGGTCATTAGACAAATTTGTTATTAATTTTTTTTCCGCAGACGTCTTGGCGGATGGAAAGACCCATTAGCGATATTAATGTACGTACCTCTTTTGCGGGAGAAAGCTCCATCGCCCCTTTCGTCGCAGTATCGAGTGTAGCACCTGACGTGGATGTTTATGGTCGAGACATTTTTCAATAATTGCTCACTTTCATCGTCTTTTCTTGCAATGCTCCTCTTTAAAAGTGATTGCACTCCCCTTTCTTTAACTGTTCTCACTTGGCCTACACTTAAACTTGTTTTGCACATCAAACAAACCTCCATTGCGACAAAAAAAAAGTAACTAAACTCAGCTGAACTCAACTTAACTATCAACCCAATTCTAAGCAACTAAACTCAACTAAACTGAACCAAACTCAACTAAACTCAACCAAACGCAACAAAACTGAACGATTAATCTAACTATTAACGATTCAACTCAACTAAACAGAACTAACTTTAGTTGGTGTCAACTGACACCAACTAAACTCAACTAAACTCAACCAAAATCAACTAAACTCGACTAAACTCAACTAAACTCAACTAATCTCAACTTAACTCAACTAAATTCAACTGACTGGAGACTGTTTTGGGAAAGTATCTTGGCCCTTAAACCTTCGATTGCTAATCTTTCTTTCGTGAGAAAGTTTTACTGATGAATATTTATTGTTTCTCGTCAAACAAAATAGTTTTAGAATGTCAAAATTGATGGTTCTAAGCCACTACATATCGCACCCTTAGAATGAAAGTGACCTAACTCAAAAATTGCATTTTGTGGGAAATGAGCAAGAAAGTTTTGAAATAAGTGCGGTGTTGAGTAAATTTAAAAGTATCTGTCCCGTGTTTCATTGAAAATGATTCATTTTTTGCGTATTTATATGTATTGATCTTTTATGTACAGATTGGTAGCATTATATTAAATTTAAATGTATTTTAAATATATTTTGACAATTTTAATAAGAAATGGTTTCAAATTAAGTCACTCTATGTCAAAAATATTTCTGTATTTCTGGGACTTTTTATGAGTTAAGCCTATTTAAGACGCAAAGATGTAGCAAATGCTGATGGCAAATTATGGTTTCAGTCATTATTTTACCATAAAATTCTATAGATGTAAGGGCATATATTGAAATCCGTCGATTTTATACACTTCCACTTGCGAGCACCTCTGACGCAATATTAATTCGGTCTCTTTCACATAACATGCATAGGTGAATTGTGCGATCAACAAAAATGACCAATGTATACGTTATCACTTTTTTACTCTTAATTCGGGCTCTTTTTCGCCATAGGCTTTTAGAGTAGGCTTTTTAAGGTCAGTTTATAGCAAAATCAGAATTTACAGGAATTTTGAGTTAGGTCACTTTCATTCTAAGGGTGCGATATGTCTCATTGTTATAATTTCCCAAAGTAGTTAAACAAACAATTCGTAAACCTCGCGGTTGACCTTTGACCGATTGTATCGCTGGCATAAAACGATATGGAGCTTCAACTAATAGCTCATTTGAAAGATATTTTTATTGTCCGAATTTTTGCTGTTTACTACTTCTTCATATGAGCAACCGTTAAGGAGATATTCAAAAAAATTGCGTAATTAGTTATTTCAGGCACGTGAAGTGCGAACTTTGGCGTTGTATTACTCGCAAACTATACAAGCGAGAACGATGACTAAGGGCTTATTCTAAAGGTAATCACTAGCACTATAAGTTTGGTAATCAACATTAACCCACCCAAATTAATATCTTACGAGATAATCGCAAAAAACTGCATTCAACCTCAACCACCCGAACAAGTTCGAAATTTGAGCGGCCATAACTTTGAGCCAAATTAACTTACAGACCTCGTTAAGAGCTCATTTTGTAGATAATTCTATTCTCGAATGACTTTGTATTGATCATTTTCAGCTATCATTGCACACAACCGAGTTATTTGGTATAAACGACCTCTACCTCTTTTTCAAGATGGCGGCTTTTCCCATCATACTGCGACCCCACAAACTTGGTTTTAACATTGTTCGATGTACCCCAACAAATTATAAAAAAAAATTTTGACCATCATGAAATGCAATTTGATTTACTAATTGCACTTAGTGATGAGCAAAAGTGGTCTTGTTCTTGCAGTCTTGTCTTGTTCTTGCACATTTTGCAAGAACAAGGACAAGACTTAGTTATGCTTGCAAGAACAAGAACAAGACTAACTGTGCAAGAACAAGACCCAGAGCAAGATTTCTTGCAAGATTCTTGCAAAAATTCCACCTAAATTCATTCTATTAAAAACATTTTCTAGGTGAGAAACCGCAAATATTTTGAAACAAAATCAAACCTTAGATGTCAGTATTCAGAAGTTCAAGTAGTTTATTAGAAAAAAAAAATGCTCTAAAAAAATCCTTTTTTTAAGTAATCTCTTTTGCTTTTTGGATGGTAAGGAAACTCGAACTTTTCTCAATGTATGTAATATTTTCAAGGCCTCCACATTGGTTACATCGCATCGTAAGAACGACAGGAGCGTGGGCCAGTTTTTGTATTGCTGCAAAGGGATTTAATAATTGTTTGTGCCCATACACGACATTTCTTCTTTAATGAATCATACTTGAACAACCTAATTTTTTATAATAAGTAATGGGTATAATACTGGTTTACTTTTGCTTCAAAATATTTCCGTTGTAATTTGTTGCTTACACACTTGACAGAAAAATGTCTACGCCTAACTTGTTCCCATATGAATTTTATGTAATTTTTCAGGGGCGCAAACATAATAACGTCACCAAGAGCAGTCGTGAAACTGATTTGTTTAATAAAAAAGCCATGTGGAATTCTCACCTCAAAGGTAGTAAATTTTCGGTGTATACAAACTTTTGACGCTGACTGACTGACGCAAAATTATAATAGTTTTAAAATCAATTTTTTGCATTTTGTTGTTTGGATATAATTTTTTTTATTAAAGTCTAGGTTTTTTGCAATAACCATTTTATAAAATCAACATACAATACCTACTACATGCGAGAAAATACCTTAGCCTTGCAGTTTTGTCTTGTCTTGGTCTTGCACATTTAGTAAGAACAAGAACAAGCCTTAGGTATATTTGCAAGAACAAGAACAACACTTAGGTATGTTTGCAAGAACAAGAACAAGAACAAGACTTAGCTATGCTTGCAAGAACAAGAACAAGACAGACTGAACAAGAACAAGACAAGAACAAGACTAGATTAGTCTTGTCTTGTTCTTGCGTTTGCTCATCACTAATTGCACTGGACTAATTCTACGTTAGAGTGAATTTGTTCTGGAGCGAGCTACTTTTGCTCAGCTCCAGATGAAATGTGCTCGCGCTCGAAGCTAGAGCTGCCACATCGATGACGCTATTACTCACTCATCTACGTGTAAGTTTATGTTTACAGTCACCATTCATTCGTACACATCATCAGTTTATGGCAGCAAAATTAAATCGATTTAACTCAACATTACTCCAAAATTTCGAATTAACATATAAACGGGCATTTAATATTCTTATAACAGCGGCTTAAGCCGAAAAAAATTCGGTTTAAACCATAATTCGAATTACCCGGTTTATACGACAAAAAATTTTGTATGATCCATAGTTAAGACGGTTTGTACGGAGCCGGATTCTGTCTTAAGCCGAAATTCGACTTACACATAAACAAGGTAAATGTAATAGTCTCCATGGTAGATACCATCCATTAGTCATCCCAATCACCCTTGGGCATGCATGCACAGTTTAAGATAAAATTTTGTGCTAAAGCAGGTAATTGGATACCGGTGATTGTATTTATTCAAAACTATTTTAATTTTTTTTCTTTTTTTTTTTTTTTCAATTAATATTTTTATTTTAATGTCTTTAAAAATACGTGAATAATGGCAAAAAAGAGAATATGTAAGTTTAATGAAGATCTAGAAAAGGAATTTAAATTTATAAAAAATACCAAAATTGATACTGAAGTTTATTGCAATCAGTGTAATTCGACATTTTCAATTTCACACGGGGCAAAAATGATATTTCAAGACACATTCAATCTGAGAAACATTAAAAATCAAACGAGGCTGCAGCCGGTTCTTATAGTCTTAACAAATATTTTCGCAGTACCCAATTTGGCGAAGAAGAAAGAAAACTTGCTCTTGCTGAAGCAGTATTTTGCTTTCATACAGTCGTTCACAACCAATCATTTAGATCTATGGACTGTACATCAAAATTAATTAAAGTGTTCTTTGAAAGAAAAAAAAATTTAGTTTTGCACGAACAAAAACAGAGGCAGTCATTAAAAATGTGATAAAACCATATGCATTGTCCATCCTTAAAATGAAATTAGAAACTACGAGATTTATAACAATTTACTCAGATTCTTCAAATCATAAAGATTTAAAATTATTTCCAACCTTCATTAGATATTTCGATTGCACAGGTGGAATTAAAGTTAAGGTATTTTTAACTTCCCAGTATAGGAAGTTATTGTAATCGGTCCGAAAATCGAAATCGAAAATTTCAACGTATTTTCATCTTTCAAGGTCCCAGGAGCATTTTAAGCAAAAAATTGGGAGGAAGTATGTATGTGTGTGTGTGTGTGTGTGTATGTGCGTACGGATGTGGTCATTTTTTCCTGCACGATATCGCGCGAACCAAAACTGATATCGACTTCGTTGAGGAGTCGTTTGAAGCGTATTAACCGAAATATGATCTGAAAAGATTTTCATGAAATTCGGTCCAGCCGTTTTTTTGTTTAAGCGGCGTAAGTGATTTTTGTACCTGCACGATATCGCCCGAACCACGAAAGATATTGACTTACTTGAGGTGCCGTTCGAAGCGTATTAGCGACAATATAATCTGAAAAGATTTTTATAATATTAGGTCCAGCGGTTTTTGGTAAAATGACTTAAGTGATTTTTGTACTTGCACAATACCGCGCGAACTAAAAACTATATCGACTTCATTGAGGCGCCAAAAAACATTAATACATCAATTTTATATACATTTTCGTCATCCTAATCTTGTAATTGCGCACATTTAGTTTGACATTTTAGCGAAAATATTGATAAACAATTGTGACAAATTCTCGGTATTATGCATATATATTCTATATTGCCTATTGTTCATTTATTATTAAAATATCCAATCATATATTCAACATCCATCATACTGGGAAGTTGATCGTGTGGACCGAAAGGGTCGAACCCACATCCCAACTAGTTATTATTATTATTATTGTTGAGGGGCGCTACAGCGGGCACTGCGACCAATTTTGTTTGATATATTGTACCATCCCCGTCTTTAAAAACCATCAAGGTTAAGGCTTCTGAGGTAGCCTAAAACTGATTTCGGGTTGCTGTCCCAAATCTTCCTGGGAGTAGGGAAGTCACGATGGAGGAGACTCAGTCTTTTCCTCACTGTAGCCTCACAGTCGCACATCAAGTGCTCCGCAGTTTCGGGAGCTGCCCCGCAGAATCGACAGCCAAAGTCGTCCACCAGACCTATTTTGATTAGGTGATAGTTAAGCGAACAGTGGCCTGTCAGGAGCTCTGTTATTATTTTTAGCTCCCACCTATTGAGATTTAAAAGTTTGCCCGCCCTTAGCTTTATCGATTTGGATGAATCTTTTAGCTTGACGAGCACCCTGGGTCCTAGACCAGCATTGAAGAAACATCTGGTCAACCCAATTCTTTATGGCCATTTTTACGTGGCAGCTTGCTAAGCTACAGAAAGGTTCCAGACCAATAGGTAATGAGTTTGCGTCTGCTCTAGCCAGGCTATCGGCAATCTCATTACCAATGTGACCTTCGTGGCCCGGAATCCACATCAGCGTGACACTATTGTTCTGCTGAGGAATTTCAGGGATTGAAGACAATCCAGGACAGTCTTTGATGAGACCCTGTGCGATTTAATGGCCAGCAGTGCAGCTTGACTGTCCGAGAAAATAACAATTTTAGAGCTATTTGGAGCTCTATTAATACAAGTCTGAGCACACACCTGGATGGCGAGTACCTCAGCCTGAAAAACAGTGGGGGTAGTGCCCAAAGCCATGGATATTTTGCTCCTTGGGCCATAAATGCCCACAATACCCCTTTATCGGTTTTGGAACCGTCTGTGTACCAAAAGGCCGTGCTTCCTCTAAAGAGAGGCCTGCCATGTTGCCACTCTGACCTACTTCGAATAATCGTCGTAAACGGTTTGTCAAAGTCAAGAGTAGCAGGAATGGTATCGGACAAAGATATCATTGGCTCCAAGTTCATCTCCTTGAGGATCGATAAATGATCCAGCAGGTCTCCTGGCTTAAAGGAGAATAGCTCCCGTAGACGCAGTGCCCCTGCCAGAGCCTCCTTTTTCACCACCAGGTGTAGCGGAGGAAGGCTCAGTAGGGCCTCCATAGCCACAGTCGGACAGGTGCTTTTGGCCCCTGTGATACCAAGACAGGCCAGTCTTTGCACCCTGGCCAGCTTAATCATAGCACCCTTTTGTTTGGTCTTAGCTCACCATGCGATGGATGCATATGTGATCATGGGCCTTACGACCGTAGTATATAGCCAGAACATTAACCTAGGTTTAAGACCCCGGGTTTTTCCTACAAATTGGCGACAAACATGGAGAGATGCAGTTGCTTTGGCAGTTACTCTCTCAATTTGAGATTTCCAGGAGAGCTTTTAATCCAGGATTATGCCTAGATATTTAGCCTCCTTTGAGAAACCTATTTCTTTGCCGTCCAAAGAGGGAGCTTTTAAGTTTAGCTTCCTTCTATTAGTAAACGGTACGATGACAGTTTTCTGTGGGTTAATACCCAGATTCTTGCTACGGCACCAGCTATGCACATGTGACAAAGCGGCTTGCATGAGGTCTGAAACGGTGCTATCATGATCGCCGCTAATCGTTATGACGATATCGTCTGCATAGGCCTGTGTTTTAAATCCACGGTTATTCAGGTCGGCAAGAAGTTCGTCGATCACGATTGACCATAGGAGGGGTGATAGAACGCCCCCTTGAGGACAACCTTTAGCAGCAATTACCGTAATCAATTCATCTCAGCAGTTATCAATCTGCTGCTGAGAAGCGACGTGATCCATCTCGCAGTGGGGCGAAGAATGCCTTTTTTACTGCTGCTTCATTGATCGCGTCGAAGGTAACGTTGTCAAACGCACCTTCAACGTCTGCAAAGGCGCAGAGAGAGATTTCCTTGGCCCTGAGGGATTTCTCAATATCTCTCACTAGAACATGAATGGCAGTCTCTGTAGATCTGCCCGGCCGGTTAAGGTATTCTCTAAGTTAAGGTATTAGATTTAGTTTCTCTTCGCGGAGAAACATCTGAAACAATTATTAGTTCAATTATTGATATATTGAGAAAAAATAATCTCACAAATAAATTAGTAGCGTACTGCGCAGACAACACAAATACAAATTTTGGAGGTGTACATCGATGAAGAAAGAATAATGTTTTTTCTCGTTTACAAACTGAATTAAATCGACCAATTGTTGGAGTAGGATGTGCGGCTCATATAATAGTCCGGGCGCTGGAGCATTTCCAGTGGTTTTGGCGTGATGTAACGGACTTTTTTGGTGGAATCGGTCAGAAATGATATCCTCAACAATATTTAGGGGGTGCGCAAGCATGAAACTCCCAGGAAAACTTGTGGTAGCCCAAAAACTGAAAAATTCACTAAACATTCCCTCTTTTTTTACCTTTCTTGTTAAATATCTCTTAACGAAGGCTTCTAGGCGAAAAATTTATTGAGCATGTTTTGTTCGTTATTGGATTTGCTAAAACTTACCCTAAGGTGGATTTTTGAAATTTGAATTTTTGCATTGCAAAATTGTCGAAAACCGCGTAAAAAAGTACCTCACTTTAAAGTTAGCACAAGGAAAGAAGAAATCATTATCTTCCAATTTAATTTTGGAATTAGATAGTTAAAGGCATGATTAACTTATATCCAATACCCGATCACGGTCGGTCAAATAGTTTTTGCATAATGAATTTTGCAATTAAGTGAATTTAAAAAGTTAAATTTGTTACTGCGCCAAATGAAAAACTCCCATGTTGGTCCTGATTTTTTTACGTATGCTCTAAGACTCTCTTTACAATATCCAATCATTAAAATTCTGGTATTTAAATTTTTTTATGGTTTTTAATTTTTTTAAGATTTTTGGCAAAAAACTGCAACTAAGGCGTTTTTAATACGCTTTTATTAGCTTCACTTAACTATGTAATAAAATCTTGGAAGTTAAATTTGACCCACTTCCCGGTTTCCGATTAAGCTGAAATTTTGCATACATGTTTAGTTTGGATGACAATGCAATCTGACCATTTAAAAAAAAAATCAAGATGGCGGTTCCAAGATGGCGGCCGAATTCTGCAATTGTTCTCCCCGACCCCCGATATGGGTATCTAATGAAAGGGTATGACAAGTAGAATACAATTTACTATGTGATGTCATTCAAAATTCAAAATAGCGACTAACACAAAATGGCGGACTATGGCTTTCTTTACAACCCACTCGTTATGGGTATCTAATGAAAGGATATGACAAGTAGAATACTATTATCTATGTGGTGTCACTCCAAATTCAAAATGACGGCCGAAACCAAATGACGACGAACCCAAAATATGGATCACCTTTTTCTTTACAACGCGCTTGGAATGGGTATCAAATAAAAGCTTATGAAGAGTGTAGTACAGTAAGCTGAGTGACATCATTTTAAATCTAATATGGGAGAATACATATAAAAATACCTGGTTGCCTGTAAAGTCCGTATACGGGCGAAGTTTTTACGTGACAACGTCTTGAGACTTGAGAGTTGAGAGTTGAGACTTGGGACTTGAGACTTGAGACTTGAGACTTGAGAGCTGACAGTTGAGACTTAAGACTTGAGACTCGAACAGAGCGATGAGTCATAAGGTAACGGAGAATTTGCTGATAACTTTTTTGCGAATGACTCCCAGGGTATACCGATGTATAAGACGTTGTCACATCAATAGACTAAAAAGTAGAAAATAAAAAAAATAGTTTAAAAAAACTAAAAAATACGCTTTTATTTTAAAATGAACTAAAAAGTAAAAAATAATTTTGAATGTAAAGTTTTTATTGCTTCAGCTAGTATATGGAAACAACCTACCTTTCAAAATGTAAAAAAGCGTGGGGCGAAAAGTTCCGATGTTAATAAAATATGTGTTATATATATATATGAATATATGTAGGTAAAGAGCCCCACGATTTTTTACATTTTGAAAGGTAGGTTGTTTCCATATACTAGCTGAAGCAATAAAAACTTTATATTCAAAATTTTTTTTACTTTTTAGTTCATTTTAAAATAAAAGCGTATTTTTTAGTTTTTTTAAACTATTTTTTTTTCCACAAAAATTGCTAACTCGACGACGCCAGAAATGCTAGGCGCGTTTCAAATTCGCTCGAAAAAGGACTCAGTTTTTATTGCACCAATTTAGCAGCTTTTTTTTAAATTTGGGTAGCCAATCAAAAAGGCTTTATTTTACTGGATGCATCGATATGGACAAATTTTGTTCAGACTAGTAGAGGCCGAGTAGTAGCTTAAAGCGTGGTGTTCGTACAATTGCTCAATACAAAGGATGTCATTGTGAGTTTCTAGACTAATATTCATTCAGCAGCAGCAGAGCCGGTTCTACAAGTTAATCTACACTGGTATTCTTTCATCGCGAGTAACTCCAGCGGGAGAGCTAGCGACGGGTTACACTGGTAACCCAAGAATTCTTTAATGAGTTAAGAATAGTGATGTACCAAAATGGTCATTCAGTTTTTTCCTCCAAGCTTCTCGCTCACTGGCTAGAGTCCTCCAATTTCTTACGCCCAACAGGTGTTCAGCGTCTGTATTTACGGCAGCTTTTCCTCGGCCATCCTGTCACCGATTATGATTCCCTTATATATTCTCTTCACTCTTAAGATTTTTCTCTCAAAAGCTGCTAATTAGTTTGCGACTTTTTGAGAGGGTCATTGTCCACGTCTTCGAGTCACAACAAGCCTCAGGCCTTATAAGAGATTTGTATAGTTCAAATTTAGTTTTCCTGTATAGCAATCTTGATTGGAGTACTTTACGCAGTGAATAAAAACGTTGATTGCCCTGTTGTATTCTGCTTTTAATTTCCTCCAGCTCTTCGTTTGTTGACGACACTATTGTTCCTAGGTATTTAAAGCTCTTCACTACCTCTATATTGGTCTTGCAGTCTTGTCTTCGTCTTGTACATTAAGCAAAACCAAGAATAAGACTAACATTTAGCTATGCTCGCAAGACCAAGACCAAGACTTAGCCGTGCTCGCAAGACTAAAGCCAAGACTATATCAGTTTTGTCTTCTTCACTAGTTATGAAGATTTTAATTTTGAAGTTTTGGATTAATTTTAAATGTTTTAACGTTTCGTGCAGCGAGCCGCACCGCGTCCCAGCTACATAGTAACAAAAAAAAAAAAAATTCAAACAAAATTCGGTAATTTTTCTAATTTGTAGGATTTAAAAATAATACCTACCTACCTAAAATTCTTACCAAAATTGGAAATGATTATTTGTTAAAAAACAACTTTATTAGCATAAAATCAAATCAGAAAAATGTTATATCAACGCCAGAATTTTGAAAATAATTATTTTATAGCTTTATAGTTTTCTGGTGTCAATATATAGTTCTTTTCGCGGTGAATTAATTTTTTCTGGTTTCACGTTTCTGTTTCTGGTTTCACGTTTTAAGGTGAAAATAGTCACCTCCTAAAAGCAATTAAGAAGTTGTAAGAAATAATATAAGCTAAATAAATAATTTTGACCGGCTAGATCGGCAAAATACCCTAAAATTAAATAACACATAAAAATTGTGTGGACGTTATTCATAGGAAATATTCCAAGCTTTCTTTGGAAAAAGAGTACATGCGAATTTTATGGAGAAAAAGGTAGTTGAAGTCGAAATATTTGATAAAAAAAAAAAATTTTGGCTTTGAGGACTCATAACTCTGAAATTTGGTAGGGAACCGAAAGTGCTGCTACATTCCTACGGTGGCTCAGGGGGTCGATGGTGGAGCAGGCGGTGTCGTCATCAATTAACTTGAGTGCCCTTTTTTGCACCTTATCTAACCATGTCAAGGTGGTTATTGGGGCGCCGCCCTAAACGAGGGAGTTATATTCGAGAAGAGGCCGAATGTAGGATTTATAAGTAACAGCACGGGCCGATGGCAGGAGGAGGAACTTTTTTTTATGTGGTAGTGCTAAGCTCAGGAGTCACCCTTTGTACTACTAGTCCGTCATGTTATTTGTCACGTCATGGTGCAATGTCTAGCAGTAAGCTTAGTACGGGGGAGGGATGGGGGGGAATAGGTTAGGGATTATGAAGGTACGGGAGGGTATTGAAGAAGGTGGTGATGAACCCTGCGTTTGAACTCTTGGATGTTGTAGGAGCTCGGAAATACTGACAGTCGAGTTGTTCTATTTACAAACGAATTCATATCTTGTTGAGTGCGTGAACAGGGTAATTGCAGGTGCAGGGAATGGGACGAGTGGGCTAATCTGGTGTTGCGGGTATAAGATTGCCGTGGAGGCAAAAGAGCGTTTAACTCGAAGGAACAGTCACTATGATAGTAGCGATAAAATTTTGTCAGTGCTGCTACATTCCTACGGTCTCTTAGGGGGTCGATGGTGGAGCAAGCGGTATCGTCATCAATTAACTTAAGGGCCTTTCTTTGGACCTTATCTAACCATGCTAAGATTGTTATTGGAGCGCCGCCCCAAATGAGGGAGTTGCATTCGAGAAGAGGCCGAATGTAGGATTTATAAATAACAGCACGGGCCGATGGCTGGAGGAGGAACCTGCACCTCTTAAGAAATCCCAAGCACTGGGATGCTTGTTTGGCGATTTGGAATATATGGTCATTCCATCGCAAGTCTTTGGCTAATGTCACGCCTAAGATGTGTAGAGAGGGGTCGGCCTTTACTTCCACGCCATCCACTGTCAAGGATGGTGATGTGTTGATCTTCTTCTTTGAAATAAGACAGTACTTGGTTTTGGAGGGGTTGAATTCACTCTATAATAAGTTCAATGTCGTTATTAAGGGGGTGTTACCGTTTAGAAGTTTGAAAAAAAAAAAACGATTTTTTTGCGTTTTATTATACCTTATACTATATACTATCACCCCCCAAAAGTCGTTTTTCAATCCGCAAACTCAGTACCCACTTTTTTGCATGTTAATTGAAGTAATCTCAGTTCGCTGAAAACTGACTTTCTGCGCGCGACTGCGTAGTTGGGTTTAATCGCAAATAGTCGATTCCAGGTCATTTTAACAGTAGCAAAAAACGAAGGTTCGAGAGGCCATACAGCGTAGCCAGCAGGACCAAATGACTCGTCAACAGTTTTTCGAAGAAGAGGAGGGATTACTGGTATCGCTGAAACCTTCCGAAAATGATAAAAAGTCATGTCGAAATTTTAAACGCGTTTTTCTCGAAACCACATTTTTTGAACTGGCCGATAACTTTTCTCAGCAACTATGAGAGGTATCGACTTGAAATTTGGGGAAAATGTTCTAGATAGTTTTCATTAGATGCTAAACCAAAATTTTCATAAAAAAATTTTTGTTAAATATTTTTTCAAGCACTCTAAAGGTAAAATAATGTGGCAAAAATGGACAATTTTTTTTCGCATGGCCGCCATTTTGTTTCTAATCAACATTTTGACTAAAATTGTGGTTTAGCATCCGCGGAATTTATTGCAGATTAATAATTGCATACCCATTTCTGCTTCAGATTACTAGTTCCCGAGATTTCTTATCGGCCAGCAGTGAAAATCAGCGTGACAAGGTCACATTAACCGCTGAAAATTTGTACTTAGAAAATAAATTTGTTTGACACAAATATGAGTTTCTGTTCTTCAAATAATAAGGAACAACAAGCAAAAAACCAGAATATTGCATGATGCCTTGTAGCTCCAAAATAATTTTTTTAAAAACAGCCTAAAATCAGACACCCCCCCTCCACACCCCCTTAATAGAGATGAACATTAGTTCACGAAAATCAAGACAGGATCTGGCATGTGTCTGTCTTGTATCGAAGCTGTACGAGTAACGTAGAGTACCGTCGTCAGCGAAGCTGAGAAGTGGGTTGGAGGGGATTGAAAGTAGGTCATTTATAAAGATAAGAAATAGGGCCGGTGATAAAATTGACCCCTGGGGGACCCCCGCAGAGATGGGGTGAGATTCAGATTTGACGCCATCCAAAACTACCTTAATTGAACGGCCGGAAAGGAAACTCTCAACCCACTTATAGAGAAGCGAGTCAATTCCAATAGCTTTGAGTTTAGCTAACAAGGCTGAGTGCCATACTCTATCAAAAGCCTTGGAGATATCTAGAGCAACCAGACTAGACTCACCGGATCCATTCAGACTACGGCTGAGGTGTTCTGTAAGACAGATTAAAAGATCGCCAGTGGATCTTTTTTGTCGGAAGTCATACTGTCTGTCGTTTATGAGTAGGTTGGATTCTAGATATCCCATAAGCTTTTTGTTGATTATCGTCTCCATGGTTTTGGAGAGAATAAAAGTAATTGTTATTGGGCGGTAATTGGAGGGAAGGCTGGAATCACCTTTTTAACTTCCCAGTATAGGAAGTTATTGTAATCGGTCCGAAAATCGAAATCGAAAATTTCAACGTATTTTCATCTTTCAAGGTCCCAGGAGCATTTGTTTGTGTGTGTGTGTATGTGCGTACGGATGTGGTCATTTTTTCCTGCACGATATCGCGCGAACCAAAATTCTACAGTAAAAAGCCAGAAGTGCTTAAGTGCAAATTTGGCGATTTTGAGTTTATTGCATTTTTGTATTCAGTATTTTATTCTTAATCATTGGTATAATTCTTGTCTTAAACTGAGCTGTGATTGCTGAGCTATTGGAGCGACAAAAGTGGTTTTGTGCACAATTCTGTATCTAAAAAAATCTTTGAAGGCGATTATCTCGAAACACATATTTTGCACTTAGACACTTCTGGCTGTGTACTGTAGAATTGATATCGACTTCGTTGAGGTGTCGTTTGAAGCGTATTAACCGAAATATGATCTGAAAAGATTTTCATGAAATTCGGTCCAGCCGTTTTTTTGTTTAAGCGACGTAAGTGATTTTTGTACCTGCATGATATCGCCCGAACCACGAAAGATATTGACTTACTTGAGGTGCCGTTCGAAGCGTATTAGCGACAATATAATCTGAAAAGATTTTTATAATATTCGGTCCAGCGGTTTTTTGGTTTAAATGACTTAAGTGATTTTTGTACCTGCACGATATCGCGTGAACTATAAAAGATATCGACTTAGTTGACGTGCCGTTCGAAGAGTATTAACCAAAATATGATCTGAAAAGATTTTCATAAAATTCGGTCCAGCCGTTTTTTTGTTTAAGCGACGTAAGTGATTTTTGTACCTGCACGATATCGCCCGAACCACGAAAGATATTGACTTACTTGAGGTGCCGTTCGAAGCGCATTAGCGACAATATAATCTGAAAAGATTTTTATAATATTAGGTCCAGCGGTTTTTGGTAAAATGACTTAAGTGATTTTTGTACCTGCACAATACCGCGCGAACTAAAAGCTATATCGACTTCATTGAGGTGCCAAAAACATTAATACATCAATTTTATATACATTTTCGTCACCTAATCTTGTAGTTGCGCACATTTAGTTTGACATTTTAGCAAAAATATTGATAAACAATTGTGACAAATTCTCGGTATTATAGATATATTCTATATTGCCTATTGTTCATTTATTATTAAAATATCCAATCATATATTCAACATCCATCATACTGGGAAGTTGATCGTGTGGACCGAAAGGGTCGAACCCACATCCCAACTAGTTTTCGGTATGGGCTGAACATGGGCAAGTTTCCAAGAGTCGAGATAAACTCCGGAGAAATATGACAGGGAAAATAATTTGCGCAGAGGTTTAGCTAAAGGTGAGGCGCATTGTTTTAAGACGATAGGGGGTATATTATCGGGTCCAGTGGATTTGTTGGCATCGAGCTCTTTGAGGCACCTGTACACATCGCGAGTCCAGAAGAAAACCCTGTCCATTAGATGAGCGCTGTGCTCGAGAACCGGGGTAGCATATCACTTTGGGGTAAAGAAGAATTGGAAGCAAACAGAGATGCTAATAAATCGGCCTTGGATTTGCTGTCTGTTATCACCTTCTCATTGTGGATAAGTGATGGAGTTGTGGATGAAGTGAAATTCTTCTTAATGGAGCTTACCAAGGACCAGAAGTTTTTGCTACCAGAAGTTGCGTTAAGGAGTTTACTTCTCAACTTGCTGTCAAATGAATTGTTGACATTCCTGATGGTGACTTTACAGGAATTTCTAAGTTTTATATATTCTAGGCGGAGCGATTCACTCGGAAAACTCTTGTATGCTCGAAAGGCGGCTTCTTTAGTTTTGATGGCATTCATACACTCCCGATTAAACCATCTGTTGGGCCTAGGCTTCACAGATTTAGTAGAGTGGGGAATGAACAAATGCATTCCTGCCTGTATGATCCTGGTGATACGGATAGCGGCAGAGTTGGCGTTTCTATTCCAGAAACACAGATTCCAGTCTGTAGACTGGAAAAAAATTAATAAGCCCCAGCCAATTGGCCTTCCCATAATTCCATACAGTTCTTCGAACTGGTTTGGGAGGGGTGGGAAATTCGAATGGGAAGTTATCGCTGATTAGGCAGTGGTCTGAATTGCCGAGAGGTGAATCAACTCCGACGGAGTAACGCGCCGAATGAGTAGTTAAAAAGATCAAGGAGATATTTTCCTTGATCAGCAACATCAGGGACTCGTGTGGGATGATCCACAATTTGATGCAAGTTATTGATGTCTGCAAAGAGCTCGACGTTCTTCCAGAAATACTGGTGCCATTTGAGTAAGTCAGCCATTTAACGTTGTGAACATTGAAATCACCCGCAACGATGATTTCACACTCAGGATTGGACGACAAAAATCCCGAGATTTGTTCAGAAATAGTATCAAAAGATAAATTGTGGAGGCTTCGTTACTTATGTTAGGACTTCTGTATAGGAAGCAGAAGAATATAACGTGGCTTTGGAAAATGATTTTAATCCAAAGATAATTAAAATCTGAAGTCGCGCTTGAATATATTTTATAATAAGCCAAGTCATCCCTAACATAAATGGCAATACCCCTATGGCGGAAGATATTGTGCAGTAAAGTATATCCCGACACCTGGTAATGACCTAAGTCATTATCGGGTGATATTTGGGTTTCACTAAGTGCGAAGATTGGGGGTTTATAATTAGATAAATGGCACTCAACAAAAGAGAAATTCGCATGAAGTCCACGAATGTTACAAAAGTCAATACCAAAACTTGACTTGTAACGGGACTTCGGTTGCGCAGGCTCAATCGCCACGTTCTCGGGGATATTTCCCGACAATGCATTTGCCGCAACCATCAAATTCAATCAAATTTGTCCTCGTCAAAGTGTTATGCCTTTTGAGACGGGGCAAATTTCATCGACCGACAGATTTTAGCCGCGGCACCTGCAGGTCCGTGATGCGAGAGAGAGTAGGGAGCAAGAGTACCTACTTGTGCCGTTCGTCGGTCCGGTCGGTCGTTGAAGGGTTATAGTCCAGTCAAAATAGACGAAAAACGCCATAATTGGAAGATAATTCGGAAGTTGCTGAAAATTGGAACAGCCCTTAAAAACATTATAATACATAAGCTGTAGAGACTGCCACGCGATTGGACGACTGCAAACTTTTTTATTCAAGGTCAAAGGGTCAAAATATCAGTTTTTTGCAAATATATGCTAAACCGTACGTCTTATCAGAAAATTGTGTTTACAACGTTTGTAGATTAGGCGATTATCTACAAAAAAATACATACAGTCGGGGGCAGAATTGAGAGGACAAACAAAAAAACTTCAGAACAATATAATAAAACTTCTTTTATTTTTAGTAATATTAATTTTACAAAATAATTGTTTACATAGTATGAAAACCCAAAGTATATGTAATGAAATAATACAAAAAGGCCACCACTTCTTCGTCTTTAACGGTAAAAAAAAATCAAATGTTTATTTCAACTCGAAATTTTTAAAAGAGACAAAATTAAGAGGACATGCGAAATCTGTAAACTAATACTTAGTATGCCCCCCCTTTGCTTTAATGACAGCACTTAACCTACGTTTAATACTTTTTACTAATATTTTTAATTTTACGACATTAAATTCTTGCCATATTTTATACAGCTCTTGAAGAAAAATTTCTTTGTTTTTTCTTTGTTCTCTTTTTATTTTTTGTTCCATAAAACCCCAAAGATTTTCTATGGGGTTCAGATCAGGGCTTTGAGGCGGCCAATCGAAAACAGTTATTTTATTAACCCTGAAAAATTCCTTGGTTTTGTTAGCAGTGTGCTTGGGATCATTATCTTGTTGGAATATAAATTTTGATCCCAAACCCATCTTTTCATAAGACTCTTCAAGATTTTCATTCAGAATTTGAATGTAGGATTCCGCTGTCATTCTTCCTATTATTGGCACCAAATTTCCTACTCCAGAATAGGAAAAACATCCCCACACCATTATGGATCCGCCCCCGTGTGCTACTGTAGGACAAAGAAATTTTTCTTCAAAAGCTGTGTTTGGTGTCCTCCAAACTCTTTGCCTTTTCCTATTGCCGAAGAGCTCAAACTTGCTCTCATCACTCTAAATTACCCGTTTCCAAAATGATAGTGGTTTTTGAATATATTTTTTTGCAAAGTTCAATCGCTTCAATTTGTTTACCTTACTCAATAAAGGTTTCTTTCGTTGCGCACGGCTGTGTAAGTTGTTTTCTGATAACCTCCGGCTAATTGTCCTCTTTGAAACGGCTAATTCTAGATCTTCAATAATTTGCTGTCGAGTAATAGTTGGTTGTTTTCTTGCTTGTCGAACTATTAAGTATTCTTCTCTTTTAGTTGTACTCTTTTTTCTTCCAGCCCTGGTAAATTCTTCAAAGTTCCCGCGGTTTGAAGTTTTTTACAAATTTTTTCCACAGCTGTCTTTGAGACGTTATATTTTGCTGCTATTGCCCGATATGTTTCTCCTTCTTCTCTACTTTTTACAATTAATTCGCGAACTTAGATATTTATTTCTCTTCTTGGAGGCATTTTTGCGATCTAAAATCTTTCAAAAATATAGTAAATTATCTTCATTTCAAAGTTTTATTAATTACATTACCTAGACTCTTGTGCACGAAACCACCTAATCAAATAACTACTAAACGCAAGAGCAAAACCTACCATTACTTTTCAAAAAAGAAAAAAAAACTATTCAATAACCGTTATCTTGCAAAACTCATAGAGCAAAACTAGCATTACTCTTCAAAAAACAATTCAATTACCCTTATTTCGCATGTCCTCTTAATTTTGTCTCTTTTAAAAATTTCGAGTTGAAATAAACATTTGATTTTTTTTACCGTTAAAGACGAAGAAGTGGTGGCCTTTTTGCATTATTTCATTACATACACTTTGGGTTTTCATACTATGAACACAATTATTTTGTAAAATTAATATTACTAAAAATAAAAGAAGTTTTATTACATTGTTCGGAAGTTTTTTCGTTTGTCCTCTCAATTCTGCCCCCGACTGTATATTATACATTTTCTCGTAGGAATTGCCATTTCTGAGATATTGTCGTTTTAATAAGTTAAAATACTCATATTCTATCATTCCCGACTTGTAAAGGTCATCAGAAATTTAATAAATCCTTTGTCGGAGTACGCGGCTAATATTTTCAGGGGTGATTCCTGGATATCTTTGGAGAAAAAAATTGTTCTACAGAGGGCGGCTATCTCCACTATCCACTAAGATACAGGGTGATTAGGGAAAAATTTTGTTTTTTTTTTAATTTACTGAAATCAAGGCAAGCGGTAGTTTGCCGAGTTCGTAAGGGCAAACAGCTAATGCCTTATTTACGCCTAAACATAGAAAACAAGGTGTTTTTTTTTATAAAATTATGCGATTTATCACCTTTTTATAAGCAATATAAGTAATTTTTCATTTGTAACCGATACCCAAAATATAAATAATTTATTATTCCATGAGTTTTTTTTCCTATCATTCTTCGTTTTCTTTATTTTTACATTTTTTACATTTCGAATCGAACTTTATTCTTCTCCTTCAGTCTAAAAAAGTGGGTACTCAAAATTATTCTGTCAGATGGCGCTCTAAGTTATTTCAATTGCTCAATAAAGGAGATGGTGCTACTAGTTAGTCGAAAAGTGTTTACTCGAACTGTTGATGCCAGATGGCATTAGATGATTAACAAAATGTATTCATTTAAAGTGGTTAGTCGCAACTATGGTATCAGATTGCGTTAGGTACTATAAAAAACATGTAGTTCACAGTACAAATGTACAGTAAAATTTTGAAATACTGAATGCCGAGTTCGTAATCGTAATTTATTTCTAAAAATATGACATATTCCTTACAAGTTAGTCAAATCCAGCACTGTTGATGTCAAATAGCATTACCTATTATTTCGATGATTAACAAAAAGGGTACGCATGGTACACGTCTCAAGAGGGCGGATTAGAATTTTCTTCACAACCCCTTCGACATGGGTATCAAATGAAACGGTATGATAAGTAGAATACAATAAGCAATATAGTATACTCAATAAATAGTTAGATCCACCGAGGCCACCTCAAGAGGACGTATTACCATTTTCTTCGCAACCCCCACGACATGGGTATCAAATGAAAGGGTATGATAAGTAGAATACAATAAGCTTTGTCTTTATATCCATGGCGGCCTTCTCAAGAGGGCGGACTACCATTTCTTCACCACCACCTCGACATAGGTATCAATAGAAAGGGTATCATAAGAAGAATACCATAAGCGATACAACATACTCAATATCTGGTTAGATCCATGGCTGTCATCTCAAGAGGGCGGATTACCATTATCTTCACAACCCCCTCGACATGGGTATCAAATGAAAGGGTATGATAAGTAGAATACAATAAGCAATATAGTATACTCAATAAATAGTTAGATCCACCGAGGCCACCTCAAGAGGACGTATTACCATTTTCTTCGCAACCCCCACGACATGGGTATCAAATGAAAGGGTATGATAAGTAGAATACAATAAGCTTTGTCTTTATATCCATGGCGGCCTTCTCAAGAGGGCGGACTACCATTTCTTCACCACCACCTCGACATAGGTATCAATTGAAAGGGTATCGTAAGAAGAATACCATAAGCGATACAACATACTCAATATCTGGTTAGATCCATGGCTGTCATCTCAAGAGGGCGGATTACCATTATCTTCACAACCCCCTCGACATGGGTATCAAATGAAAGGGTATGATAAGTAGAATACAATAAGCAAGTATACTCAATAAATAGTCAGATCCACCGAGGATACCTCAAGAGGACGTATTGCCATTTTCTTCACAACCCCCACGACATGGGTATCAAATGACATACCCTTTTTAAGTAGAATACAGTAAGCTATGTCTTTATATCCATGGCGGCTGTCTCAAGAGGGCGGACCACCATTTCTTCACTACCACCTCGACATAGGTACCAATTGAAAGGGTATCATAATTAGAATACCATAACCGATATAATATACTCAATATCTGGTTAGATCCATGGCGATCATCTCATGAGGGCGGATTACCATTTTCTTCACAACCCCCTGGACATGGGTATCAAATGAAAGGGTATGATAAGTAGAATACACTAAGCAATATAGTTATACTCAATAAATAGTTAGATCCACCGAGGCCACCTCAAGAGGACACATTACCATTTTCTTCACAACCCCCTTGACATGGGTATCAAATGAAAGGGTATAATAAGTAGAATACAATAAGCTATGTCTTTATATCCATGGCAGCCGTCTCAAGAGGCGGACTACCATTTCTTCACCACCACCTCGAACTAGGTATCAATTGAAAGGGTATCATAAGAAGAATACCATAAGCGATACAATATACTCAATATCTGGTTAGATTCATGGCTGTCATCTCAAGAGGGCGGATTATCATTTTCTTCACAACACCCTCGACATGGTTATCAAATTAAAGGGTATGATAAGTAGAATACAATAAGCAATATAGTATACTCAATAAATAGTTAGATCCACCGAGGCCACCTCAAGAGGACGTATTACCATTTTCTTCGCAACCCCCACGACATGCGTATCAATTGAAAGGGTATGATAAGTAGAATACAATAAGCTTTGTCTTTATATCCATGGCGGCCGTCTCAAGAGGGCGGACTACCATTTCTTTACCACCACCTCGACATAGGTATCAATTGAAAGGGTATCATAAGTAGAATACCATAAGCGATATAATATACTCAATATCTGGTTAGATCCATGGCTGTCATTTCAAGAGGGCGGATTACCATTTTCTTCACAACCCCCTAGACATGGGTATCAAATGAAAGGGTATGATAAGTAGAATACAATAAGCCATGTCTTTATATCCATGGCGGCCGTCTCAAGAGGGCGGACTACCATTTCTTCACCACCACCTCGACATGGGTATCAATTGAAAGGGTATCATAAGAGGAATACCATAAACGATATGATATACTCAATATCTGGTTAGATCCATGGCTGTCATCTCAAGAGGGCGGATTATCATTTTCTTCACAACCCCCTCGACATGGTTATCAAATGAAAGGGTATGATAAGTAGAACACAATAAGCTATGTCTTTATATCCATGGCGGCCGTCTCAAGAGGGCGGACTACCATTTCTTCACCACCACCTCGACATGGGTATCAATTGAAAGGGTATCATAAGAAGAATACCATAAACGATATGATATACTCAATATCTGGTTAGATCCATGGCTGTCATCTCAAGAGGGCGGATTATCATTTTCTTCACAATACCCTCGACATGAGTATCAAATAAAAGGGTATGATAAGTAGAATACAATAAGCAATATAGTATACTCAATAAATAGTTAGATCCCCCGAGGCCACCTCAAGAGGACGTATTACCATTTTCTTCGCAACCCCCACGACATGGGTATCAAATGAAAGGGAATGATAAGTAGAACACAATAAGCGATTTAGTATACTTAAAATATATTTAGATCCACGGCGGTTATCTCAAGAGGGCGGATTACCATTTTCTTCACAACCCCCTCGACATGGGTATCAAATGAAAGGGCATGATAAGTAGAACACAATAAGCTATGTCTTTATATCCATGGCGGCCGTCTCAAGAGGGCGGACTACCATTTTTTTACCACCACCTCGACATAGGTATCAATTGAAAATGTATCATAAGTAGAATACCATAAGCGATATAATATTCTCAATATCTGGTTAGATCCATGGCTGTCATCTCAAGAGGGCGGATTATCATTTTCTTCACAACCCCCTCGACATGGGTATCAAATGAAAGGGAATGATAAGTAGAACACAATAAGCTATGTCTTTATATCCATGGCGGCCGTCTCAAGAGGGCGGACTACCATTTCTTCACCACCACCTCGACATAGGTATCAATTGAAAGGGTATCGTAAGTAGAATACCATAAGCGATATAATATACACAATATCTGGTTAGATCCATGGCTGTCAACTCAAGAGGGCGGATTAATATTTTCTTCACAACCCCCTCGATATGGGTATCAAATGAAAGGGTATGAAAAGTAGAATGCAATAAGCTATGTCTTTATATCCATGGCGGCCGTCTCAAGAGGGCGGACTAGTATTTCTTCACCACCACCTCGACATAGTTATCAATTGAAAGGGTATCATAAGTAGAATGCCATAAGCGATATAATATACTCAATATCTGGTTAGATCCATGGCGGTCATCTGAAGAAGACGGATTTCCATTTTCTTCTCAACCCCTTGACATATGTATCAAATGAAACGGTATGATAAGTAGAATACAATAAGCAATATAGTATACTCAATAAATAGTAAGATCCACCGAGGCCACCTCAAAAGGACCCATTACCATTTTCTTCACAACCCCCTCGACATGGGTATCAAATGAAAGGGTATGATAAGTAGAATACAATAAGCTATGTCTTTGTATCCTTGGCGGCCGTCTCAAGAGGGCGGACTACCATTTCTTCACCACCACCTCGACATAGCTATCAATTGAAAGGGTATCATAAGTAGAATACCATAAGCGATATAATATACTCAATATCTGGTTAGATCCATGACTGTCATCACAAGAGGGCGGATTACCATTTTCTTCACAACCCCCTCGACATGGGTATCAAATGAAAGGGAATGAAAAGTAGAACATAATAAGCTATATAGTATACTCAATATCTGGTTAGATCTATGGCGGTCATCTCAAGAGGACGGATTACCATTTTCTTCACAACCCCCTCGACGTGGGTATCAAATGAAAGGGAATGATAAGTAGAACACAATAAGCGATTTAGTATACTCAAAATATATTTAGATCCACGGCGGTTATCTCAAGAGGGCGGATTACCATTTTCTTCACAACCCCCTCGACATGGGTATCAAATGAAAGGGAATGATAAGTAGAACACAATAAGCGATTTAGTATACTCAAAATATATTTAGATCCACGGCGGTTATGTCAAGAAAGCGGATTCCCATTTTTTTTACATAGCTCATCGACATGGGTATCAAATGAAAGGGTATCATAACTTGAACACACTAGCATGAAATAATTAAACACGCGCATTTACGAACGAATTCAAAGGAACACTCGAACAAGGTCATTAGAGCAGCATGTTGAAAGAAAAATCGAGCTGGTTATGGATCAATAATTCCATAGTACAGAAAAAATCTTGGCCGAGAAACTCGAAAGGAGCTTATTTTTGTTTTTTTACAAAGGCAATAATATTAATTTGAATTCCTGCATTTTGTTATTTTGTTATTACCTACTTATAAAATAAATAAAAAAATATAATGAACAATTAAATACATAATGTATCTTTATACAGAAGATTATTTATTTTTTATTTTAGAATGTATTAAAACCAAAAAGAGTGATATCCCACCAAAAAAACATTAAAAATGTGAATTAGAAGTTCGTGGGCGCGGAAATTATTTATTGGGACAGTTTAAAACACACTTATAACAAAAAGAAGTGGTATGGATTAGTCAAGATGAATCGTTAATAGCATGAAATAATTAAACATGTGCATTTACGAACGAATTCAAAGGAATTTTACAACAATTTTAGAGCATGAATCTTAGCTGCCCTTCGAAATGTAACAAATTTTATTAGAAATACTATAGACTGAGCCACGCGGAATTCAGCAAAAATTCATGCTAGGTGTACAACGAACCAACCAACCAACCAACGAATTCATGTTAGGCAAAACAGAGTCCGCTGGAGGGCAACTGTTTCCGCCCTATGTCCCATGAGGGATTAAAGGAGCACAATGATACAACGAACGCGCCAGCCAACTTTTTCGCGGTTGATAATACTTTATTGAGTTTTAAATAAAAATTGGCAGTTATATAATTCCTTTGAATTCGTTCGTAAATGCACGTGTTTAATTATTTCATGCTATTAACGATTCATCTTGACTAATCCATATCACTTCTTTTTGTTATAAGTGTGTTTTAAACTGTCCCAATAAATAATTTCCGCGCTCACGAACTTCTAATTCACATTTTTAATGTTTTTTTTGGTGGGATTTGAATAACTCCTAAAGTAATTATCACGAAGTAGCCTAATTAGGCTCATCTTTTAGGTAAATGTGTATTCTTTTATTTGGTATAAAGCACAGCAACCTGAGTGACTCCGTTCAAAAAATATGTAGGCTCAAACCAATGCTTTGTATCTAACCTGGCAGATTTCTTCGTTTTTCTCAGAAAATTCGTTACTAACAGTACATTTTTTTTTGCTTTTCTGATGCACCAAACTATTACCTACAATATTTCCATACACAATAAGTGTTTATTTTCGGTAGTTTTGTAGGTAGTAGTAGTAATAGTAGTTTTATCGTGAACAATTAAAAAAAGTTACTCGTCTTTCAACTGCGGCATAGTAGCATTAGTTTGAGCCTACATATTTTTTGAACGGAGTCACTCAGGCTGCTGTCCTTTATACCAAATAAAAGAATATACATTTACCTAAAAGATGAGCCTAATCAGGCTACTTCTTGATAATTACTTGAGGAGTTATTCAAATTTCAGTAAATTAAAAAAAAAACAAAATTTTTTCCCTAACCACCCTGTATCTTAGTGGATAGTGGAGATAGCCGCCCTCTGTAGAACAATTTTTTTCTCCAAAGATATCCAGGAATCACCCCTGAAAATATTAGCCGCGTACTCCAACAAAGGATTTATTAAATTTCTGATGACCTTTACAAGTCGGGAATGATAGAATATGAGTATTTTAACTTATTAAAACGACAATATCTCAGAAATGGCAATTCCTACGAGAAAATGTATAATATATGTATTTTTTTGTAGATAATCGCCTAATCTACAAACGTTGTAAACACAATTTTCTGATAAGACGTACGGTTTAGCATATATTTGCAAAAAACTGATATTTTGACCCTTTGACCTTGAATAAAAACGTTTGCAGTCGTCCAATCGCGTCGCAATCTCTACAGCTTATGTATAATAATGTTTTTAAGGGCTGTTCCAATTTTCAGCAACTTCCGAATTATCTTCCAGTCAAACCTCTAATTTGACTGGACTATTATGGGCCTTCGCGTTAGACTGCGCTCGTTATTTTTTTTTTTTTTTTTGTCACTGTTTTTATTAGTTTTTTTTGTGCACTTTTTTATTAGTTTTGATTTTTCCCCCGCACTCTTTTTTTTAACAGTTTTGTTTTGTTTTTTTTTTGTGCCGGCGAGTTTTTAGGGACCGGAACAGCACACGTCCTTTCTCTTCACTGTCCTAGCCCAAACTCTTATTATTAGGTATATCGAGAACAAGATGGTTAGCTTTACTTCCTGCAGTGGAAAGAGTTTTACAATTATTCAAACCATTAATATCTTACTTCCTCGAAAAATGCCCAATAATAATAGAATTTTTGACGTGACAACGTCTATTAAATCGGCTTAAGATAGGACGCGCGTGTAAAAATATCCCGCACAATGTCCCGCACACAAAAAAAAAATTGGCAGTTATAGGGACTGCCGATAGAAGTGAAAACTTAGAACTTAGATGTTGAAATTCGATTCTTTTGAAGTAATACAAAATTCTATATTTCTTGAAAGGACTAAATCTTTTTGATTGCAGTATTTTCATTAGGACATTAACCAACTTAGATATTAAAATATGTAGCACAAGTAACTGCGTCTTCATTAATAAGTGTACTTTTTTCTATAAAATTTAATGCTGCTGCATCTTCAACCGATATCTCAGAATTATTTTTTAAATTATGTAATAATTGTAGCAATTTTGATCATCCTATTTCATTAGCACTTATTGTAAAAAAGATACAATCGGGTTATGGTAACTAAAGTAAGAAATGAAAATGTTTGATTCAAATTTATCTAAGTATCGCGTAAAAACCGCATCGATCGTCGTTTTATATTTGGTAGTACTAAGTTTCCGATCATTGGACATATTTAAATTAAGTGTTGCATTTAAAAATTCAATTAATGGTAGATTTTTATCATCTGCAAAGTTAATATTGAAGTGTCCACTTAAAATCATCGGTACATTATCATATTTTTCGTCGAATCTTTTTTCGAGAATTTCAGAACCTTGTTTTGTATAAATCATCAAATTTTCGAATAAAAATTGTTGTATCTGTCTCATAGATTTTCCAGGCGAAATATAAACGGCAACCATTAATATGTATTGCCCATTCTCGGAACTGCAACGAGCAACGCATATTTCGCCTATATCAGAACCATTAACACCAATGCTTCTAGTGAATTTAGTATGTATGTCCATATATGAAGTAATGAAGTGTGACGTATCTTGAATATTGTGATAAATAGCTACTCCTGCTGCTGGAACTTCGGGTCTTTTATAACTTACAACAAAGTGGAAATTCGGAACATCAAGTGGTTCTTCGTTTTTCATATGAGTTTCTGACAAAAGCAGAACATTTGACTTTTTTACGATAGCATCATTTTTTAGATCAGCTGCGCCTGAAGACATCTTCAGGATCGAGGATCCAAACAAATTTGGAAAACAGATATTTAACACATCAGTCAAAATGACTGGTTTTATATTTTCATTTTCGATACTTAATTGAATAATAGTAGGCGGTCAGATTTATTTTTTTATTCAAAATCAAAAAGTTTTTGATTATAATCGATTGAGCGCGTGCGCCAGTCATGAGCATGTCGGTGACGCGAACCCATAACATTTTCCCCTATCAAAAAGTGCCCAACGCGGCTAAAGAAATTTTCACTTCAAAAACCATATCTCCGCCCCCATACATGTTAGGGGGTGGTTAATGGCTCAAAATTTTCGTTAATTTATCCTCTACACGGGAAAAATACATTCATTCACCTTATTGACGTGACAACGTCTATTAAATCGGTTTAAGATAGGATGCGCGTGTGAAAATGTCCCGGACAATGTCCCGCACACAAAAAAAAATCATATCTCCGCCCGCATACATGTTAGGGGGGTGGTTAATGGCTCAAAATTTTCGTTAATTTATCCTCTACACGGGAAAAATACATTAATTCACCTTATTGACGTGACAACGTCTATTAAATCGGTTTAAGATAGGGCGCGCGTGTGAAAATGTCCCGCACACAAAACAAAAATTTTGCTTCGAAATATATAATTTATTAATTGAGAAAATAATACAAAACGTAATAACAGACGTTGTCACGTTCAAATTAATAGACGTTGTCACGTTAAAATACGGACGTGATACTTCACATCCAAGACCATTAATTTTTTTTTCTTAAATGAACAATCAGAGCTTCGGCTTTAGTTTATTCACAACCAATCATCCGTGTTCCACAAATCTTTTAAAAAAATTGAAGGAGAAAAAGCCACGGTGATCGACATTTCTGAAGAAAAGGATGATTTATTATTTAAATATAAAGAACGAATTTCCTCAACTTTTATTCCGCCGACATTGAACAGTATGCTAACTGGGTTAATTGAAAATGGGAGTATACAAAAAATTTGGTTCATAAAACAAATTACATATGTACAAACTTTTATAGTAAAATTTTTTCGTATCTAGAATTATGGGCTAAACAATTTGAGGAAGTTAAAAATTTTAAATGTGTTAATTTAAAAAAGCCAATTCAATGGGAAGATATTGAAGCGACAGTGACCATGATGAAAAATTATGTAAATGACAATGAAATAGAAGTAGAAAACAACTTATTTGATGAAATTTCATATTTAAAACGTTATGTAACATTAGAAAAAATTCAAAATTGGAATTCTGAATCCATGTTAACAGATTTGAAATGGGTTGAGATTTTCAATCATTTTTCTGAAAATCTCGTTCCCTTCAAGAATTTAAAAATGATTGTGGAATTTGCCCTTTGTTTACCTGGAACAGAGCGTGTTTTGTCTATTATTAATAACTTTTGGACATCAGAGAATTCGCAACTGCATGTAGAGACAGTTAAAGCAATGTTAATAACAAAGTGCAATTTCGAGTACAATACATGTGAAGATTTTATAAAAGAAGTAGAACATTGTGAAGACTTCCTAAAACAAATTCACTCTGTAACTAAATATTGGTTAATAGTTATATTTTGTTCATTTTTCCTATATCTAGGTTGTTGTTATCACTTTCAATTTGTTATAATCCTGATATCATATTTATTGTTTGTTATAATTCTGAATTGATATTTAATTTTTTGTTGACATCCTGAATTTCTATTTATTTTTTGTTATAATCCTGAAATTCAGGACCTGAATTGATATTTATTTGTTGTTGTAATCCTATTATGTAATATTTATCATGTTTCAACAATAATAAAAGCACGTTAAAGTTGTGTTTTTTTTTTAACTTCCCAGTATAGGAAGTTATTGTAATCGGTCCGAAAATCGAAATCGAAATTTTCGACGTTTTTTCATCTTTCAAGGTCCCAGGAGCATTTTAAGCAAACTAGTTGGGATGTGGGTTCGACCCTTTCGGTCCACACGATCAACTTCCCAGTAAGAAGGATGTTGAATATTATGAATGGATATTTTAATAATAAATGAACAATAGGCAATATAGAATATATGCATAATACCGAGAATTTGTCACAATTGTTTATCAATATTTTCGCTAAAATGTCAAACTAAATGTGCGCACTTACAAGATTAGGTGACTAAAATGTATATAAAATTGATGTATTAATGTTTTTCGGCACCTCAATGAAGTCGATATAGTTTTTAGTTCGCGCGGTATCGTGCAGGTACAAAAATCACTTAAGTCATTTAAACCAAAAACCCGCTGGACCGAATATTATAAAAATATTTTCAGATTATATTGTCGCTAATACGCTTCGAACGGCACCTTAAGTAAGTCAATATCTTTTGTGGTTCGGGCGATATCGTGCAGGTACAAAAATCACTTACGCCGCTTAAACAAAAAAAAAACGGCTCGACCGAATTTTATGAAAATCTTTTCAGATCATATTTTGGTTAATACTCTTTGAACGGCACGTCAACTAAGTCGATATCTTTTATAGTTCGCGCGATATCGTGCAGGTACAAGAATCACTTAAGTCATTTAAACCAAAAAACCGCTGGACCGAATATTATAAAAATCTTTTCAGATAATATTGTCGCTAATACGCTTCGAACGGCACCTCAAGTAAGTCAATATCTTTCGTGGTTCGGGCGATATCGTGCAGGTACACAAATCACTTACGTCGCTCAAACAAAAAAACGGCTGGACCGAATTTCATGAAATTCTTTTCAGATCATATTTCGGTTAATACGCTTCGAACAACACCTCAACGAAGTCGATATCAGTTTTGGTTCGCGCGATATCGTGCAGGAAAAAATGACCACATCCGTACGCACATACACACACACACACACACACACACACATACTTCCTCCCAATTTTTTGCTTAAAATGCTCCTGGGACCTTGAAAGATGAAAATACGTTGAAATTTTCGATTTCGATTTTCGGACCGATTACAATAACTTCCTATACTGGGAAGTTAAAAATTGGGAGGAAGTTTGTGTGTGTGTGTGTGCGTACGGATGTGGTCATTTTTCCTGCACGATATCGCGCGAGCCAAAAAAGATATCGACTTCGTTGAGGTGTCGTTCGAAGCGTATTAACCGAAATATGATCTGAAAAGATTTTCATAAAATTCGGTCGAGCCGTTTTTTTGTTTAAGCAGCGTAAGTGATTTTTGTACCTGCACGATATCGCCCGAACCACGAAAGATATTGACTTACTTGAGATGCCGTTTGAAGCGTATTAGCGACAATATAATCTGAAAAGATTTTTATAATATTCGGTCGAGCGGTTTTTTCGTTTGAATGACATAAGTGATTTTTGTACCTGCACGATATCGCGCGTACTATAAAAGATATCAACTTAGTTGACGTGCGGTTCGAAGAGTATTAACCAAAATAAGATCTGAAAAGATTTTCATTTTTTTGTTTAAACGACGTTTATGATTTTTGTACCTGCACGATACCGCGCGAACTAAAAACTATATCGACCTCATTGAGGTGCCGAAAAAAGAATATTAACGAAGAAATGCTTAGAAAAAAATTTCATAATATTCGGTCGGACCTTTTTTGTTTAAATAGAAAAACATCGGCTAATTGTCAGAAAGACCTTAAATTGACAAGTTTTGCTAATATCTAATAAACTCGATGTAATGAGGCCCGTTCTAAACGAAGTGATCTTTTTTGGGTTCTGCACAGCGATAGCCTTCGAACAAAACATCACTTGTCAAAATCCGACAACCTTTCCAAATCATGCAAAAATTTCGTTACCCTTTACAAACAGCGCGAATTTTTCAAACCTTGGATTAGCACCTTCAATACGAGCTCAATTAGCACGCTCAATACGAATTTGAACACCCGTTTTAGTGCAGCGAACGAAATACGGAGGAAATGTTTGTTTGCTAATGTTCAGGAAAAACATATTCTCTAGATAAATCTTGTGGATTTAACTATTATAGTTATTTGAACTAGCTTCTCTCGGGATTGCTTTGTCATCAGTTCTGATACTAGCCAATTTTTCACCAGTGCTAAACGTATAACTATTTTGTAAGAAGTCAGTTTATTCCATCTTCGTCCATCATACTGGGAAGTTAATCGTGTGGACCGAAGAGTCAAACCCACATCCCAACAAGTTTGCTCTCTGTCCCGGTTTCTGTTACGACACAAATGGTCACCCTAAACTAAGGGAATGCTAACGTTGCTAAACAAGCAAGCAAATTATCACAAATAGAAAAGTTGAAATAGTTATAAGCATTGTACAAAGTGCATTCAGCGCATACCAATGCAGAACAGATCAACAATCGAGCAAATATTTCTCATAAAATAAATCTTTAATAAGTTTATGGGTATGATGTGCATGAATAAACAAACAATCGATTTCAAAGAAATCACCGAAAAAAAGTTGAAAGAAAAAATGGAGACAGATTGTAGATGAGGCTAAAATTTGGACAGAACTGTAATATCCGCTTAAAGAATTAGCAAAGATACGCAATTATAATATTTATCCATCATGCTATAGATTGAGGTAAAACTGTTTTCGCGGGTGTTTTTTCCAGGTATGCTTTGTAAAGTGGATGAATTCGAAACAACTTCGAATTCCACTAATATCGATATTCCCATTTTTATCTATATAAATTTTCTTCTGATATAATAATTTTCTGCAAAGACAATTTCTTTCCAATTTCCTATTTTATGACTATACTATAACTTTATCTGATTAGTTTTGATAATATTCATTATTTAATGGCCTTATAAAATATGTATATGGGCGATTCTCCAGAACCTTTAACCTGCTTGTCGCTTCGAAATTTTTATGAATAACAATTTTTATAAGAAGATTAAAAATAAAAGAAGCTATCAATAATGTTAAGAAACTATTAATGAACAATAAGATATAAGTACGAAGTCATTTAAAACGATATATTGCAATAAAATTTGAAAAAATGTTCCGTTACCTGTCACTTTTCGGCCTGTCTTTAGCGCTAATCTGAATGAAAAACTATTTATATTTGTGATAGGAAGCGTTGAAACAAATAGTGAAAAGTGAAAAGTTGTAGTTTAACTCTTAAGGAAAAATGCAGTTGTGTTGCCGGGCAGTGTCAAATCGCTATATTTTCCAAAAAACAACTCTGAAGTTTGTCCCTAGGTTTTGACGTCAAAGTTGTAACCCGCATGGTAAGTCGAAGTACTCCGAATTGTCTCATTTTATCATAAATTTTTTTAAACGCACTTATTGTTCAGACACTAACGAGCATGTGCATACATTTTGTGACACAAATAAGTTGAAATTGGTTGATTTTTGGGCAAAACTGGCTAACGTGAACGTAGGTTACATTTAAATGTCAAAGTTGTAACTGCAATTAATTTGCTCATATTACATTAAATTCATCCCCGTAAAATTTCTTATGACCTATTGTAACTAGTTAAATCATATGTAACGTTTCCTTCACTTAAATTGTTTCATGAATCTTAAAAAAAAGTAATTTAAGCGAATGTCAAAATTGTAACCATGTCAAATTTGATGTCAAAATTGTAACCATGTCAATATAACCATGCCATAAAAAAAATATGCGCATTGAATTTTTTAATGTTCTACATCAGAAAACATTTATTTATGAAATAAGAAACACAAAAAATATCATGGCACGGTTGTGCTATCAATTTGAAATTTCATTTTTCCAATTAGCTCAGGTTAAAGGTTCTGGAGAATCGCCCATATCTAAAATATCTATTGTACCAGATTAATATTGAAACCTTACAAACAATGCCAAGTGTACATACATATCGTTGGTTTACAAGCAGAATTCACTAAGGGTGAGTTGCACCAAATCATTGATTAAAGTTATTGTTAAAATTAACTTTAACAATAACAAAGTTGTTAAAGTTCCAGTTTGTAAAAATGAGTTGCACCACCCAACCGTTTGTTAAAGTTATCGTTAACGGCTACTTTGATTTAAATTTACATTTTTGTGTATTTATAAGTTACACAGTTTGTGAGTTTATTGAAAATGGCACCCCTGTCTGGATCTATGACAACTGTCATAAGTTAACAATAACAATAACATTAACCGGGCAAATTTGCCGGGTTAAAGTTAACGTTAAAATGTTACGTCATGCTAACAATTGTTAAACGGTGCAACTCCCGTTTTGTCTAACCGGAGATTTGACAACCGATTTAGCTTTTGTTACGGTTAAAGTTAGTTGGTGCAACTCACCCTAAGTACAATTTTTCAAGTTTTCAGTTTTTTATACTAAAGTAAGTCTTATAATGCCAACTTTATACTGGCAATACCTTATAGCCCGTAAACTAATATTGTTAAGGTTTTTAGGGGGTTAGTTTCGGATTTACCTTGTCCATAATGACACAAAACTACAAAATCATTTCTGCCAAAACTCATTAATTTGTTGCGTTTTTTTTATTTTAATCCAAAAATCCAGTATTAGAATTAAATAATTATTTCAATTCTTTAGTAAACTAAACTAAGAAATCTAAAAAACAATGTATACTGAGCCGTTTACTATTATATGCCATTACAAAATTTTCAGAGACACAAACATCTTAAATATCGATTTACTAAAAACTATAGTTTTTGACTTAGTGATTTCTGCTTTTAAACCCACGATATGTATGTTAATGTACATACATTGAACTTTCGACGGTTAAATATAACAAATTTTCATTTCACTTCATACTAAAAAAATTAAACATCTTTTTTTTCCTTTTCAACAGTAAAGAATTCTGCACAAATATATGACCCCTTTTCAAGACATTTTTATTTTTCAATTCCTGTTACTCCAAAACTTCAATACATACTTTTCCGCAAAACCTGCTTTCCGTTTAATGGTGTTGCACTGTTGCACCTAATAAAATATTAGTCCAGTAAATAGGTCGAAAAAAAGGCCTTCGTAATGCGAAAAATACCGCACGCGATTTTTTTTACCAAATGTTTTTATATATTTTTATGAGCTTAAATTCAAAATGGCGATATCCCCACCCTTATGCTTCACTTACAATGAAGGGAAACGCGTTTAATTCTTTATCTCAGAAACTATGCGTTTTACGACAAAAATGTATATAATCTTTTTTGTAAATAAATAAGTGATTTAACTTTTTTGTTCAGAATTTTTTTTTTGTAAAGTCAATATGTTCGGAGTTATAGTGATTCAAACTATATACATTACTTTCTTTGCACTCTATTTCGTTAACGGTTAGCCCGCCATAAAAAAGTCCTGCCTAAGACTTATAGAACACACGATTATCTATAATTTTTGCTTTTATCATTTTTAGATAGGGCTAATATTTCACGAGTTATAGCGCTTTAAATGTCGGAAAATGTAAATTCAAAAAATAATAATTTCCTAATATCTTTTTCTTTCCCCGTTACATTTCAAAACTGATTATATCGTGTGTTGAGCTCATCATTGCCCACATTTGTTGCCTTTACTTTTTTCTATAAAGTTGATATTTATGGATTTATTACACCTCAAAAGTTTATTAAAGATGGTTTTTTGCAAATATCTATCCAACTATTTATTTACGATGTCAAGTTATATCAACAAATTTCTTTGTTACTTTGTTACTATTCATACGATGAATCGTACTAATTTCGTTTTTTAATGAATACAGGTTTTTTAAAAGAACTTAAAATAAATTTAAAAAATATCCCATGAAATTTATTTACATTTATTTTACCTGCAACTCAAAGGTACTACAAGTGGATTTTTTTGAATATACAAGGGGATATGCTTTGTGTAGAATAAAAAGCTAGTACCGTTTTATTACAGAATGATTCAATAATTAAAAATATAAAACTTGTGCTGTAAGAGAAGCAGTAACGTAGAAATATTTTATTTTACTAATTGTCTTGTATATTCCAGTTACACACTCGAGTACACCAGTGGTATGTTTGGTGATAGAAGGCGGAACGAATACAATTCGAGCGGTTTTAGAGTATGTTACCGACACTCCACCAGTTCCTGTTGTGGTTTGTGATGGCTCCGGGAGAGCTGCAGATTTAATTGCTTTTGTTCACAAGTAAGTAAACTTTTCTCGGAACATGGAATAGGCTTCCTACTCGACCTGCTCTCAAGTTTGTTGGAATCCCTATTCCCAAAATACTTCCTCTTGTTCTGCATATAAATTCCCTTTCCTAAAACACATATCTCGGAATATAGCTGTTATCATTCTCTTTTGCTTTAAGATACGCCTCAGATGGCGAGGAACAAACTGTTCTCGAATCAATGAGGGATTATCTTATCGGAACAATTCAGAAGACGTTCGAAGTCGGCATTGATCAAGCGGAAAAACTTTATCACGAACTTCTACAGTGCACAAGAAACAAGAATTTGGTAAGTAGAAGATAGTTTTGTTTGCTGAAACTTAATTTTATTGAACCTGAATACGCTGCATCTTGTCAATGTTTAAGTATAATTTAGAAAATATTTTCATAAATGGGTTCAATCAATTAAACTTTTTGTTTTATATAAATTGTAGATATATTTCAATTTAATCTACCTAATAATCTGTTATATTTCACCACATTCTATATTAGATAACAGTATTCCGAATTCAAGAAAAGCCAGAAGGAGAAGCTCAAGAACTGGATCAGACAATACTAACAGCCTTGTTCAAATCGCAGCATCTTAGTCCGCCGGAACAGTTAAGTCTTGCTTTAACTTGGAATCGGGTGGACATAGCTAGAACTGAAATTTTTGTATATGGCCAAGAATGGCCGCCAGGTAAAATAAATAAATACCAAAAGTTTGTTAATTCAATTAAAAACGCCACATTTTGTAATAGGTGCTCTTGATGAAGCTATGATGCAGGCGCTTGAACATGATAGAATCGATTTTGTTAAACTTTTGTTAGAAAATGGAGTTTCCATGAAAAAATTTTTGACAATACCTCGCCTAGAAGAACTTTACAATACTAAGCATGGACCAGCCAATACCCTTGGGTATAAATCTTTTAATTAATAAAAGTTTTAATTTCAATCCTATGGATTTTTACAGGTATATCTTAAGGGATGTAAGGCCACATATACCAAAAGGATACGTTTATACTTTGCATGATATAGGATTAGTTATCAACAAATTAATGGGTGGTGCTTACAGGTATGTAATAATTTTTTATACGATCCACCTATTTATGAAATTGTTCTTTAAAATGATTTAAAGCTACTTGAAGTTTAAGTCAATATATTATGTATATGCTATTTTCTTTCTATCCAATGGATCATCCCATGGTAATAAGAACAAGAAAACATATATAATAGATATTTCAGACTCTCTAGGAGGTAAGGCTTTTACCATCGAAGTGGTTTTGAAGTGATCTGAGCATTTGATGAGATCAATATTGGTTGACAAATTGTTAAAGTTTATGGCTGTTTTTGGCGATTGTTGATTTCAATTCATATATTGGTGTTGAAAATCTTTTTTTTAACCTTATAAACATATATTTCATTGCCTTTAACCTCCCGCTTTAAAAGCAGACCACCTTCAATGGATGAATTTTGTATCAATATTTTATTCGCTTAAATTAATGTAATTGTCCTGATAACACTGGCTGCCAAGAATTTCTGCGATGTATCGATGTGTCGTCACAATGTTTAGCATCTCACTTTTAAAGTCTCATTCTCATAGACCAGTGACACGACAAACAGTGAGTTCGATAAAATGTAATAAAACTTATCAAGTAAACGTAAGCGATCATTCCATTTTTGCTGAGGAATTTAATTGATTTATGTTTCTTCAGATTTAGAAAATATTTCAAAATCTCGAAGGAAGTGTTCGTATTTCTTTTGAGTTTTTAGAACGCAATGTCAAAGAAACAGTACGTTCAACATCGGTCTTCCAATAATAAAATTGACCGTTTCTTTGTAGAAGCGTCATACCAGACAGGTATTAGGAATCATTTTCATGTGGGTCTAGCACAGCTAAATAATTTTCACGGCATTTGGGGAAATTTTTAATATTTCGCACAATTAGTTGGTGGATCCAAATAATGTGTGCGAGCGTGTATGTCTGAAAATCGGTATATGGTTTTTTTAGCAAGTTAGCAAGTAACGAATTTATGATCATAACTTATAAATTCAAAATGGTCGCGCCGACGAATTTGCCAATTGTGTTGCGATTCCAATGAAAGTGGATATAAAAGGGTTTTTAAGGTTGCAAATAACGAATTTATAGTCAAAACTTATAACTTCTAAATGGTCAATGGGTTTTTAAGGTAGCAAATAACGAATTAATGATCAAAGCATATAAATTTAAAACTTCAGGGCCAATATGGCGGGCGAATTTTGCCAAATAAGTGTCATTTCCCGCTGTAAACCTTGACATGGACAACGGAGGTGAAAAAGAGAAATGTTTAAAATGTGCAAATAAATTATTAAGTTGCAAAAGATCGTCAACTAGTGGTTTGTTGAGCCATTTGCAACATGTTCATACAATTATTTTGTCGAAACGAAATGCAAATGATGATGAAGTGCTGGTCCAAGCAAAGTAGTAAAAGTTCATCCTCAACCTCTGATATCATTTTTTACTAAAAAGCAATCGATGGCAGAAATAGTGGCAAGAGTTGCGACTGTTGATGGATTTTCAATCCATGGCGTAACCGAAAGCGAATTTATTCGCCACGTACATAATGAGAGGCAATATAATTTACCAAGAGGTAAAAGTAATGTTATGAAATTAGTTCATGATTTTTAAGCGTTGGCAAAATGTGAGGTAGCAGAAAAAATTAAATCCTATAAAGATGCATCTGGAAAGTTTAGCATCACATTAGATGAATGGACAAGTTGACGCAACCGCCGCTACCTAAATATATTCATTTTAATAAAAAATATGTTAATTTAGAATTGGTTAAAATTGAAATGAGCTGTACAACTGAGAAAACAATTGAATTGGTGAATTCAAAGTTGTCAGAATTTGACATAAATTTATCAGATGTGATCGCATCAACCACCGATGGCGCTGCCGTCATAGTAAAACTTGGACGCTCATCTGGTTATATTCATCAATTATGTTACAATCATGGTATTCATATTGCTGTTGTAGATGTAATTTATGAAAAAAAAGCCGGCTGCTTTTGGAAATAAAAATGGTGCTGAATGAATGCTGTAAGAAAAACTTATTATTTTAATCATAAGTTGTTAGAAACAGAGACAATGCTTATCATTTAATTATTTTTACATCAAAAGTAAAATGATGATAAATGTACAACGATTTGCATTTATTGCAGGATTGCAGATGAAGAAATGATTGACACAATGCACGGTAACTTTCTTCCCGCAGCACCCATCCTCCTACACTGTAGCCCTCCTCTTATATACGAGTTACCCTTCTAGCTCAGAAGGTGCACTTCTCAGCAGGGCTGAGAAATATTTATAACTACAGTCGTGGCTCAGCTGAGACATGCAAACATAAAATATCAAAAAACATATAAGATCAAAAACATCAAACAGAGAAGCGTGCAAAAGTAAAAAGGGAGTGGGGCACGGAGAGAGTCACGCCACATTGTGAAGGGTCCTTTTAAGAACAACTTCACTAGTTAGCAAGCTAAACACACTCCTATTGATGTTAGTATTTATAAGCATGCGATTAACGGGTTCGAACATGCCATAATCGGTGTCAGATAAATTAATGTGCAAGAGAGGTTCACGCAAAGGCCTAACCAAAGATACGTACAGGTGTTTAGTGATGAGGGGGTTGTTAAACTCTTTGGACCATCTTTTTATAAATCCCAGGACTGAATTACTCTTGGAGGAGATATAATTGATGTGGGTGGACAAATCCAACTTACTTTCTAACCTAACCCCAAGATCGATTACAGATTCAGTACGGGAGACCTTGTTGTCAAGGAAAGTATAGTCATAAGTTATAACACCACGTTTCCTACAAAAAGTTATGATCTCGCATTTACAAATATCAAGCACAAGGTTGTTATTGGAATACCAAGAATAGAAGGTGTTTAGATCTGCTTGCAGAAGTTTGCAATCCTCTATACTCCTTATGTGGCGATACAGTTTGATGTCATCAGCGTAAATAAGGATTTTACAGTGCCTTAGCACAATAACAATATCGTCAATCGATAAAATAAAAAGGAGAGGGCCAAGAAGACTACCTTGCGGGACTCCAGACGACGCTTCGATGTTCTTAGATTTGACTCCGCGGAATAGAACCTGGTAGGTTCTGTCAGATAAGTACGACTGGAACCATACCACAAGGGCATGCGGAAAGCCTAATTTCTTTAGTTTATGAACTATAATAGAGTGGGAGAGTTTGTCGAAAGCCTTACTAAAGTCTGTGTAAATACAGTCAGTTTGGCAGCCAGTAACAAAGCCTCTAACAGAATAAATAATAGATTCGAAGAGTTTTGGTATAGACGATAACTTCGCAATTGGCCTATAATTAGATATTTCTTTTTTACAGCCTTTTTTATGGACAGGTATTATAAAAGAGTTCTTCCATATGGTTGGGAAGTGCCCTTTATTTAGGGATTTTTGATATAAACATAGAAAAGGAGACAGTAGGGCCCCTGCACAGGATTTTAGAACAGCAGGAGGAACTCCATCAGGGCCGGACGAGAAATCTTGCGGAAATTCATTTATATGTTCCGATATATCTTCCCTGGTTATAGACATGGATAAGTTTAGAGCCGTTTGAATTGCATTGATATGTCGAAAATTGTCTTCATCTGGTTGGAAGACGAGACAAGAAAGATTTAAGGAAGAATGATGCATTTTTGTCACAAATCTCGGATGAATTAGAGCTAAGAAGGTTCTCGTATTGCATGGTGCCCTAGGATCATCATACACTTTACCTTCCATGTTCCTGAGGTACTCTTTATAGAGGGCCTCGGAGAGGGCATGAAATTGGTCATAGCGATTGAGAAATGCTGTGTGAATGTTGTACCACGGGGTCAACTTTTTTCTTAGTGTTGATAAATTGAAAGAATGCCCTAGGATCATCATACACTTTACCTTCCATGTTCCTGAAGTACTCTTTATAGAGGGCTTCGGAGAGGGCATGAAATTGGTCATAGCAATTAAGAAATGCTGTGTGAATGTTGTACCACGGGGGGGGGGGTTGTTGGGTCGACTTTAACGGCTCAATAGGTACACAGGATGCGAAGGTTTCATACAGGACGGAGTAAAATCTTACTACATCAACATCCAACTCATTAGACGAGAGCAACAAGTTGAAATCAACCGAAGTGAGCTTGGTTGAGAGTTCTTCGAGGTTGGCTTATTTAAAGTTGAAGGTGAAGGTTGACTCATCTGGGATTAGCTTATTGTTAAAAACAAAACAATAGCTCAGTAGGAGAGGAGGGTGATACTTATCGACAGGCAACAAGACAATTGAGCTAGGCTCAACATTAATGTTGTCTGAATCGGAAAAAATACAAGATCTAACCGTCTTCCTAAAATATTATTCACACCGCTCATTTGGCACAAACCGCAAGAAAATAAGGAATCCAGAAAGCTGGATTCCCTATAACTAAGGTTGTTTTCAGGAAGGTAGTTATCGTCATTATCGCAAGTTACCCATTTCACATTGGGTAAGTTAAAATCGCCTACGAGTAGGAGTTCGTCTTTGGGATCCATCATATCTAGGATATGATTTGTGCAAGAGATTAGAATATCGTAGAGGTTTTGACCTCTATCGTCAAGAGTGCTGAACATACTTATCTGGTGGGATGTAACAGCAAATTAAAAATAGGTTGTTCTGGACAAGGGAGACTTTAAGAGCGAGGATCTCAATGTCCAGAGAGTTTGAAAAATTAGGAAGCGTTATTAAGCAACAGTTGAGAAGGTTACTACAGGCAAGTAGTACACCACCTCCACGAGCCTCCGAGTCCAGCCGGTTTGGAAACATTGTTGATCTTCCTGCAAGAAACTGTAGCAGGATTAATAGTTTTAGCCCTCCTAAAGTATTCTTTAATTGCTTCGCACGTGGTTTCAGGGGAGAAACGCGAAATGAAAATATTTCGCGGTCTGGGTACCGTTCTCAAATTGGCGCAGGTTGCCGAAGACTCAGCATCCCCTGTGCCCGACGGTTCAATCACATAAACAGAAGAAGTTGTTGCCGGATCCACTTCTGGGTTATAGTCTGAGCCCATTGCGAATGAGAGGGTGGGGGCTGACGAACTAGTAGAGGGGTTTGCAGGAGCAGCATCCGCAGCGTTGACTTTACGACTACGTCTGCCATGCTTTTTACGGGTTTTCGGGTTGTTAGGAGCCAGACTGGAGGCAGCTTCCACCGAAGGGGGCTGCTCAAGTATTGTGGTCGGGTCGTTTAAGGCTGTGAGGTTTAAAGTAGCTGCGTCATCCTCCGTTGGAGAAACAGCCGTGGAGGAGGGTGCTGCTCCCCTACCTGCAGGGCGCCAACAGATACTGCCAACGTTGAAGGGGAATTTATTCTATCGCTGACGCTTTCTAATTTTAAGGATAGGGAACTCAGGGCATTGTGATTTTGTAACACTGATATAGACAGCGGTTCCATATCCGCCCGAACACGTTTCGTACTCCTTCTAATGTCATCTAATATCGGAAGAAGAGGAGCTAATTAACAGTGCAGGAGGAAGTGGCGACAGGATTGGGATCGCCGAATGTATGTCGTCGATCGAGTCAAAGACCGTTGCAACCCGGGAAGAAAATTCTTGGAATTTATTCGTAAGGGTACACGAGTTGGTCGCAACAGAAGCAAGGGTGGCGGTAAATGTATCGAGCCGGACGTTGATCGACTGGACATCATCGGTTAACATCTGAAAATGTGTGATATTTCCAGAGAAAGAATTTAGAGGTCCCATGACTTTCTCCTGACCATCGAGGAAGACATCAGAGATGTCTTTCATAAATCTTAGGACGTGGCAGGGTTGAATGTCGGAGCATTCAGTGCTAGTTGACCCTCTAGGAGCCGAAGCTTTGCCACCAACTCGAACGTTGAGGCAGGTAAGGTGAAAAACGCCACCACATACACCATCACAGGAAACTCCGTCTTGGACGATTACCAAAGAACACAGCTAACAAACTGGGGACCCGCCATAGGAAAAAGTAAGGTGGTCAAAAGTAATTTCCAAAACGAGAAAGCGAAATTAAGTGCAGAAAATAGAATTGCTAAAACTGATAATAAAAATTTTTCAGTTTGTGGCGACTGCGTACAAACTTAATTACTAAGTTTCACACAAAGTCGCACAACATATTCCGAAAACGATAAACACGATCAATCGGAATACTTCCTCGATCACCGAACTCAAAGTTCAATGATCTTGCCGTTTTCCGTTTCGTCCACCATCGTGTTATCGAGATAGCCAATTTCCGGCATCTCCAAATTTTTAACTCACTCTCCAAGGTTCCTCTATAGCGACACTCAAGGTCCCGCCGCGCCATAAATAATAAAACCTAATTATAAATACTAATGATAAGACTTAATTAAAATACCATAATAATACTAGATAATAAAAGATTTAAACAAGTAATCGCAAAAGTATTTTCTTTAAAAACCGCATGTTGGACAAATATCAAGTTTGAGAAGCAATCCACGGGTTTAAAACGTTGCATAACCTTAGGTGAATGTTATCACCAAAATAAAAATAAAACTAGTTGGGATGTTGGTTCGACCCTTTCGGTCCACACGATCAACTTCCCAGTATGATGGATGTTGAATATTATGATTGGATATTTTAATAATAAATGACCAATAGGCAATATAGAATATATGCATAATACCGAGAATTTGTCACAATTGTTTATCAATATTTTCGCTAAAATGTCAAACTAAATGTGCGCACTTACAAGATTAGGATGACGAAAATGTATATAAAATTGATGTTTTAATGTTTTTCGGCACCTCAATGAAGTCGATATAGTTTTTAGTTCGCGCGGTATCGTGCAGGTACAAAAATCACTTAAGTGATTTAAACTAAAAACCCGCTGGACCGAATATTATAAAAATATTTTCATATTATATTGTCGCTAATACGCTTCGAACGGCACCTCAAGTAAGTCAATATCTTTCGTGGTTCGGGCGATATCATGCAGGTACAAAAATCACTTACGCCGCTTAAACAAAAAAACGGCTGGACCGAATTTTATGAAAATCTTTTCAGATCATATTTTGGTTAATACTCTTCGAACGGCACGTCAACTAAGTCGATATCTTTTATAGTTCGCGCGGTATCGTGCAGGTACAAAAATCACTTAAGTCATTTAAACCAAAAACCCGCTGGACCGAATATTATAAAAATATTTTCAGATTATATTGTCGCTAATACGCTTCGAACGGCACCTCAAGTAAGTCAATATCTTTCGTGGTTCGGGCGATATCGTGCAGGTACAAAAATCACTTACGTCGCTCAAACAAAAAAACGGCTGGACCGAATTTCATGAAATTCTTTTCAGATCATATTTCGGTTAATACGCTTCAAACAACACCTCAACGAAGTCGATATCAGTTTTGGTTCGCGCGATATCGTGCAGGAAAAAATGACCACATCCGTACGCACATACACACACACACATACTTCCTCCCAATTTTTGGCTTAAAATGCTCCTGGGACCTTGAAAGATGAAAATACGTTGAAATTTTCGATTTCGATTTTCGGACCGATTACAATAACTTCCTATACTGGGAAGTTAAAAAATAAAAGGTTATGCACCAACTTTTTCACAGGAAAATAATGAAATTATTATTAATTATTATTTTAATTATTTTCATTTTTTCCTTATTTATGGGCAAAGGAAAAAAAGTTGCAGAGAGAAGTAAGAGATTAAAAAAATGGGCTACTAACCTCGAAACTGCTGTCGAGAATGACAGGAAAAAACCAGTAAAACCACTAGCACAAAATTAACAAAAACAAAACCCCAGTTAAAAAAAATCACTAAACAAAATTAAAAACACCAAAAATGATGACCAGCGATCACTCTAATATTAACAAAAATTGTAAAACAAAGTGAAAAAACACAACTATTTCCAAAAAAAACACAGGCACTACCGGCAAACTCACCGTCGTGACGAACGTCAGACAGACACAGCGCACATTACGGTTTAGAAGCTCTTTATAACTCGTTTGTGGAACTGTCTTCCACAGTCGAGGTTTCCGAACTCATATAACATCTCATATTGCACGGGCTTCTACTCATCCACCCTCCAAACCCCTAATCTATCCTTTTTCTTTTGCCTTCAAATCACCTTACCACTAGGCAATGCACCATGACTTGATCGACATCACCGACCAGTAGCTAGGTTAGGGAACTAATGCCTAATCTCCAATGGCAAAACCAACCACGTACCAGTTGGCTGAATTAGCTTACAAAATGTGTTCACACACATTTCTATCACTGTAGATGTGAATTGTCAGAAATGCCTGTTTGGTTATTAATATTACTAGATTAGACTTTTCTGTTGACAAATTTTTTGGCGGGATATTGCAAATACAATTAACGTCATTTATGTGAAATGTCAGTTGCAATTAATTGACATTTTCACGATTTTATTTGTCATATTTATTTGTAATTACAGTTTAACGTCATTTTTGACTTGATTTTTGAAATTTTTTGTACTAAATTGTTTCTGAATTTCCTGTGGCAACTCAAATGGTTTAACTAACACATACAAAAAGTTAACCCATGTCGACCAAAACACGAGCGAGACAGATAATTCAATTTACAATGAGAAGGAATAGAAAGCAGCATTTTGGTTGGTTGGTTCGTGGTTGGTTTTGCCATTGGAGATTAGGCATAAGTTTCCAGCTCAACAATCTCCAATTTGAATTTGCTGCCATTAAGTCACTACCTAAAAAGGGTGACTTTCTAAATCCAATAGACCCAATCTCTCGTCCTGCTGGATTAAGTGAAGATCCGTCGGCCAGTGAAAATATCAATGGCGATATTATCTACGACGACAACTTTACTCTAAGGTCCTCAATCAACGGCCTCCACCAGCGGAACTTATCGATTTTGGGGAATTCGCCGATTCATCTACCACCGCTTCATTTCCCCGAGCGTACCATTAGTAAGCTCGACACAATTTGATCTCAGGGAGAATGGGATGCCCGGCTGGAAAGGATCAATAACAAAAATCAACAGACACCGAAAACTTCCTGGCGCAGCAGTAGAAAGAAACAGCGTGCCCCCATATGCAGCGGCATAAGTAACGTCAGGACAGTAAATGTCTCGAGCACCAACGACAACGTGTCCTATTATTTCCTCAAGGGCGTGCAACCACGATTCAACTCATCTTGGGTAATTTCGCTGTTTAAAACTGACTTCTCGATTGATATATCCAACTGCGAAGAAATCAGTCATCGAAATAAGAAGCCCAATAAACTCAGGAGCTTCAAATTGGCCCTGCCCTCTAGATACGATTGGTTGTTCCAGAATGAGGCAGAGATCTTTACATGGAAGAACTTAATTTTACACCGATGGATAGATAGGCTAAGTAAATCTAAGAGTAGCCCTAAACTAAAAACTAACACAATATCCACGAACACTAACGGTACTAATAATTCATTTCCAACTACTAACTCACTAACCAAGAATACAAATAATCTACTTTCAACCACCATCGCACTAACTAAGAGCACTAACGGTACTAATGATCCACTACCAACCACTAACGGAAACTAGTTGGGATGTGGGTTCGACCCTTTCGGTCCACACCTTTGAATAGAGAAGACGAGGAAGAGCAATTTATTAAACACGGGGAAGCATTTTGGCAACACTAATGCATAGCATTCTTTAAGTATTTGTGTCTAACCCGGACAGTGGCTGTGTTATATTTATTCAAAAACCGGGAGGGATATCGTTTCTCAGCAACAATCTCGGTGAGAACGCTTCACTTGGCTAAATGTTTGAAGCAGACCCTTCGCAAAACCTGAACAAATTTCACTACGCCTATGTCCGGGTTAGGGGCTGTCCATAAATTACGTAATCATCTGGGGGGGGGGGGGGTATGCTGATTTCTTACGTTTTATTACGGTTGGGGAAGTGGGGCTAAACGTTATAAATTACGTAATCAATTGAAATTAAATTTTTTTCAAACATGCATGTTTATATTTTTATCTCCTTACGGTGGCACTGCAGAAATTGAAATCGCAAAAGTAGGATTCTGAATTATCGACAAATGTATAGTTGTCTTCAAACTCCTTGACCCAAAAAATTTGAACAGCTCTGCGCACCTCGTTGTCTAATTTTATAAATATTGTTCTATCACTTCCCCTCTTTATAGTTAAAACGGCAACAAACGCAGAAGAAACCCAACAAAACTATTTGGGAAGGGATGCGCGCATGCCGAATAAATAAAATTAATTTTTCTTTACATGTGTTGAGCAGAGCTTTTAAATACATGTAAAGCCCCTGCTCAACCAAGCCAGTTTATTCATCATAATATGCGAAAAAGAGTAAGGCCAAACAAAAAAAAGGCGCATCCAAAAGTCCAACAGTTTGCTGTCCCAAAACGGAGATCTCAAAGAATAATTGCAAGGAGACAGAACGAGATTATGTGTATCGTGGAAGATGAGCTTACAGGAGCGCAGGATGTGGAATGGCTTCCTGAAGACGATGTCATTGTTGAGCAAGAGTACATCCCGGACAGTCAATCAGAAGAACCTGACGTGTTTCTCATCGAGTCTATCGATGATTGGTTGCGAAACGAGTGGACCGAGATTTAGTCGCTGTTCAATGACCATGTTTACGCGAAGCCTCTAAAACTGTTTATAACAATTAACAATTTTCATACGCGTAAACGCCCCTTAATACTGCTTTCGTTAGTGGTGTTAAGCTTAAATAAATGTGCTAAGGTAACAACTTTATTAAGGAAACTGAGTTAAGTAGTAGGCGTAAACAGTTGTTTGACAGTTTTAGTAAAAACATTAAGGAAACTGTGATTTTAAATTAAACGAAAGGAAAGTTTATTTACGTAGTAAACGTTGCCGAACTTGCCTATGATGGTTTATGAGGATTAATACATCTCGATTTATGTTCATTTAATGATAAAATTTAGTTAAACTTCTTCCAATCTATTTATTTATTTATTTGACTGTCAGCTTGACAGTTTATATTAGATCTATGTAGGTACTTTAAAAACTGATATCTGCTGGTGGAAAAATTTTAACGCGCGTAAACGTTCTTAAAACTACTACGGATAGCAGTGACACAAACCAAAATATTTGCGCGTAAACGCTTTTAAAATTACTACTGATAACGATGTTATAAGCTTAAATATCTTCGCGTAAACACAAATATAAAATATAAATTATATTAACGGTTGTGAATTGTCAGATTTTAATATAAAAATAAATGTCTAATTTCAAAATGATTATGATTACTATTTAGGGGGGGGGGGGGCGGTTTCCTTAATATTACTGTTGCTTACACTGGGGGGAGGGGGGGTCTTAAATCAAGAAAAACTTGATTACGTAATTTATGGACAGCCCCTTAGACAATGTATTATGTTGTTGTGGTTAAAGTCAATGTATTTTGTTGTTGTGGTTAAAGTGAAGGGTGAGAATTAGAGAGAAAATTTCTTGATCCCAAGGGCTTCCCTCAAATCCGTGTACATGTACGCTATTTTCGGTTCCTTATCGTCTCTATTCAAAGATCCACACGATCAACTTCCCTGCAATGAAGGTAAAAACTTCATTTTCAATTCGAACGATTTCAGGAGATAGTACCAAAATTAATCAATGTAACGGATTTGTCAAACTTGTCCGAAAAGGCCAAACTGTAATCACTGGAAATCCCGCAATGAACTCAATTCCCAAAACTGTAGGACATGGAAAGCAATCCGCCGTTCAAACAGTTTTTTTTTTGTTTTATGTGAAAGACTAAGAGTCTCAGAAAACGCCCTTTATACTGTGTCGACAATCTATTGTCGCACAGCAGCTCTAGTCGGGGAAGGAAGGAGCTGTCACAACCTACCAGAGATATTTTTCAGTCCACCTACTCCCAACCATTACTGTCGCGACTTTGACATCGGGGCATCGAGAAACAACTCGCTGGAGTGTTATGCCTCCTGAAACGAGTTGAATCTCATCAACGAACCGATTACATGCGCTTTGGAGGAGCGGGGAAGGGCTAAGGAAGGCTATGACAGAAGGAATCAGGAATGTAAAGAGGGAAGAAGAAAGAAATAAAGTTATATAGGTGAGAAAGTGGAAAAAGCGAAGGACCGTGGCTGGCCGGGATTCGAACCCGGGACCTCTGGGACAGTATTCATGCCTTACCTCTAGACTACCGAAGCCCCCGAACTAAAGTTTGAAAATTTCGTCATGTTTGTAATGGTTAACGTATTTGTTAAATGGTTTTTAAAGAAAACTCGGATTTTGACGAGTGATGACTCTTTGGGAAGCTATTGCTCGGCTGAATCCATAAAAGTGAACTTCATTTTGAACGGATGTCATTCCAACGCTTCGATCGGCACCTCAATGAAGTCAATATCATTTTTGGTTTGCGTTCTATCGAGCATGTACAAAAATCACTTACGCCCTTTAAACATAGATACCGTTTGATCGAATTTTCTGAAAATCTTTTCAAAGCGTACTTTCGGTAATACGCTACGATCGGCACCTCAAAGTAGTCGGTATCATGGCTGGTTCGTTCTATATCGTACATGAACAAAAATCACTTACGTCGCTCAAACAAAAAAGCGGCTGGACCGAATTTCATGAAAATCTTTTCAGATCATATTTCGGTTAATACGCTTCGAACGGCACCTCAATGAAGTCAATATCATTTTTGGTTTGTGTTCTATAGATCATGTACAAAAATCAAGTTTATTTTATTTTATTTTATTTTATTTTATTTTATTTTATTTTATCGCCAAGCAAGGCACTTAAAACAAATGGATTACATTAGATACAAAAAATACGTAATAATTAACGTAAAAGGAACATTGTGAGTATTTAAGTATTAAACTAAGATCTAAGTCTAAGTGTTAGTGAGAAATCAGGAGGACAGTAGGGAAGTTAGTTTTCTTTTATAGGACATTTTATTAATTGAGGGAGAGAAACAGGACGCGTAGGAATTGAAGGTAATGCAGCACCTGTTAACAGGCTCGTTTCTAGCATATTCAGTGCGATGCGGGTACTCTTTAAGTAATTTGCAATGTCTTGTTTGTCGAGTATCGTTAAATTTGATGGCGTCCGACAAGAACTGTACCTTGAGGTTATTGTTCAGGACATCCAGGGTAAAACAAGATATGAGCAATTTCCGCCTAAGGGATAGAGGTAAGAGATCAAGGATTTTGAGCCTGTCCGTATAGTGAGGAAGGTTGTGAAAATCCGAAGGATTATAAAGGTTCCTAAGCGCGAAAAGAAGGAACTTCTTTTGGACAGATTCTATTCGATTTACACTAATTTGAAATATGGGATCCCAGATCTGGCAAGCATATTCAAGAATAGGACGGACTAATGAGCAAAACAAGGCTTTAGTAACCCATACATTGTCGAATTCTTTAGCTCTTCTCTTAATAAAGCCTAACAGCTTATTGGATCTGGCAATAATCTTATCATAGTGTAAGTTAAAGTTTAACTTGCTGTCGAGGACAATGCCTAAATCAACAATGTGATCGACATGATCCAAGACATTGTCATTGAGATAATAATATTGCAGCTGTTTTGTTCTTTTCCTGGAGAAGGTAATTACGTGGCACTTACTGGTGTTAAGAAGAAGATTGTTAGTGGTGCACCAGTCTTGTAGTGCATTAAGTTTCGACTGTAAAAAGGATACATCAGTTTGAGACCTTATAGCACTATAAATTTTTAAATCATCGGCGTAAAAGAGGTGCGGAATGCCATTTAATTTCTCAGATAGATCGGAAATGAATATGTTGAAAAGAAGTGGCCCTAGGTGGCTGCCCTGTGGTACACCTGAGGTTACATTGATTTCTTTCGAAAGGAACCCTTGAAATCTTACCACCTGAGTTCTCCCGTTAAGATAGGATGTTATCCAATCCAGAAGGGGGCCGGATATCCCAAATCTTAATAGTTTCGTAAATAAAATGTGGTGGTCTACCCGATCAAATGCCTTGCTGAAATCAGTGTAGACAGCGTCAAACTGCTGGCCCTGTTCCATACCGCATAGCAGTTCGGAGGTCAGAATCATAAGATTGGATGTGGTGGAACGACCTTTTCTGAAACCATGCTGCTGATCGTTTAGGTTCGGAGCAATTAGAGGGGCAATCTTGTCATAGATAAGTTTTTCAAATAGTTTAGGTATAACAGATAGGATAGCAATGCCCCTATAGTTGTCTACCGCATGTTTATCACCTGATTTAAAGATTGGTGTGAGGTAGGATTTCTTCCATACCGAAGGAAACTTACCGGTAGTTAGGGACTTGTTAAAAATTAGGTGAAGAGGGGAAAGAATGAGTTGGGCGTGGTTCTGCAAAAAACTTGCGGGTAGACAGTCCGGACCGTGACCTTTATTGACCTCCAGATCTATTAGACCTGTCATTATATCTTCGGGCGATAGAGATATGTTGTCTATAAGGACCGTGGTCACTGGATGCTCTCTTGGGACAGTGTGCGAAGTCGAAGAAATGGGGGAGAAGATTTCACTGAACCTGTCCGCAAACATGTTGGAAATTTCTTGAGGGAGTGAGGAGTGTGTGACACCGTTTGTCATTGTTGACGGATAACCTGATGTTTTTCGTTTTAGATTAACGAAATCAAAGAATTTTTTTGGATTACTTATGATATTTTCACCGACAGTCCTTGCGTAGGTAGTATAGGCCTCCCGTGACCTATGATTAAATTCTGCGGCTAACCTGGCGTATTCCGATTTCTGCTCAGCACTAACATTGTTGTTAGTTTTCACTACGCGGTACAATTTATTTCTCCTATTGCGAAGAGACCGAATGTTTTTGTCAAGCCATGGTTCTGTCAGTTTATCCCTTTTTTTGATTTTGGGTACGAATCTGCCAATGGTGTTGAAAATAACATCGTAGAATCTAGTAACTAACTCGTCAATATCATCACTGTCAAGCAGATCCTCCCAGTTAATAAGGGATAGTTCAGTGCTAATACCAGCATTATCAGCATTCTTAAAATCGTAGACTACAGAGTTGTTAAAGGAGGCAAGATAATTAGTTATTGTAGAGCTGATCTCAACGACCCATGCGGAATGATGGGTAGTATTGTTAAATAGATTCTCCTCTTCAGAGGCTGGAAGTACCTTCAAATCCTCATAGAGGTTGGTAAAGATTAAATCCAACCATTTACCGTTTGAATTTGGTTGGCTAATTACCTGTTGTAAGTCGTTGCTGTAAAGATTGTCGATAAACTTAATATCGACGGGGTTTGATACATTAATCGGAAGCAAATAACTGTCTTCCTCGTCACGAATAAAAGATATATTAGGCCTATTGAAATCGCCTATGATTAATATATCTTTGTTATCGCTGGATATTTCATCTATTATATGAATCACATTATCATATATAGATTCGTCGGAGTTTGGAGGTAAGTAAAAAGAACCGATGACAATGTGTTTCTTACTGAACTTTACTCGTACTAAGATATGCTCAAATGATTGTGACGATGTGGTCGCGATCGGTTCACTATTTAAGAAGTCTTTGACAGCTATGAGGACACCACCTCCTCTTGAGAGACCGGTAGATATGTAGTCTCTATCGCATCTATGAATTGACCAGCTGCCATCCAAGATCTCCTCATTAAGGAAGGAGCCATTCAACCAAGTCTCGGTTAACACTAGCACATTGAAGTCACAGGATTTGGAGTCGATAAAAAGATCCTTCAGTTTGCCTCTCATCCCACTGCAGTTATGATAGAAAAGCCTTAAATTATCAGAGGATGTTGGCTTAGAATGACGGGCTTGGGGACGGTTAGAATTTGTGGGGGAAGCTAGTTAAGGACGATAATATCTATTTGATTCGTCCCGGCTTCTTCGAAGTTGGGAGATATGTTTTGCTCTGACATGAGACGCATATGCCGAAAGGTCCTTGCTGACTTGCTGAGGGGAAATTTGGAATTGTTCATGGAAATTTGTGAACAGTTCAAGGAGGGTACTATGATCTATAGGTAGACCCTCTTGTTGAATAGAAATAATGAGACTAGTCCTGGTCTTACCATTAATGCAGGTCGAATCCGGTTTATTGTGCATGTAGGCCAGGAAAAGACGAACATCATCATAGATCCTCTTTTCTCGCAAGCGCGAGAGCAAATATCTACTCTCTGAAGAATTAGCAGATATAATGGTATTTTTTACCACCGGGGGTTGTAGGGGATTCAAGAAAGGCGACTTGGATCTTACCGAAGAATCAGACGACATTGGTTGTGGCGCGGTTGATTGAGGTGGAATTGCATCGCTGACATTAGCGTAGGAACGGCCGCCAACAATAATGTGACTTCGCGCGAAATTCGGGTAAGTGGTGGGTAATGGATTGTTTGTGTTAGTGATTGGTAGTGGACCATTAGTACCGTTAGTGTTCTTAGCTACTGTGTTGGAGGAGTTACTCTTAGTTATTTTAGGGTTGTAACTTAACCTATCTAGCCTAGGGTAAGTGGTTGGTAGTGGATTACTCGTGTTAGTGTTCTTGGTAAGTGGGTAAGTGTTTGGTAGTGGATCATTAGTAGCGTTAGTGTTGGTGGATAGTGTGTTGGTGGGGTTTATCTTACGGCTACTCTTAGCTATATTAGGTTTGTAACTTAGCCTATCTATCCAACGGTGGAAAGTAAACTTCTTCCAGGTAAAGATGTCAGCCTCAGAATTCAGGAACAACCAATCATATCTTGAGGGCAAGGCCACCTTGAAGCTCCTGGGTTTATTGGGTTTCTTATTTCGATGACTGACTTCTTCGCAGTTAGATATATCAATCGAAAAGTCAGTTTTAAACAACGATTTTACCCAAGAAGAGTCAGATCTTGGTGGCGCGCCCTTGAGAAAGTAGTAGGACACATCGTCGTTGGTGCTCGAGGTTACTGCCCTGAAACCACTTATCCCGCTGCGTACGTGAGATCTTAAAGCACGCCGCTTCTTCCTACTGCTGCGCCCGGAGGTTTTCGGTGTATGTTTTTTCATGTCAATTTTCATTCTCTCCAGCCGGGCATCCCATTCTGACTGAGACCAGGTTGTACCGAACATACTTATCGTACGCTCGGGCAAATGAAGCGGTGGCAGATGGAGCGGCGAATTCCCCGAAATAGATAAAGTCTGCTGGTGGAGGCCGTTTAGGGTTGGGGACCTCAGAGTAAAATTATCGTCGTAGACAATACTTCTTCTGGACGGCGATTCTTCACTTGATTCGGCAGGAGGCATTTGCTCTCTTTCTAATTCATCAGCGAGAGAGATTGATTGCTCCTCTTCAATGAGGCTTGTTTTATTTATTAATGTTTTAACAAGTAATATCTCCGACTTCAAATGAATTAGTTGCGATTGTAGGTCGCTTTTATGCTGTGCCATTGAGTCGCCGATGGAGGAGAGTTTATTAATAGCGTCGCAGGTTTTAGAAAACAACTCATCAGTACTGTTTGCCGAGTTGGTCTTCATTTTTTTCATGTTAGAGATGGTTGAGATTAATTCGAGTTTTAGACTCGATAAATCGTCTACCTTGATAGCGGCATTATCATTAAAGGAAGATAACTTGTCTATTCTAGACTTTATCGATTCCAAATTATTCGAGTAATCCTGGAAATTCGACTCAAACCGGTCAATAGCACAGGAAAGCTCATCAACATTTTGTAGAAGCAGATGTGTATTTTTTTCCATATTGGCAGCTTTCTCTTTGCGAGCTTCTAAGTCACTCTTTAGGCAGTTCACCGTATCATTCAAATTAATTATGTTATCGTTGTTGGTCTTAATAGCTAGCAGTAAATGTGGTAAGTTAATCGACTTACACTCAGTGCAATAAAACTTGAAAGCTTTCCGAAATTCTTTCAAGTATCTTGTAGCCGTGCGCGAAAGACCAATGCAAGATGCGTGGTATGAGCTTTCACATATTCCACTGCATGACACCAATTCGTTATCGTCAGCGCGTGACGTAATATCGCACGATTTATCATTGCACTTGTACATTTTGAATTATGAAATATGTTTATTATGACGAAAGTCCAAAGTCCAATAATTTTTGTGGCAAATTAAGAAAATATTGATATTTTCACGGGGATACACTTATGACACAGGAACGACACTCAAAATAACAATATCACACTTTATGGCAATATGGGAAAAAGGTCCAACAGAAATTAATAATTGATTTAAACAGATTTAATAAAGTCACTGCGGAGAAACGGTCAAAACGGTCAGCTCACGACGACGGTTGAACGGAAGTTACGCCCTTTAAACATAGATACCGCTCGATCGAATTTTATGAAAATCTTTTCAAACTGTACTTTCGGTAATACGCTACGATCGGCACCTCAAAGAAGTCGATATCATGGTTGGTTCGTGCTACATCGTGCAGGTACAAAAATCACTTATGTCGCTTAAACACAAAAACGGCTGGACCGAATTTCACGAAAATCTTTTCAGATCATATTTCGGTTAAATACGCTTCGAACGACACCTCAACGAAGTCGATATCAGTTTTGGTTCGCGCGATATCGTGCAGGAAAAAATGACCACATCCGTACGCACACACATACTTCCTCCCAATTTTTTAGGTGAGTCGAGCGGCACCCCCCTTTAAGCGGAGAGTGATGGGGTAAAGTCCAAAATTTAGTGCTTTTTATGTGCTAATTTGTTCCCTAAAGAATAAATTTTGTGCTCCTTTTTTTAAAAAATAAAATCAGGGGTGTAGCTTTACGTCACACTACACCCCCCGCTCATTAAAATACAATGGGAAGAAAAATTTTCAAAAAAGTCTCTTCTCTTTAAGTGCTTTTGTTTGACAGTGAAACGAAACTGAATTTTTTGTTCCAAATAAAGGAATTAGAACGGTCCAGGGGTGTACAGACAGAATCATGATTCACGACCAATATCAGCTGGGTAGGTGAAACGTTTCCCTGATATAATTAAGTGCTTTTTATGTGCTCCGGCTGCACATGCAATAAAAAGAGGGAAAAGCGGCCGGAGAAGGAGAGGGGGGGGGGGTTGTAGTTGGAATCGCAAATCGTAATAATTCCTATAAATCAAAGTGCCTTGGACTTTTTAAATATTTTTTATTTAAATCTCCTATTCTAGTATTTTGGCATACATTATAAGGTGCGGTACAATTTGTTGCCTGGTAGAAAACTTTCTTTTGTTTGTTGAAAGATCGTCTATCTCTAGCCATTTTCCACCAGCAATTCGGAGCACAGCAGTGTAATGCCCAACACGATTGGCGAGGACAAACATATTTTCTTTTTCAGCTCCACTCGTCCCACAGGATGGTGCATAATAATTGATTAATCCCTCCAAGGAATAAGTTTTTCCCTCTAAAACAATCGTTTCTTTTATATCCGTGACGCTGCATTTTTCGAGATACTCGCTTCCTGAGTAGCTGTCAATGAAGATAAACGAATCTGAAATTGAAACTATTGAATCATTCATTCCGTTTTGTTTGCAGACAAACTAATTGAATGTAATTAAACATCCATTCACTTTCGACTCACATCAAACCTGTTTGTGTATGATTTGAGTATTACCCGATGCAACTAATTTTCTGCTTCTTTTCCGTGAAACGATATAAAATGTGTATTTAGTTGTGTATAAAGAAAGTGTCATTCCATATCGTTAACTTGAAGCGAAACAAACATTTTCTTGAACCCCAGAAAACAAAGTTATCCTTATGTTAGAGTAATTTGTGGTGAGACCGAAAAAATTTTGGATTTACATAACACATAAATAGCACATAAACAGCACTACATATTTTTTGAACGGAGTCACTCAGGTTGCTGTGTTTTATACCAAATTAAAGAATACACATTTACCTAAAATATGAGCCTAATTAGGCTACTTTATGATAATTACTTTAGGAGTTATTCAAATTTCAGTAAATTAAAAAAAAACCAAATTTTTTCCCTAATCACCCTGTATCTTAGTGGATAGTGGAGATAGCCGCCCTCTGTAGAACAATTTTTTCTCCCAAGATATCCAGGAATCACCCCTGAAAATATTAGCCGCGTACTCCAACAAAGGATTTATAAAATTTCTGATGACCTTTACAAGTCGGGAATGATAGAATATGAGTATTTTAACTTATTAAAACGACAATATCTCAGAAATGGCAATTCCTACGAGAAAATGTACAATATATTTTTTGTAGATAATCGCCTAATCTACAAACGTTGTAAACACAATTTTCTGATAAGACGTACGGTTTAGCATATATTTGCAAAAAAACTGATATTTTGACCCTTTGACCTTGAATAAAAAAATTTGCAGCCGCCCAATCGCGTGGCAGTCTCTACAGCTTACGTATAATAATGTTTTTAACGGCTGTTCCAATTTTCAGCAACTTCGGAATTATCTTCCAATTATGGCGTTTTTTCGTCTATTTTGACTGGACTATTTACTGCGTCGATATTGGTCCGAATTACGGCTGATGTTCAGTGTTAAGAAATTTATGATTGATGCTGTCTCGGTACGACTAGCTAAGGGAGTTGAAGTCTCAAATGCGTCGTTCAACTTTGGATTTGGGAATTTTGGGTTAATTCGCCTTGACTAGGATTGCTGTCTCGTTACGACTAGCTTTAAGGAATTGAAGTTTGGATACAACTTTCAATTTGGGTTGGTTGGGTGAGCTCGGGGTTTGGTTCTTTCAGACTCGATACGTCTTGAAAGATCAAAATGATCTGAAATTTGCGATCAACTGGCTGCGCTATTTATTTCGTTTCTGACCATGGCAATTTTTTTGGAAGGAAATGTGGGGGGGGGGGCATTGGAATTGGAATCGGCTTCATTTTTTTGTGTGTGTGCCCCTTCTAGTTTTGTATATGCTATCTTATTCTAGTAAATAGCAGCTGATCTGGATATCTTGTTTTGACATTTGTGAGTATATGGAAGCAAATAGGTAAGTCAGATTTTAATGTAATATATTTTTATTATTTTTTTAGGATGACGGAAGGGATTCTGGATTCTATGCTGGAGGGGCTTTGGAGGAGTTTTGGTGTTACCAGAGAAGTATGTTGTGTAGTTTGTCCAATTTTTAATTGTTTTGTTTTTATTTTCAGGATTTTCAGTTTAGGATTTTCAGGTAGCTGCATCTTTGGAGTTTTATTTGGAGGTTTAATTTTTAACTTCCCAGTATAGGAAGTTATTGTAATCGGTCCGAAAATCGAAATCGAAAATTTCAACGTATTTTCATCTTTCAAGGTCCCAAGAGCATTTTAAGCAAAAAATTGGGAGGAAGTATGTGCGTGTGTGTGTGTGTGTATGTGCGTACGGATGTGGTCATTTTTTCCTGCACGATATCGCGCGAATCAAAACTGATATCGACTTCGTTGAGGTGTCGTTCGAAGCGTATTAACCGAAATATGATCTGAAAAGATTTTCATGAAATTCGGTCCAGCCGTTTTTTTGTTTAAGCGACGTAAGTGATTTTTGTACCTGCATGATATCGCCCGAACCACGAAAGATATTGACTTACTTGAGGTGCCGTTCGAAGCGTATTAGCGACAATATAATCTGATAAGATTTTTATAATATTCGGTCCAGCGGTTTTTTGGTTTAAATGACTTAAGTGATTTTTGTACCTGCACGATATCGCGCGAACTATAAAAGATATCGACTTAGTTGACGTGCCGTTCGAAGAGTATTAACCAAAGTATGATCTGAAAAGATTTTCATAAAATTCGGTCCAGCCGTTTTTTTTGTTTAAGCGGCGTAAGTGATTTTTGTACCTGCACGATATCGCCCGAACCACGAAAGATATTGACTTACTTCAGGTGCCGTTCGAAGCGTATTAGGGACAATATAATCTGAAAAGATTTTTATAAAATTCGGTCCAGCGGTTTTTGGTTTAAATGACTTAAGTGATTTTTGTACCTGCACGATATCGCGCGAACCAAAACTGATATCGACTTCATTGAGGTGCCGAAAAACATTAATACATCAATTTTATATACATTTTCGTCATCCTAATCTTGTAAGTGCGCACATTTAGTTTGACATTTTAGCGAAAATATTGATAAACAATTCTGACAAATTCTCGGTATTGCCTATTGTTCATTTATTATTAAAATATCCAATCATATATTCAACATCCATCATACTGGGAAGCTGATCGTGCGGACCGAAAGGGTCGAACTCACATCCCAACTAGTTATTTTGATGTTTAGGTGAGTATTGTATAATTTTAATATATTCTTTGTGGTTAATTAATGTTTATTTTCAGGGTGTCGTCGGAACAGTAATAAATTAGACTTAAAGAGGGGAGAAGTTATAGATAAGACAATTTGTTACAGCAAAGATCCACCGGATGTGTATGAAATACCATCCCGACCAAAACCTATGGCCTGGTAAAGGCATTAGGAATTTTCCCCAGACGGAAAATGACACCGTCATTTTCTGATAAGCTTAAGTTGCATGAAAACCGTGAGAAACATTTTCGTTAAATGAGAATGGATCTCAAGGTTTTAATAAAATGCTTATATGTACTTTTAGCATCTAAGATTCACTTAGAAATTAGAGGTAAGAAATGTCTTTTAAATTAATGTAACAGTTAGTCAGGATTGAGCCACCAACTCGAAAGGTTCCTTGTTAAAATTCGTTTAAATTAAATAAAGCTTTTTTATAGAATAAAAGTTCGGGTCATTTTTTTTATTGTGATTTGTTGTGTTTGTTTCAGTTAATGACTCTTTTGAGTTTTCTTTTCTTCTACCTTAAAATTTGGACGGTGTTTAAAGTTATTTTGTCTGTTTTAATAATTTCTCTTCTTTCCGTGATTAAAGCGAGTAAGTGAAAAACAAAAAAAAAATACAAGTAGCGCGGACCGTCAAAAACCCAAAAGAAAAAGATCGTCGAAAAAAGGGCGCGAGAGGAAAGGCAGTGGTGATGTGCAGTCTGGCGAAGATGCTGCACAGGATCCCGAACCGCGTCGAAAGATGCGAAAGAAAAGCGCTAGCCGCAAATCGAAAAAAACTGTGAATAGTCAACCGAACGATGAAACCTCAGTCACAAGAAAATGTGCAAGGTTGCAACAGAAAAAAAAGTAGTTATACTCCATCAAAGCAGCCATTGAAGACTCGAAAACATAAAAAGATGTCAATTTATGATATATTCAGCCTACCATTTTTTAAATATAATGTTATAAATAAATTATGTTTGAATTTGAGTTGAATTTTCTAGTTAAATTAAAAATTTCGTGGAGTTGCCTTGTTTTTCCCCAAATGGTATGGAGTTGCCTTGTTTTTTCCCAAAATGCATCATTTACGGGGTTATCTCAATAACTCGGAAGTGATGTGCAATATTAAAATTTCGCTCTGATAGAATGATAGTGAATCAAAAAAACATTCCACTTTTAGAGGTTTTTCAATTTTCCAAAAACATGGAGTTACCTGATTCTTCCGCGCGACCATAGAGTTATTTACTTCCGATTAATGTATCAAACCCCGTCGATATAAAGTTTATCGACAATCTTTACAGACACGACTTGCAATAGGTAAATTAACCAACTAAATTCAAATGGGAAATGATTGGATTTAATCTTCCATCCATCCATCTATCCAATGGCGCTACAGCCCAAATCGAGCCTTAGCCTCCTCTAGGGCATTTCTCCATGTTTGACGGTCCCTTGCAGCACGTCTCCAGTTCCGGATGTTGAGCATTGATTCTGCGTCAGACGTCACAGAGTCTATCCATCTCCTCCTGGATCTACCTACTGGCCTACTTCCCGAAATTTCTGATGCCATAAGCCGTTTTGGGAAACGATTGTCCTCCATCCTGATTACATGGCCAGCTAGTCTCAGTCTGTTGATTTTTATTAAAGTTGAGAGTTGTGGGTCGTCAAAAATTTCATACAACTCGTTGTTGTATCTTCTTCGCCATATTCCATCCTCTCTGATTGGGCCTATTATGCATCTGAGAATTTTCCTCTCAAGCCTGTTGACTCGTTCTTCTATGTCCTGGGTCATAGTCCAAGTCACGCTACACAGTACTGGTCGTATTACTGTTTTGTAGAGTGAGAGTTTCGTTTTCCTGTGTACAAATCTTGAGTGCAGGATTTGTTTTTGGGCATAAAAGGCTCTATTAGCCAGTAGTATTCGTTTGGTTATTTCTTCTTTTTCTTCGTTTCTTTTTGTGATAGTAGACCCAAGGTAGACTATTTTATCGACTACTTCTAGGTTATGTTCGTCGATGGTTATATTTCTTCCCATTCTAAATCGTTCTGCTCTGGATTGTTGCTCACCTTCGTTTTTTCTTCGTTAATCTTCAGGCCTATGTCCTTTGCGACCTCTTTTAATTCGACATAGACTTCTTTTGCTGCTAAAAAGGACCTTCCCACGATGTTTACGTCATCCGCATATCCAAGTAATTGTACCGACTGGGTAGCTATTGATGCACTCCGCTGGACTGACGTTTTCCTTATCACCCATTCTAGGGCCAGGTTGAAAAGCATGGTGGCCAGTCCATCTCCTTGTCTGAGCCCTTGACGTACTTCGAACTCCTCTGTTACAATATTTTGGATCCTTACTTTCGCCAGTGAGCTATTTGTGGCGCATTTGATAAGTTGTACCAACTTTGAGGGGACTCCTATTTCCGATAAGATCTCGTATATCCTCTCTCTGTTTATTGAGTCATATGCCTGTTGAAAGTCGACAAATATCTGGTATACATCTACATTCCTTTCCCAGGTTTTCTCCAGAATTTGCCTTAAGGTCAGCAGTTGGTCCGATGTTGACCTGTTTTTCCTAAAACCAGCTTGATATTCTCCTATAAGGCTTTCCGCTATAGGTTTCAGTTTTTGTTTCACAAGGATTGTGAAGATTTTGTAGCTGGTGCTGAGGAGTGAGATGCCTCTGTAGTTTTTGCAGTTTAATTTGTCTCCTTTCTTGTATATTGGACATATAATCGCTTTCTTCCAGTCCTCTGGTATAACTTCTTCCTCCCAGATGGTGCATATGAGTTCGTGTAAGGTTCGTAATAGTTGGGGTCCTCCTCCCTTTAGCAGCTCAGCTGCTATTCCATCGGCACCAGGCGATTTGTTGCTGCTCTGCCTTTTTACAGCTTCCCGCACCTCATCCAGTGTTGGTGTATCTATTGAGATGTTATCTTGGGGAATTTCAAATGCCTCTGCCTCTGTATTCTCGTTTAATATGGAGATAGGATTTAATCTTCACCAATCTTTATGAGAACCCTGAAGAGGAGAATCTATTTAATAATACTACACATCATTCCGCGTGGGTCATCGAGCTCAGTTCTAAAATAACTGATTATCTCGCCTCCTATAACACCTCTATAGTCTAAGATTTTAAGAATGCTGATAATGTTAGTATTAGCACTGAATTATCCCTTATTAACTGGGAGGATCTACTTGATGGTGATGATATTGACGAGCTAGTTACTAGGTTCTACGATGTTATCTTCAACACCATAGGCAGATTCGTACCCAAAATCAAAAAAAGGGATAAATTGACGGAGCCATGTCTTGTCAAAAACACTCGGTCCCTTCGTAATAGGAGGAACAACAATGTTAGTGCTGAGCAGAAATCTGAATACGCCAGGTTAGCAGATAAAATAACCACTCTTCGGGTTATTAAAAAAAAAAAAAAAATTAAATAAAAATATCTTTATATATGAAACACTTATCTTTATTCAAGAAACAAAATGTCTTTATACAAAACAACAAAATCTTTTACTTTAACTTTAAATAATAATTTTTACTTTAGCTTTTAACAATCACGTTCCACGAACCGCACAAAACCGAATTTCAGACTGACTCTATAATTTCTTCTTAGATCGCGGGTTGCTCGCGTTCCTTTTCCAATTTTGCTGAATGTTAACTGTTCACATGCATGCGCTATCAAAAGTGCGTTCTAAGCGTCTGCATGCTTAATAATTTTTGGAAATTTTGAAGTTAAAAAGTGTAACGAAAATCGCGTTAGGTTTCTTGAGAAAATTATGAAGGAAAATCGGCATGTGCAGGAAATTGTGCAAGATCATCGCGCGATATTATTACGTTATATTATTTGTTTTTTATAGGTAACTGTAATTGTTAGCTTCAGAATTTAATCATAGGTCACGGGAGGCCTATACTACCTACGCAAAGACTGTCAGTGAAAATATCATACGTAATCCTAAAAAATCCTTTGAATTCGTTAATCTGAAGCGAAAAACATCAGGTTACCCGACAACAGTGACAAACGGTGTCACACACTCCTCTCTCCTCTAAAAAATTTCAAACATGTTTGCGGACAGGTTCGGTGAAATCTTCCGCCCCATTTCTTCGACTGCACACACTGTCCCAAGAGAGCATTACGAAACTGCGGTCCTTACAGACAATATATCTCTATCGCCCGAAGATATAATGACAGGTCTAATAGATCTGGAGGTCAATAAAGGTCACGGTCCGGACTGTCTACCTGCAAGTTTTTTGCATGCAGAACCACGCCCAACTCTTTTTAACAAGTCCCTATCTGCTGGTAAGTTTTTGGGTAACTTCAAAAATGCATCGTTGCTTTGCTGATGCGGATCAAGTATTCAAAATAGTCTGATACGCATCGTGATGCCGCCTGTTTAATGTTCATTTTCGCCGCATGTAAGCATCAAATCAAGCAAATATGGCATCACGGCATTTCATGATACTTTGTTGTAAAGATGTCAAACGGCAAAGTGAAATGAATAAAACGGCGCGAAATATGGAAAATATATTGTGTGAATTTTTGTTAAGCCATTTAATAGAGCATATGAGTGCAAAAAAAGAAAAAAGCCAACAAAATTTGAAATGGAAAGAGACCATTCATAAATGTCATCATCATCGTTCAAGTAGTGATGCCGCATCATTGATCAGGTAATAAAAGTGCGGTGGACAATTATAGGGCATTGCTATCCTATTTGTTATCCCTAAACTATTTGAAAAACTTATCTATGACAAGATTGCTTCTCTAATTGTTCCGAACCTAAACGATCAGCAACATGGTTTCAGAAAACGGCGTTCCACCACATCCAATCTTATGATAATGATATCCGAAGTGCTGTGCAGTATGGAACAAGGCCACCAGTTTGACGCTGTCTACACTGACTTCAGCAAGGCATTTCATCGAGTAGACCACAACATTTTATTTATGGAATTATTTAGATTTGGGATATCCGGCCCCTTCTGGATTGGATAACATCCTATCTTAAAGGGAGAACTCAGGTGGTAAGATTTCAGGGGTTTCTTTCAAAAGAAATCAAACCTCAGGTGTACCGCAAGGCAGCCACCTAGAACCACTTCTATCAAACCGATTAGGACTTACTAACAGATCTGCTAGGTATTCGTCTTCAGTGACTCTTCCCGGGTTTGGATAGAAGTGGCAAATTGGGTGCCACCACCTTCCAGTTATCGTGTATTTCTTAGGATTAGGCTTAATCTGTTCTTTTGTGTACATTAAAAGCGGTGGAGGAAATTTTCATTTTCTTATACTACGACGGGCGTTTAAATTTCTTTTAATACCGCATAAAGAAATTTATATATTTATCTCCCTTCAATTTTTCTCGTTTTTAATTCCATAAACAAAACAATTTATGTGAGAAAAGGGCAATTTAAAATTTACCTTTGTGGTGAATAACTGTTCTTGATAATTATCGTGGACAGGAGATTTAATGGAAGCTGTTTAACCACAGAAAAGGACAGATTAAAAAACGCAATATATCATATACAAACCGGTTTGTTAAGAGAAAAAGTGCTGGGCCGTGTAATTAGGCTCATTGTTGTTTGTTTTTACGTTAGCCATTCTGTTCCCTTTATCGTTTGATTCTTCGTACAGTGAGAACTTTTCAGCGTAGGGATAATAATAAAGTTCTTTACTAATTTTTGCGTTAAAGTTGCCTAATGCGACTTTCATGCTGAGTTTATTAACTTCCCAGTATAGGAAGTTATTGTAATCGGTGTGAAAATCGAAATTTTCGACGTATTTTCATCTTTCAAGGTCCCAGGAGCATTTTAAGCCAAAAATTGGGAGGAAGTATGTGTGGGTGTGTGTGCGTACGGATGTGGTCATTTTTTCCTGCACGATATCGCGCGAACCAAAAAAGATATCGACTTCGTTGAGGTGTCGTTCGAAGCGTATAAACCGAAATATGATCTGAAAAAATCTTGAAATTCGGTCGAGCCGTTCTTTTGTTTAAGCGGCGTAAGTGATTTTTGTACCTGCACTATATCGCCCGAACCACGAAAGATATCGACTTACTTGAGATGCCGTTTGAAGCGTATTAGCGACAATATAATCTGAAAAGATTTTTTAAATATTCGGTCGAGCGGTTTTTTGGTTTAAGTGACATAAGTGATTTTTGTACCTGCACGATATCGCGCGAACTATAAAAGATACCGATTTAGTTGACGTGCCGTTCGAAGAGTTTTAACCAAAATATGATCTGAAAAGATTTTCATAAAATTCGGTCGAACCGCTTTTTTGTTTAAACGACGTTTATGATTTTTGTACCTGCACGATACCGCGCGAACTAAAAACTATATCGACTTCATGAAGGTGCCGAAAAAAGAATATTAACGAAGAAATGCTCAAAAAAATTTCATAATATTCGGTCGGGTCTGTTTTGTTTAAATAGAAAAACTTCGGCTAATTGTCAGAAAGACCTTAAATTGACAAGTTTTGCTAATGTCTAATAAAATCGATGGAATGAGGCCCGTTCTAAACGCAGTGATCTTTTTTGGGTTCTGCACAGCGATAGCCTTCGAACAAAACATCACTTGTCAAAATCCGACAACCTTTCAAAATCATGCAAAAATTTCGTTGCCCTTTTCAAACAGCGCGAATTTTTCAAACCTTGGATTAGCACTTTTTGACGGGGAATTGTTTTCTACGCGTGATACAGTTTCAGGAAATAGCAACAGTTCTGATACTAGCCAATTTTTCACCAGTGCTAAAGGTATAACTATTTTGTAAGAAGTCAGTTTATTCCATCTTCGTCCATCATACTGGGAAGTTAATCGTGTGGACCGAAGGGGTCAAACCCACATCCCAACTAGTTTATTATTTAAAGGCAATTCGCTAAAAATAGAACCAATGATAGAATTGGACATTTAGTTTTTTTTTTTATCAAACACCAATGTGCCACAACATTTTTGCACACCTTTTCACTGTCTAACAACATTTACTTAAACAGATTTCTGTATCAGTTAAAAGTAATACAGTTATAAAACGAAGTATAGCATATTAAAATCGATTTACAAATCAGTTTAAAAAGTCTTAAGAGGCCTAAAAATCTTTATATTTTATCTTATTTTGTAAACGTGTTGAAAAAATATTTGTTGCGCTGTGCTGTAATATATTCAGTTTCTATTTTAACTTTAAATAACTTAGGGTTTATCGTTTATTTAGTTAAATGAATTATTCAAGCATATAAAAACCATATATTTAACAAATATAAGTTTCAGGTCTTATTATACACGCCGAAAATTTCGTCCCATTTATGCTAAGGTCATGAATAGCTATGCGAATGCCCACAGAAAATCCTCAACATTTCAAAGGTATGCCGGGGCAAACTCGATGAGTTTGGTTACAGGACTTTTACCCTTTACATCAGAAATGGCTCTCTTTGAATTTCCATTCAATGAGCTTCTGGTAAGTAAATTTTGTAAAATGTATAAAATTGATGACATTTTTGTTTTCATGTAGATGTGGGCCGTATTAACAAAAAGACAGCAAATGGCCTTACTAATGTGGACACATGGCGAGGAAGCCTTAGCAAAATCACTAGTTGCCTGTAAATTATATAAGGCCATGGCCCATGAAGCTGCAGAAGATGATTTGGATACAGAAATTTATGATGAACTGAGAAATTATGCAAAAGAATTTGAGACTAAAGGTAAATTAATTAATGCTTAGTTTGATGTATAAGTTTAAAATAAATTTGATTTTGTTCTCAAGGCTTAAAATTGCTAGATTTTTGCTATCGAACAGATGCAGATAAAGCACAGCGTTTGCTTACTTGTGAGTTGCAATCCTGGTCCAGTCAAAGCTGCTTATCGTTAGCTGTGGCTGCAAATCATCGTGCTCTTCTTGCGCATCCATGCAGCCAAGTTATATTAGCTGATTTGTGGATGGGAGGGCTAAGGACTAGGAAAAATACCAATCTTAAAGTAAGTTTATTTATAGTTCGGTTGTGCACTACCAGTTATAAAGTTAGTTGTAGTTTATCTGTACAGCCGTGAAACACGCGTCGTAATAGATTAATTGGTACATTTTTACTACAGTGCTCATATATTGACAGTTTTTAATTTAAACGTTAATACCGCGACATTATACTGATAAGTTGTTTTCGAAATATATTCAACTTCATAGAAAATCATTATTTGAGAGAGCTATGACGCCAGCTAATTTTATATCCTTCTAAACTTATTTACTTCCCATCCACAGGGAATTCATTGTTACACCACAATGAAGCATTTGAACAATTCTCTGGATCAGTAGAGAAGAGGAAATTATGTGAATATTCACGTGCAGAAAATGCAAAATCAAAATAATGGGATAGGTTTTGAAAAATTTGCAAACTAGTTTGCAACATTTTTATGCCATAATACAAAAATCTTGAGCAACACAAACCATAACAAACAACTACACATGCTAGTGCTAGAGTATTAAGAGTATGGGGCCTCGCCTCGGTAGCCTAAGGCCTGAATTACTCTGTCGCTGACGTCGGTCGCGTACGTCGGTCGCGCGTACGAATATACGTTGTGTTCTATAAAGCACCACACTGTGACGCTGACATCAGCGACGCGCGAGTTGCTACGCGCCGCGTATGGCGAGCGTCGGGCTCGCTCGTCAGCGCCGCGTACGTCGGTCGACTGACGCGCTATAGAACGCTATGAGCATCCTCACTCTGTTCCCGACCGTCGGCTAAATGGTACGTGCGCGCGTGTAGTTGCCATGAATATTGATACCGATGATGATGATTGCGGTCGGTATCGCACTGCGGATGTTTTCATTGCTGCTGATGGCCAGCGCGCTACGCGACTGACGGTGCGCGACCGACGTCAGCGACAGAGTAATTCAGGCCTAAGGATTAATAGCAGTCCATGGAAATGGTACTTTAACATTGCAAAAATGCAGGACAAGGTTTTATTTTTGGGATGTGTAGGGAGGGTCAGTGTGAGCTTAAGTTTGAGTTTTTGGGATGTAACGGCGGGCATATTTCCGCTTTTGCAACTCACCCTTAAGCCACCGTGAAGAGGCATTGATTTTTTTAATTTGGAAAAAGGGGTAGGCGAGGGAAAAACTACTGAAAATTTTGGAGAAAAAAGCACTGGGTTTTTTGTTGGGAAACAAAAAGGAAGTGAGGAGGCATTGGAAAAAAAAGAAGGAGGAAGAGAAAAAAAGTTTTTTGTGGGAGGAGGATGAAAAAGGGGAGCGGAAAAAAATAAAGTTTTACTAAAAATTAAAAATTAAAGTACGAATTTAATAATTTTATTCATAAATCCGTGGTATAAGTTCGGTTTCGAAATGTATTAATCGAGAATAATAACGGTGAAGCCACCCACCCCAGTAATTGATAATTGATGTGAGACCAGACTTACATGGGACTTGTGAAGCAGGATGTGCATAGCCTCCATCTCATATGATTCTGCGATTCCAGCCACCATTGGACTCTTGTTAAGGACCAAGAAATTGTTGGAAGAAGAGTAGCCATATCTAAATACATATAAATACATATTCTACCGGATGTATAGTATATACATATGTTCATTGTGGAGATATGTAATGCAGTTTACCAGGTATCTTTAGTCTTATTCATTAGACGTAGTGCAGTGTTAGAGCGTACTAGGAGAAAAGGGAAACGTTACCAGCTCGTCTGAATGATGTTTGATGAATAGGCTTTCTTAAAAGTCTCTGAGGAAAGACCTGGCGGTTACTACTATGCTTATTTAAGGCACTGATAAAGGACTTATACCAATCCGAGAGGCATAGCATTTGAATTTTTTTGTTAGTATAATCAATATTGCTATATATATTACGAATATTAAGTTTTGTATATGAACAGATGCTTTTAAACATATTAAATTCCTAGTAGTAAGATTTTTTTTTTTTTTTTTGTTGTGATATTGCGATATTGACGAATTTGTTTATTGTTAATATTTTTTTTGGTGATGTTAGTGGGCTAAGTGCCTAGTTATTAGATAATTGAGATTTTTTTATATATTGGATTTTTTTATATTTTGGATGGATTTGTTTTAGATCTCTGATGTTCTCAAACAATTTGTTTATTCAGTGTTTCAAAATTGCATTGTACGAATGTTTTTAGGTCGCAATTGTAAAAATGTAAAAAAGAAACCGTCATGGTACCAGGGCGGGAGTTTTTTCAGACCCTTAATCAATTTTGAGTAATTTGTAAACACCTGATAATATAACTTACCGTATATGATTTTATCAACGTACTTTTTAGATTTGATTTTGTTTAGTTGCTTATTGCATTGTGAATTAAATAAGTGTTTGAAATCATTGTGTTTCTGTGTAAAAGGGTTAATGTTTGTGTTGTTTCCAGTTTTGTATAGAATGATGTGCTAAGGCAAAACCAGGATGGCTTAGCGGCTGGTGAGGTCTCTCGCTCCAGGATTCTCTTTCAGGTACACTCCCTGTTCCCCTAATTATTCCACGTTCGCCCTGCGCGGGGAGCGCTCTCATACAGGTACTCGACACGATCCTCATCAGCACTCGGCGTTCGCCATGAAAGGAGGCGTTCTTATCTAGTGGTGATGCAGCAGTTTAGATGGTACCTCCGGAGTCTCACCAACCCACGACCCCCCCGGCGAGCCAGCCCTACTCTTGAGGCCCGGAGTACTGTCTATATAATTTTCAGGTGTTTTTTTTTTTTTTTTTTTAATTTTGTGTCCAAATTTTTTTTGTATTTTTTTGGTGTGGATCTGAGGAGGTTGGCTTCTTCGGGCAACCAACCCTAGGTACACATTACAGGGATTCTACCCCCCCCCCCCCGCTTGATATACATATACTGCAGTGATCGGGCGGTCGGAAGGAGATTTCAATCCCTAATTCTGGGGAAAATACTCCTTCTCCCACTCGACCTTCGAGCTTAGAGCCATCAGTAAAGAAGTTTATTGCATCCTGAAAACTGTGCGGTCTATTTATCCATTCACGACGTGAAGGGATGTGGACTCTGTAGTTCCTCGTAAAGGTAATATCGGGAATGTAGAAGTCGGTTTTTGTGGGGATAGTAACAGAGTTCAGCACCTTCGTGTGTCCTCCTCTGATTCCGGTCCAAAAACTGCATTCTTTTATTCTAAAGGCTGCGATGGTTGCACTTTTAGTCCGGGAGGCAGCGTTGCATTTTGGGGGCTCATTTCTTACCACTTGATTTTTTTGCAATTGATAGTTTAGATAAGACTAATAACAGAAACAACCGTCAGACGCCAGTATCGTGGTGGGGGTGGGGTGGTCGTGGGAAAATGTGAAAGTGGTAAAAAAAAATTCGTCGACTTATTTCTTACCACTTGAGCATTTGCACAGTTATTGTTTAAGTGATAATAAAAATTATAAAAAAAGTCAGCTGCGTACCTAGTGGGGGATTATACGTCAGTCGCTTGTATAAACCTGTCAAAAAAACACATTTTCTAAAATCATTTCAAATTCAATGAAACTTATACATAAAATTTCTTATATAATTAGAAGAAGAAAAAGCACAATCACCTGTATGCACAATGGGGGTAACACCGTCAGCTGACAGATAATAAGTGCTGATTGGAGTTTTAACGTTAGCATTTTATAATGTATTCAAAAAAGAAACTGACTATCTTCACAACGTTATGCCGGCAGCTATCGACAATTTTTTGTGAATATAATCTGTAAACACATTATTTCAAAAGATTTCTTGCGGCTGGAAAACAGCTTGGCTACAATATGATGGATTAAATCCATTTTGTTGTATTGTGAGCATTGTTTTACTAAAAAAATGACCTAGCTGACTATCTTTCCCCCGTTATGTTCACAGCTGACGGCCAGTTTTTGTTAATATAATCTGTAGACTCATTATTGCAAAAGGTTTCATGCGTCTAGAAAACAGCTTGGCTAAGATATGATGGGTTAAATCCATTTTTTGTATTGTGAGCATGGTTTTACTAAGAAAACGACCTAGCTGACTATCTTTCCCCCGTTATGTTCACAGCTGACGGCCAGTTTTTGTTAATATAATCTGTAGACTCATTATTGCAAAAGGTTTCATGCGTCTAGAAAACAGCTTGGCTTAGATATGATGGATTAAATCCATTTTTTTGTATTGTGAGCATGGTTTTACTAAGAAAATGACCTGGCTGACTATCTTTCCCCCGTTATGTTCACAGCTGACGGCCAGTTTTTGTTAATATAATCTGTAGACTCATTATTGCAAAAGGTTTCATGCGTCTAGAAAACAGCTTGGCTAAGATATGATGGATTAAATCCATTTTTTTGTATTGTGAGCATGGTTTTACTAAAAAAATGAACTGGCCGTCAGCTGTCAACATAACGGGAGAAAGATGGTCAGCTAGGTCATTTTTTTAGTAAAACAATGCTCACAATACAACAAAATGGGTTTAATCCATCATATTGTAGCCAAGCTGTTTTCCAGCCGCAAGAAATCTTTTGAAATAATGTGTTTACAGATTATATTCACAAAAAAATTGTCGATAGCTGCCGGCATAACGTTGTGAAGATAGTCAGTTTCTTTTTTGAATACATTATAAAATGCTAACGTTAAAACCCCAATCAGCACTTATTATCTGTCAGCTGACGGTGTTACCCCCATTGTGCATACAGGTGATTGTGCTTTTTCTTCTTCTAATTATATAAGAAATTTTATGTATAAGTTTCAATGAATTTGAAATGATTTTAGAAAATGTGTTTTTTTGACAGGTTTATACAAGCGACTGACGTATAATCCCCCACTAGGTACGCAGCTGACTTTTTTTATAATTTTTATTATCACTTAAACAATAACTGTGCAAATGCTCAAGTGGTAAGAAATAAGCCGACGAATTTTTTTTTACCACTTTCACATTTTCCCACGACCACCCCACCCCCACCACGATACTGGCGTCTGACGGTTGTTTCTGTTATTAGTCTTATCTAAACTATCAATTGCAAAAAAATCAAGTGGTAAGAAATGAGCCCCCAAAATGCAACGCTGCCTCCCGGACTATTTCCCTTGCCACAAGATTTAAAGGAGGGAAGTATAACATAACATTTAAGGCCTCTGTAAGGGTGGAGCGAAGTGCTTCTGTTATGCATAACTCCGCACATCTTTGTACTCTCTGTAATTTGTTTAACACGGTGGATTTACTCAGGGTTGGCCACCATACTAAAACCCCGTAAAGGAGAATTGGGCGGACGATCGCTGTGTAGATCCATCGCACTATTTTAGGGGAAAAGCCCCATAACTTCCCAATGGATTTTTTGTAAGCGAAAAGCGCGATGTTTGCTTTCTTAATGCGCTCTTCTGTGTTTTCATGCCAGAGGAGTTTCTTGTCCAGAATTACTCCCAGGTATTTGACACTGTTGCTAATTTTGAGCCTAACATTGTTAAGCCGGGGGTGTTAACGGAGAGATCTTATACCTCATTGTGAAGAGGACCAGCTCCGTTTTTATTGGGTTAACGCTTAGTCCGCGAATGGCAGTCCAGCTTGAGAGGGTTTGAAACGCCGCCTCCATGAGATCACAGAGTACTTGAGGAAATTTTCCTTTTTTGATGATAACAACGTCATCCGCGTACGCCAGGACGCAGAGAGGCGCCTGCATGCGTCGTAACAGCTGGTTCATAGTTACGACCCATAGCAGTGGGGAAAGTACTCCTCCTTGCGGAGTGCCTCTATTTACGGCCTTTCGGATCGAGCTGTCGCCCAATATTGAACTCACCATCCTGCCAGTAAGCATTTGGTGGATAAAAGACACCAACGATGTCTCGATCCTATGTTCTGTCAAGGCCAGGGTAATGGCGTCCGGCAATACATTGTTAAATGCACCTTCTATGTCAAGAAATGCTACTAATGTATACTCCTTGACCTCGAGGGATTTTTCAATGGTTGAGACCAGTGAGTGAAGAGCGGTATCAGTTGATTTGCCCTTTGTATAGGCGTGTTGTGCGCCAGAGAGTTCCGAAGTTAGTATGGTCTGCCTCAGATATATTTCGATTAGCCTTTCCAGAGTCTTTAATAGGAAGGATGATAGGCTGATTGGCCTGAAGTCTTTGGGTGTTGCGTGGGAGGCTTTTCCTGCCTTAGGTATAAAAATTACTGTAACCTCTTTCCAACTAGAGGGAATGCAGTTATTTTGAAGGCACCCAGTAAACATGGCCTGCAACCAAGGCATGATACACATAACTAAGGGTGTGCTGCACTATGCCGTCAGGGCCTGATGATTTATAGGACTGGAAGGTGTTTACAGCCCATTTTATTTTTGCTCTACTTATGATAGATTTGATCAGCTGTGGTGAGGCCGAAGATTTATCGTGATAGCTGTCTCAATTGTAGTACTACTCGGAAGTAGTAGTTTCAGGGATTCTCTGCTTGAGTCAGTCCAATCGCCGTCTTCTTTGCGTAAATAACTAAGCATTGTTGGCGCTTTTGTTAATATTTTACGCAGCCTTGAGGCTTCCGATGGGGACTCTATATTGCTGCAAAAGGTAGCCCAGGAGGGACGTTTGGCCTTCCTTATTGCCATTTTGTATTCAGCTTCGACTTATAGCAGCCCCAAGCGGTTGCGCTGCTACTGCGTCTAGCTGAATTAAATTCCTTTCTGCACTCTTTTCGGAGTGTTTCAAGTTCGCGAGACCACCATGGGGGTTTGGAAGCCTCTTTATGCGGTCTGTTCGGACAAGCTTTATTAATGGCGTAAGTGCATTGTTCTGTGAAAAAGTCCACAATGCTGTCGAGTTGTTCCCAGTTTTTGGGAGCACAGGGAGGCTTAGGGCAAGGTTTTTTGCGATAAGCCTAGTATAGTAACCCCAATTTATCCTTTGGAGGTTTTTTATTTTGGAAGCGTTGGCTGGGCTAGAGTCTTGCAGTTGGAACTCTATAAATCTATGATCTGAAAAGAAGTGTTCCTTCAAAACCTTCCAGACCACCATTCAGGCGGAGTGGCAGTCCGAGACAAGGGTGATATCCAGAACTTCCTCTCTGTTTTTGGTAACAAAGGTTGTGAATCTTACCAGGTCCTGAAAGGCCATAGTAGGTGGAGGGCCCTCTTCATCGTGGGCTAGATAGAAAGAGGCCATCCTAAGTTTCAACTCTAAGTCGACTACAGTAAGGTCTGCGTCGCTAAATTGAGGAAGAAGAAAGGTACTTATGTTATTTTTGACCAGAATACCTGCTCTGGGTTTTCCCTTATCTTTGGTGTAAAAGAGATTAAATTTAGGTGTCCTTAAGCCACAGATCTTGTCACCAGAGATCCATGGCTCTTGGACTAGAGCAACATCGACTTCGCCCGATGCCAGGTGAAGCAGAAGCGAAGCGGATGGTGCTTTACATTGGTGCAGGTTTATCTGTATCACCTGCACCATTTCCCGGGTGTTTTGCTTCGACGACACATCCACATCATCGTTGCAGGAGTTGACTTCGTCGATGTCTGAGCTGAGGAGCAGTCGCTCCGTGAAGAGGTTACCGACGGCTCTGCCCAGCTCGAAGTCTGTCGATGCATCAACTTCGCTCTGAACTGCGCTTTCGTCACCGGTTTTCATGTTTTCTGGTTCATCGCCAGAGGCCTTGGTGCAGGTCACTTGGTTTACTACGGCTTCTATGTCAGTTTTGTAGACCTTAAGTTCGATCTGTTGGAAGCCGTAGTTCACGGCGTATTTATCTTTTGCCAGCTGGTTCAGGCATTTTTCATTTAGGAGCGGAATAACTTGCATTGTGGCCCTGTTAGTCTGCTCCATTTTGATAACTTTCCAGTTATCGGTGTAGATGTCAGGGTTGAAGGCCTTCAGCATAGTAATGATTTCCTCAGGCACCGATGGAGCCACTGAAAACCATGCTCTGGCCCTCGGACGATATGGTATATCAGCGGCAGCCGGGCGCCTGGGTAAACTTCCCCAACTCTAGCTACCGCAGCTTTATAAAGCTCTGCAGATCTGGTGTTTCGCAGGCCGTAAGTTTTATGCTGCCTTGACACCAACCACCATCAAAGCATACAGGGTTATCTTTCAGGACCTCAATAACCACCTAAGCGAGGGCGAGTTGAATCCACCGCCATTGGTGTTTGCGGATCTTTCCATTTTCATAATTTCGCGTCCAGGACGCCGATTATTTTGCGATCCTTCGCTACTTCTGCGAAGAATATCGCTTTGGTTCCGTGCGTCTTGGACTTTTTCGGAACTGGACTGTGGATGCTTGGTTCCTCCACAGATCGTTGGCGTTTAGAGGCTGGTGCACTTCATTTGTTCATTCCTCATACTACTAAATCTGTGAAGGCTAGGCCCAACAGATGATTTAATCTGGAGTGTATGAATGCAATCAGAAATAAAGAAGCCGCCTTTCGAGCTTACAAGAGCTCCCCGAGTGAATCGCTCCGTGTAGAGTATATAAAACTAAGAAATTCCTGTAAAGTCACCATCATGAATGTCAAAAATTCATTTGACAGCAAGTTGAGAAGTAAACTCCTTAATGAAACCTCTGGTAGTAAGAACTTCTGGTCCTTGGTAAGCTCTATTAAGAAGAATTTCACTTCATCCACAACTCCTTCACTTATCCACAATGAGAAGGTGATAAAAGACAGCAAATCCAAGGCCGATTTATTAGCATCTCTGTTTGCTTCCAATTCTTCTTTACCCCAAACTGACATGCTACCCCCGGTTCTCGAGCACAGCGCTCATCTAATGGACAGGGTTTTCTTCAGGACTCGCGAGGTGTACAGGTGCCGATGTAAACAAATCCACTGGACCCGATAATGTACCCCCTATCGTCTTAAAACAATGCGCCTCACCTTTGGCTAAACCTCTGCGCACACTTTTGTTGGAAACTTGCCCATGTTCAGCCAATACAGAAACAAGGTGGCTCCAGCTTTCCCTCGAACTACCGCCCAATAGCAATTACTTCTATACTCTCCAAAACCATGGAGACGATAATTAACAAAAAGCTTATGGGATATCTAGAATCCAACCAACTTATCAACGACAAACAATACGGCTTCCGTCAAAAAAGATCCACTGGTGATCTTTTAGTTTGCCTTACAGAACACCTCAGCCGAAGTTTGCATAGATCTGGCGAATCTAGTTTGGTTGCTTTGGATATCTCCTAAGCTTTTGATAGAGTATGGCACTCAGCCTTGTTAGCTAAACTCCAAGCTATTGGAATTGACTCGCTTCTGTATAAGTGGGTTGAGAGCTTCCTTTCCGGCCGTTCTATTAAGGTATTATTGGATGGCGTCAAATCTGAATCTCACCCCATCTCTGCGGGGGTCCCCCAGGGGTCAATTTTATCACCGGCCCTTTTTCTCATTTTTATACATAAATGACCTACTTTCAATCCCCACTTTCAACCCACTTCTCAGCTTCGCTGACGACGGTACTCTACGTTACTCTCCTGCCTCCACGGCATTCTTATACCCGCAACACCAGATTAGCCCACTCGTCTCATTCCCTGCACTTGCAACTCCCCCTTTCACGCACTCAACAAGATATGAATTCGTTTGTTAATAGAACAACTCGACTGCCTTTATAATCCTTAACCTATACCCCCCACCCCCCCGGACTAAGCTTACTGCTAGACATTGCACCATGACGTGACAAATGACATGACGGACTGGTAGTACAAGGGTGACTCCTGAGCTTAGGACTATCACATAAAAAAAAATAATTGGTGGCCAAGATGAAAAGCGGTTTACCTTTTTCTTCACAACGCCCTCGCTATGGGTATCAAATGAAATGAAAGTGTATGACGAGTATAGTGCAGTAAGGTTCGCGAAGTCAGTTTAAACTATGGCTCCTATTCCCATAGTCAACTGACATTTTTCACCTCAAATTGTTTGTCACGTCACTTTTAAAAAGGTATGACAAAATAAAAGTGAGTGAGATAAAATGTGACAAAACTAGTTGAAATTTGGCAACTCAGTTCAACAAAAAAATAATTTATAAAGCCAATTTATCTGAAAACTTTAAAGTAATTAAGAAATATGAGCTTTGTGGAAATATAGTTTATAAGCGATGAGGGGAGAGGGGAGATTTAAAGCTTTTATAGCATGGAAACGAGTAACAGTCAGGCATAAATCAAGTCCTTTGAAGCTGTCTGTTTCATTTTTACATTTAATTTTTTCTTATCATTTCTCTTCAGATTTAGATAATATAATATAACAAAATTGGCCGCTATGTTCACGACATCTGAAGAGATGGTGGATCTAAATTATACAGCACCAGTGAATATTCCGCCCATTGCTTTGCTTTGGTTACATTTTACGCCCTTCGATAACTCCTGGTTTTTCGCCATAAAGGCAACAATACAATCAAATTATCTCCTCTCTCCTGATTGTCGCATCACCTTAAAATTTTGCACGACAAAAACTAACAATAATCCGTGAGAAATGCTACTATAAATGACTTCAGGAATGCCACACTCTCATTTTTGTGACAATTGTCACTCAGGTGACTAAGAGAATACAAAGACTGCTTTGTCACATTTTCCAATGGGGGACTTGACTATTAGGCCTGCAGCGCATCCCATTTTTTCGCTCGAAGTGATGGAAATGAGATAACCGGTTGAGACTAATTGCAATCGATAGAGGATGGAAAAATGCTTCTACAGTTGATTTTGACCGAAGTTTGGACATGGCCAACATATAAAAAAATCATGAAAATACCTTTTTTCGTAAGTGCAGTTTGAACGAAATTTTCACTTTATCTCGCCATATCTCAGTTGATATTGCAGATATCAATTTCAAATTTTAACATAGTCTAGTTTGACTAATTCCCTAAATATAAAACTTTAACCGAACTGGTTACATCATTTAAAAACAAAATGGCGAATGTTTAAAAAATTTCCAACAGATTCGTGAGACTTATTTTTCTAATCAAAAAGTTGTGTTATAGATTTTTGAAATTCGCTTTTTTGGCTACTGTACATTGTAGCCAAATACTTAAGGCAGTTTTCTGAAAATTTTCGGATCAAAATGTCCTCCGGTTCAAAAGTTACATTAACATTTGTTGACACTCGACTTCGTCCGCAACAAACGTTCAGATTTAAAATATTATTTTTGTTAGAAAGTTACATATACTAAGTATACATATCGAGGGTTTCCTGCCAGAAGGGCGTATCAACAAAAACATGGATTTAGAGGCTTCAATAAAAACATTTCAAAAATCGGTGAATTTTTTTTTTTTTTTTTTCATATTGCTTATCATCGAAAATAAATGTTTTTAGGCGTATGTTTTGGATACTTTTATTCACTTGATGAGTTTTGTCAAAACAAACCGTAAAAAATTTAATAATAGCTGCGTTCCTTTTCTACTATTTAGTACTTGTGAGCAGAGCAGAAAAGGAACGCAAAATTTTCTGATTTGAGTAAAATCTCACTTGAAATTTTTGACGTTACTTTAAATTTTACAAATAAAAAATTCTTAAAAGAAGAATTTGTGACACAATGGAGAAATTAATGCGATAATTTCTAAAGTAAAACGAAAGATAATAATTTTTGATAATTATACGACTGAAGTTTTATTTATGGACGTTTTTATATGAGCAAATCAACTCGACACAAATAAAAGCCATTTAGCGGGTAATGGCGTAAGTGAAAATAATTCACAATAGACTCGAAATGCCCGTTTTCCCCCTAGCGGATTTCAATTGTGTAATTGCAAGTGCTACCTCCTCGTTTATAAGAGCAAGTGTAGTTGCTAGTACGCAAGTGTAAAAAATAGTAAAAATTATCAGAAAAGGAACGTAGCTAATGTTTATACGCTCAAAATCGCGATTTTGTGGATACGCCCTTCTGGCAGGAAACCCTCGATATGTATGTACCTAAGTGTTTGATTTTCATCATAAATTTTTATCCGATTAAGGTTTGATTATGTTTCCCTATTGGGTAATTCATTTAATTTAAATTCATTATATTAATTTCTATACAGATCTCAAAATGTCTATTAATGGCAAAGAAGTGAAGTGTTTTTTTTTTTGTCATAGCTGCACAAGTAAGCAAAAAAGGAATCGATGCTCTTCTTGAGTCTACTAACCAAAATAATGATGGTATTTCAAGAAATTTATTTGCTGCCGTGAGAGCAACTCTTTGAATCAAATCAAATTTCATAATGATTGTAGAAGTATATACAATAAAAAGGCGGGGACTCGGAAAAGTTTAGAATTTGATACTGATGGTAACTCACAGAAATGTATACGAAGCACGGGATCTTTGACTGGGAGAATTTATATTGTATATGTAATCATGGTAAAAACTTATCAGCAGTAAGGCCATTCCAAATATTTTACAAAGCAACAAGGTGACTAAAAATGTCCGCAATTTACTTACAAAAACCCCGAATTTATTAGAAGTCAATGCCAAGTATCACAAGCCGAAATCTCAAACAAAAGTGAGACGAAAAAACGTTATTTGTGGAAAATGGCTGCCACCGAGATTTATTTGCTGCCGTGAGAGCAACTCTTTGAATCAAATCAAATTTCATAATGATTGTAGAAGTATATACAATAAAAAGGCGGGGACTCGGAAAAGTTTAGAATTTGATACTGATGGTAACTCACAGAAATGTATACGAAGCACGGGATCTTTGACTGGGAGAATTTATATTGTATATGTAATCATGGTAAAAACTTATCAGCAGTAAGGCCATTCCAAATATTTTACAAAGCAACAAGGTGACTAAAAATGTCCGCAATTTACTTACAAAAACCCCGAATTTATTAGAAGTCAATGCCAAGTATCACAAGCCGAAATCTCAAACAAAAGTGAGACGAAAAAACGTTATTTGTGGAAAATGGCTGCCACCGAGATATGGAAAAAGAATGAAAGGTCCTTGCAGAACGGAGAAATAGTTTTTCTTACCTGCCTTCCATGCTGAATTTATCACAAATTTACAAAAGCAAGGCACTTCCAAGAATGAAGCGCAAGCAATGCTCCACCATAAAGTGAAATTAATTCTTTTTGAAACTGTTTCAGATGGTGTTATATTTCACTCAAAAAAGGGTGCCCTGACATTGATGCTACAAACGATTCAGTAATTTTATACCACGCTGTCGAAAAAATCAGGGTAGATATCGATAAAATACCTAAAACTTGCGAATATCTGAACCCATCCGATTTCCAGATCAATTACGCATATAATTTTGTTCTATTTTAATGATAAAAAATTATATATGTAGTTTTGCTACTCGTGTACTTTGCAACGGCTACAATGTCGAGTGTCAACAAATGTTACTGTAACTTTTGAACCGGAGGACATTTTGATCTGAAAATTTTCAGAAAACTGCCTTAAGTATTTGGCTACAATGTACAATAGCCAAAAAAGCGAATTTCAAAAATCTATAACACAACTTTTTGATTAGAAAAATAAGTCTCATGAATCTGTTGGAAATTTTTTAAACATTCGCCATTTTGTTTTTAAATGATGTAACCAGTTCAGTTAAAGTTTTATATTTAGGGAATTAGTCAAACTAGACTATGTTAAAATTTGAAATTGATATCTGCAATATCAACTGAGATATGGCGAGATAAAGTGAAAATTTCGTTCAAACTGCACTTACGAAAAAAAGGCATTTTCATGATTTTTTTATATGTTGGCCATGTCCAAACTTCGGTCAAAATCAACTGTAGAAGCATTTTTCCATCCTCTATCGATCGCAATTAGTCTCAACCGGTTATCTCATTTCCATCACTTTTTTCATTTCTAGAGCACTTTTTGGGGATTCGCTGCAGGCCTATATGGGAATAGGTGCTAATATTAAATCACAATACAACAGCGGGAAGTGATTTAATATAAATAAAATAAAAGGTTAAAGACACAATTAATTGCTCCTCTGCTATGCGTACCAGTGCAGTGTATCCCTAGCGCTATATCGTCCCACACGAGCGCAGCTCAGGGACCAAGTGCAACTACACTATACGTACTATTTTGAAGATAAATTTCACGGTTTTTTTTGTTTCTGCTTATTGTTGCTTTTCTGATGAAATTTGCTTCCATTCTGGGCCTTTCATAGTATTATTGCTTTTTCCTCAAGTGACTAAATTTTTGGGGAAAAACATATTATAAAACACTAATATTTGTTAAATCCCCGCAATTTGAACTTCCGTATTCAGGCCATTTGCCCGTAGCCGCGATACACACACTTATTATACAGGGCGTATTGTTGAAACTAACGACTCGGCCGGCTGTGGCTAGATTTTGCATAGACCAACAAAAAATCATGTGGGTGGGGAAATCGCAACGGTTTACCCACTAGGGCGTTTTAAAATTTTTTTTTTTTTTTGCTAGAGGTTTACATATCACGCTGTATTTTTGTAGCCCTATTAGATACGAGTACTTCTACTTGTACTTGACCTCCTTACAATTATTTCTCATAATATTGGTTAGGGTTTTTATAGAATTATTTTGAGTGGTGCTTGAAAGATGCACATTTTTGTAATTCATTTAAGAGGCCAGTTAATTAAGATATTTAGTTGAAAAAAATCCTGACACTGATATCTAAAAACGTGATAACTTTTCGGTAGGTTAAAGTAAGCTATTCAATGAACAAATTAAAAAAAGGACTGGCCTATAAGGAGCAGAACAACGCACTAAAGGCTTACGTGAATTTTCAATGATAAGGTTATTCCAATAACTACGATGCATTTGCATTAACAATTTTATATGATATGGCAATTTTAAATAATCCGATTGAATACTTCACTGAATCATTAATTAATATATTTTCTTTTTCAGGTAATGCTAGGATTGCTGTTTCCACCGTTCATTAAAAAGCTCGATTTTAAATCCAAAGAAGAATTGCAATCTATGCCGCAAACGGAGGAGGAGCACCTAGAAAACCAGAACTTAGACTATGAGGACTTAGATAGGAATCATCCGGATGCTGAGGTGAGCTTTGTACTTACATTCGTTCCTATTCGAAATGCTCTAATATTGTTCGAAATTTTAAATATTTTGAATAAGTGTTAGTGTTCAAGTTTAAAATACTGCATTTCGAATATGGTTTATTTTTGTAATCCCATTATAAATTTATCTTGATAAAATTTTAGTTTTTATGGTTTTTATTTGACGTGATTAAAATTTTTCTAGAATCCCTTAGCGAAAGCCAAAAGATCCATTTCACTCAAATACAAAAAAGGGAACCAGGCAGCCCAGGTAGTAAATTGCAAAACATCAAGTTTAAATAATATACAAAACGAATCGCAAAACTATGTATATGTTGAGCTACTCATATTTCAAAATCTATATCTATTGTAATCGTTTCTGTGTCGTAAACTATTTTTCATATATTTCCTGTAAATCTGTTTATTTTATTCTAAATGCGATTTGCGACTATAAATAATAAAATATCTTTCAACCAAAATATTCTCTTAGATTATTTTTTTGGTTTTAATTGATTATTTTTATTGTTTAAACTGTTCTTGTTAGCTTTCGATTGGGTAGGAATATTTACTTTTCTTATTTATTTAAGATTCGTGTAGATGTGTGGAATGCTTGAACTATACAAGGAATGGGTCATTGGATATGTCCGTTTTTAGCTTTTTATTATGTGCATAATTCAAGAAAAGCTGCCTGCTTGAGAAGAACCAGAAAGTGGACACAATACGGTATTGTCAATTTAACAAACAAGCGTTTAGCGGACTTGTACAGGAATTGTTATTTCAGTTCCATTTTGAATGAAATTCATATTCATAAGTTATAAATGGGAAGGTGGCTGCAAGAGCGACAGCGTCATCGAGTGTTAAGATGCGTTAGTTATAATTAAATATTGAATATTAAATGTTTTAAAAAAAATTACCTTAAAAACGTATAACAATTACGTGGTAAGGTGTCTTATCCCGAATTTTTCGCACTGATTGTATATTTTTCCGAGTTCTATTTACTATACCAAAATATTTTCAACACAAGATGAGAAATCAATTTGAACATGCCAAGGTAATTTTGTTGTACTTAATATAACTATACTAAAATATGTTCAACAAAAGACGAGAAATCAATTTGAACATGCCAAGGTAATTTTGTTGAACTTAATATGACTATTATAAATTACTTTACTTACTTTACTTACGAATCTTGTAAATTGCATCCATCTTTAAGTATAAAAAGTTTTATAAATTACAATGTTTAAACATACATTGACTCTTTTGTTTTGATTTTACATCTTTTGTCAAAATAATTTTGCGGCACAAAAATAGACATTTTAAAATCATCAAAAACAGCAAAAAATGTTCGATAAAAAGAAAATTAGAATTATAATCGGATAAAAAAGTTGAAACCTTGCGTTTCCGCGTCAGTTTTTACACTTTTTGAAGTAATTTATAATAGTCATATTAAGTACAACAAAATTACCTTGGCATGTTCAAATTGATTTTCGTCTTTTGATGAACATATTTTAGTATAGTTATATTAAGTACAACAAAATTACCTTGGCACAAAATTAGACATTTTAAAATCATCAAAAACAGCAAAACATTTTGGATAAAAAGAAAATTAGAATTGTGGATAAAAAGAAAATTAGAATTATAATCGGATAAAAACGTTGAAACCTTGCGTTTCCGCGTCAGTTTTTACACTTTTTGAAGTAATTTATAATAGTCATATTAAGTACAACAAAATTACCTTGGCATGTTCAAATTGATTTCTCATCTTGTGTTGAAAATATTTTGGTATAGTAAATATAACTCGGAAAAATATACAATCAGTGTGAAAACTCCACTCCCAACTACTAATTACCCGAATTTCGTGCGAAGTCACATTATTGTTGGCGGCCGTTCCTACGCTAACATCTGCGATGCTCAACCTCAACCAACCCCGCCACAGCAAATGTCATCGGATTCTTCGGTAAGATCCAAGTCGCCTTTCTTGAATCCTCTACAACCCCCGGTGGTAAAAAATACCATTATATCTGCTGACTCCGAAGATAAGAGATATTTGCTTTCACGCTTGCGAGAAAAGAGGATCTTTGATGATGTTCGCCTATTCCTGGCTTACATGCACAACAAACCAGATTCAACTTGCATTAATGGTAAGACCAGGACTAGTCTAATTATTTCTATTCAGCAAGGTAGGTAGGTAGGCTACTGAACGTAATGCCCTCCTAGAACTCTTTACAAATTTCTATGAACAATTCCAAATTTCCCCTCAGCAAGTTAGCAAGGACCTCTCTGCATATGGGTCCCATGTCAGAGCAAAACATATCTCCCAACTTCAAAGGAGTCGGGACGAATCAAATAGATATTATCGTCCTTAACTAGCTTCCCCTCGAAATTCTAACCATCTCCCAGTCCGTCATTCAAAACTAACATCTTCCGATAACTTAAGACTCTTCTATCATAACTGCAGTGGGATGAGAGGCAAACTGAAGGATCTTTTTATCGACTCCTAATCCTGTGACTTCAATGTACTGGTGTTAACCGAGACTTGGTTGAATGACTCCTTCCTTAACGAGGAGATCTTGCATGGCAGCTGGTCCATTTATAGATGCGATAGAGATTATATATCTACCGGTCTCTCAAGAGGAGGTGGTGTCCTCATAGCTGTTAGAGACCCCTTAAA